>JAWXYG010000007.1:4968920-6209900 GCA_034222035.1 Acacia crassicarpa | reverse complement strand
TTATTATTATTATTATTATTAGGTTATTTGACAACTCTTCATGTAGTGTTCATTGATACTTCTTTTCTAGATATGGCATAATTAAATTTTGATATTATATAATGACTTGCTGATTTTTTTTTTTTTTTTAGGAAGTCTCACATTGAATTGATGGCGAAGGCCTAGAATAGGTTCGCCGGTCAGGCTTCGTCGATGATTATGTTTTGCCTTTCTACAACTAAAGTAGCCCATATGTATACTATCGAAGCTACATATCTTCCCCTTCGATTTTTTCCCCCTTTTTCGTTTTGACCTAAATTTCACTTTAACACCAATACAAGCATTAGTTTAGTAGTACAAAGTCTCATGATCTTGAGTTCGAATCTCAGAGAAGACACTTGTTTTAGGATGGACAATCACAAACCCTGAACAAGATATCAGATGATGGAAAAAAACCAATTTAATTGTTTTTTTTTTCCAGAAATTTCTCTTTCATTATTATTAGCTAAAAGGTTAAGTGAAAAACAATAGTAACAAAGGTAAAATATCTCTAGTGTGCATATAGTATACAATCTCGGGTCGTAAATATAACACAAAATTGATTTTTTTTTAAAGATATTAAGGAAATTAATTAAATTACTTTAAAGTATTTATATTTATCATTTTTGTGCAAACTATTTTACCTAATTTAAAAATTGATATATAATATAAAGATACATAATATATGATATGATTAAATAATTTATTTAACTTTTTTATACTCTAAAAAAAATTAATTATGTCTTATATTTAGGATCGAAATAGAAACACTACATTTTTCTTATGGTGAGGGTTGGTGAAAGAGGAAGAGGCTTCTAGCTAAAAGGTTAAGAGAAAAAGAAGAGTAACACATCCAGAAAAAAGAGACAAAAAAGCATTGGTGATGGGGATGTGGATAGAAGAAAGATTGGTTTAGTTGAGAATGATATTAATCACATTTTATAAGTGACAAGAAGGCGTATTCAAATTCTACATTCATATGAGAATTTTATATATAATAAATTGTGGTCAGTAATAAAAATAGAGAATTTTGGCGGAGGAAACACTTCTGCCAGCGCTGGCCGCTCTCAAGAACAAAATATTAGTTTGGGCCAAGTTCTCAATCGAGTGTCTGTTCGCATGGCCTGTTAAAATGAAACAAAATATAAATTTACAGTGTAAGATTGTTGCGCCTTGCTAGGCCACCATATTCATCTGGTAAATTTATAATTCTCACCTTTCAAATCAATAAGGGATGCCAATCTTTCACGAACCTGCAACAATACACCCCATACTCGTTACTTTGGAAAAAAAGACCTCGATTTGACAACTTTTAATCTTGTGTGGCTGACAAACTTCGCATATAAAAAGCAAAGCCAAGAAGACTGCAATGAGCACTGGGGTCTTCTGAGAGAGGTAGAGAGCAGAGACAATGGACGAGGCATTTTAGAATCAAAGCTGATCAATCAGTGAGACGAGGGACTTCCGTCAAGATGCAAAGAGTAGACACGACAAGCGACAAATTAGACTCTGAAATCACACATTGAGGTGAGGGATTTCTGTCGAGAGGCAGAGAGCAAAGACGACAAGCAAGCTAGGGATTTCAGAATCATAGAGACAGTCATTTTTTAGACCTTATCCTCTATATCAAGTATAAAATGGCGGTCTAAAAAGCTGATTTTGTGATAATTTTCAAGGCAAAAAAAAGAAAAAAATAATAATTAATTAAGAATATTCTTAAATGCGGATTTCAATAGTTGCGCCATTATTTGGACCATGTTGTGCCTCGTAATGTGCTTCCATTATTAGATTTTAACAATAAGAGTTTCACAAGTTTACATAAGATTTTAACAAGTTTTGATAAGATTTTCATAAATTCCAATTCAAAAATCAACCGTTGCTATAATAGTAAGGTATTGATTCTGATAAGGATTTCACAAATCCAAATTATGATTTAACAAGTAATGATAATATTTTTATAAATTTTAATTCAAAATTCACCACTTGCGGCAATGACAATATGATGAGTATATATTTTATGATTGAATAGGTGTATATTTTATGAGATTTAATTGGAATTATTGATATTATATACCTATTTAATTATCTTTTATGGACTTTTCCATAATTGAATGAAACTTGGGATCAAAGAATAAATCAACATAAAATCTACTCATATCCTATTTTTATTGTGCAGGAAATATTAGCTGATTTGGAAAGAAGTAGAAAAGGCAATAAGAGGATATGCAATCAGTCAAATTCAGTGGTCTCACGCAAGAAAAATAGAAACAAAATCAATTGCGTGATCTAGTGGAGTAAATTACAAGATATGAGATATCTTTTTAATAAGAAAAGGAGAATCAATGATGCAAGACCTAAATTATTATAAATAAGGAGGCAGATCGGTAGGCACAGAACGATAAGGAACGAAGGAGCAGAGGAGTAGAGGCTGAGCGTTTCAGTTCTCTTCATCATCTCCACAGAAGGACGGAAGGACTGTGGAGGCGATGGAGAATATTTCTTTCCTCTCTCTTCTTCTTCTTTAAACCTGAATTTTTATCTTTTTGTTTTGGATTTGAATAAAGCCATGTGTGGCTAGTTGGTTTTGCAACCTAGAGAATCTATGAACTTGTTTGGGTTTTAGAAATTGTTCTCACTCATTAGTTTTGTCTAATTTTAATCAGTTTATTTAATCTTGTTTTTATTATTTATTGCTTAGTGATTGGCCACCGTTAAGCATGTTTTGGGGATTTAGGATTGAACTTGACGAAGGGAATCTTAAATTGACCTTGAGATTAAATAATATGGAATTAGATTTAAATTTAATGTGAAGTTAGGTTTTAATCTAATTTGCGTCTAGGATAGACATATACCTAGAAGCTCCGCATAATCAAATTAGAGTGAACCCGATTTGAATTACATTTTAATTAATTAATTAATCACTTCATCCACGTACCCTTGCTTCTTGCTCTAGCTCTTCCATTTGAGATTTGTAACCTAGCATGGTTTAGTGATTAGGGGAATGAGATTCAAAGAATCCTAGTAACAAACATTCACCGCTCGACATGGCTGCCACTTAACAACTTCATCATGTCATGACATGTTTAAAACTATCATGCATTAATTGTAAAACACATAGGCCTATGAAATGTCTCAAGCATAATCACATATATAAATGCATGATTTCACATAATCACATAAGCATACAAATATGTCAATTCATGCAAGCCACAACCAAACATATAGAGTAAGGTAAAGTTTGCTACCTTTTAAGCTTTATTAACTTTCTTATGCTTTTCTTTTAGGAGTTTAGACTTCTCATCTTGCATGAGAAGAAGAAGATTTCTATACACACATGAAATGATGGAACTCACATATATATATACAATAAGCATTATATGTATATGTGGGTCCCACTATTTCATGTGTGTGTGACATGAGAATACACTTCTCCTACAACATGAGAAATGTTTTTCCCTTTCTTTTATTCCAATCTTTGAGCTTACTTGACTAAACCTTCCAATTCATCTTCCCTTGACATCTCATGGCCCTAAAGACACAACATACATAATTTATCCCATTAATTATGTTGTTATATCCCACCCAATACATGACAATATTTAATCTATATATTATATAAAATTGAAATATATTATTTTATTAATTTATATTTCACCATTTTACAGCATAGAAAAATGTTTTTGAAGATTCTGAAACTGTGATTGTACGGAACACCTGAAAAGAAAACAAAGAAGTAGGGAGCACCGTGAATATGGAGGTGGATTATTTTTATTTTTTTGACCACTAGCTATACCAAACCACTGAATCTGTCGTTGCTCTTCCACTCTTATTCGTGAATTTCTCAAATCAAATCCCGTTCTTCTTGATTGTTTGCTTTGTGGGTACAAATCCCATTCTTCTATACTTTATTAATCTATTTGATAGATACTTCTAATTCAAATTTATGATGTTTCAATAATTCACATTAATTAGAGCATGTTTGGACCATTTAATTCTGCTTAACATTATTTTGTTTACTTAATCTTGTTACATATTTTCTACTTAATGCTTGATCACCATTTTTTTTATTGCTCTTGGGACAGGAATCTTAGTTGGGCCATATAATTAAGTAAAGTGGGGTTAGAATTTATTCTGATTTACCAATAGGATAGGAATATCCCTATTGAACCCATATAGTCATATTAGAATGAATTTGGGTATTTATTTCCTCTTGAATAGATTTGTTAGAATAATAATTTTAATTTGAGAGAGGGTTGTATGTCACACGTGGAAATTAAAGAGTGACCGGCTCAGAATGTAAAAGAATACACATCTCTAAAGCCTTGCATATATAAAGATTCCTCGTTTATATTTGTAGATATAATTCATATACAAAATAATAAGTCTTTAATACATTTCAAGTAAATTAAAGTTACAATGCAAGCAGTATATACAAATCTCAGTAGGACCTCTCTTGAAAGGACAATTTGAAAGTTTAACATATTCAGCAACTATTTAACAAAATTAATGTGTGTTTCTGCGTGTATGTGTATCTACGTGTATGTGTGCACGTATGTGTGTACGTATATGTGTGTGTGTGTACGTTCGTACGTAGGATGTAGGTAGGTAGGTTTGTCCATACATATGTAGGCAAGTAGGTATATATGCAGTAGCGGATTCATGATTTTAGATTTGTGGGTGCACAATTAGTGGTGGAATTTGGTAGTTGCCCCGAATTTTTTTTAAAGGAAAGTTTTAAATACATTAAAAAAACAAAAAAATATAAACAATAAAAGAAAAGAAAACTTCAACTTAACATGAATATATAAGAAGCACCATATCAAAAGAATACATACATCATACATGATATTAAGCACATGGAGGGTGAGAGATGTTTCTTCAAATAAACCAAAGGCTTGAAATATGCAGTTTTTTGGTGTGTTTAAGGAGGGTTCGATCAATTGCATCCTATGGAGCAAGGCCATTTCAAAATTAAAAAAGGAAGTTATGCCTGTGTCTCAAAAGCATCTAAGTAGGCAAAGAACTCTAGGGCCGTTTGGGATAGCTGTGAGAGAAGTGGCTTTTGTTTCTGATGGATTTTTTTTAATAGACTTTTTTCTGATGGACTTTTTTCTCATGTGATTTGTGTTTGGATAGCAGTAGCAGAAGTGACTTTTGTTTGTAATGGGAACTTGTTTAGCATAGCTTTTAAAAAGATAGATGAGATAGAAAATGACTAAAAAAGGTATGAATCAAATTCTCACACACACATATATGTTGTATAAAATGTGATAATTTGGGATAAAAATTAAAAATAAATATAAATTTACCAAATAAAATAGTAAAATTCCATTAAATAAATTACAACACAATAAAGTACTTAATAAACCTAGTCCCTACAAGGATATCTAAGAAACAAGAGTTTAAAAATACTGCATGAAAATGGTTTCTGCTGAAAAAATAGCATCTTAAACCTCTAAAACGTTTATTGCTTTTCTGGAAGCTACTCGTCAATAAATAAAGATTAAAAACTAATATGGAAAAAGTAAGATAGCATGACAGGATTATTAACGCTACACCATTTTTTTTAACACCTTAACGTTCGACGAAAATTTCATTCAGCTTAACTACATTGGAGAACATACAGTGTTAGTCCAACTAAATCATGTTAGCTGAATAATGAATGGAAGAGAGAGTCAAGAGGGTGAGATGGTAATTTAACAAATGGGCCCACATAAAAATTGATGGAGAAGTAAGTAAATGAGATCATAAGCCACAAATGGGAACTTTAAAAAAAAAAAACATTGCCCATTGAAGTCCATCAATTTTTAAGTGTTCCCAAACACTCTAAATTTTTCTGATGGACTTATTATCCTCTTTAATAGGATAATAAGTCCATTTGGGGTGTTCCCAATCAGGCCCTCTGCCTCAAAAGCTATTATTAAATAAGAAAACCAACCCACTTAAAATGAGACCATACATATTATACTAACTTGGTCTCTGTGAGTGTTTAAATAGTATTGAAACCCTCCACACTGGTGACAATACTATGAGAATTTGGGATTTGGATCCCACTAAAATCAATATAGAAGAATGTAGATGATGCAGTTACTTGATCCTGCACCCAGCGATTTAATTTATAAAACAAAAAAACCATAGCGAATTAATTATGAATTAGTTATTAAAGAAAGACAGCTCCCTTGTAAGAAGCAATGCTTTCAGCCCATTATGTGGTGCCCATAATAGTTAAGATGAGATGCCTCCACTGATCAATAAGAGAAGTTTCAATGGTTTAGTAGAAAAGTATCATGCGAGTCTTACTATAAGCAGGCACTTCCTCTAAGCTAGTTATAATTAATAATGAGTACCTCCTCTTGAGTTTTCCATTAGTAGTGGATGCTACCTCCAAGAAGAGGCAACAACTCAGTACAGATGCAACCACTAAAGAAAGTTTCACAAAGATTTAGCTTCTACAAAGGAAAGGAATGGCAGGCAGCAACAAAACAGATTTCAGGATAAACCAGGCATGACAATGACTTGAACACCAGAAAGTTTTACAAAGATTTAGCTTCCATGAGTCATTTTCATGGTCATCTACATTTCCTGCTCCTAATGTTAGCCTATAAATTAAGCTAATCAGGTTCAGGCCCAAGCCTGCTATTGCTTGGGACATATATCAACTAAGTAAATTCTTATTGTAGAGAAAAGAAAATAAGGCAATGAATAATTAAGCAATTATCCCATAAAACTTGCTCAAGTATTGCTGAAATTTATTCAGCTTAAATCCATCTATATTCTGACGAATAGTCCATCAATCTAACATTCTATCAGAAATCTAGCAATCAAGTAGTTGTACCAACATAAAGAAAAGCTCCAATTTCATTTATCTCCAGAAAAGAAATGATTACCTTCCATTGTTGATCTCATTTTTCCCGACGAACCCAAAAGCAGGGCCCTGATCTGCTTCTTCCAGCTTCTTCTGCTTGAAGTATTCCAGAAGCTCCTTGGTCTTCTGCCTCTAAAACTCTAACGTAACAACATTCTTATCGTCTGCAACAACAGAAGCCACATTCTGCTGAGGAGGAAGGGGCACCACAGGCAAGGGCGACGGCGGAGATGGAGGGGTAGGTTTCAAGGGTTCCCTCAAAGGAGGAGACACCGGTCTACGAGATGAGCAAGGGACGACGGAAATGGGGGAAAAAAAAGGTTTAAAGGAGCTTGGTAGGTTCGAACCCACGATCTACTGATTAAGAGATGGACTAAAGAGTTAACCACTGCACCACCTACACACATTATCAATAATTTCTTTTAAATTATATATATTTTGTGTCTGCACTTGCCCATATTGACACTAATATAGATCCACCACTGTATATATGTAGATATGTATGTACGTCCATATATATGATTATAATAGGAAGATATTCACTCACATGTGGGCTTTCTCCTCGATACAACTTACTCCTATTCGTTAGTTTTAGAATTATATCTACTCCTTAATCTCCTAATGTCCAAAACAAAGACATTGTTACTTCTTCTATAAGATTTGAGTAAAACATAATCTTCCATTAAGTATAAATACTCCACTTACTTCATATTAATTTATCTCATAAGAAACCTTAACATTTAAGCTCATTAAACTCATTTTCATTATAAATCATTTAACAATTCTATCTAGCAACTCAAGAAACACAACCAAAATCTACAAAGTAAGATAATAAATCACCGTAACTTTATAACGTCCAAAATTTTACAAGTTTCACTATTGAATAAAATAATAATAATAATAATAACCCTTGTGTCCACTACATCCATGCGCTACCACCAACCATGTGTTCATTCCTCAATAATCTAGAAAGTTTATTTCTCAAACATTTTATCAAATGTTTCATATGCATCCCATAGATTAACAGAAACCAAACTTAACCTTGTAATTACAAGTCAAACATCTTTTCCCCTTCTAATTCCATGTCCAGTTTTCCACTTGCCATAAAAATATCTGTTGAAAAACATTACTCAAAACATTGTTTAAAATTGACACAAAAGTTATATACTGCCTCATTTCCTTAATATATATAAAATTTAGTTTGTAGTTTAATTTGGACCAAAAATTAGATCTTATATTAAGAATATTAGGTAGTGTGTCCAGGAAATATAAAAGAACATCTTTTCACCAAAAGGAAAAAAAAAATATCTAAGTTCCACAAAAAAAAAAAAAAGGAATATCTGCACAATTTTAAATTCTTTCGCCAAAAGCAAAGTCTTCCCACTACATTTCTGCTAGAATAGTTCTCTCTGCCTTTGTAATGATTCTTATCGACATTTGAAAAACTTTTACGGATTCTTTTGTATCTTTGATGATATACAAAGTTTTAATGGAATTATTCATGAAAACATTTTCTGGTATCCTTTTCAACATATTTATATGATTTTTTTAATATAGAGGAGTATCCTCATCATTTAACAAGAAATCCCTTATTAAGTTTCTTGGCTTAATCAAGAATTTATTAAAAATGTATGCATGAATTTGGATTTAAGTATTTCAGTTGGATTTAATTAGAATTCTTCCTAAATTTTATCTAACATAAAAACAAAATATTAAATATAAAAAGTTTATTTGGGACTTCTAATATAACATAATTATAATTAAAAATTTAAATAATACTTTTAAAATCAAATTTTTTATTGACACCCCTAAACTGGTTTCATTTTTTTCACGGGATAAATTTTTTTTATATCTTGAGAAAAAATAAAATTTATTAAAGAAGGTCTTAAAGAAAATTAAAAAAACAAAAAAGAACTATGCTTTGGCTCATGTGATTTGGTGTTGTTCTCCCCATGCAAGTGTTTGGGTTGCTCTTGCTGTTGTGCCATCAACCTAGCTTGAGCTGAGATTTGCTCAGTCTGTTTTCGCACCAAGCCATCTCATCAAATCGTCCTTGGACGTTGGTGGCTATGTTTTCTTTTTTTTCTTTTCTTGTTCAACGGTGGCTATATTTCCTACAACATCTTCTATGATAATAAAAGTAACCACTTACAAATTTATTACTATCTCTAGTTTTAATTATAAGAGTAGTTTTATAGTGCAAATTGTACTATAAAAGTGTTCCTATAATTAGAACTGGAGGGAGTATTTGAGTTTACGATATAAGTTTATATCATTGTTACAAGTTCAAGTAAATTCAAGAGTTTGATAACCTTATTCAAGTAAATCGTAATAAATGGTAAGAGTCAAGCTCAAAGCCGTACCCCATTTTATGACTCTCACCATATCATAATGTTTCTAATTTTATTTAGAATCTAATTATGAAAAGAAGATCGAGAAATTAAATAGGAAAGATGGAGCATTTTTTTGGATCTGAGGGGATTAAAAGCCCGGAACCATTAAAACGCCCATTTTTACAAATGTGTTCCCCCAACTTCATTTTCACTGCTATGTAATTGCAAATATTTAACGGTTAATTCTGCTAATATTTAAATATTAAAAGCCATAAAATAAAGACGTGTCATGTATGCTATGAAGAAAGACTTAGCTGTTTTTAACTCTTAAATAAAGTACCTTAAAATAACAGTTAAATAAAGGTGTATTTACTTGACTGTCCTTATAAATAAGGGTCAAATAAAAGTACCCTTACTTGTCCCTCCTTAAAAGCATGTGCATTAGCATACGTAATTAAATATTTCTTACTGGACAATTAAAGTATATGCATTGGTGAACAATTATGTTTGAAAGCTTTTTAGTTAATGAATTTTAAAAAAAAAAAAACAAGAGGAGGAACTAAAATTAAAAAGAATTAAAAAAAATATATAGAGGGTATTGCAGCGTCTGGACTGTCATGGACCTGACCCATAGCAGGGCCTTAAATGAGGATTTCAATAGGTGAGTCATTATTTGGACCATGTTGGGACTCATTGCAACAGGAATGGCCCTTTTGCACATCATCACCCAAACTTGTCCTCCTATTATTATTGCTCACTTCCAATATCCCTTTAGCACATTAATTATTTGACTTCATTAATATAACAGTGACATAATTGGCAAGAAAATAAATCAAGTAGCCTAAATTCAAACGAAATTTAAACTCATTTAATAAAATACCCTTGTTTGATACAAAACATAAGACAGAGAGTGCGTGAAATGATTATAGTTAAGCGATAATTTTACCCTGAAAGTTTTTTGAGCAGACAATTTTATCCTGACAGTTATCTTAGTTAACTTTGACCATTAATTAATCAAATATCTTAAGTGTGTAGTCCACGTATCATTTTTGTTAAGGTACAAATTTACCCCCCGAAGTTTTAAATATAACTTTTTTTTAAAAAAATGAAGTCAGTGACACATGGATTTTTGGGATAAATCTTGCATTTTAACAAAAATTATGTGGATGACGTAAGGACTATTAGCTCAGTATATTTAGTCAAATAATGTTTAAAAAAAATTGAGATAACGATCATGACAAAATTATCCATTTTTTGACACTTCTAAGATAAAATTACCTCCTGAAAAACTCTCTGGACAAAAATGTAAAGAAATAAATCATCTCTCCCACTTGACCATTCGTTTTCACTCCAACAGTTTTGTGGATCATCATTGGTAATTTGTCCTCCAATCATTGCTCATTTACCTATCTCACATGATTTCATTCCACTCATTTTATTTTTACAGTTATCCAATATTTACTATGGATTCATTTTTAAATAATAACTTAAGAATGAGACATTATTTTATGTGCAGATATCAAATATTACTTTAGCTTTTTTTTAAAAAAAAAAAGTCACAATCATCAATCCAACATCAAAATTTTAATTTAAAAAAAATGAAAACAATGAAATTCATTAAATTTATCAAAATTTGAAGCCCCGGACTAAATGAGTAGAGTTCTACCATAACTTTTAATAATTTTTAACTAAATTCACTAATTTTGCTTTTGTTGCTGGTGATGACTGATGAAACTAGTTCAGCACTGCTATCGAGGGCATGAATGAAAATATAGTAATTTTTCTTCATATATTTGGGTTAGTGATTTACAATTTGGACTTTCACAATTCTCTCCCAGATATTTTCCATTTCTTAACAATACTCACAAAGTTATTTTCATTTGAGTATAAGATAATCACCCCTCTCAATCTTAAGGCCAATAAATCTCAAAAACTTATTGCGAAGAGATTAAAACTATAACTAATTATTTTTTATAACCTTATAAGAGATTAAAGAAGTTAAGTGAACTACTTAATTATAATATATGTGACATGATTTCTTTAAATATTTATATATACTATTAGATTATAATCCCTTCGGTCCTTTTATATGAGTCTGATAACCGAATTATATTATTTATGAATGTAATTAAAATTAGTTAAAAACAATAAGTGTGTTTGAATTTTTTTTTTAAAAAAAAAAATCAAGTGTGCCCTTATTTATGAGGGCTGAGTAAGAGAAAAAAAAAATAGAGTAAATATAGATATTATCAAATTTTTAATCAATGTCATTCATATAATTAATGAGAGATAAAAAAATTTTTAAAAAGAACCTCATTAAATATTTAGACAATTTTTGTCAAGTTTCTATAAAAAAGAGTAAAATAATTTAAATTTTAGACTGTTATAAAAATGACCGGGGAGTATATAAGTTCATAAATTAAGCAAATAAGTTTAAAAATAATAAATATAAAATATAAAATAAATAACAAAACAAGGAAATAATGTTTGAAGCGACAATAGAGGGCAATGATGGATCTCATTGACGATCAAGTGGCGTTATTTGTACCCTTTGAGCTGAAGCAAAATGAGTAGGACGCAGCAATTTTGGGTAGCGGTGTTTGGACTTTGGTCCAACGGAATCCGAAAAAGTTGTCATCACTTGGGAATCGTGAAAAAGAAAAGCGATTCCACAAACGTACTTTTTCCCAAACTTAGAAATTCTTCCGCGTATACAACAAAAAGTGACTCGTTTACTTGCTTTTCTAATACTCTCCTAGTTCTAATTATAAGACATATTTATCAAAATTTTGAGATATTAAAGATAGTAGTTACCAATCTAGTTCTATTTATAAGTCTCTTTTAACCAGATAAATGAGATTGTGACAATTTTTGCCTATATATTGTACCAATGAAAATAAAGAGAGAATAAAAAGTTGAAAGATACCCCATTCATAAATGAGGGTAAATTAATCATTGAGCTACCTATCTCTTCTTGCCTTGGAATATGTGATTTGTTCAAATGAGACTTATAAATAGGAGTAGAGTGACAAATTAGTTAATTATATTTATTTTCCTAAAATATCCTTATTTAAAATGGCTACAAAAGCTGGTTTGTAAACCCTTTGGTGGGAAATCTCACAGGGAACTACATAATGTCTGGATGAGACCTTAGTATCTTCATTTGTCCTTCATTCAAGAGGTGGAAACTTTTGGTCATAAGGTTGCATAATTGCTGTATAGGGAAAAGGTTGAGGTTGGGCAAAGGGGATAGTGGGTATGACAGGTTTTGGAAGGCTCTTTGGTAGAAGGTTGTTGTGGTTTGTCTCTTGCAATAATTTGAAAAGAGAGAGCTCCTTTGTGGAAGTGGCTGGTTCAGGCAGTCATTTCCAGCGTCGGGTTCATGTGTTTTATTTTGGACCATGGTGACGATGAGATCTCTTATGGGAACATGAAGTTCTGTTGGAACTGGACTTCCTTCAAGAAGCTTTTTCTCTTACAGGCATACCATTCACTTTTATCAGCAGAGACTTCCCACCAATATAGCATATTTTTTTACGAGACTTTAACAAAAAAATTATTTTACATAGGACTATTTTTTTTAATTATTATTATTAGGTTATTTGACAACTCTTCATGTAGTGTTCATTGATACTTCTTTTCTAGATATGGCATAATTAAATTTTGATATTTTATAATGACTTGCTGATTTTTTTAGGAAGTCTCAAATTGAATTGATGGCGAAGGCCTAGAATAGGTTCGCCGGTCAGGCTTCGTCGATGATTATGTTTTGCCTTGCTACAACTAAAGTGGCCCATGTGTATACAATCGAAGCTACATATCTTCCCCTTGATTTTTCCCCTTGCTACAACTAAAAGGTTAAGTGAAAAACAATAGTAACGTAGGTAAAATATCTCTAGTGTGCATATAGTAAATACTATCTCCGGTCGTAAATATAATACAAAATTGATTTTTTTTTTTAAGATACTAAAGAAGCTAATTAAATTACTTTAAAGTATTTATATTTATTATTTTTTGTTTAAACTATTTTACCTAATTTAAAAACTGATATATAATATAAAAATACACAATATATGATATGATCAAGTAATTTATTCAACTTTTTTATACTTTTAAAAAAACAATTATGTTTTATATTTAAAATTAGAGTAGAAACACTACATTTTTCTTATGGTGAGGGTTGGTGAAGAAGGAAGAGGTTGTTAGATTTTTGTGTAATCTCATGGATTATGAATAAGAAGTCGCGTCGATTCGCTACCGTCGGTTACGTAGGTTCGCTGACGGGACTCCATCTAATTGTTTCATTGTCTATAAATAGATGTGCGTGTGGCAGAAAAATTAATCTCGTTTTTCAAATACTACGCTCTCATACATATATTTTAATGCATTTTACCATAAGTTTCATCCGTGCGATTTTGAAAGTAGACTCATTGTGTTCGCTTGGGCTTCTGATTGAGAGTGTCATCATTCTGAAGATGAAAAATTCACTCTATCCTGGGAGACAATTGCTCATCAACCTTGGGCATCCATATAGAGAGAACAAAATTGTCTTAAGGAAACAACGTGAGTTGGACCCGGATTTCTTCATAGTTCATTACTATATTCGGCAGACTTGTGAGTTTTTATTGGTTTTCTTCTTGTGCAGTAATATTTTGTGTTTACAAATTATGCCTATTGATTATACATATTCTTATTTTTAGTGATATTTCTATATTGAAAGTATTTTCACCAATAAAGGCTTCTAGCTAAAAGGTTAAATGAAAAAGAAGAGTAACACATCCAGAAAAAAGAGACTTTAAAGCATTGGTGATGGGGATGTGGATACAAGAAATATTGGCTTAGTTGAGAATGATATTAATCACATTTTATAAGTGACAAGAAGGCGTATTCAAATTCTACATTCATACGAGAATTTTATATATAATAAATTGCGGTCAGTAATAATAATTTATAAATATGTTTATAAATTTTTTTTTTTTTAAGAAAAAGTTTTGGAGCGTTCGGCATCAGTCCCCCACTAAAGTCAGGGCACAGCCCCGGGCTCTTTGAGCACTTACAAGATCGCCTACCAAAAGAGTCCCAGCGACGGAGCAGGGATCGAACACACATCCCTTTGAGACTTGACCAAATCTCATACCATCTATGTCAACTCTCGTTAGCTTATAAATTCTCTTTTGAGTCACCATACATACTCTAATTTTGATGGGCTTTTGAGACAGGGATAATTAATTTACAAATCCCTGTAATGTCACTTAACTTTTACTTAGGTCCATATAATTTTTTATCAAATCTTTATAGTTCCTTCATTTTTAATTAGGTCTCTGGAATCTTTTTTATTATATTGTTATAGTTTTATTTACTTTTAATTAAGTTTGTAGTTTTAAATTTTTATCATTCACTTAGAATCATATGGACTTGATTAAAAATTAGACAAGACTATAAGAACTTAAAAACCAAGACTATACGGAACTGATAAAAAAAAATACCACTTTGGTCCTATTTATAAATCCCATTTTGACCAAATCACACATACCAAGGAGAGATAGTTAGCTCAATGATTATGAGGTGAATTTTAAACTTTACCCTTATTTATGATTGGATACTTTCAACTTTTTCTTCTCTCTATTTTTATTGGTACAGGACAAAATTGTCACAATCTCATTTATTTAGTCAAATAAGACTTATAAAAATATAGAAGAACAAGAATAAGAAAGGAGAGAACAAAAAAAAAACGATAAGGAGTTGATTAAAATTTAACGGAGAAAGAGCTCACAAATAAAAAATAATAATAATAATAAATAAATAAATAAAAAGGAATCTTTTAAGAAAATCCAATGTGAATGAACGTACGTGGTCCCCATTGGGCACTAATTAACAAGACAAGTACAGCTGCAGAGTGGGATCACTGGTCCAAGCAAAAAATAAATCAACAATTGAAAAGAAGATATTTTTACAAAAATCCCATTTAAAAATTCTAAATTCTAAAGGATTACCCCAATTTGCAAAATACTAAATTAACATTCATTACCAAAATGAAATTTTGGAGTATCGTATAAAAATCCCCAGCCACCATCATCGTGGACGAGCCAGTTCAAAATCTTAAATAAATAATTTTATAATAAAACGAGTTATCAATTACTTTATTTTTCTTGTTAATCTCAATATTATCATTATCAATAAGATTTTGAAATTCAAGTAGAACTTTTCTATCATGTTCCCATAAAAATTTTATTCAAGTAATAGTACTGATTTGAGATTTTCCAAATTAGTATATTTGGAATCTGGAATTTTAAATGATATTTTTGGAAAACTTTCCTTAAAAAAAAAAAAAAAAAAGTAAATCTGCCCATCTCTATTTTTCGGATCCTCCTTGGACTTTAGGAGCATCCATCGCGTTTTGTCAATAAAATGAAATCACTTTATCATAAATAAATAAATGAAACGAAATCAGTCCACGTTGGTGTTATATCTTTCTTTTTTTTACTGCTCATTGGGATGATAATCATCCCCCACATGTCCCTTCACCTAATTATTCTTTCATCCTAATTTTTTATTAACTTCATAAAATTAAATATATTAAAAGCTCGATTGATTCTAAAATAAGTGCGCCTCCAGACTCTAGTATAGTATCTTATATTAATTATGAAGAATTAATTACACTTTTACTAAAAAAAGAATTATACCAGTTATATTTATACTATATTGTCCATAATCTGCAAATAATATAATTCATTATAATTCTTTTATTTCATATTAATAAAAAAAATCTTAATCCGAAATGGTCATTAATGACCTATACCTCTACCATTTCCAACATTTGACAAGGCAATGCACAGTGTTAAATTGACAACTCCCGACTTTTTCTACCGAAGTCTCTTTCTTTCTTTAGCGTATCTTAAAATGTTTATGGAATATTCAATTTTTGTATTATCTGTGTAAGAGTCCAAATGAAAAAGGCAGCAATAAAAATACAAAAATGTCACACAATTGTAGAAAAAAGCTATACGAGGAAAATATATATATATTTTTTTTAATGATTTGTCGTATTGTATTTTATCTTTATTAACCATCTTTGTGCATTATTTGATTTGTTTCGTGTTTCTGCCTATACATTCCATCACCATCGAAGACTCGAAGTCAATGGACACACTGTAAATCCCTATAGGTTGGGTCACTTTTATTTTATTTCTTGTATTTTTAAATATGGTGTGTTAGTGAGAGTCTGAAACTTGAGGTGTGCATTCCAGTTTATTAATATATATATATATATACACACACACATTGTGACATCAGTTTCTTTGGTCGCAAATTTTTTAAGTGGAGAGGTTTCAAGTGTCCACTCACTTTTTAAGGTGATGAATTATTTTGTTAAAAGGTTTTCACATGGACAAGGAAACATGGCATTTTGTAATCAGTGTAGTTAAAAAAAACTTCGTCGTTGAGTTCAACTGGTAAAGGGATTAAACACTCTCACTAAAGGGAGGAGTTCGATCGTAGAATTAGTCAAAACATTGGGGGAAGCATCTTAGTTCCTAAATGCCTAGGTAAACGTCTGAGGGTAATAGACGGTTCGCCTTGTCTAACATTGATATCACTTAGGAAAAAAGAAGATTTGTTGAGGGAAGCATCTTAACTCCTGGATGCCAAGGTAAACACCAGAAGGTAATAAACAGCCCGACTTGCTCAAAATTGGCATCACCTAGGAAAAAGGGAGATTTCGCCTTACCCTTAGATCCTAGGTGAACCTAATCCATTTCCTAAAATTTTTTTATTAAAAAAAAACTGGTCTTTCCATTTTTTGAGATTATTTCATTAATCTTGATCAAGTATATACAACATTTATTTATTACAATTAGAAAGGGGTGAGAACTAGGGCTAAGCACAAAAAACCTAAAACCACCATAATCCAATCCAAAGCAACTTAATTTAGAATAGTCCAATGAAAATCAGGGCTAAACAATATGGATCATTGTTTAGAGCCCTTTAAATTTAGAGTTATGTTTTGATCCTATTGAGTCTTCAGACTCCACTCATCTAAATTTTTTTATAAAAATATCTTAGCCTCTCTTCTGATCTTCTCTCTTCATCGACTTCACCTTTACTTTCTAGAATTTGTACACCTCTAATGAAAGCTTTACATATAAAATGGTTTGGGGGCAAGGGCAGAATTAAGGGGGGGCTAGGGGTGGCCCCCCCTAAAATTATAGATTTTTACCCAAAAGATTAGGGAATTATACTACCTATAAAATTTTTAATATATTCACTTTAATCTCTATCAAAAAGTCTCATGGAGGGACTAAAATGAAACTATTGAAATATTTATGAGGCTAAAGCACAATTTCTTAAAATTTTGAGTAAAATTTTATAATTTTCGCCCACTAATTTCAAATGATAACTCCACTAGATTTTATTTTATAATCTCCGTCCCTCCTAATTTCAAATTCTGGTCCCGCCTCTGTTTGGGGGAGAATAAATAAATGAAGTATGAGCTGCACAAAATGAAAGATAAGTCCATACATAGGCGGACCCCCCGGGGTAGAGGTGGCCCCCCCCCCCCAATTTTTTTTTTAAAAAAAGAAACAAGAGAAATGGGCCATGTTCATTTTTCCTTTCGCTTTAGTCTTTCATTTTTACAGGCGTTTTCTATATATGTTCCCCAATTTCATAATTACTTTATGTTTTATTAACTTTGTTTTAATGATCATTTCGACACACACACACAAGTTGTTAACGTTTCCATTTATGATAATTATTGTTTTATCTAATGGTTTAATAGAGCTTAGTTAAACCATCAGCTCATATAATTATTTTTTCCTAAAAAAATCTTTTCACAAGTAAAGGAATGATACATACAAGAACTAAACTAAGGATTTCATTTGAATATGGAGTTACAATATTTTGAGTTTGACATTCTTAAACATCCAAATTTGATTAATTTATCAATTACATCTGAATTATATTAGGGTTAGCAAGAACTAGAAAATTCATTATTTACCCTCTTATTGATAAAGAAATTAAATTTGTACTCACTTTTCTAGTTTTTATATAGCAACTACTAAAAGATCTTTCTCTACAATAAAAATAGGATTCGAAATAGAATGGAATATGAATTTCTTAATGATTATTTGATTACATATATTGAAAAAGAAATTTTTTTGAATTTTAGCATGAATTTAATTATAGGTGAGTTTAACAATATGAAAATACATATAGTAAGAGCCAAGTGAAGTGATATTAATTTTTGTAATAGATTTTTTTTCAATTTTTTATATATTAGGTCTTTATTGTATTTTAAATATTTTTATTTATGATATAGTATTTTTTTATTTTCGCCCCCCGTCATTAAAATTTCTAGGTCCACCCCTGAGTCCATAATTAAACACTATCAAACCCTTATATATATATATATATATATATATATATATATATATATAAATTTTAGGAAATGGGTTGGGCTCACTCACAGTCCAAGGGCAGGGCACTTGAAGTCCAGTCCACATGGAATACTGGCTAGAGAGTACACATGCATCCACCTCTATCAACGTTACCACTGCTTCCTAGACCCCTAAAATGTATCTCCCAGCGCCTTGACCAACGCAGAGATTGAACTCCCTCCCTTAAGATGAGGAAGACCAACCCTATCAAACCCTTATTAGTTTGATTGATAGTGGTTTTATTAGCTTAATCAAAATCTCCAAGTTAGAATTTAACATATATAACATCCTTAAATATTTTGGGGAAGAACTTTGATGTTATTTCTAATCTTATTGCACCCAATTCGGATTAGTTTGAATCCCTTAAATCCTTCAAATTGAGATGAGATAAGCTTCGAATGTAAATACAAGTTTATGAGAAACAAAAAGACGGGTCCATGAGGAGAAAGGGACCAGCAGGACCACGGTGGTCCCCATTGCACCTGATCACGTCTCTATCATTTCACTTCAGTTTCAACCTTTTTTGTGTGGCCTGCCTCAGTCTCAGTTTCAACTTTGAAATGAAAAAGAAGTGGATTATAAAGCACTTCATAAAGCATCCCAAACATCATTGGTACGCTCCATTAATCTTAATTTGGGTCTCCTTAATTTCCGCTTTCACTTCTATTTTTATATGAGTAATATAAGATCTAGTTGTCTATTTTGAAAAATTAAAGACACTCATTAATTTGATTTAAAATATTTATTTTTATGTTCAAACTAATTTATTTGATTTATGAATTGATATACAGTTTAATCATTTACATATGATGTATTTAAATAATTTATTTACCCTCCTCAATTTTTTTTTTAAAAAAAGTTAACTAAATCTTATATCTATGACCTGAGTTATTATCACATGGTTGTTCTCACGCTACCAAGTTGAGATTATATATATATTATCAATGTGACTCAATTAATTCAACGGAAGTCATATAATAAACTATCATTCTTTCATTTCAGCAAAAATATTATACTTCCATTGGCATATATAGTTATATACTATAAATTCTAAACGAGCCCTTTGATTCACGTGTCGCATTTAATTACTATATGCTATTTATGTGTATAAGGAAACATGCTATTAAATACCTAAATATTTAGTACTGTATTAGTTAGTTATTTTCCTTCGAAACCACATGAACTCTGCACGATCAACTATTAATTAAAGGACCCCTTGTTCTTGGGCTTAATTAGCAAAGGAGTCGGACTTTCTCACTAAAGGGAAGGGAGTCGATCTTGGAGTTGGTCAAGACGCTGGGGGAAGCATCCTAACTTCTAGGTGCCTAGGTTAACGCTTGAGGGTAATAAACTACTCGCCTTACCCAACATCGGTATCGTCTAAAAAGAATTGAGATTTTGCTCTGCCCTTGGATCATGGGTGAACTCAACCCATTTCCTAAAATTTTTAGTATAAAGAAAAAACTATTAATTAAAGGTATGATGACATTTTGATCCCAACCAAAATAAATAATCTATTAGTAAATCTAATAAGTTATTAATGGTAACTGTTGCACTTATTAATCTCCTTGTTGAGTTGTTAATGAAGACGTTTTTGACATTATTTCTTCTAGTTGGGACCTTACATTCATTTTCTCTTAATTTAAATCATCCATGTGAATGGTTATTTAAATTATGAATAGCTTAATGTATAGCCTACCTTACTTGATAAAGATTAATACTACCTCCGGTCTTAATTATAGGATCAATTTTGCAGTACAATTTACATTATAAAAGTGATCTTATGATTAGGACAGGAGCAAGTACCTTTTATATCTAGTTTATGCTCATAAAGTATCTTCATATATATTTATTTTGTTAAATGTCAATATAAAAATTTCAAAATTTATTCGAATCCTACCTTGATTAAATAACAATACTTGATTTCCTCGCGCAAAATAATTAAATGTTATATTTTCCGTGCAAATGAATTGAAGCACATGTTAAAACAAAAGGGTTCAAGTAATCCTTAGCCTTAACTTCGAGAGAAAGCTTGGCACATAATTATTCTTACCCTTGCATGGCTGACACTACAATCATTCATTAATATTATTATTATACAACAACTTCAAAGATTGGCGTGGAACCATCCCGATCGATAATTAATTACTTCATTTAGTTCTAAATATAAAATAAAGTTGATTTTTATAGATATATTAATAAAATTAATTTAAAATATTTACATTTATTATTTTTCTTTAAAATATTTTGTTTAACTTATAAATAACCTATAAATTGATATATAATATAATAATACACAACATATAGTATGATTAAGTAACTTAACTTCTTTGGTCTTTCCAAAAAAAAGTTAACCATGTCTTATATTTAGAATTAGAGGGACTAATTTATAGTGCAAATTAAAAACAGTTGTATCCATTATTGTCAAACTCGTGAGTCGACTCTATAAGTTTATTATTTTTACATTTATAGCTTATAAAATCTAGTCGAATCACTTAGTAAATTCTTAACAATTGTGTGAACTCAGTTATACTCTTTATATATTGAGTTTATTGTTTTTATGTTTCTAACTTACAAAATCATGTTAACTCACCTTTAAACTTGTAATAACTTCTTTAATTTAAGCGTATTCAGCGGCTTTATATATAAATTTTATACAATTTTTTTGTTAAATATGATAAATTATAAATGTCAAATGATCTAATTTTATTTATTTAAATTTAAAATATATTTAAATCAAATTGTTATCAATTTTTCATATTTTAACTACATAATTATACACTATAATATCTATTTAATAATAAAAATAAATTTTCACAAGTTTCCAATTCGAATTGATAATGCGAATTTACGTTTTGTTTAAACCCACGAATAAAACAACTTTAAGTTATACTACCAATTATTATATCTTCAAAAATTAATTTGCTATATGTGGTCTGGACATGCGAAGAAAGTAATCCAACAAAGCAGCACAAGCAATCAAAGTCTTCACGGAACCGGTTTCAGAGCTCGTCCTGCTCGTCCGTACGGACGAGCTCTGGATCATCTAGATTTAATCTGGATGGTCCAAATCTGATCTTTTTTAATTTTCGTTTTTATTTTTTTTTCTATATAAAAAAATCATTTTTTCAAAAAATATTAGTTGAGATATTATCTTTATTTTAGATTCTCTACTCATTAAAATTATTTTTGATAAAAAATACAAAAGTAAAAAAAAAAAAAAACGCATCTGGACGGTCCAGAGCTCGTCCGTACGAACGAGCTGTGAATCTGTGTCCAAGTCTTCACAGACCCAGAAAAAATGACCCTTAATCATTTTCCTGGTTTTGACAAAACTCCTTCCCCATGAATCACATGCCAGTCGTTTACTTTTGACTTATTGGTGCAATGGTCCTCATTTGTTAATAAATTTACTTTTTTATCCCTCACAAAATTGACTACCATAAGGCATCATAAAATAGATCTACCTTAAATAAGTAATGCTACTTCTGGTATATATCACTTTCGTCCTATTTATAAATATTTTTTTAACCAAATCATATATAGCAAGAAGAGATAGATAGCTTAATGATTATGAGGTAAATTTTTAACTTTACTCTCCTTTATGAATAGGTATCTTTCAACTCTTTATTTTCTTTCTATTTTCATTGGTATAGTAATATGGGAAAAATTGTTACAATCTCATTCATTTGGTTAAAAGAGACTTATAAATAAGACCAAATTTTTTGGTTAAAAGAAACTTATAAATAAAACCAGAGTGATATAGAATAAAATTTGTAGTATAATTTAAAAAAAAATCTCCAGCCAATAATATCATTCTCTCTGTAGTATTTTTAGGGTTTTGAGACTTAGACAGAACCTTCCGAAAAACCGGTTGGTAAATCACTCTAATCTAGGCATCAACATGGTTCACTATTTTCTTAAAGAATTGATTTTTAATTTTCCCTTTAAACCTTCAATTTCTCATCAATTTAGCCTCAGAATAAAGGGCCTTTATTCAGTATCCAACTCAACCGGTCCGAGTTTAAGAACCTTATGAATAATAATTCCATCTGATTCACGTAGGTTCGAGGAATAAAAAAGTGAAAAAAAGGAAAGCGAAAAGATCAATCAAATCAATCAATTTTGCTATGGAAAAATATTGATGAATCATGCACCTAACAAAATCAGAATAGACCTCACTTATTGAATATTTGTCCTTCACTGTGACCGCCTCTCCAGTTCCCAACTCAATTTGAGTAACACGTGTTTTATTCTTACTGGTTATTTTTATTGAGGCATTAATCAATAACGAATTCATTAATTATTTTTTATTATCCAATAAATAATACTACCTCCGATCCTAATTATAAGAGCTAGTTGACTTTTTTTGGAAAGATTAAGGAAGCTAAATAAGTTACTTAATCATTTCATATGTTAAATTTTCTTAGATTATATATTAGTTTATTAGTTAAATTAATAAGTGTGAAGAAAAAAATAAAAATAAAAATACTTTAAAGTAATTTAATTAGCTTCCTTAATCTCTCTAAAAAAGTTAACTAACTCTTATAATTAGGACCGGAGGGAATAATAATAATAAAGTTGATCTCTCCAGTGCGGCTCTTACAAGTAATTACGAGCTTTCTCTTCTCCTCCTCCTTCCTCACCTATCTTCAACGTCTTTTCACTTATTGGTTATTGCTATATTATTAATGGCGCTTTAAAACTCACAGACCTTACTATTCTTGTAACAACTTTGGAAAACTCTCATCTTTTTCTCTCTCTAATTATTTTTGTGGAACTTCAATCTACTCTAATCTTCTCTGCTACTCACCTGCCGGAAAGTTCCTCCGGCGGTAGTACTTCCACGTCAAAGATGGCCGAACAATTTTCGAGCTCCGTCGAGTTCGGACTGAGGCTCTCCAAGAGAATTTTCTATGGTAGAGGAACGTTTTCTGCTCCGATTCCAGAGCCGGCGTTATCCAGGACTACAGATGTGTATCTGCCTACCGCGCCGATGTGTTACGCGGTGATTCCGGAACCGGAGATAGTTGACAATCCGGACATTCGGACTTACCAGCCGTACGTGCACGGCCGGTGTGAACCGCCGGCGTTGATCCCACTTCACATGCACGGAGTTGTCATGGAAATTGAGTGTTCCCTGGATACGGCGTTTGTTACCGTTAGCGGAACTTGGCGCGTCCATTGTGTAAGGTCGAGTAAAATGTGCGATTGCCAGATTGCCATACCAATGGGAGAGCAGGTAATACATCTTTGTTTATTAATATTGCTCTGATGAAGACAATCAGGATAGAGATAGTTGCTAGTACAGTGATTCTAATAAATAATTATGACCGCTGAATTGATATTTTTATGGGGCTGTCATCGTCTGTTGTGTTAATCACGGCTAATTTGATCAACCACTCCGCAATGAATATACAACTGTCGAATCATCTGCTACGTTAATCCTGCCTTCTAAACAATCTCTCATTCTGTTGCAAAAGTTACTTTTATGGTATCCAAGACTTGAAGTTTTGTCTCTCCAGGATACAAGTATCAATCTGTTTTCAATTAATCATTTGTGTCCGCAATTTTCTTTCGAGAAAAGGATCAAATCTCATATCAACTTTGTTTTCGGAGCAAAACTAAAATTCGGCTCTCAAATAACATTTATGTTTCTCTTCGATTTTGTTCACGATTCCATGTTGTGTAATTAAATATGATCATGCGCTTGATAAATTGTGTTCCTGCTTCATCTAATGTTCTTGTGTTGATGGCTCCCTTATCATTGTTGCTTGATGAATATCTGCACTGTCCTTTTTCTTTGATGGTTAAAGTTTGTTTTGTGAGTTCTCAAGTTAAGTTATATATATGATGTGGCTAACAGGGTTCACTTCTAGGTCTTGAGGTTGATGATAGTGGAATATCTTATCGAACGGAAGTTATCACCCCAAACGATGAAAGAGATATAGAGAAAGCAGCGAAATCAAAAGATGGATATTTCTTGAAAAGCCAAATATACACTGTCAGGTTTCCACAGGTTAGTATTTAATAGCCAGCGGAGATTAATCTCATTTATTTACTTAATCAGTTAACAGTTTTACTCATACAGAATACCACCTTTCAGGTTAGAGGAGGCTCTCTTCTTTCAATAAAAATCAGATGGTGTCAGAAATTGCTATATCATGATGACCAGTTCACAGTTAGTGTACCTTTTAGTTTTCCTTCATACGTCGCCCCAGTGGAGAAGAAAAGTTCAAAGAAAGAGAGGATTTTTTTGAAAGTACACTCTGGTCATGCAGCTGAAGTGTTATGCATAGGCAGCAGCCATCCTGTTAAGGTGAAACCTGTGTCTGTTTCTGGGAAGCAAAAACCTATCTCTGTGTGTGTTTGAGTATTTAGATGTATAAAACAATAAGCCTTTCAGTCTTATTAGGACACATACTCAAATCTTGAGTTTCCCATGATTTTATCAGTACAGTTCCATCCATGGATCTGAGAAATTTAAGTGCTCATGCCCTAAAAACCATATCAGACCTCTATTACATGTGAACTAAGAGGCTTTTTTTACTTTGCAGGAACTAACGCACCAATTTGGTAAGTTAAGTTTCTCATATGAAGCAGAAGTGCCTGCATGGTCAACCACAGACTTCAGCTTTTCATACGCAGTAAGACCTAGAAGCAGACTGCTATAAGATTTTTAATTCAATTCCATATAAACTTCAATCCATTGACGTTCAAGAACAGACCTGAATGCCATTTGTAATGCAAAAAATTTCACAGGTTTCTTCAGCTAATATATCTGGGGGCGTGCTCTTACAATCACCATTTCTACGTGATTTTGACCAGAGAGAGATATTTTGCTTGCATCTTTACCCTGGAAGTAGCCAAAATAGGAAGGTTTGTTTTCATTATTTTGCCCTTAATTTTTTTTTCTTGTTTACAGTTTGAAATACTTATGCTCTTTCAAGTATATTTACGAAGATTTAAGATGAGTATATGTCTCAGCAATGATTAGTTGGGTTATGTTGCAACTTGCAATAAGATGCCTCTACATCCTGCCCCCCCTCCATGTATGGACAAATGAAGGGGATCACACTGTTCTTATGGAACTTCAAAATGGATCCAGGAAACAAATTACTTTGAAGGATTAAAGAGGATAGAAATACAACAGGAGTTACATTGTGTGCCAGCCATTTGAGGAAACAAACATCCTATTCAGTCAAGTTGCCTTATTGCAAACAAAGTCTCTTTAACAGATTTAATTTATTTTTATTTTTTTTAAATTGTTCCTGTAGACTTTCAGAAGGGATGTGGTATTTGTCGTAGATATAAGTGGGAGCATGAAAGGAAGTCCACTTGAAAATGTGAAGAATGCACTGCTGGCATCACTTTCTCAACTAAATGCCCAGGATACATTTAATATTATAGCTTTTAATGAGGACTTCTACTTGTTCTCACCATCAATGGAACCTGCAACAGAAGGAGCAATATTAAATGCCACCCAATGGATTGGTGCTAAGTTTAGTGCCAAAGGTGGTACAAACATATTGCTTCCCCTAACTCAGGTATTTTTTTCCCCCTTCATTGAAGTTTTCAAAATGATGCATAGACAATTCTGCCACACTTCATGGTTCTTATGTTCAAATATTTTCACATTATTTTTTATAATCCAACTGCACTTAAGAAAGTTTTTAACTTCTTAAAAGATCTTAAAAGTTTTGCCACCATTTGTTGAGCTTAGTTCTGCGTTTTCATTATCCATATAATGTCATGAAACCATGCATTTAAAAAAATGACAGTTAGTTTGTCTCTGTTATTTTTCCTTTCTGAATTTATTTGAAATCCTGTGGGATTTGTTGTAGTTACAACCATGTATACATAAATCTCTTACAGCTTTCTAGCTGTCACAAATTATATGCCTCAGCTTTTCATGTATGGTATCTCTTTAGCGTGCGACGGCAATATTTAACATAGGTATAAAAGTTAGATGGCTTAAAGATCATGTATATATTGTATCAAGTGTTTTGTAAGTCCTGCCTTGGACCTTGTGCATCATTTTTCATTGTTTTCTTAATGTTCACACGTTTCTGTAGCTTCCTGATCTAATAATGAATTTTATCTTAGGCAGTGAAGCTATTTCAGAAAACTACTGATTCCATCCCTCTCATTTTTCTCGTTACTGATGGAGCTGTTGAAAATGAAAGAGAGGTCTGCAACTTTGTTAAAAGCTACGGGACAAGTAGGCAATCAATTTGCACTCCTCGCATATGTACTTTTGGCATAGGCAAGGGCCCTACCCTTCTTCTCTTTGCAGTCTTAAGAATTACATCTTATGATAAGCTAAACTTAATAAGTTCTTCTTGACAGTAATACTTGAAGCATCATAACTATGCAGATTTCCTATAGTTGATGCCTGACAATATACTTCCCTATGGGAAATTTCTTTCAATGCCTTCGTTGAGAAACTTCAACTGTGGGCAATATGTTGCTATTAACTTCTATTGTTGTATATATGACCAAATTTATTACTGGTTACTTCTTTATATGTCTACCAACACTGGCTTTACTTCTGAGTTTTAATGTGAATAATCTTCAGGTTTATACTGTAATCACTACTTTCTGCAAATGCTAGCACAAATTGGGAGGGGTCACTGTGATGCTGCTCATGATCTAGGTTAGTGTCTTTACCTAATATCAAGGCTTAAATTATTGCTTCCAATCAGTTTTCCCCTCACGTGCTATTTTTTTTCCGAAGAACATTCCTCAACTGAACTTAGTTTTTCTGCTTCCACTGTATTTGCAAAATGATTGTGTTACTTATTACAATTTTCAAGTATTTATGTTTCCTTAAAATTTGATATATCTTCTAGTCCTTGGGGAGAAAGGTACTTGTTAAATCTAATTTATTTGATATTACACTAATATCTTGTTCTGTTTTTGCCTTGTCAAGATTCAATTGACTCTCGAATGCAAAGGTTATTTAGATCTGCTTCAACAATCATTGCTTCCAATATAATGGTGGAAAGTTTAGAAGATCTTGATTCACTGGAGGTACTTCATCAGAAGCACAACTCTGCTGGTTATAACCTTAATAATTTATAATGATTTCTTGGACTTATAACTGGCAACATGTCCTTCAGTTTTCTAGCTTACTCAAAGATCATGAGTATCAATTTGTCTGTTTTTGCCATATACTGACTTACTCTCTTCTTCTTCTTCTTCTTCTTTTTTTTTTTTTTAATTTTTTGGTTGCAGCTATTTCCATCTTATATTCCAGACCTTTCACTTGAAATTCCGCTGATTATATCAGGAAGATATGATGGAACCATTCCTGATTCAATTAAAGTAAAAGGCACCCTGGCAGATATGAGCAACTTTGAAGTGGACTTGAAAGTGCGAAGGGCAAAAGATATGCAGCTTACAAATGTAACCTTTCATCTCTTGTAAATAGTTAGACATGTAATTGATGTTTCATTGCCAAGTTTCTGAGTACTTTGAACAGAATATAGACCCTCCTTTAATTAGTGTATTACTGGAAGAATGCACAACTGCTAACTGATGCCTGATTTTGGTTTGATACTTTCATCAGGTACTTGGCAAAAGACATGTAGACTTTGTCACTGCTCAGGCATGGTTATCAGAAAGCAAAGAGCTGGAGGAGAAGGTTTTTGTATTTCATACTTTACTTTCCATGAATTTTTTTCCCAAAAGAAAAAAAAAACTAAAAAGAGGGGAAAAGGGAGGATAGGAAAAAGGAATATAATTCTTAGATTATTTTACAGTGTTAAAGGACACCACTATGCTTTGCGTCTTCTCCCTCCTGTTTTGAACTCATCAATAAAATAAAACTGAATTTGTTTTTGAGCAACAGATTTTTTTGCTGATTTGTGTATTACTGGCAATATCACATTACTCTCTTGCTGATTCCAAACTGACAGTAAATGTCAAATTTCTTGATGAAAGGTTTCCAAAATGAGCACACAAAATAAAGTCCCCTCGGAATACACCTGCATGGTTCTTGTGAATGCTGAAAAGCGAAAGAAGGCACCAGAACCACTCCTGCTACAGAAGGTAAAGTTTTACCAATATTTTAGACAGATAAGGCAAACGGCCCAAAAGCTCAAAGATGGAACCTACTAGTTGTTACTCCTAGGTTTTTCAACATAATCATGAATTCATGATATGTGACGTTGAGTCATACAAGATGTTCCTACACCATGTCTCAACTAGGGAATCTGTTACGAAGCACCCAAAAAAAAAAAAAAATCTGGAAGAATGACATTTGGTCCTTGCAAGGGAATTATTGACACTTTGTTCTCTTGAAACAATAACTCTTTGGAGATTGACAACTATGATATACTCTAAACAATTTTAATGTTCTACAAGGGACCCAAATGTCATTCTGCCAAGAAATTTTGCCAGTTTTTGACTGATAAAAGATTAGCTCCTCTGCCAATGACATTGTGGTCTAGTGGCATAAAATAACTTCAAGTCGTTAGTACCTGCTCATTTAATTTTTTTGTTTTTTTGCAAAAAAGATCAGGTCCTCTGTCATCTGATTCCTTAAATTCTTCAATACAGGCGTACAGCAAAATTACCCTGCAGAATGTGGAACTTGAAAACCAGAGAATATTCCTTGGAGGGCTGAGCATTGGATTTGGTGACATAAAAGCAGCAGCCGCCAACACCCCGCCGGCATTAAAAGAAGCAAAACCTTCAGAAGGTCTATTGGAGAAGGCTGCTTCCAATTGTTGCGGCAAACTTGGTGATACCTGCTGTTGCATGTGCATGCTTCGTACTTGCTCTTATATGAATGACCAAGTCTCTATTGTCTGCACCCAGCTTTGCGCTGCGCTTGCATGTTTTGAGTTGATCAAATGCTGTATCGAGCTCTGCGACTGTGACTGTTTCGAGTGAGACATTATTTCCCAAGTTGAACTGCAACAAAATGTGTGTATTGTGTAGTGTTGTACTATAATAAGTTATTAACAATGTATATATTCCCTTGTGCAATGTTGTCCCGTCTGTAGCTAGTAGCTGCGTTACAGGAACAAGTCTTTTCCCACAATGTGGGAGTACGTAGCTACATTAATGTAAACTAATTTTTATTAACTTGGTACTTATCCCCCATAATTAGAAAACGCATAGCTGATAAGTTACACCAGAGTTCTTTTTCGATCCTTTGCGTATATAATCTCCTTGATAGTGAACTGCTAATTCTCGGGATGAATATGTTAACAAAGTATCCATCTCTAACAACTGACATTATCTTCAAAATTATTCTTCAATTCAGTTGTATTTTATCATGCACATCAGACAAATCTTTACCATGTTTCCAAACCAATAATCATGATAAGGATTTGAATGATACCCGATATAATATCATTATAAAAAGGGAAAATTTTCCCATGAACTATTTTTTCTTTATAATTAAAAGAGTAAATTGGGCAAGTAATTGCTTGGATCAAGTTGTTCCATTTTAACTAGTAGTTTCATATTCAAGCTCTTTGTAACATAAAGTTGGGTTTTTGACTCTGGTCTAGTCATGGTCCTACGAGGCCATCGGGATGGGTCCAAGAGCTCCTTGAACTCTGCTTGTTAACAATTTCTGCGCGTTACGCTAAATCTCCGTTAAATCCGCAGATTTTTCTCAATTTGTACCCGGGATTTGGCTGCCGCTTTCATTATTTTTCTGGGTTGTGGCGAGATTTGTCATGAGTCTCAGTTTTCCTGCCCAGAATTACAGGTATATCTCTGTTTCGATACTTAGAAATGCTTCGGGAAAAGTAAAGCAACTTTAGTTCCTTCCTTTTCTCCTTCTTGTCACACTCATCGGTTTATGTTAGGAGCTGAATGAGAAGATAAATAGGAAAAGATCTGCTTAGGTCAATTTGTCTTGGTTGGCTTGTTGGAAATGAAAATGAGAAAAAAGACATAAATCAGCATCTATTATTTCCAAGTGAATGTGTTAGCTTGAATGCCTTTTATCTTTTTGGATATTTATTCAGTCACGAATTTATAAACCTTGTATGGACTGTTATTGATGATTCTTGCAGTTTGGTTCTTCATATGCGGCTACCACTTGTTCGATTAATCGGAATGCTTCTCCTTTTTGCTTTAGTTTCTACTTTCTGGTAAGCAGTCACTAGGCACTTCAGTCTCCTTTGATATAATATTGGAAATCGGTGGTTTCAATATCTGTAACCTTGTGATCTTTGGGCAACTCGATGGAAAATTTGGAGAAGTTATTTATAAGGTCCACAATGGATGGCAAGAAATATTCTTGATTTTCTGCCTCCCTCCTCTGATTCCTATCTTGCATGTTTGATAGCTGTGAGAGATTGAACTGGTAAATAATTTTAATGAATGTATCTATTAGAAAAGGAGATTCTGCATCGCAGATTCTTACAAGCATCAAATTTTAACAAGGGCTAGAAAATGTTATTGATTTTGTATTACAGAAATTATATAGCCTTATGTACATATCCATGTTGTATATTTCATTGTATAAAGTCATATGTACCTATGATATGACTATATGAAGTTAATGTACTTAAAAGTAGAGATGAGTCTAATTGACTAGGTGGTCTCCTGAAAACATGCAGGTCTGTGAGCAACGGAAGTAAAAACAAGGAAAAAACTCTAGCTATTATAAAACCAGATGGATTGCTAGGTAACTACACAGATGATATCAAGAAAACAATTCTAGAATCTGGTTTCTGCATCTTAAAGGAAAAGAGAGTTCAGCTTGATGAGGACACTGTAGCAAGCTTTTATGCAGAGCACTCTTCTAAAAATTTCTTTGCCAGCCTTATAAAGTACATGACAAGGTATTTCCTTGACTGTCTTGGTGTCAGATTGTCAGCATGTAACAGTATTGCAACTTTTTCGAGTTATGTTAGACTCTTTGTTGAATTTGCCTTACTGCTTAAGTAAATACAAAGAACAAAATAGTCTTATTTGCTCCCCTCATTATATTGCTTCACTTTTTGGGTCAATTTATATCTAAGTTCAATACTATCCCTTCATGGCCAGATTCAATAAAGTTAAACTGAGTTTCTTGTGTCTCTTTCTTGACTATGCAATACATTTTTTTTTTTTTTAAATAATTATGGTGGGAATTGAAGTTACTCAATTCATGTTTACCATAACCAAGGGAAGGTCTTTTTAGTGTCCATAAGACAAAAGCTATGATCTTGACCAACAGTATAGCTCTTATTGTTGTATGGTAAGCACAGTAAAAGATAGTTTGTGTCAACTGTCAAGCCCTACCCTTATTATATGGTTGCCATCTAATGATTTTTGTTGTTAACTACTTGGACAAGGAAATTCTGGCTTCAATTTTGTGGGAAGCAATACCTCATCACTGTCATTTCTCTTTAGCTCTCATTTTAATCTCGTTTGATGTCTCTTTCTAGCTATTCTCTTGTTCTGAATCTCCTCACATCCTTTTCTGTGACAATTGTTTATTAGTGGATCGGTATTAGTTATGATTTTGGAGAAGGAAAATGCTATTGCTGATTGGCGTGCCTTAATGGGGCCAACTGATGCACGCAAGGCTAAGACTACTCACCCTCACAGGTCCTTATGTATCATTATTAGTTACACCTCTCTTCGTTTGGTTCAGATGAACTTTAGGTTTAAAATATTTGCTCAACTTCATGACAATTTCATGACATCTATTGTTGTGATCTCTGCTATTTTTTTTTTGCATGGTGAAATAGTTTTCTTTTTTGTACAGCATCAGAGCAATGTGTGGTCTGGACACTGAAAGGAATTGTGTTCATGGCTCAGATTCTATTAAATCTGCACAAAGAGAAATATCATTTTTCTTCAGAGAGCTGTCTGCAGGTTAATTCTTACTCTATTTTTTAATAAAAGAATGGACAACATATTTTCTCTTTCCAGTTGACACGCTGCACTTGATTTTGGCACTGGGATTTTTTGCATGATGAGGTTTTTTGGTTTATTGGCACGTCTTAGGTAGGGCTGACTGGTTATGCACCTCAGTAATTTGGCCTCTTTACAGTGGCAGTAATTTCTACATCTTTGGGTCAATGAGCTAGCTAATTTATGGCACCATCCTTAGTGTGAGTTTGGAAATCTGTTGGTCACGAGTTGACCAAAGTAATATGAGATTAGCTTTACCTTGAAAGTTGTAAAATTTAGTTTCCTAACCAAACACACATTTGGTGTTTGTTTGGATTAGCATTTGCAAAACTACAAGTTTCCACAAACCACAGTTTGCAAACTAAAGTTGTGGTAAAAGTTAGTTACTATAATGTGATTTATACTACTTGGATACTCTCTTTTTTTAAAAAGTCCAGTTTGGCAAACTTTAGTCTTTGAGGTGATACTATAGCTTTACCTTGAAAGGAAAAGAAGGCATTTGGATCTATCTATCTAATCATATACTCATATGAGTTCATACTAATTTTATATTTTCCAACTTAAGCCAGAATTCTCTGGTTTATCATATCCTCTAATGAAGGTTAACTGAAAAATTAGCTCTCTAATTACTTTGTCTCTTTTCTTATTTGGTGCAGATGTGGTTACTGAACATGATGAACTGTAGCTGATCAGGGTCTGAAGTGGACACACAATTTTCATGCTTGGTTAATTGCATTGGTACCCATTCATGTATTGTACAGAATGGTTTCAATGCTTATCTGATCTGAGATTTGCTTGATTTGTCATCAAATTGAGTTGAGCTCATATGAAGAGGTTGAATCTATTTTGAAGTTGTAACTTGTGGGTATGAAATTTTGACCCAAATAGAGCGATTCAAATTTAGCCAGAGGGGGGAAAAAAAAACTACTTCCTCCGGTCGTCTTGAATACAAAACCCAGTTGATTTTTTTTTTTTGAAAGAAATTAAAGAAGCTAAATAAGTTACTTAATCAATATCATATGTTATGTATTATTATATTATCTATCAGCTTATAAGTTAGGTAAAATAATTTGGAGAAAAAATGATGAATATAAGTACTTAAAATTAATTTATTTAACTTTCTTAATATGTCAAGTTCCATATTTTATGGCATGAGCCATTGTTGTTGTTGTTGTTTTTTTTCCTTTCTTATATATATAAGAGGGCTAAAAAGCCAGCAAAGTAAGGAAAATTACACAGTCGTTATTGTTTTATAAAAGTAACCCATATTTTTCAAAAATAAAAAGTCACCAGTTGCTGGAATGTGACGCTGAGGTATACATGGTCTTAAGAGGAGTGGCCCATGGAAAATCGCCGTTTTCTTTCTTTCATCTAAAAGGAACAGTGATCAAGGTCAATTATGTTTTGTTTATCATCTTTGAAATTTAAAGTTCATTGATTGATAATGGCCAATTGGCCAGCTTGTAACACTTGTGTTTGTTTCGGTTCCTTTTTCTTTTCTCTTCCTACCATTCCTTACCACGTCTTTATGTTATGCTATTTTTGGTTAGTTGCATACTAATTCTAACATAGTATAGTTCAAACGATGAAATTGCCATAGGTTGCATAAAATGCAAAACCAAGTATTCTTTATGTTTATCTCGAGAGGCAATAAGACTGGCTCGTTCAGTTTTCAACATTTCACCTAGCCTCTTGCCAGTTGAACGACCCTGTGGGCTGTGGTTAGTCCTTTTTAAGGATTGGTTTCTCAATGAAAACACCAATCTTACAACTAACCAATCTTACCTTAAAAGATTAATTATTGGGTAGGAGAGAGAACGTACGCCTTAAACCTTAAATCCATTTCTATCTTTCACTATAATGTTGTTGTTGTTGTTGTTATGAAACCCGTCAAAATTGGGCATTATTTGTTACTCTAAATGTGAATTATGTCAAGACCCAATTAGAATGAAGCTTTTTTGAGCAATTTATTTTATTTTCCGATAAGCAGGCCTTAAATGTAAAATCTTGCCACGTATTCATGACTCATATACTGCTTAAGGTCACGTGTTAAAAAGAGTTTTGATTGGAAGTCTCCTAATGTATTTTCAAAGAAGTAATTATTTTTTCCATATGATGTTAGTTTAATATACTCCCTCATGTTTTCATTATAAAGCTATTTTCAAAATGAATAAGTTATATTTATTATAAATCACCCAGTGAGATATTAATCAAATTTTTTAAGATTATGCCTATTTAAAATTTGATACGTTTTTTTTTTTTGCCAGATTTTTTTTTTCATACAATGTAATTCATTGTTTGAAATATAGGTAAAATTGAATTTTTTTTCCCACACAAATTTGATAAAGACAGGACAAAGTATGAGATAATTAGACATGGTTTATATTAAAATTGGTTAGATTACTCTTTATTACCATTCTAGCTAGTTATAATCCTTGAATGCAATATTCAACTTTCTATGCCTAAATGTTTTAGCTAATCAAGAGTTTTCCTTTTCGATGTCTAAAGAACAAATGATTTTCGTCTCTTTCAACAAAAACTTTTTTAGGATTCAAATTCGTATTATCTTCCTTACAACTGTAATATAACTTACCATTTTAACTAACAGTAATTTAGTCTTTACCAGTGTAGTCCTCCAAAGCTTAAAACTCACTGCAATACACACAAATCCCAAGAATAGAAAATGGCTTTAGCAAACAGAATCCTGATAAAAAGCCAAAGATGAAGGGTTTGGTGTCTTCGAGTGACAACTCTACAAGGGTCATTCATGGCTTCATGTTTTGACAAATCATATGTAAGAAATCTGGCTAGTCAAACTACCATCATTAAACTTCTACGTGCATGCCTGGACGATTTGATTCCACGACTCTCACTCTTAATTTTTTAATTACGGTTTAAGTGCCTAATCATTCCTTAATTAGTATTCACTTTTCAACCTTTCTCTTTTTAGAATGCTTCCCCAAACCCTAAGCATCTAGTAGTTTCAATATCCACATGGCCACCCCACCCCATTTTTCCTTCTTTAATTCTCCCTTCACAAAAGTCGTAATAATCTTGGTTTTTGTGTGAATCACTCTTTTTAATTAATTATTATCTCTTTATTTTTGCATCTCGAGGATTATATTCCTTTTTTCTCTCCTTAAAGTACGTTCTTCATTCTCCTTCCTTCCTTCTCCAAACATCAATTCATATCCATTTCTACAATGTTCGTGTTGTACATATATACATAGTTATTATTATGGCACTAGATCGATCATAATTGAATCCTATAAAGGAAAAAATTCTTTGATTAATTAATTGGTTCAGATTTGCTTAATTATCATTTTACTTCGATTTTGAGATTAGAACTGATTTGGAATAATAAATAGTTATTAGAGAAATAATAACTATATAGTCATCTATGAGATCATGTTAGCAATACTTAAAATGTTGACACACCATGGGGTGTACGGTTTTGGTTTGGGGACTGATTTAGAAGTTTAAGTTAGTTATCGGGACCCAAAGAAAAATTTAACTAAGATACCATGTAATTCCTCTTATTTTAATTATGAAGGGTTAAATGTAAATATAACTCAAAATTTAATAATTTAATTTTTCTCCACAAGCATTTGACATCATAAAGTTTTCATATCATCCCCATTAACGGTAGAAGTCGAGTATGTTAATCTAATTGGGAAAACGATTTCCAAGGTAGTTGCATATTTTTTTCTCAATTTTTTAATTTGATATATGTGTGTTTTTTCTCCCTGTAAATATTTTAATTTAACTATTTTGACACAACTGGAAGTCCCTATAAATTTACGCTATTAGTATTATTAGTCCATGTACGTAGATAAGCTAATAGTGTTATCATTAGTGAAATTAAAGGATCTAATATGGAGAACAAAACATATATATATCAAATTAAAAATTTAAGGAAATTTTAGGTACCTCAAGAATGATTTTCCCTATCTATTTTTTTTAGCTTTCTTATATGCAAAAACACATATAAGATATTTATTATCAAGTACTTCTAATATTTTATCTTAATAAATAATATGACCATTTAATAACAAAAAAATTATTTTCAATAATAGTTTTTTTAAATATAATAATATGCTGTTGAATTATATATTATGATACTTTTGAAGGCATAATGCTGATAATTAATTGTTAATTTTAATACTCCTTAGTAATACTAAAAACTTGGAAGGCATAATATTGATAACCTTGATATTGGCTTGCATGGGAACACATATAGAAGATTAAAGAGCTTTGTAATTGGTAATTAATGGGACAATTTTACAGCAACCTTATATGACTGGTACGTACAAAAGTTTAGATTAACTAAACTTGCTTTGTATTTCCATCCTTAATCATGGAAACTGTGCTTTATGTCCCTCTTCATCACCTACATTAATTCTTCCCTTAATTATAATTTTAATCCTTCGTCTTGGTCACACTTAAACAGGATGGAACTCGATGATCTTGAAATCACCAGATCATGTTTCAACTATAATATATTTTAAACGTGATGTTTCATGGGAAAATATCTTCTTATTTTACTCGGTTTTTTTAAAAAAAATTATTATACAACTTAACATATATATATACACACACATTTACAAGAGTTGTGAGTTTTTTCTTTTGGCCAAACGTCAGAGTTGTGAGTTTGAATCTCAATACACACACTAGCTAGGTGTGCGAGAGTGTGGCTATATGTGTACTAAGGAAAAACTATATTATTAGCCGTTCTATTGTATTATTTAACCGTTATGCAATTCACGAAATGGAATTCAAAATACACTACAAGAAAAAAAAGTTTTAGCGATGGAAAAAATCCGTCACTAAACCCTCAAATTCCGTCACTAAATGAATTAGCGACGGAATTAGCGATGGATTTTTTCCGTCGCTAAAAAGTGGTCGCAATTGCGACGGAATTTTAAATTCCGTCGCAATTAGTGACAGAATTATTTTCCGTCGCTAATTTCGCTAAATTCATTATTAGCGACGGATTCAGTTTCCGTCGCTAATTTGATTTTTTTTTAAAAAAATTATTTATTATTTTTTTTAATTTTCTTTGAAAATTATATTCTTTTAAAAATAATTATATTCTTTTCCATTATTCTTTAAAATTTATTTATTTTATTTTTAAATTTTGTTTAAAAATTATATAATAAAATATTTTAAAAAAATTATATAACATACATACCAAATCTTCATAACACAGAGTATAAAATACATTATAAATATAGTGTTTCAACAGAGATGTACTAAAAAAGTAATCTAAACAGTAGCATCCTCATCATCATCATCAGCAGGAGGATCACCTTCAGGAGGCGGCATCGGACCCTTGTCTTTCATTAGGGCCATGATTTGACGCTGCATCTGTCTAACCATCTCCTGTGTCTGGTGGAGCTCAATGTCTGTGTTCATTTGTTTTTGCTTTGTCTCGTTCAGCTCAACTGCTTGCGACTCGATAATTGTCTTCATCCTCATCAACTCATCTGCCAAAAAATTAGGAAATATAATTATCTTTTTTGCACTGCATTTAAATGAACCAGAGAATGAAAATGTTACAATCAATATCAAATGTATTACGTTTACCTGCAGAAACATTGAGGAACATATTACGTTAAAATATCATCAATTGTTAATTTTAAATCTCGATCGTTGAAAATTTTAAAGATAATCTCTTCAAATTTCATGAGCTAATGACTAAAACAAATATTTTAGGAACATATTTTACTAATAATTAACTTAATCAATTTATTTAATTTTGACATATTGAATACTTTAATTATTTAATTTTGACATATTGAATACTTTAATTATTAAATTTAATTTTAAAAGGCATTTGCTGGTCGGAAAGCACTCAGCAGCGTCTGAGAGTTTTGTAAAGTATTAAATATTTCAAATGAATATTTTTCCTTAATTAAATATTATGCAACATTTATTAAGTAATTATTTTTTTTACTATTAAGTATTTATAATTTAGCTAATGAAAATCAGACTCTCGTGAAAGATACCTTGTGTCCATCATGGTGATTACTAGCTTTGAAAGTTCTAAAAGATGAAATTATGCCACCAAAGCATATATAGATGCTCTTCTCCAAGTCTCTCTTGATGATTAATCCACTTTTTAATGATGGCTTATGCATAGATTCCTTGTCCTAATTAGCATCTTGATTAGATATTTGCTGTTAATTATTAAAAGCCATGCTTATAATTACCATGTTGTTATAAAGTGAAATCACACCTGTATGTGAAGCTATATATTACTGCTTAAATCATCATATCATCCACTCTCATAGATACTTAATTACATTTTTTTTAACCTAGCTATTATCTAGCCTTTTATTAATAATGACGTTAATTCACGTTTAGCAGATATTTAATCTCAATTAAAGCTAAGGTCAGTGTTTTGTATCACTATATATCAAAGGTTAATAAGACAATATGAGAGCAAAATAAATTAACGTTGATGAGATTTGCAATCCATTATAAACCTTGTACAACATTATTTAATTGATAGATTATATTCTGAACAGATTTTTTATTGCTTAAAATGATTGGGAGTTAAATTACGAAATAATTTTATTAACAAATGCAGTAAACAAATTTTATTAAATATGACTATTTATAACCTAATATTACAACTTTTCCCTTAAAAATGCAGCAAACAAACAACAAATCTTAAATTATAACCTATTTATTCATGAATAATAAATATGAATAATTTTTCAATTTTTATCTATATTAATTTCTCATGATAAATAAAGTGGTGAAAAAAAAAAGAATAAGAAAAAGGGAACTTATCGGATGGGGAGGGTAACCGGAAGGCGGAGAAGAACACTAGTGATTAGAGAACGGCAACTGTAGAAACCTATTTATTCATGAGGAAAAAAAATTACAAATTTTTTCCATTTTTTTATATACTAATTTTACATAACAAATAAATAATTAATTAATTTTTTTTTTTTTTAAAAAAGGCCACACTCACCGCCGGATCTGAGCTTTGGGCATGGGAACAAGCTGAGGGTAGTGGCGTGGGCAACGAGCTGAGAGTAGTGTAGCTTAGGGGAGGGAAGCTGTTAGGGAGGGGGGAGCTTGGGCGGCCTCGGCGAGCTGTGGGGTGGCGAGGGAGCTGTGGGGTGGAGGTGAGCTGTGGGGAAGGCGAGCTATAGGAAAGACGACGATGGCCGAGCTGTGGGAAAGGGAGAAGCTGTGGGGAAGGCAAGCTGGGGGGGCGATGGCGAGCTGGGGGCGAGGTCTCGAAAGGGGCGAGCTTGGGGCGGTTGTGAGAGCTGAGGGCGGCTGTGAGAGCTGAGGGCGACGCGAGCTGTGGGTTCTGAGCAAGAAGGAGGTGATCAATTAAACGGTCTAGCAACGGAAAATTAATTCCGTCGCAAAATGTTAGAAACTTTGTAGCGACGGAATTCATTTCCGTCGCTAAAAAAGCTGCAGCTGACAGCTTTTTGCTGCCAGCTAGCGACGGAAACTTAATTCCGTCGCTACCTCACAAAACTGGCGGCCTTTTTGCCGCCAGTTAGCGACGGAATTCAGTTCCGTCGCTCCAGCTAGCGATGGAAACTGAATTCCGTCACTACCTCCCAAAACTGGCGGCCTAAAAGGCCGCCAGTTTGCGACGGAATTGAATTCCTTTGGTAAAATCTAGCGACGGAATTGAATTCCTTCGGTAAAATTAGCGACAGATTTTAAATCCGTCGCTAATTTCCTCATTTTGCGACGGAGTTTTAATTCCATAACAAAATGGCTTGAATTTGCGACGGAATATTTTCCGTCGCAAATTCCGTCGGTATTCTGCATTTTTTTTGTAGTGATAAAATTGCGTGGATTTTATAAGTACATCTCATCCTTAATTTTTTTTAATATTAAGAGTTTTAAACTTTCAATTATGCAGGAAAGCTTTTAACCTCGGTTTTGTGAGTAACATATTTTTAAGTGACGTTGTTTCTTAAACTTTTAGCGTTGGTTAATAAGTGACGTCGTAAATACTTTATAATGTCAATTAGATACAACAACCGATGTTTAATTTGAATTTACAACAACGTTTAATAATGCCAAGTAACGTCACATGAGTACTTTCAACGTCCGTTACATACGTTGAAAGTATATTACTATGTCGGTTTATATATAAACGACGTTAAAAATGTAATTTTCTAGAAGACAATTTAAATTTACATTTACTTATATAAACCCCTTGCAATTATTAAATTTTTTTTTTTAAAAAAAACAAAGATGCTCTACAACCACAATCCAGCATAGGCAGCAAAGATACGGTATGGTCAAAACCAAAATCTTGTACTGTAGAATTTTTTTTTATAAATAAGAACAAATATTTTCTAGCTAAACAAATTCTGTTATATATATATATATGGAGTATGAAAATATAACATTTATTTTTCACCCCAATTAGTGGCATCATTAAGTAAAACGTTTGACAAAGCTTCACTTATCATCTCGTCAATTTGTTCCCTTGCATACGAGGATCGGTCGTCTTATATTGAAAAGCCTTTTAAATGAAGTGAGATTTATGAATTTAATGAGATGTTCTTTCTAATATATGCTAGCCTTGGCTTTTGAGTAAGAGCACCTAATGATCTTAAAAAAGGCTATCAACACGGAAGCCTCAAGGGAATGCTCACTGTTATGAGTCCCTTATCCCACACTTACAGTCTGTTTGTCAGGGGAGACAAAGTTTTATGAGTTGGATTTAAAAAAAATTGGAGAAGTGTGGTTATAAAATTTTGATAAATATAATATGCAAAACAAATTAAAAGAGTAAAAAAACTAATTAAAAACTTTCAACCCAACTTTTCTAGTTTTTGTTTTAAATCCAAGTCATAAATTTTTTTCATCTCCTCACTCCCAAATTCCAGCCCTCATACTAGAGCTGGAAATTAAGGCCGACCCTTGAAGAGCCTAGGCTATAGGGCCATCCAACAGGGTCTGAGGTAAGAAAAATATTTGTTTTCCAGAGCCTGGCCCAAGAGCACCAGGACCGGGTCTAGCCCTACAAGGTCCAGAAGTTACTATTATAAATTTTAACTATTTTTCCTCTATTTTTTTGTGAAGAAATATAATTAGAAAATTACAACAATTAAAGTTTTAATTTATCAAATAAATATCTAAATTACACAAAGTATCTAACAAATAAACACATTCATTAATTTGTAATCAAAAGAAAACTATTATCCACAAATAACTCACATAAAACATAAGAAGCATGCCACTAAGCAACATTAGTACAATAACTATCATTATTATCTTCTTCACTACTATCATCAATTTCAAAGACATTTGATTGTGGTTTAAGTCTGTGAGTGTGAGTGAGATTTTCGATGGGAAAAAAAAAGGAAAGAGAGATCAGATTGAAATTTTTAGGGTTTTCACTTCTCAACTCTCAAGTCTAAGTAGCTTAGGTAATTTTTTAAAAAAGGTAACAAATAATTAAAAGGGCCTAAAGGACTGGTCCAAGGCCCTATAGAGCCAATTTCATTTAATTTCTCTAATTTTTAAATTCGGCCCTTAAAGGGCCAGGATTTAAACCGGTCGGCCCAACAGATTTGGCTCAATTTTCCGGCTCTAACTCATTATGGGTCTAGTTTCTTTTAAAAAAAGGAACATATTGTTTTTTTACATGAAAAAAGGAACATAATGCTGAGTGTTTAGAGATTAGCAGCGTTTTAATTCGGGACCAATGAGATTAGCGTTCAATTTAATGTGACAAAGAATGCTAAAAACAGGTTGATTATATCAATTTGATTGGTTAAAGAAAGCATATAATATGTTATGAATGGATTTAGAGAGAAGTCAACCCGACCCCTTTGGTACACGTGTTGGTCCGACAAGAGGTGATCAGAATCGCCATGTCGCCACACGTGGCTAACTACCATTACCTAACCTCCATCTCTTCCTCACGTGGTCCCCATCACCTATTTTTATTTTTTACCCCTCTAATGTAGAGCCACAATATATTATGAACATGCAAGACTCAAAAGGGAATTGCCAGTTATACTCCTATATGTGTCCTTCTGCGCGTGTATATATGATATATGTGTGATTAATTGTCCCTCAAAATGATAAATTATTTATGAATAGTAATGGATACTAATTATTTTTATTTTTTTAGTCGTAAGAAATTTAAGATAAATCAAGTTATTTATGAATTATCACATATAGTAGGGTAAATAAGATTTTATTGAATATTGATATATATCAAATAGCCAATAACTAATTAATTAATCACACGTATAAATATTATATTATTCCATTAACAACTAATGCTATACATGTAATAATTTTCTGGAACATATAATGATCGATGCATAGGAGTATCTGGCACGCCAAGCTGGGTGGAGCAGGTGAAATGAATCCAGGATTTGGTCGTGAAAAAAAGCGACATTCCCATGCGACAACCATGTTTTCTTCTTCTTAATTTGTTCAAAATGTCCCACATATATACACACACACATACACGTACAATACACACATAGACCTTTTTCAGATTTTGATACTTTGTCGTCGTCTTCTTCTGCTAGCTGTGAAATGCTGCCCATACCTCTCCAATTTTCTGATATAACTTCCTGTTGTCTGCATGTTTCAGTTCTTTACGTCTCCTCTCTGATCTCTTTTGATAATTCCATCGATTATATTAGTTCCTTAGTTCAACGAAAGAGAGATCAGCACCACACTGAAACTTGCAAGTTCCAAGACACATGCTTCTGTTACTAGCAAATTGGTATATATTTATTGGGAGAAACAAAACATATATACTAGGGTTTGGTACAAAATTCCCAACCATTCTCTGACAGGTGCAGATCGAAACACACACCATCTGATTAATTAACCTTATTAATTAGATATGTGTGTGTGTGTGTGCGCAGATCGAATTTGTGCCATTATACATTCTCTTAATTATGTGCAACCATACCGACACAAAGTTAGACTTTGTGCGCATTTGTGGCTCCGTGGGACTAAAGTTTTAGTATTTTTCTATACTAACTCTTTATGGAACTTTGAACAGTGTACACCTTTAACCAATTTTTCACAATCTCTACGCATGAAAGAGATCGTTTTCACAACACTGGATCTATAAACCATGCATGCATATCTATATACACGATCTGCTACTTTGTTTTATATGTTTAAGTTTCCGTATTAAGATTTGCTTGAGATGTGTATACATATGTATGCTCATTTTTCATGAATCATGCGGTACAATTGTTAAAAAATAGTTAAATAAATTAGGGATCCTATTTTCTTTGGATATGATTATCTAAGTAGAATGAAGAAGGTACCCTTAGAGCAACATTAAATGTTGCTCCCCCATCCATGTGACTAAGTGGACGAATTCAAAACTTGGAAACAGCCTTCCCCACCTGCTGTGGTGGTAGAGCTGGGACTTGTGGGTTGGCCCGCATCAACCCACGGCCAGACAATTGAAACAAATTGTCTATTTTTTTAATATGGCCAAAAGTCTGAGGCACGTATATATTAATCATCAATTTACCTTCCTAGTATCAATCATTTCTTTTGTAAAAATACAAAAATATAATCCACAATCTAACAGATAAAGTTATCAAATTTGTCAAAGTTTACCAACAAAAAAACATTAAATCATCCTTTAGCAATGAAGATATAATAACTTGGTTTGAAAGAGGAAGGAGGTTGAGATTTTTTTCCCCTTTGGGATTGGGAGGGACCAATGTTAGTTGGAGTGTGAGACTTATAACTTTTGTGACAATATATGTTTTAAAAAAAATGTGCAGGCCAACCCGCCAACCCATGAGCTAGACAGTGTGGGCTTGTGTTGCCAGCGCTTTGCGGGCTAAGATTTTCCAACCCTAACCTGCCCCAACTAGTAGGCTCGCAAGTTGAGCCTATATTACCGACTCTTTTTTGTGGAACCTTGTGCATTGAACGATCTTTTTGTTTATATTATATGAGTGGGTCAAATTTGAGCATTATCAAACCCATTTGGAAGTAGCTATCTCAAAGATATTTTTTGTATTCATACATGCTCCTCAAACTTAAGAACTCCTGTTTAAGAAATATTGTTGGCTACTTAATTAATTATATGGAGGGTTTCTCAATGTTGATGAAGATGAGCATGCTGCTGTGATCCAACGGTGGGCATTGGGACACGGTGGAAGAGAATGTCTTTCGGGATGTAAATGAATAAAATAATAAGTCGGAGAATATTAAAATGTAAATATGGATATATTTAAAGAGAGGCGAAGGAAGATTGGTCAGATACAGAGACAGATTTGTAAAAGAAGGAAAAAAATAAAGCAGCCATTATTAGGGACTTGAACCCAAAGAGATATTAAAAAAAAAAAAATCAAAAAAATCAGGCAAATTAGAGCTACGCGCGTCTCAATTTGGCCATGAAATTCATCAAAATATCAACCCCATCTTATTTTTCCAATCCCAAAGTTGGTCTTTCTTTGGCTTTTAAGATCTCTCTCCTCTTCACCAGCAACAAACCATTCTCATTCTCTTCTGCACTACTGCAAAATTTGTGTTGTTTCTGCAACTTCTTCATTTCCTCTCTCTCACCATCATCTCACTGTATTCTACTTTCACATCAAAACCCTTTTTATTTCTTTGCTTCTAACTCTCACAATGAAGGTACGTGCGTTAATATAATCCCAGTGTTTGTAATTTTGTATCTGACAGAAACATTAGTTAATGTTGTCTCTATATCAGTTCATGAAATGTGTGGACTCATCACAATGATATTGTTCTCAATTTGCAGTTTTTCGGGTGGATGCAAAATAGATTTGGTGGAAAACACGACAGCAAATCAAAACCAAACTCATCATATGCATCAGCTACTTGTAAGTCTTAATTATTCACTTCTCTTCATGATTCATTTGCATTTTCCTGTAAGTTGTTTTAAGATCTTGACCCAGCTGTCTCTAGATTTCTGAAATACTAGTGTGTGTGTGTGTGTGTGTGTGCTGTGTTAATTATTTAGTTGATCTGTTCATGTGTACTCTATCATTATTGCGCGTTTTCTGATATATCTCCTTATATATATATATATATATATATATTCTCATACTCATTTTCACGATGCTTCGCTTTTTAACTTTGTGCACGTAAAAAGATCATCGTCATCATTCTGATGATCATGATCGACTCACAGAATTAACTAGCTACCAAACCATATACGTACACAGCAGATCCAATAATAGTAGTAATATGGAGATCCCCACATAGGATTTTGTTTTGCGTTTGTTTGCTACTAATTGTTGAGATTTCAAATACTTTTTCTATATGAGTATCTGAATAGGTCTCTCGTACACTCACAAAGACTCAAACTCGAAATCTCGTCCGGCCAAAACTCTTGCCAATAGAAGTATAGAACTAATGCCTAGTGGTTGAGATTTCAAATATTTATTAACAAGTCTTTACAGTTTGTCCCTCTCCATCAGGACACGATATTTGTGTGTGTCTGTATTATTTATATATAGCATAAAAATATGATGATGTGGCTAATTTCTATTTGTTAAGCTGTAAAAAACATTCTAAAATCAACATACTTAGTGGGGGTGTTCCCATCCCAAGAGTTTTCTCTCCTTTCTTGGGGTACTGTACATGTACCAAACTTTCCCATAATATCGGAGATAATATTCTATATTTTCTACACGGTAGTGATGAAAATAACTGGCTATTAAGTTTTATTTATTTATATTTTTATCTGTTAGCAGACAAAATGAATTGGATCTCTACATACGGAACACTTTTGTCGATACTGTTTAGAATAGAAGACACATTTGTTGCTGCACACTACTCTTGATCTTGTCTCCTTGTGTAACAAATTTTCAAAAGAATTTACTATATATTAAACGTTGCATTAATTTTTTAAGGTATGACTAAATTTTATCTTTTATTATTTCTAAATGTATATTATCTTACTCCCCACATATATAAGGAATGATCTTAATTAGCTTGTACAATTTAGTTCCTAAAAACAATTTTTTCTTTTCAAATTAATTAAGGAGACTTTTTTAAAATATATGAAACTATATGGACTAAAATCCAAATTTAATCAAATTTTAATGAACAGCATTGATATCAACTCATTTTTTATTTTCATGTAATATTTTATTTCAATATTTTTTACATGTCTCATTGGTTTAATATATATAACTTTTTTTTTTAATGTTTTAATATATATTGATTGGAGTATTGCTCTAACGTGCCTCGTCTCGTTCATGCGCAGATCAAGCAAAACAAGAGCCTCGGGAAGAATTTAGCGATTGGCCTCATGGTCTCCTAGCCATAGGAACTTTTGGAAACAGCAGTGAAATCAAAGAAACCGTAAATCACAACGATCAGACCCAAAATCGTCCGGAAGATTCTGATCCTTCATCATCTGAGGAATTAGCAGATTTCACTCCCGAAGAAATCGGGAAACTACAAAAGGAGTTAACCAGGCTCTTGCGACGAAAACCAAACAAAAATGTCGAAAAGGAAATCTCTGAGCTCCCTCTCGATAGATTCCTCAATTGCCCTTCCAGCTTGGAGGTCGATCGGAGAATCAGCAACGCGCTTTGCACCGATCCCGACGATAGTCTCACCAAGAGTAATAATAAAGGAGATGAAGATATTGAGAAGACCCTTAGTGTCATACTCAGTAAATGCAGAAACATTTGTGCAGATGATAGCAAGAAATCGATTGGAAAGAAATCGATCTCGTTTCTGATAAAAAAGATGTTCGTTTGTGCAAAGGGATTTGCTCCACAACCCAGTCTCAGAGATACCCTACAAGAGTCAAGAATGGAAAAGGTACCACGAGTACAGCACGTGTCTGCATAAATGTCTCTGTGTTCTTTGCATTTTGATACAATGCTTGATAAATGATTAGTAGCTTGGTAATGATCATAAACTCAAAATGCAAGACCAAATTGAATCAATTGATGGTAACTCCTTAAGAAAGTAGACAACATCATGTGATTTTATAAAGAGCTTGTATTTTGTTGCGTGGAGCATCCAGATATTTTGGACCCGTCTCCTTTTAACTCGGAGGATTTATGGGCTGCCTTGTGTTTAACATTGCTGTGCTCCGACCTTTGATTAAGTCAGTTGATTTAAGTGTTTAGTGGCATAGAGTGCTTTTCTTTGACTCTTGAACCTCCACTAGTGAAATTGGAGCTTAGTGGATTGAAACAGAACTCAATTGCATTGATCGTTTGATTTTCTATTTAAATCTGTGATTTTTGATATATCATGCTGCTATGTCTGTGTTGAATCTCTGTTCACTGTGATTATAACTTCAGCTTTTGCGGACAATTCTTCACAAGAATATATACTCTCAATGTTCTCCATCTCGGGCGTCATCTGCAAAGAAGTGCCTTGAGGGAAAAAGGATTCCAAGGAAGAGGAATGAGGATGAACCTGTAGAAGATAAAACTGACGATGGCTGTAAATGGGTCAGGACCGATTCTGAATGTAAGTTCATACTAATTTTCATATAATATCTTACTGGACAGGAAGTTCATGATGATATAGAGCTGAAAAATCCATGAACTAAAGTGATCTTTTGCTTCTTATTGCAGATATTGTTCTGGAGATATAATTCTGCTTTCCTTGGTGCCGTTTTCTTTTTTTTCACTTGTTTAGGTAAGCTCTTCGTCGAAATTGCATTAGAAAAGGTTAATTTGTGGCCATCTGAACCAAGTCGTATCCAAGTTTATCTGTGACTCAAGAAGATTATGCTGCAAACAATCATATTCAAAACAATTCTTGTATAGCATACAAGCATCTAACTAAATATCATAATACTTTCATATGCAGATGTACAATACAAGAACGCCTCAGACTTGAGCGAGAAGTCAAATATGTAAGCATGGTGATTTGGATGATGAAGTGGAGCTCACATTTTTGGAAACAGGGTTCATCTTTGATGCTGCACCGTGATATGTATGGTGTTGCAGAGAAGAGAAGGTGTCTCTGTTTTCTCCCCTTTTTTTTTCATGGTTGTATCTGCTAATGCAGAGCAATTCATGTTACAGAAAATTGTAGAAATTGGATAATCGATGAATTATTCATCTTTTCTGTGCTTGTACTCTTTAACTCCACTTTTTTCCTCGGCCAAGTTGTTAGCTTTTCTCCTTATGAGATGATTTGCAGATGAATAATTCTCAGTATATCATTATAGATTAACAGGATGTTCTTTACTCTCGCATTTTTCACACTGAACATAGAAGGTGGGGGAAAATTCATGTCACATTTTAAACCGAAAATCACTTGAATGATTGGGATTATTTTGTAAGATTAAATTTGTTAAATTTAATAATTTTGTGAGTTAGCATTAATTAATTAACGGGAATGTTCAGTTGTATTTTACAAGATATACATGAGTTAATTTTATTAATTCAATTTTTCATTTTAAAATTCTACAGATAAAATCAATTTTTTTTTTTTTAAAAAATATCAATAAAAACAAAGTTTCGTGGAATCTAAAATGATTTTTTACCGGGCTTCTCTTCCATTTACTTTTACAAGTACACAACATAAAAATGTTTTTAACAAGCCGAACGGAAATGGAGGAAGGAACTAGCAGCTTCACTCATCTACCTCCATACCCCTAACCCTAGAGCTACAGAATTGAAATTATCCTATATTGTATTTTCCTTTCCTTCTCAATCCTTTCCTGCTCGCTCTTCTCTTCAAGCTCACTCCCTTTCTGCCATAATTCGCTCCTCCCACTCTTCCTGGATCTAACTGAGTTTTTTTCGACCGCCTTGTTTCATCCATCTGAAAGAGGGACCTCATGTTTGCGGGCTTCACTTTGATTTGGATCTAAGATCGAAGTTCGTTTCCCATCTGATTGCCTGCGGAAAAGTTAGGGTTTTTTGAGGGGGGAAATCTATTTGGTGTTATCGGGTTTTTGTTGTTATCGGGTTTTTGTTGTTATCAAGGATTATTGAAGTGTTTGGTTCGGCGCCAGAGTTCAATCTGTGCTGCCAATGCCATTTGTGTGGTTTCTAGAGAAATTTTCGGTGGTTTTTGTGATACCGAAAACGTTTCGGCTCCATAATGTCTTGGGCAGGCCCGGAGGATGTCTACCTTTCGACTTCACTTGCTAGTTATCTTGACAGTGAGAATTCTCCCCTTCTGTACTATTCCATATCGATATAGAAATTCGGGGAAGATTGTCTGTATTAATTGAACTTGTTTTTGTTACTTCCAGAAACTATGAATTTAAGCTTTTCTGTTAAGGAAAGACTGGTTTCTTTTTCTTTTCATCGTCTAATTGTTTGATATTTCTGTTGAATTTCTTGTTGCAATTATTTTATTGGTAAAGCCTAGGACATCCTTTTATGCGCCAAATATGCTTGAGGCTTAACTGTTGTGTGACTTTTATGGGCAAAGGAGCTTCTTTTCAGTAATTGTACATGTCTATAGTGTACGTTGTGCATGTTAGTTTCTTACCTTCTTACGGTGCCTGTGACTTTTGAGATCATATATTTGACGCCTACCACCTGTAGTTTGGGAACTTGGCGGTGACTGGCAGCTTGAACTTTTAGGGAATCTGGGGTTTGCAATAATCCTCATCTGTTGAATGTATGACCAACGAAAATATTAGTAAAATGGCTAGACGATCTTGAATATTGAGGACCTATAGTTTATATAAGAACAATGTACAAGAAGCAGGTAACGTGGGAACATTTAAACTTGATTGGTATGATATGGTTGTACTGGATACCATTTAGATGACAGCGCTTGAGGTAACAACATTAATTTTGTCAAGAGCCTAATTCCCCATCTCCTTTTATTTACCTTAATTCAATTCAGTTTCTTCCTTAATGCTATCATCGTTTCTACTGCTTCTGCAGTTGAAGGGTATGCATGAGCCTTGAACATTTTCTAGTATAGTTGTTTTAACTCACATGTCAGGACAGTTAAAGTAACTCAAGCTAATGTGCATGCTTGATATTGCCTATTTATCTTTCATTCATAACAAGGAAACGATGCAAATTCTGCTATTTAAAAATATTATCTTGTCTAGCAGAAAATCCTATCATCGCTTGTGCCATACAAACCGCCACTATAAGGAATTGTCTGGATATTGGAGTTGTGAATTTTATTTTGGTTATGCTGTTCAAGTAAGCTTTTGCCATAATTGTGCCAATTGTTGATGTTCTGATGCTATTTACTTTGCAGAGAAGCTTCTTGTATTGCTGCGAGATGGCCGTAAGCTTCTGGGAACACTTCGCTCTTTTGATCAATTTGGTACCCACTTTCATTCATGTATTCATGGTCTGCCCTGCTGCATGCTGAGAATCTTATATCTAATTTTCTATATGCAGCTAATGCTGTTCTTGAGGGTGCCTGTGAGAGGGTTATTGTTGGCGATCTTTATTGTGATATCCCTCTAGGCCTCTATGTAATTCGTGGGGAGAATGTTGTCTTGATTGGTGAGCTGGTATGATTTCTGTTTTCTTCCATTTACATAGTGTAACCTTTTTTTGCTTTCAGACCTCAGTCTTACAGCCACCTTTTAAACTTTAGGACATGGAGAAGGAGGAGCTTCCACAGCACATGACACGTGTTCCAGAACCAGAAATTAGGAGGGTACGTGTTTCTAGATTGACACTTTTATTTTACTGACATTCTGAGTTTCTAATTTTGTTTTGAATTTCCCCTAGAGTGAAGATAATAGCATGCTGACCTTATCCAACAAAAAAAAAAAAAAGATGATAGTATGTTGTCACATATTTATCCCCTCGAAAATCTAGATCACAGATTCCTTCTTAACAGGTCTGAATCGATGTGTGGTTGTTTTGTGCACATTACATAGTGCTGTGTGAGAATGATGACAGTCTAATCTGATTAGATGAATAAAGCTGTTATATTTTTCAAGCGAAGTTTGTCAATTCTGATGTTGTTTGACTGGTTCTAACTTGAAGTTGAGTGGCTCTTCTGAAACAAAAACTGGGGAATCTGGACATATATTTGATACGAGGGTATCATAAGAATGAGCTTTAAAGATCATCTTTTAACTTCTTTAGGGACATGTATTAGAATGTTCAAATATCTGGTAATTTTGGCGCATCAAGTGATGAAGAGGGGAATGTAAAGCAACGCATTTTGCTGACTTAAGAATGAGCAAGCATAAGAAAGAAATCAATTTTTTCCATAGTGAGCCATTCAATTCTAGTAACTGAATTAGGGAACTCTGATGGAAAGCTTATATTTAACACACAAGGAAACTGACTTGTAACCCTTGAGGTATGGGTCAGAATTATAAAATTCTGTACTTTCCTGCTTGGGCATATGCACAGTAAATATAAATAGAGAAAAGAAAACCCAAAAAAGATACAGAAAGAGAGGCTGGAAACCCTGAGACAGAAGAAATCCTTCCTCACTCCTCACCACTTTTTCCTTCTATCTTCTGAAGTTGAAGGTTTCCCCTCCACTACGTCCAAATGAGATGTGTTTTGCAACCGAAATTCCAGCTATATTGGAAAACAAAAAATACGTTTGTACGCTTTTTACCTAGTCTTAATAGGTGGTCCTTGAACTCCTTGTGGCATATGACGGAATTGAGAATTGAGTTAACAGCCCTTCCTTCAACAAGTTTGATTTTGAATCTGATCTTGGCTCCTACTTCCCAGCCCCTTGCTATTAGTTATGAACCCTAATAATACAACACCGATACTGACGCTTTCCACTGCACTTTTGTTCCCAGGCACCCAATACACAAATGGTTGGGTAAATTAGTTTGTTCACTTTGACCTTATGTTTAGACAGGGAAAAATTAGGAAGGAAAGAATACTAGGAGGGGAAACTCTCAAGAATAGCAACTTTTTTTTATTATTTTTGGAAGTTTTTCATCCTAGTATTCTCTCCTAAATATTTTCCCCCCACTTTTTCTCCATCCAAACATAAGATTATTATTATGCTATTAGCTTTAAGGGTTTTATAAGTAGGCTTAATATTATAATGTTAATGGTCAAATGGTTATTATGCTTGAATGGTTAGCTTAACGACCTGGTTTGTGGATCATTGCTGCTTATAAGGTGATAATTATCTATGAATAGTCGATCTATGTTAAATGTTGTTAAAGGACTTGCTATTATTTTATTTTTGATTATATAAGAACCACACTTGTTAGTATTTTCTTCATAATTTTGCATCTTTTTGCACCTGGATCTAGGCTATAACGTGCTTTCCTTCTCTGAGCATTTGAGATCAAGTCTTATGGTTCAATAGTTACATTTTTTAGCAGCAAGTCAATTTTATAGTCAGTTATGAGAGATATACTTTTGTAGTTACTTCAAATGATGATGATGCAGGCACAGAAGGCAGAAAGGGAGGCTACTGATTTGAAAGGGACCATGAGGAAAAGAATGGAGTTCCTCGACTTGGACTAGTGAAGCCTACCACCTCAAAACTCTTGTCGTCCGCAAATATTTCAGCGGCTACTTTCCTCCTTTTCTTCATTTTGTTTTTTCTTCCTTTTTTTTCTTTTTTGGTGAGTGGTGGGGGCAGTGTTAGAAACTTTGGGTCATTATTCTCAGAAATAGAAGGCTGAACATTGTTGAATTTTCTTGTGTAATACTGTTATGGATGAATACGAGCATTCCTTTTTTTTCCCTTTCGGAGAAGTTGCTAATTTTAGTGATTTCCATTGATCAATTGGAAATATCATTGATTGGTTGTATTCATTGTGCCATTAGTATTTGTGGTCTGGGTATTATTGCCCCAGTATGCAGCATGCAAAGAGGTTATCATTGATGAACACCTCACCTCCCAGACCGCGACCTGTTTCATTTGGTGGCAAGGACTGTCTGAAACTCACATGTAGTTTCATGCATCTCTTAAATGTTTAAATTTGTGTATGAATTACATTTTAAAAAGTTTGTTATCATGTCTTCATGCTACCTCCGATTTAATATAACAGTCAGATAACTAGGAAAATTAATTTAGTCATTTATTTGTGATGAGTGTCAGTTCTAAAAAAATATTTTTTTAATCGTGTGCATTAGACCTATATCTTAATGATAATCCCTCTAATTTTGAGATTAAAATCATCAATTTTCTTAACAAAATGGATCTGGTCTCTTATGCTAGAACAGAATGGGTAGTTTATATGCATAACTCAAATTCACAAACATTTTATGTTCATTCTGTCAGAATAATTATGTTTGATTTGCACAAAATAATTTTTTTATATACAAAAATTTTATGAAAGGAGTTGGGTGCACAACAATCCAAGGATAGGGCGAAATCTCTCTTCTTCCTAAGTCATACCGATGTTGGGTAGGACGAGCCGTCTATTACCCTTAGATGTTTATCTAGGCATCTAAGAACTAGGATACATCCCTCAGCACTTTGACAAACTCAACTCACGTAAACGTAATTTGCTAATAAATTACAACTACGAAAAATTGTTGTTATTTGCTAATTGTTGCCAGAATCCAACAAAGCGTTACATGTGCACCGACAACCTTGGCTTGTCATTTTGCTACTAATTCACTACTCTACACACATTCATCTACTCGTGCTCCCAGTCGTCTTCAAACTTTGACTTTTTTTTTTTGGCTCGAAACAACCTTTGACTTTCCAAAGTCATTCATTTGCTTCATTTTTAACGCACAAGTCCACAGTAAACCGGTACACCATCCCGCACATAATAATTCCCGCCACACTCAAGCAAGCTCTCTCAGCCGTAGTTTTAACCTCCCGGCCTCAAGTCCTCACAGACTCGCACTGCAACTGCGGCTTGCCGGCTTCTGTATCTCGATCCAAGAATATAATATTAAAAAAGCCTCATCAAATTTTTCAGGCTTTTTTTTTCCCCTTTCTGTTCTCTTTCTCTTTCATCTGTCAGTTCAGACACAAATCACTTCTGCGATTCTGCCCCTAACCGTAGATCCAGCTTCTCTCTCTTGCTCTGGCTTCTGATCTTCTTCCCAATGTCGCGATTTCCTTGCGCACTATCTATATTTTTGCTGGTGTCGGTGTTTTCTCTGTGCATTGAAGCCTCAGTTCACGATTACAGAGGCGAGAAATTCGTGGGCAAGGGTAATGCCTTTGTGGTTCACGGAGGGAGTGAAGGGATTTACTTGTCCATCGCTACACAGAATGACACTTCCTTAGCTGCCAATGGCGACTCTTACATACGGTGAGTTTCATTTCACCTCTGTAACTCACTGTCACACTGATCTCTGGGTTTTGTGGAGGGTTTTGGTGCGTGCTAGCTGTTAGCTTTGGTGGGATGGGGTGGGGACTTTGCTTAATGGTGAAAGTGCTTTCCTATCAGGTTTTTTATGGTTGTCCTGTGATTTTTTGAGTGGCTAAAAGGACTGAATTTTTGTTGGGCGATGATACTGAATTCATCATTGCTTTTCGAAAATCTAACTGAGAACTCTGGGCAGGTTAACTTTTGCCTCTCTAGCTTATGGCAGGTTAACTTTTGCCTCTCTAGCTTATGATAAGATTTTATGAAGTATAAGATATTCTGGCCAATTAGCACGAGAAAGTGACATCCAACGAAAGAGTGAATACTAGCTTTTAGATGTATTTCAGTGTATAAAGCGTAAACTTTTTCTTGTTGGGTTTGAATCTAAATTTCCTATGTGCAAAAAGACTTTTAGAAAGATTCATAAGAAGTGTTGTGGAAAGGAAAAACTTATTGGAATACTTCTACTGCTAGTTTGTCTTGTCAATTCCTAGTTTTTCTCTCACACGACCTTGGTCTTTTACTCTTCTGACGATATATTTAAAGTTTTGGTATGTTGATATAACCTGCGGTTAAATTGGACCTTATAGGCCCATCATTTTTCTTTTTATGTTCCCTTGCACAAAATCAGTATATATTTGCTTTTGTAACACAGTTTGATGTCATTTGAAAACTAGATTTGAAAGGATCACATTCCGCCGATCCAAGGAATCAAGTAACTTCAGTTCATTGCCAATTCAAGCTGTTGTCTTTGAAGTTGAAGATAGGGAGACAATTGGTGGTTCAGCCTATGGTGGTCAAAGGGCTGTATGTTGCACGGGTGATCTTGCTAAACTGGGTGTATGCGCTGAAGGCCTGGTCATTTACCGCCCTTCAACAACTAACTCTGATTGGCCTCAAGTTTATAGCATCTCATTTAACACAGATGAAGAAGAAGCACTACTTCCATCAAGGTCTATACAAATAACAAAAACTGGGATGTATAACTTGTATTTCATTCATTGTGATTTGAGGCTTAGAGATGTGGCTGTAGAAGGGAAAACTGTATGGAAGAACCCTTCTGGTTATCTTCCTGGCAGAATGGCACCACTGAAGAATTTCTATGGGTTCATGTCCCTTGCCTTTGTTTTACTTGGGATCTATTGGTTCTCTCAATATGCTAGATTTTGGAAGGAAGTATTTCCACTGCAGAACTGCATCACTCTAGTTATAACACTGGGCATGTTTGAAATGGCATTATGGTACTTTGACTATGCTGAGTTCAATGAGACTGGAGTCAGGCCGACTGGGACAACAATATGGGCAGTAACCTTTGGTACTGTTAAACGCACAGTGGCGCGCCTTATCATTTTGATGGTTTCAATGGGCTATGGAGTTGTTAGACCTACCCTTGGTGGGCTTACGTCCAAGGTGGTTATGCTTGGATCCACCTTCTTTATTGCATCTGAAGTCCTTGAATTGATTGAAAATGTTGGAGCAATCAGTGATCTTTCTGGAAAAGCAAGACTGTTTTTGGTTCTTCCTGTTGCATTATTGGATGCATTCTTCATTCTATGGATTTTCACCTCACTCACTGCAACTTTAAATAAGCTTCAGGTATTCATTCACTAGGATATATGTCTTCATTTCATGTTCAAAGAAAATTATATGGGTTATATATTAGTTATATCTTTTGGTTTTCTCATTTTCTGCCTGAATATTCCTTATATCTCACGTACTATGAAACTGCACCTTGCTGCAAGTTCATATTTTTCCTTGTTTAAAGTTTTGATGCATTTATAGGGAAGTTATGATTGCTTATAAATGTAATAATACAAATATGATGAGCATGGCCCTTTTTGTATCAGTAGCTGCATACACAGCGAATCCATTTTGTTAAATTTTGAAGTTACATCAGTGATTTATAATCAGGACGTATAGGAATATAGGCTATAATAGATTTGTACAACATATGGTTAAGGATCTTGTGACAGTACTTGGCACAGTTCTCTTGTGGCTGTCAATGAGGTAGTATGAAAATGCAAATATTATGTTTGATATTTCCTGGTACATTGTATTCTTGCTTGTTATAATCTCGAGAGAAACTGTTCGGTTGAATCTGCAGAAAAATAGCCTGTGGCAACTAAATTATGGGATTAGTTTCGTTTAATATTCAGATAATGAAACTAGGGGAGGGCACCTGATTATATGGGCATTATTTCTGGGATTAAAGCATCAATTTCATCTGCTCCTTTTTTCTTTGGTTATCTTGGAATCTTGGTGTTATAAAGCATCAAGCAAGGTCAATTCATCTTGTGAATTTTATTATAGCGATGTAAACAATGACCAACCTGCTTATGCAATGTGACAGGCTAGAAGGATGATGGTGAAACTAGACATGTACAGGAAGTTCACTAACGCCTTGGCAGTTACTGTGATTGTATCTGTGGGCTGGATATGCTATGAGGTAATCCCATCTACAGACCCACAGAAACACATCTATTATGTTGATTATGAAGTGTATCTTTTGGATTGACTGGCTTTCAAAAAATATTTGTATTACATTACAATGTAAAATGACTATGAACCACGAGATGAATCTATGAACTGTAATTGGTAGTCTATTCTCTATGACCTAATATGGTATAATTAAGTTACTGTTTTTTCTTATTTATGTACTAGTGGATTTATGCCACAAATGTGTTTGTGTAAGCTTTACACTGACTTAGAGCGGGAAAGGTTGAACAATAGTAGATATAATGTTTCTTTTTTTCTTTTTTTTTTTCCCCTGTTGAAGTACATAATTGATTTCTCCATACCTCACTTTTTTTCAATTTTGTATTTTCAGCTTTATTTTAAATCCAATGATGTGTACAACGAGCTATGGCAGAATGCTTGGATCATCCCTGCTTTTTGGCAAGTTCTATCCTTCTCTCTTCTGTGTGTCATCTGTGCTCTCTGGGCACCATCTCAAACTTCTTTGAGGTAAAACCCTGCTTCTATCACTAGTTACTTTTATAAATCCTCAGGCAAACTGCAAACCAAGTATTAAGAAATATCAAGCATATTAAGCTTTCTCCACATTTTTCATGCTTATATGTTCATCAATGATTGGTTTTATTTACCGAGGAATTTCTCAATTCTTTCCATTTTTCATCAGAAACTTATTTTATTTAAAATGGAACTGAACTATGTTTTTCCTTCAAGCTGGGATTTATGCGTGTTATTTTAAGCAGCTTCTTTAATCTCACGACTGCCTATGATCTTGTGCAGATATGCATACACCGACGATGCTAGCGATGTTTTTGACAAGGATGATACTAGCTTGACACTCATAAAACCATCCCCAATATCCTCTTCAAAGGATGTTCGAAGTGTTGTAGACGCAAGACCAGTACAAGATGGCAAAGGAGCTTCAAATGGTGACATAGAAGAGAAGACAGAATAAACTAGAATATGCATATGATTCTGGACTCACCTCCTCTGTACCAATCCGTAAAGTTAGTTATGTATACCACTTTTTGTTTTTAATTCTTTTATCTCCAATAGTCTTCCATGTTGTTTTCTGGTTAGTTGCAGCTTCAGCCTAAAGTTCACAAGGAGATTGAACAACATGAGAGTTTTTCTTGTTCATGATGAATTTGTGATCAAATTATCATTTATATTATTAATCGATCAGCTATACACTTCTTTTTTCACCTTATGCATTTTTTTCATGGTCATGTGTAGCTGTCTCCTTGTAAAGTATTGACGATTATATGAATCCTTAGGTTCTTTTTCAGGAACTTCGTTTCGAAATAAAAGAAAAATTGTTCTCCTTTCGGGGCTCAATGTGAAATGAATTTATGAAACAATGGTACTTCTGAATGCATGTTTGGTACGATGTTGCATTTTAAATTATAACTTTTACAAGTAAAAATTGCATATTTGGTCTGCATATTTATAAAATTGTTTGGGATGAGATAACATTTTAAGAATTACCATAATCATGTTAAAAGAAAACACAAGTCACTTCTTCATACACTCCCTCCAGTCCCTTTTTCCTAGAATTTTGGGAGGATTTGTATAATCATGTTTATAAGGAACAACAAATTATTATTTGGAGAATTTAGTACAAGTTTTCTTTTTTACCCTCGTCAAAAAGATGTATTTATTAATGAGATCAATTATTAAAACCCAATAATCAATTATTAGAGGAGGAGGATATTTGGAGAAAGAATTTTACTACAATTATTTATTCAAGCCAAAAAATATATTCCTCGTCCTTAATAAAAAAACAATTTTGAGAAATTGATCTTGATCTTAAATATAAGATTTTTTTAATATTTTTGTTAATTTTTTCCTTATTTGCCCCTATTAATACTCCCTCAACAATAATCAGGAAGAAATGAGAAAATTAAGGAAAATGACTGAGATATTTTAGAAAATATATGTCATATTAACTATCTCAATCAACTTCCTTAATCTAATCAAATTAAGTAAATATATCTTATATTAAAGTTCAGAGGAGCATTTATTTAGTGCCGGTCAAAAAAAAAGGAAAAGAAATGTTTTTTTTTTATAAGAAATATGTTTATTGAATTCAAATACTTTAACTATATTTTTTTTATATACTTGAAAATTAATTGTTATTATTATTATTATTTTAATTTTAAAAAAAATAGGGAAGGAAGGAGTATCTCATATTTGTACTCAAGTTGATGTTTCTAGATTAATTTTCAAGAAGTACAAGGAGCCGAAACATCGGGTGGATGCATGGATTGTCCACGTATTTTGGTAAGCATCGTCTTTCTGTCTCCTAAAGCACCATCTCAAAATTCAACGTTGTGAAATCTAGTTATATATCGTTACTTTAGATTGAGAAATCGTCTGTTTTTGAAAAAAAACACTTTTTTGGTAAGTCCAATAAAACTCTTCCTGTATTCTCATCTCTTATAGGGTAAAACCTCTCTAAAAAGCTATTCCAAAGAAATTGGCAAATCATTGGAATATTTTAATGCAGTTTCCAGAATCTACCTCAGTAGTTTATCAATTCGTTTCATTTTCATTCTAGGATCTGTACTTTGTTCCTTTCAAAGCTACGAGCTTAATTTTCTCAATATTGCCTTGTTATTGAAGTCTCTGATTAAATTCCCTATCAATTTATTAGAGAATAAATCAAATGTATATAAGTTTGCAATGAGTTATATAAATCGAAAGCATCTTAGTTTGACATGAGTAAACTAATAAATACGATAGCTGACTAATTCGCCAGACCCTAATTTTAAAATTCTTACCGTTGAATGCAGAGACGTTTTGACTTCTGATATCCTAATTCTATTATCTTCTACATTTCTTGCCATGCCTTGTTATGCACCAAACAACAAGATCTCTCACGTGACTAGAATGCATCAATGGAGCTTCAGAAGGTGATTTGAAAGTAAATAACACAGAAAGACTGGAAAGCACGTAGTTGCGACCCTCAAAATAAGTTGTACTTTTTTAGTTATTCTTCTGTACTGTTCTCTCACTAGTTCAAGTTTGTAAAGGAGATCAGAGTAACATTAACGAAATCTCGTCTTCAAGGTTAATTATGATCAAATCCTTTTAACAACAAAGTTAGCATCAACGAATCTAATTGCATATGCTAGGCAGAAAAACACAACATATTCATTCCTTCTTGGTTTGTTTATTGCTGCAACACTGAGAACTCGAGGAAATTTTCAGATAGAGAGAACAGGAAGATCGATAGCTATCAAAGTGCAGTTGTTCCAACAAAGTCAAAATCTATAGGAAATTTCCATTCTTGTGTGTACAAGCTTTCCAGTATTTTCCATTCAAGACTCGTGAACTATGATTTCACAAGTATCAAACAAACATAATTCCAGATGCGATGAGTTTAACTCATATTTCATTTTTAATATGCATCTTATTACTGCCAAAACTGTCACATTGTACAAAAGCCATATGAAGCTGCAAAAGAAGCTGTTTTTTTTAACATTATATTTCAGAGAACAATAACACGCATCCAACAAAATAAAATTACGAACAAATAAAACAACATCTAGAATGTGGTAATAAATCAATAACATTGCTTACATAGCAGAAGCATTCAGGCTGAGAAACTTGGCTTTTTAATGAAGCTATGCCAATCGTGGACAGAATATGAGTCTCTTCTGTTCCTGAGAATGATGGACGGTGAATCTTGGAATACCTGAGAGCTTGAGAAAGCTCAGTTTGGCCAGCATTCAGATCCCTGAACGCTCCAGGGAAAAAATTAAAAGAATGTGTCCTAGTATCTAAGTTGCAACTTCAATCCATCACTGAGATCTCCTCCTCGAGTGCATGGAAGGAGGGTACCCTTCAAAAAAATCCAAAACATCATTCTCCAGGTCCTCAACTGAATATTTAATGTAGTTTTCTGGATGCCTTCCACTCTCTATATGGCTCCTGAATCGCCCAAGGAATGACCTATATGCGGGGATTAGCTTCTCTGATATCGATATCCGTAGCTCCTCCCGGAGTTGAGAATCCGGTATCAACCAGGTTGCTTGGGTTCTATGAACCTCCTCAAACATAGCATTGAAGGACTTGAACCTTTCTCGCAGAGCACTTTTGGAAACCCCAGAAGAAAAACCACCACTCGAATGCAATCCTTCATCTCTCAAGCAATACAATACCCTTACCCAAGTTGCTCTCTGGTAGCTAGTAGCTTCCTGCCGAAACTTCCCAGTTAGCTTCTTCAAATAATGATCTCCAATCATCTCCCTCAATTCAGGAGACCCTTTTATCTTCTGAACAATGTAGTGAACATTGTTCATCATAAACAAGTGGGACAAAGATGCATCCTTATAATGCTTGGACTTGCCGTCCAAGTTGAATTGCAATATGACAATTATCCAAATCAAGTGAACAGCCAATGGGGCTTTACCCTCAAGTTCAGTAAAATCCATATCTGGGATTGAAGGATCACCCGAGTACCTCGACCCCGTTGATGGTTTAGACACTATAAGCGAGCTCAATGTCTGCTTGTAATCAGAGATCAAACTTATATAGTTCATGACATACCTTGTCAATGGATGAATTGTCCCACCAGGAACAGGAACCTTGGATGGTTCCCTAAGAACTGCATTCTCAAACTCAGATAATATACCTCTTACAGCCTCAGCCAACCGAGATAGTATCTCTGCAGATTGAACACGAACGGTCTCTGAAGACTTGGAATCAAACACGACATCAATATCAGGAATCAAACCCATTAGGCAATCATGAAGGTCTAAAATCTTGAACAATTTCTCAGGGGATCTCCTGCTTATACTGATAGCTTCAGCGAAATTGAAAAGCTGAACTACCGGACCTTTAACTGATTCCATAAAGCAGGAATCGTCAATAGAAGTCCCTAAGCCATCAAAGATTTGCTCACAGAGCTTCTTCTCGCTGGAGAACAGTGTCCTAATACAAACCTTAGCTGCCCTTATCCACCGTCGGATCTTAGACTCAAGCTGTTCCCACTCCAACCTCTGAATATCACCGATGCTCAGCTTCTCAATCCCAAGTCTCCGGAAGTTCGCATCAAACGCTGATTTCCTCACACTACCATAAACCTGGATGCACTCACGCAGATATCCAGATGAGATCATCCTCTCAGCGATGCTTCGAAGGTCATAAATGGCATCAGAAGGTATCAGATCGATCTCGCGAATACTATTGGTGGATCGATAGGTACTATGATGGGTGCTGGAAGCATCGCTGTTAAAGCGAAGGAGCTCTTCTGCTTTAATAATCGAAGCATGCTCTTCATCTTCAACATTAGAATCATCGTCTAGCTCAACTCCCTCAGCAAGTGGAGACTCAGAGTGAACCGAAGAGCTTGGATCGGTCAACGAATCGGTCTCGATAGGGTTGGTGTGAGAAATCAGAATGTTACGGAATTCATCTTCGAGACGAGCCATAGCGATCTGAATAGCAGAGTTGACTTTATCTTGCTCAGTATCGGAGATGGAAGCAGAAGACAAGGAGCGTTGGATTTCATCCACAGCCTGCAAATAGCGATCAACCTCCTGACGGTCACCTTCAAAGATCATTTTCTCACGGGCCTCTTCGGATGCCGTGGAGTCCCACCGGAGTATAATCTTCTCCGCCGTTTCAAATGCTAACCCAGTATCCTCCGGCGGCGGCTCCATGACAGCTGGATCAAATAAAGCAATGACAAAGATGATAGACAAGATACGGAAAGTTTAAAGAGAAGATGAAACAAGCGGCGATGATGATGGTGATGATGATTTAGAATCTGAGTATGAGGATTTGGAGGAATTGAAGAAGAAAACGGAACGAAAAGGGAAAGGGAGAAGAAGATACTATTTTGGTGGGCTTAAATCTAGGGAAAAGCCAAAGGGGAAGTGGAGAGAGAGAGTGAGGCGCCGAGGACAGAGAAAATGCAGATGGAGATTGTGTAATAAAATTACCCATTCCTCAATCCTTTTCTTTTGATGAGAAAAAGTGTACGGCTTTTTTTTTTTTTAAAAAAATATAGACAAGTGAATAAAAGAAAATCATCAAATGTCCCTCTCAAATTCAACCATCAGTTTTAAATATAGGTTTAAAAATCCGTAATCAGTGCCGGAACCAGACAATTATTTTAGTCCGGACCAAAAACTAAACATATTGAACTATTTACTAAATAATATCTTATAACATTAAAAATACAAATAAATGATAATTGACAATTATAAATTAAAAGATAACATAGTAAATAAAATTCTATGATGTTTAGAAGGTGACTCATTAGAAAGTGCATCACTTTCAAAAATTTTCTTATTAAAAATATTACTTTCTGAAGTTATTTTCTTCTTAAAGAACATATCTATGCTTTTCTGTTTATCCTTACTTATTTTTTTCAACCTACAAAAATTTGGTGACCCAGAATATATATTGATGTCAGTGTTAATTAGTATCTTATATCACTAAACATTAATTCTTATAATACTACTCAATCCACCAAATTAACACTTAAATGCACATCTCACTTACCTCAAAACAAAGTAATTAGAGAAAATAAAAGAAATATAATATGAACCCAAAAAAATATTTCAAAAAAAATATACAAATTTGATCCAATTTCATCTAAGCAAATAACCTATTATAATTTATTTTTTAAAGAGAAATTCATTATAAAATCATAAGACAACCAAATAATAAATCCAAACCGATTAAAACTAGCCATTAATCACCTTCTACATATATATCGTTCTCCCGAAATCATAACCCCAAAATTTTCACTAATCACACAATATTACCCTCATTAGAAAGATAAAAATACGTAGAATAACTTTCACAAAAGGAGTGGGGTGAAAAGAAGTGATTTTGAGTATCTATTTAGTCTTTAAAATGAAAATGAACAGCACCATATATAAAATGATACTAATAATTTCGATAGGTATCTCAAACAAAAATTTTACTTTCCCCTCACATTCCAAAAAAAAGAGTATGATTATAGAAAATATAAGAGATTAGCTGGGGCCAAATTAGTGACCAAAATAAAATATTATATAACACATATATAAAAATACATAAGATAAGAAAAGACCAGCTGCGGCCAAGGCCCCAGCTGGCCATAATGTGGCTCCACCACTGTCCGTAATATTTTTTGGGGTTAAACATCATTTTTGTCGTAGAAGTATTAGTTAGAGAGCATTCAGCATCCAGAAATTTTTTTTTTTATCATTTTTACCTCAAAAGTTTAAAAAAAGAAGCAAATATGCCCAGAAGTTTTTTTTAGGAGTAAATTTACCTCTGAAGTTTTTTTAAGAAGCAAAATTTTGTAAACTTCTGAAGCAAAAATGATACCAAAAATTTTTAATCCAACAGTCAAGATTAACCGATGGGTAAGATTACTATGTTCACAAACTTCTACAGTAAAAATGATACCAAAAAAATTTCGGGTACTGGGTGCTCTAAAAGCAAAACTTCCATGACAAAATTGGTATTTATCCCTTTTTTTTTTTACCTCCCATCTTTAGTATAAAACCTAATTGGGGACAAATTTATCAAAAAAATAAAATATCAACCCACTTTTTCTTCTAATTTTGTTGTTTATTTTTCAAAGTGTATTTCTTAGTTAGAAATATTAAAAAGTTTTTATTTAAAGATAGTTATGATAAAAGATTATATTTTAAGAAAAATAACATATATTTATTTCAAATAATTAACATAACCAATTTTTTAAGACTAAATTACATAAAACACCCCTAGATTTTGAGTTTGTTGCACATAACTACTGTGACATTTCAAAATTTAAATTTAAACCCCCTGAATTTTATTTTATTTTTTACTAAGAACCCCTTGTTATTAATTCACCGTACGTCAGATAACACGCATGGTATACTACGTGAGATTTAAGTGACATCCTCTATAATCTAATAATTTTATAGTAATTATTCTTTTTTTTTATGCCAGGGTTAAATTTTCATTATATCTTAAAGAAACAAACCCCTCGTTCTCCAATTCTCTCTTAGGTCTTCTTGTTTTGTCAACTTTAACGCTTGAGGTTTTAGAGGGGGAAAAAAAAGTCATTCCTAAAGAGAAGAAAGCTTGCTGGATTTATTACTCTGAAACTAGATTCATAATAAGAATCAATTTTTTAAATCAAAATGGACTTAAAAGTCGAACCGAAGTGTTATCTATTTATGTATTAGTTTTTTTTTAATATGTTCAGCTTGTATCCTATCCTTATCGGTATATTTGAATTAGCATTGAAAAAGTACATTTACGCAAGTTGAAACAAATCTTCTCTCACAAATTTACCTCATAAATCGTAAATCACGTTAGAAAAGCATATTTTACTTCTAATTCAAACAGGCACATACCTTTTGAAAAAACCAATATTTATAGATTGACAAAGATGTATACACGGCAAGGCAAGGAGATGAGGAGGAGTGATGGTTTTTTAAAATATAAAATGATAATTTAACTCTCGTATAAAAGTAATAATTACCATAAAATTATTAGATTACGTAGTATATCACCTAATGCGTATTATATTAATCTAACGTGGCAATTTTTTCTTTTTTATACAAAGAAAAACGAACAAATAAAGTTAAAAAGACAATGGAAAAACAAATAAAAGGGGATTAAGGTCCCAACCCCCTCCTAATATGAGCAACTCCCTCACATCACCCAGAAGTAGATGATGGAGTCCATAAGGAGGGTTAGAAAAATGAGCTTCATCAGGGATCTCCCCATGAGATAGGACTTCGTTAGCCAACCAGTCCGCACATTGATTCCCTTCCCTAAGGACATGACTGAACCGAATATCCCATTGACGCCGAGTAATTGCTCGTATCTTAGTCACCAAATGGGACTCACGAGCTGCATTACCTTGTTTAGAAAGTAATGCGATGACTATTTGACAGTCACTTTCCACCACTACATGTCTCCAGCCTGCCTCCCATGCCATCTCTAGTCCCCTCAGAACTCCCCACAACTCAGCTGATAACGCTGAGCACCTTCCAAGACGTGCGGAAAAACCCACAAGCCAGTTACCAGAACAATCCCGTAGCCAACCTCCACATGCCGCCACATGTAATGGACCTTTTGAGGCCCCATCAGAATTAAGTTTCACAAACGGGGCTTCAGGGAACGCCCAACGAACAATAGTAGGATACTGTCTTGCTCTGCTACTTACTACTTTAATAGTTGCCATCTTAATACCTTCTAGAAATTCAAAGACAAAACTCGCTCAATATCTGCCACTCTCATCTAGAGGATTATAAATGGAAGCATTCCTCCATTTCCAGATGAACCAGCAGGAAACAATAAATATAGAATGGCAACTATATCCGCCAAACCCTACATCATCACACATCCAATTTTCTCTAACCCAGTCAGTCCAATCACTATGATAAAACGATTGGAGTCGATCAGTAGGTAACACTTCATACCAGAAAGCACTACAACAAGGCAATCCCTAAATACATGTAAGCTAGTCTCTTCTGTTTGGTGACACACTGGACAAAGGCCATCAATGCTAGTCCAAGAATGGATCCATGACCGTAAAGGGAGCCTCTGGTGGATTAATTTCCATCCAAAAATTTGTACTCTATGGGGTCCCTCCCACTTCCATAGCTTACTCCTTATGTCACAACTTATATCGGAATGTTGAAAGCTAGATTCGGCTAAAAACGTGTAGCAACTTTTAACACTAATACCAGTTGAATCCCCAACCAACCAAAAAGATCGATCCGGACCATCATCAGCGGAGGGAGGGAGCATACCTCTAATTAGTCCAACCACATCCTGGGGGAGGAGACTATGTAATAGTGACAGGTCCCACCGACCATCTTGACCAACAAATCTAGGTGATTATGTGCAACTGACTCAAAATTAAAATTTTTTTTTGTATAATTTTATAATCTACCTAAATTAATCCACTCTTAAAAAAATTTGAAGTTTTAACCATGACAGGTTTTATTATTTGAAAAGGGAAGCAATATTTTGGGAGTAATTTTTGATAATGCACAATATTGAGTCGTAATTAATCCTGTTGAATGGGTCCCTATTTGTAATTTCCAAGCGAGGATAGTTTTTTCCCTGAATTGAATGGAGAGAGACTGCGCAGAGCTGGCGTTTGCTTGTGTGGAAATTTACAAGAAAGAGAAAGCGAATTTGTATGCATATGTGATAGAGAGAGAGAAGAGGAAAAGACAAGATTTTTTCCTATTAAAATTAAATGTGCTTTTGAATTAGAGGATAAAGCTATATATATAAAGAAAAATATCTTTGTGCGGTTGGTTACTTTTATTTTTGCCAATTTTAAAAATTCTTTATGTAAGGAAAAAAGAAACACAAAAAAAATATTAACTTTAAAATAAAAAAGGGTTAATAAGGTGCGCGAACAACCAAACCATTTTTAGAGATGTAATCAGCACACTAAAATATTTTTTAGTATAATTTTGACCCAATATTAAAAATGGGGCAATTATCACTCCCAACAAAACCATAAACTTCTGTTGAGATATCTTTGGGTGAGAATTGCCTCTTTTTTATTACTTTATAGTGCTGAAGCTGATTACACCTCTAAAAATAGTTGGGGTTGTTAGGCGTAGCTTAACCCAATAAAAAATCAGTGATTTTCTTATAAACAATAACACTAATTTGAGATTTTGAATTATTATTATTATTATTATTTTGTGTTTTTCCTTATTTGCAACTTAGATAGAAGCAATTAAATTAAATTTATGATCTAAAAAAGAGAGAGTACATAAAGGAGAGATTATTTAAATGTCCACTCTGACTGCATTCGAAGGAGGTCAAGATTTCGTTATAATAATTGGAAGTGTTCCTTTCAGTTTTAATTATAGGAACACTTTTATAGTATAATTGTATTATAAAACTGTTTTTATAATTAAGACCGGAGGTAAAAATATAATCAAATTAAATAAACGTGTGACAAATGTTTTAAAAAGAATGAGATTAAGATTTTCTGAATTGAGAAATATTAATAATTATCAGATTTTGGTCCAAAAATTAAAAAATTATTTATAAAAAAAGTAAATAATTTATTTACATATATTATCATTCAACACTATTTGATTATGATGTGATGGTTTATCTCTTTCATCTGTGACTCACAATTGAGAGAATTTAAATCTGAAAAGAAAAAAGTTGAAATATGAAAAGAGAGCTTTTTTTTTTTTTCATATAAAGATTGATTTGATTGATAAAATTAGGCTTCTAATTTATAATATTGTAAATTTAAATCATGTTGTCAATGAAAACTATTGTTGTTAAACTCGTGAGTTGACTCTCTGAATTTACCGTTTTTATACTTCTAGCTTACAAAAACGAGTTGAGTTTGTAGTAGACTCGTGCTAGTTGTAAATTCGGTTAAACTCATGAGTTTATATACCAAGTTTACCGTTTTTAAGTTTCTAACTTACAAAATCATGTTAACTTACTCTAAACTTGTGTTAACTTTTTTTATTTAATAATGTTCAACGGCTTTATATAGAAATTTTATAGAAATTTCTTTAATAAATATAATAAATGATGAATGTTGATGGATTTAATTTTAATTATTTGGATTTAAATAATATTTAAATCAAATTGTTGTCATTTTTATATTTTAATTATTTAATTATACACTAGTAATACCTATTTAATAATAAATGTAAAATCTTACAAGTTTACGATTCGAGTTCATGATACGAGTTTACGTCACTGTTCGAGTTCATGATATGAGTTTACGTCACTGTTACAAGTTTGCCTAAACTCGTGAGTTTGACAACATTAGTGAAAACCTTATTGATAGAGTTTACGATTCGAGTTCACGATACGAGTTTACGTCACTGTTACAAGTTTGCCTAAACTTGTGAGTTTAACAACATTGGTGAAAACCTTATTGATAGACCTGAAAGTTCTACTATTAGATTGAATCCTTTCGTAATTTATTTGAAGGTGGTCAAGATTTTAAAGATGAATTTAAAATAAAGGAGTTGAATTGAGTAAGTTAAAAACTCATCCAATGTTCGTTTAAGATAAGTTTTTTTGATACACACAGTAGAGGGAGGGGGGTAGGATTCGAACCCTAGACATAGGAAAGGGGAGTCAAACTCCCATGCCACTGCGCTACTAAGGCGCTGACCGTTTAAGATAAGTTTTAATAAGAATGAGATTCAAATTTCTTCAACTCAAAATTGTAGAATATCAACTATAATATTTTAATCTAATAATATTAATTAGTAAATAAATATATATCTCAATACTATTTGATCACAGTCTGGTTTATTTTCTTCAGTTGACATTTAATTGAGGAAATCCACAGGAAAAAATATGGAGAGGGGAAAAAAAAATGCAAGAGATAATTTCGTTGACGCCGTTCCGTTTGACGAATTGACTTCTCAAGCGCCGCCGCCAATGGAGTCATTACATAGAACATGGGTGGGGTGCCGTGTAATTTCCAGACAACTAGAGCATCAAAGCCGAGCAGTTCAAAATTGAATAATTGAGTAAATTAATTATATGTAAGCAAAGTACTATTATTGTGTTTAATGTGGGGAATCCGATTTTTTTTTTTTTTTTGGGTTTTTTAACATATTCTCTATTCTACGTTCTAGAAGAAGAACCCTCCAAAGTGATGTTAAAGAGAATGGGCAGGTGCCACTGTTTATATATTTGTATTCGTTTTTTGAGAATAATTTTTACGATTAACAAGATAAATATATAAAAAAAAGTTTTACTTCTACTTACAAAAAAATTGCTTCTAAAACTACAGTCTTGAAACCATTGATCATTGTGGGGTTTGGATAATGGGCTTTAAAGGGATACGGATAGAAACTCTCCGATCTAACTCTTATGAATCATTGCTACTCATCTAAGGATACGTTCTAGAATTGTATGTAGACTGTGTTTTATCATATCCTAAATATAAAATAGAGTTAATTTTTAAATAAGTTATTTAATCATATCATATGTTGTATATCATTAGATTATATATCAGTTTATCAATCAAACTAATTAGTTTAAAGAAAAAAAAATATTCTAAAATAATTTAGTTAGTTTCCTTAATCTCTATAGAAAAATCAACTATATCTTATATTTAGAATCCGATAAAATATTAGAGATCAAAGAAATGTTGAAATAAGACTGGCCAGTGGTAACCAAGCTGGTGGAAAGAGATTATATTGGTGTAGCGAATGTGCTTGCAAAAAAGGCTTTGGTTGAAATTCAATTGAGAGGATCCAAGTGTAATGAAAATGAGTGAAATTGTCAATAAGGAGTGATATAGTTAGCTAAGTCATCAGTCTTCACCCTAAAAAGGGCTAGAGACATGTCCTGACCTTAGTGGAGTACCGGTGTCTACCACACCTAAACTTTTTCTTATAAGAAAAATGAGTGAAATTATTCTCTTCTTGGAAAGATTTTAGAGAGAGAGAGAGAGCTTGTGCCTAGTGGTGCTGCCATATTGTGTTTTACGTTCAAGAGGCCTAGTTTTAATATTCATCCAAGTATCCATTTGGGTCTATTTTTTGAGGATCTAAGAAAATAAATAGAATGATTCTAAGTTTGTTTAATATGTAGGATTAAGAACGAGTCGTTAAGTTTCTATTTGGGTCAATTTTTGAGGATCTAAGAAAATAAATAGAATAATAATAAGTATGTTTAATATGTACGTAGTATTAAGAACGAGTCGTTAAGAATAATTTTTATATTTATTTAAATGAGTATAAAATGAAATTAAAAAAAAAACAAAAAAATTACTATATAAAGCCCCAAGCTAGGAATAAAAGTAATAGTCAAATAAATTTTTAATAACAAGTCGCTAGCAAGTTATTTTCCACACAATAACTTATTATTATTACGTGTTGCTAACATAATGTGAGATTTTTTTTAGTGATTGACATTCCTTTCTTTACTAGCGACTTGTTATTTTCCGTACACAACACAAAATCTATTTTTTAAAACAAAAAACAAAAAATACCAATAGATTTCTAGATAAATGGGTTTGGAGGGTAATTTCAACAACAAAAAATCGGATTCCAATATTTGGTAACACGGTTTCATAGATCTAAACCTATGAATTTCTGCCAAGCGTCTCGTAGCGCGATGACAATAAGGCCAGTCTTAGGAGCTGACCTTCTCCCTTATGCAGGGTTCGAGCTAGAGCTGGGAATCAGGGCCGGCCCGGCCCTACAGGGCCTGGCCCTCCAGGGCTTGGGCCCTACAGGGCCTGAGATAAGAAAAACATCTGTTTTTCAAAGCCCGGCCCGATAGTACCAGGGCCAGGGCCGGCCCTACAGGGCCTGGAAATTACTATTCGAAATTTTAATTATTTTTTTTCTATGTTTTTCCAAAGAAATGTAATTAGTAAATTGCAACCATTAAAGTTCTAACCTATCAAATAAATATTATCAACATTAATATCTAAACAATACAAATCATCCAACAATTAAACACATTCATTAATTCATTAATTCGTAATAAAAAACAAACTATTGTCCACAATTGACTCACATAAAACTTAAGAAGTATTAAACTAAACAACATTAGATAACTCACATAAAATATAAAAGCATACCACTATCATTGTCAATTGTCACCTTCTTCATCACTCTCATCAATTTCATAGATATTTGATTATGCTTCACTTTGAGCAGAATGCTGTGCTTCAGGAGTAAAAATGTTATGAATTTTTTCTCCCGCATCATGAATACATCCATAATAATCATTATCTGCAACAAATAATATGCCAAATCATAAAATCAGAGTATAGTTATTATGTATTTATATATGTGCCTCCTAGCCTCTTCCTCTTAACACTCTTTGACTAATTTTTTTTCTTAAAAAATGAAAATGCTACAGTAACAGGGCCTGTAGGGCCGGCTCGAGGCCCTACAGGGCCGGCCCGATAAAGCCCGAGGCCCTACAGGGCCGGCCCTGCAGGGCCAAATTCAAATTTCAGGCATATTTTTCAAGCCCGAGCCCTACAGGGCCAGGGCTTAAAAGAGCCGGCCCGACGGGCCCGGCCCGATTTCCCGGCTCTAGTTCGAGCCCTGCCTCCCCCTCCCTCCACTGGCTATATCCAAAAAAAAAAAAAACCTATGAATCTCTATTACCATTTTTTATATAATCATTATTGTTAAGTGTGGTTAATGAGTATCATCAAGGTGAAATGCTAACCAAATGCATTTTTTTATTGAGAATGCAATATACAATTAAACCAAACAGATTATTGATTCTTTTATGATGAACAACATAAACTTATTATGGTGAATCTAGAAAAAAAAAACTCAATTATGATTTGATTGGATCATAGAAGATGTAGGTGAAGTTAAATATCTATATATCTATTTTATCTTTTAATTATGATTTGAAATTTGGAATCTTCTTTCCCCCCTTTTTGGCGTTCCACTTGAATTATGAATTGATTAAAAAAAGTATGGGCATTTTTCCTTTGAGTCGTCTTTGACGCTTGATGGGCGAGGAGTAGTTGTCATGAAGCAGCAGCAACTAGCACTCACTTTCAATTTCAAAATCCTCCTCTGTTTCACATTTCACTTTCCAATTCCACTTTCCATTATTGAATTTATCTTCTTCTTTTTTTTCTCAACTAATTCAAAAATATTAATCAAGAAAAAGTAGCTATCCATAATTAACAACATCAAGTACTGCTTACATAAAGATTAATTAGCAAGGAAAATTTATGTTCAAAAATCTAAATGCTGAAGGAAAAAACTCACGGTCAAAGACACTCTAAAATTACTTTATTTGTTCTTTAATATAAGATATATTTACCTAATTTGATTAGATTAAGGAAGTTAAGTTGGTTAATAAGACATGTATTTTCTAAAAACCTAGTGTCGTCTTCCGTAATTCCCCTCATTCTCTCTCCTCCTTGATTATTGTTGAAGGAGCGTCAATAGAGATAAATTAAGAAATATTGATAAATATGACAACTATGTTTTATAGGATTAAGATAAAAACTCCCTAATATATCTTGTATTAAAAATCGGAGAGAGTATATTCTTACAAAATAAGCCATTGCAGGTTGGTAGGGAAGTTATGCTAGACAATATGATGTCAATTGAACAACATAAACTTAATATATAGTTGGTCTAGCCGTGTAAAATCTCACTAAATCTTTCTAGGTCTTAAGTTTGAGTATCAAATGAGACACTTGTGTTAGGAGGGGATAACCTTGAATTGGATACCGGATAATAATATTAAAAAATATGGTGCCTATTGAAAAATTATTTAAGAAAACAGGAAAAAATGCACAATGAAGTTATTGAATATAACTTTTTGATTAATAATATATTTAAAGATTAGTAAGGTCATGTCCTTTATGTAGCCAACTCCACCTAACAAGTAGGATAAAATTTTTTTTTGTTGTTTGTACATTTTTACAAGACTTATTATCAAATTGTAGAATTAATATTACTGAGTTTTGAGAAATAATCATTTTAAATGATTTAATAGTAATTCTTGTAAAATTGGATAGATTTTTTTAAAAAATTATTTTAGTAAAAACTGGTAGCTAGAAAAGCCTGTCTTAAAAAATAACCATAACTTTTGATTTTTTTTTTTAACTCATTTTTTAGTAGCCGAATCTTTAGATATATATGATTTTTGTCTAATGATAGTAGTAAAAAAAGTTGTTAGGGCATAAAAAAAGAATATACCTTGTTTTTCGTTTCAATTATGCTAGCTAATTAAAGTCCAGATCAAAATTTTGAAACTTATAGGATCGGTGAATATTTTAATTTTAGTGGTAGGAGAATTATTCTCTCAAAAGAATTGAAAATTTAATCTTGATTAAGTATATAAGTTAGTATATTCTTATCTTTTCACTAAAAAGAATCTGGGAACTATAAATAGTGGATATACGTGATCTCTTAATTAGTGGAAAAAGTATCTCAGAGTTCATGACTATATATATATATATATGACTTATGGCTATTTCTGTGTGCGTGTGGGTGTATTATAATTTTGGTTAATTGTAGAAGAAAATGCCTTGAAATTACGTACAGAGCCGAAAATTCTGAATTTTGACAAATATCATCTTCGTCTGTTTGCCAGCATGCTTGATTTGAATGGAACAGATAGGCATGCATATGATTTTCCAGGTCGAAAAAGTGATGTTCCTCCTTGACGTAGACCTGTTTGACCATTTTCATAACTAAAATATATCTCTTTTCAAGATAATTATGACCTAATTGCCTTCATGATCAATAAAAATAGATCCTATTCACACCACAATTAACCCTGAAAAGAGACTACTCACTCTCATCATACCCATTTTCGTGTCCTAGGAAAAATTTTCAAAGTTCATGATTGTTTGCTTTTGAAAAAATCTACGTATCACTGTTCCTAGCCTTCTTGTTTTCCTTTTTCTTTTTTTTTTCTTGGGGGAAAAGGCTTCTTTCAAAGAACTTGTAGGCTTCTTTCCAAGAACTTGTAGGTTTGGGTGAAAAAGAAAACAACGACAATTTGTTACTCTCCTTTTTTTTACCAATGGTTGAAGTGGAAAACAATATAACAAGTTTATTTGTATACTCATCTGGTAAATAGGTTGGAGAGAACAAATTTGTTAATGGTATTTATAGTGCATATCATTAAATATTTTATATGAATGTATAACGTTATCTTTTATTTATTATTGGATTAAGGGGCATTTTTGCTCTTGAGCCAAAAGTATCAAAAAGGAAGTAATTTTATTTTTGTCGTTATCTCAGTTAATTTTAACCATTAGTTGATTAAATATGTTGAGCTGACTGTTCATATGTCATTCAGTCATTTTTGTTAAGGTGTAAAGTTGCGCCAGAAATTTATGTGTCATCTACTTCATCTTTTTTAAAGTTAGATTAAAAACTTCAAGGATAAATTTTCACCTTATCGAAAATGGTGTGAATGACATGTAAATTGTAACACCCCAACTTTTCTAAAGCATTTTCAAAATAATTTAACCAGAGTAGGGCAACGAAATGATTTTAAATACAGAGTAACTGATATTCAACCACTGTAGTGTACTGGTTTGCTGATACAAAGAGTTCGAAAGACTATACATATCTACAGGACTTTCTCCAGCTAGTCCTTCTGCCTGCTGCTTACCCTTGTTTCTGTTTCTGTTTACCCCGGAATCCTGAAGTTATAGTAAGAGCTGAGGTTCAATACCCATTGAACCTCAGGTAACGGTTAACCTCATGCTTATGTATCAAATATGTATGATAGATATTCATGTCAAAACAGCAATAATCACATACATTATTCATATATTCACATAATAACATAACACAGCCACTGCAATATGCATGTTATTATAGTCTGCACTATTCACCAGTGCCACGGTGTACATCCGTGTCCTCAGCGCTAGGAAAACATAACGGCGTTATCAAGACTATAACCCGTATCAAGTTGTATGTGTATGATCAATTTTCAAAAACAGAATTTCAGACTATCTATCACATATAAGCATACCATAAGCATCAGAGTTAAGGTTACAATACGCGTCCGTACCTCCGTTTGGTGTGAATAGTAATTTACTATTCATGTATACGGCACTATTCATGTATACGGTACTATTCACGTATACGGCACTATTCACGTATACGGACTTCCTTCGAATCTGACTCCGGAATCTTCGGACATCCCTTGCAGAACCTTGTTCAGCACTATTTCAATGTAAAAAGGCCTAAAAACAAGTTTAAGAATTTATTCTCTAGTTTTCTGGATCAAACTACACTATTACCAAGAACTAAAAGCTAAAACTCAAGAACAAGAGAACTTACCCTTGAAGTTCTTACTCCTTCTCTTCAACTCCAAGAACTTTACTCTAAACTCTCTCTCTAACTCTAAGAATCCTCACTCTTCTCTTAAACTCAACCATTGTGGTCTGAGTTTGGTGTGAAGAAAATGAAGAAATGAAGCCTCTATTTATAGTGAAAAAGCATGACACTATTCATACTTTATCAGGTCAGATTTTGGCCGTTGGATCTTGACTTTAAACATGGCTTCATCTTAACCGTCCAATCCATTTGCTTACGTCATCGATGACGTCATCAAGATGCTTACGTCATCGATGACGTCATCATGACGATGACACTTTCTTACTCTTTTGCATTTATCCTATAAAGATTCCCTGATCGGTGTTCTAATCGCGTTATATTAGAAATTCTCAAGAATCCGGAAGCACAGCCTTGAAGTTCTATTTTTCCTCTTCAGAAATATCTGGGTCAACTAAATTTTTGATCCTATTTAGGGTATTCCGTAACCTGCCGAAGATTTTAAGTCGGACACTGACGGTTACAGAAATTACTTCGGGTGACACCATCTTCTAGACAAAAATTCACTGATTCATAATATGTCCAGTTGTTTACTACTTAATTCAAGGAGTTTGAGTTATGATTTATTTCCTACAGATTCCACTATCTGTCCTGCTTCAAAATATCGGTTTCAACCTATCTCAATAATCATTCCGCCGATTACGGAAATGACTTTGGAGATAACCCACTCTGAGATAGAAATTCACTTGTTTATAATATACCCTTACTTTAAAAACCTAATTCACGGTTTATTGGAAATAATTTTATTTTTATTGTTTTCCAAAGTATAAGATATTATATTATAATATTATTATTATTGAGTGGGTCCCGCGCGCAAAATTTTTCAAACTTCACGGGTGTTGGCAGAGGGAAATAATTTGACGTGGGTCCCGCTTGAATAGTAAATACGTATTTTCAAATAGTGAATACGTATTTAGGAATAGTAAATACCGTATTTTTAAATAGTAAATACCGTATTTTTAAATAGTAAATACTTTTCATATTTCTCAAAATATCGATTAAATACCGTATTTATAAAAAGTGAATACGTATTTGTGAATAGTGAATACTATTCATGTACGTATTTGTGAATAGTAAATACTATTCATATTCAAAAATACTGATTTCAAATTTGTCATTTTCAAAAATAGGGCCTAGTAGTCCTCCAAAAATAGGCTAGTTTTCAAGTCTTTAGGTCCAAAATTCAGGATGTTACATAAATTGTCAGTTCAACATATTTCGTCAACTAATAGTTAAAATTAACTGGGATAACGGTCAGGGTAAAATTGCTCAACTTTTTATACTTCCGGGACAAACTTGTTTCTGTAACGCCTCATTTTCAATACCAAAATCTTGGCCAAAATATTAGTAACACCTCCAAATATAGGATATTCAACACTCAAAAACATATTTACAATATGGCCAAAGGTAGAAATCCATTTATACAGAGCCAAAATAAATCCAATAAATAAGAGTTATTTTAAAATGCGGAAGTCTTTTAGGTTCATGGCAAATAAAATAACACAACATAAACTAAAGGAGTACAGAAGAGCCTACAAAGCTCACTCCATGGGTGCATTCCCTTGATCTCTACTAAGTTATTCACCTGAAAAATGTTAATATGGGGTGAGATTACACATCTCAGTAACTACTAAATATTTCTACCGTACACGAGCAAATAATATATGACAAAAAGATATGGGCTGATTTCAAATATATATATAGATTCCATAATTTATCATACAAAATAATTTATACTAATAGTCATCAATATAGAAGGTATTAAAACATATATATCTCAAAAGTTCTCATCTCATGTCTTTACAGAATATTCATCATCATATCAAATTCTTGAACTGTTCAGAAATGCACTATGCAGTATGCAGCCTCCCTTATATCACCACCTCCCTTATACCGCAGACTGGAGCCATAGGCTAACACATAGTCCAATAGAAACTCATTCATTTGACTGAATTGTTCCAAGCTCACCAAAACTTAAGATACACCCGGCCAAAGGTATATAGCTTAAATCTGGACTATGGCTCCCCTCCTTTAAAATAACTAAGGAGGTGTCACATGTCCCACAACTCCAATGAAATCCCGGCCAGAGGAAAACATGGAAGATGGGGCCCTGAAACAAGTACCATCCACTGTGCACCGAGTGGTGGCATAAATCATTCTTATCATTCAAATCCCTCCTTACTCCACCCATCATAATACAACCGCCATGATGAATATGTTCACTCAAAATAATGCATTATTATACCATAAAGTTTTATACATCAATATGCGTATTTATGAATAGTGAATACTATGCGTATATGTGATTAGTAAAATACGATATATATATACATGAATAGTAAAAATGAAGAGTACATACGGTATGTATACGTGAATAGTAAATACGGTATACGTGAATAGTAAAATGAATAGTAAATACGGTATACGTGAATAGTAAATACGGTGTGAATAGTAAATATGGTATACGTGAATAGTGAATACAGTATACGTGAATAGTAACATGAATAGTAAAAATGAATAGTAAATACGGTATACGTGAATAGTAACGTACGTATAAATAGTACCTCTGCAGATTTGCAAATCAAAGTTCCCACACCAGATCTTAAAACCATAAATATTTTCTAAATATTCTTGCCAAAATAGTAAACAAACAAATTTATAATCATACATAATTCACAAGTATAAGGAAGAATATTCAGAGTTACCTGTTACTTGCTAATACCCGAATCACCAACCAGCTATTATAACTCTCAAGCAAACATCTCTCTACTCTCTCTCTCTCTCTCTACCTCTCTCTATGGCTCTTAGAAGTTGTGAAGAATGAAATGAAATGGAATGTCTATTTATAGTTGGAAAATGAGTCTTTAAATGTAATTTTCGTCTCTGGGTCGTTTTACGTAATTTTCCCAAAATTATAAAAAGAAATCTTCCCGTGACTCAGTAGCCGCCCCGTGAACCTTTTAAAAAGAATTTTAACAATTTTTTTAATATTTTTAAATAATAAAATAAAATAATAATAATATAATATTATTATAATTAATATTAAGTGGGTCCCGCGGCCAATTTTTCAAAGTTCACAAGAAAGTTTGACACTCACGGGAAAGTTTGCAGAGAATTATTTTGGCCGTGGGTCCCGCATGAATAGTAAATACGTATTTAGGAATAGTAAATACGTATTTAGGAATAGTAAATACCGTATTTTTAAATAGTAAATACGTATTTGTGAATAGTGAACACTATTCATATTTCACAAATTTCAAGTATTAAATACGTATTTGCGAATAACATATATATTTTTTAATTACGTATTTGTAAATAGTAAAAACGTATACATGAATAGTAAATACTATTCATGGGTCCCACAAAATACTGATTTCAAATTTATCACTTTCCGAAAATAGAGCCTAGTAGTCTTCCAAAAATAGACTTATTCTCAAGACTTTAGGTCCAAAATTCAGGATGTTACATTTCTCCCCTCCTAAAAAAAAATTTTGTCCCCAAAATTTTGTAATATGGTAAGAATTCTAACCTATTTAAATAAATGTGGATAAGCTTGTCGCATGCTCTCCTCCGTTTCCTAAGTAGCATCTCCAGGAGCCATTCCTTTACACACAACCTTTACAAGCTAATAGCCTTGTTCCTCAATTGCTTATCCCCCGCATCAACAATCCGCTCCGACTCAGCTTTATATATCATATTATCCCTAAGTCCTATCTCTTTCCCAAACATGCTCACCAAGCACACAACACAATTTTCGTTCATCTTGTACCCAAAGTAATATTCAGACACAGGATCCACTAGTTCCTTATTTGAGCGCTTGGTTACACTGGCCTCACAGGCCAGTTCATTCTTCCTTTCTGCTTATTTCATTGTATTACCACGACACTGGATATTCAGATCTTACAGCTTAAGAAGTTACCCTCAGGCCATAATAACCACAACATGATATAATCTGATTATTCTATCAACCTTAAAATAAACTTTAGACATACAGGTCTAATGTTACCATGATAGGCAACAAACTCAATACTAGGCACATAAGTCTTATAGCCTAGAGATACCACCATATGCAAACTAGCTCAACGGGTCTTACCGCTTCAAGCCTCTGCTCGTCTATCCTATACCCGTGCTTCCTCAATTCAAGTTTAAGAAAACACTTACTTACTAAATCTAGCTTTCACCAATGGCAAGTAATTCAAAAACAAGTACATTTGGCAAGATTCCGCAAACTAAGTATATTCACAACAGTTTCCAACCTCTTCTAGCTTGTACACCTTCCACCACAATCATAATGTAAAAGTCAATTCTTGTTCTGATTTCGCAAGGATTCATTCCATGAGACATCATAGTTTATAAATGTCGATTACAAACTGGTCTTAAATCCTGTTGTAAATATTGCGTAAAAATTTCCAAACACAGCAAGTGCATTGGTAAGTTCAAAATTCAAATACTCAGGGACCTAGCAACTATTTTAAATAGTCACCAACTCCGAATACATTCCAGGTTCCAACTTATTCTACTCAACTCATCCATGAAACACTCAATTCATTATTTCTAAAGAAAGATTCTATTATCAAGATCATTTCCTATGCTAGTTAAACAGTTGGCAATCTCTGAACACCTTATACATGTTGGTATCACATGATTCGAATTCAATCCTTAGTATCTCAAAGACATATACTAAATATCATCTGTTCCTCTCATAGTTATCTATTAATCACACCCAAATAACATACTAATATTGTAACATAAATCACCGGATTTCATACTTTCATAATTAGACATACTATCTTAACTCAGATTGAATTCAAGTCTATTCTCAAATATTCCCAGACATTAATAGTCAAGTTTACAATTTGATTCTTATAACCTCAATGTAACGCCTCATTTTCAATACCAAAATCTTGGCCAAAATAATAGTAACACCTCCAAATATAGGATATTCAACACTCAAACACATATTTACAATATGGCCAAAGGTAGAAATCCATTTATACAGGGCCAAAATAAATCCAATAAATAAGAGTTATTTTAAAATGCGGAAGTCTTTTAGGTTCATGGCAAATAAAATAACACAACATAAACTAAAGGAGTACAGAAGAGCCTACAAAGCTCACTCCATGGGTGCATTCTCTTGATCTCTACTAAGTTATTCACCTGAAAAATGTTAATATGGGGTGAGATTACACATCTCAGTAACTACTAAATATTTCTACCGTACACGAGCAAATAATATATGACAAAAAGATATGGGCTGATTTCAAATATATATATAGATTCCATAATTTATCATACAAAATGATTTATACTAATAGTCATCAATATAGAAGGTATTAAAACATATATATCTCAAAAGTTCTCATCTCATGTCTTTACAGAATATTCATCATCATATCAAATTCTTGAACTGTTCAGAAATGCACTATGCAGTATGCAGCCTCCCTTATATCACCACCTCCCTTATACCGCAGACTGGAGCCATAGGCTAACACATAGTCCAATAGAAACTTATTCATTTGACTGAATTGTTCCAAGCTCACCAAAACTTAAGATACACCCGGCCAAAGGTATATAGCTTAAATCTGGACTATGGCTCCCCTCCTTTAAAATAACTAAGGAGGTGTCACATGTCCCACAACTCCAATGAAATCCCGGCCAGAGGAAAACATGGAAGATGGGGCCCTGAAACAAGTACCATCCACTGTGCACCGAGTGGTGGCATAAATCATTCTTATCATTCAAATCCCTCCTTACCCCACCCATCACATTACAACCGCCATGATGAATGTATTTACTCAAAAGTAATGCATTATTATACCATTATATACATTGATATGCGTATTTATGAATAGTAAAATACTATGCGTATCTGTGAATAGTAAAATACTATGCGTATATGTGAATAGTAAAATACGGTATATATACATGAATAGTAAAAATGAAGAGTACATACGGTATGTATACGTGAATAGTAAATACGGTATGTATACGTGAATAGTAAATGTGAATAGTAAAAATGAATAGTAAATACGGTATACGTGAATAGTAACGTACATATAAATAGTACCTCTGCAGATTTGCAAATCAAAGTTCCCACACCAGATCTTAAAACCATAAATATTTTCTAAATATTCTTGTCAAAATAGTAAACAAACAAATTTATAATCATACATAATTCACAAGTATAAGGAAGAATATTCAGAGTTACCTGTTACTTGCTAATACCCGAATCACCAACCAGCTATTGTAACTCTCAAGCAAATATCTCTCTACTCTCTCTCTCTCTCTACCTCTCTCTATGGCTCTTAGAAGTTGTGAAGAATGAAATGAAATGGAAGGTCTATTTATAGTTGGAAAATGGGTCCTTAAGCGTAATTTTTCGTGTTTGGGTCATTATATGCAATTTTCCCCTAACGAATTTTCCAACTTTCACGTGAAGGGATGGCGGCTGAAAATTTGGCAGTGGGTCCCACACCTTTAAATATAATTTTTTACTGATAAAGTTCCCTATTCGGTGCTCTGATTGCGTGATCTTTTGCAAAATCTCAAAAATCCAGAAGCACAGCCTTGAAGTTCTATTTCTGCTCTTTAGAAATATCTGGGTCATCTAAATTTTTGATCCTATTTAGGGTATTTCGTAACCTGCCGAAGATTTTAAGTCGGACACTGACGGATACAGAAATTACTTCGGATGACACCATCTTCTAGACAAAAATTCACTGATTCATAATATGTCCAGTTGTTTACTACTTAGTTCAAGGATTTTGAGTTATGATTTATTTCCTACAGATTCCACTATCTGTCCTAATTCACAAAATATCGGTTTCTTCCTATCTCTTAATCATTCCGCTGATTACGGAAATGACTTTGGAGATAACCCACTCTGAGACAAAAATTCACTTGTTTATAATATACCCTTACTTTAAAAACCTAATTCACGGTTTATTAGAAATAATTTTATTTCTATTGTTTTCCCAAAGTATAAGATATTATATTATAATAATATTATTATTGAGTGGGTCCCGCGCGCAAAATTTTTCAAAACTCACGGGATGGCTGTCGGGAGAGGAAATTATTTGACGTGGGTCCCACATGAATAGTAAATACGTATTTTTAAATAGTAAATACGTATTTGTAAATAGTAAATACGTATACGTGAATAGTAAATACTATTCACGGGGCCCACAAAATACTGATTTCAAATTTATTACTTTCCAAAAAATAGAGCCTACTAGTCTTCCCAAAATAGGTTTATGTTCAAGATATTAGATTCAAAATTCAGGATGTTACATTTCTCCCCTCCTAAAAGAAAATTTTGTCCTCAAAATTTCGCTATAATAAGAATTCTAACCTATTTAAATAAATGAGGATAGGTTTGTCGCATGCTCTCCTCCGTTTCCCAAGTAGCATCTCCGGGAGCCATTCCTTTACACACAACCTTTACAAGCTAATAGCCTTGTTCCTCAATTGCTTATTCCCCGCATCAACAATCCGCTCCGACTCAGCTTTATATATCATATTATTCCTAAGTCCTATCTCTTTCCCAAACATGCTCACCAAGCACACAACACAATTTTCGTTCATCTTGTACCCAAAGTAATATTCAGACACAGGATCCACTAGTTCCTTATTTGAGCGCTTGGTTACACTGGCCTCACAGGCCAGTTCATTCTTCCTTTCTGCTTATTTCATTGTATTACCACGACACTGGATATTCAGATCTTACAGCTTAAGAAGTTACCCTCAGGCCATATTAACCACAATATGATATAATCTGATTATTTTGCCAACCTTAAGATAAACTTTAGACATACAGGTCTAATGTTACCATGATAGGCAACAAACACAATACTAGGCACATAAGTCTTATAGCCTAGAGATACCACCATATGCAAACTAGCTCAACGGGTCTTACCGCTTCAAGCCTCTGCTCGTCTATCCTATACCCGTGCTTCCTCAATTCAAGTTTAAGAAAACACTTACTTACTAAATCTAGCTTTCACCAATGGCAAGTAATTCAAAAACAAGTACATTTGGCAAGATTCCGCAAACTAAGTATATCCACAACAGTTTCCAACCTCTTCTAGCTTGTACACCTTCCACCACAATCATAATGTAAAAGTCAATTCTTGTTCGAATTTCGCAAGGATTCATTCCATGAGACATCATAGTTTATAAATGTCGATTACAAACTGGTCTTAAATCCTGTTGTAAATATTGCGTAAAAATTTCCAAACACAGCAAGTGCATTGGTAAGTTCAAAATTCAAATACTCAGGGACCTAGCAACTATTTTAAATAGTCACCAACTCCGAATACATTCCAGGTTCCAACTTATTCTACTCAACTCATCCATGAAACACTCAATTCATTATTTCTAAAGAAAGATTCTATTATCAAGATCATTTCCTATGCTAGTTAAACAGTTGGCAATCTCTGAACACCTTATACATGTTGGTATCACATTTTGTTCCCTATTTCTCTCAAATCAATTAATACCATATTCTAATATCTCAATTTATTCAATCAATTCAGTCTCCTAAAGAATCAATACAACTGTTAAGTTGAACTGTTATATTACATTTCTACTAGTAGCAACCCTCTAGATCCCCTACCAACTTTCAGATTCATCATCCTATTTCTAAAACCCCGATTATTCATACTAGATTCATCATACTCCATAGCTTATATCATTTAAGAACTATCCTCCAACTTTCCCCAAAAATACCCATCATACTAAGATCATGATTCACAATTCCTAATCTAATTCTTGGATTATATGAAGACTATCTACAACCTCAGCAGTATTCACAAGGTTCTAATTCTACCTCAACCTGCAATATCACAAAGGCTCATTTCGTTCTTGAGTTCTATTTCAGCTTAGATTAAATTAAAGCCTATCCTCAATATTTACTATATTCATTCTAACATCTTACTGGCATTCCTAAGGATCACCATTTCATACCTTTCCATCGATCTTCCAACATGTTTATCCAAAAACCTTAGTCTTTGAATTATCTGTGACAAATTCATAGAGTTCTTCGGATACTCAGAGAGTGAAGAATGCTCTCGGGTTAATTGGCACAACTCATCATCATTTCAAATCTTCGGATTCTCTCCGGTTCATCTAATATTATTAGGAAGTCACCCTTCCCAAGATTACTATCACCTTAGCACGCTTACGCTTAAAATCCTATTTTCAAATGTCAATTCCGACATCTTGAGTCAGCTGCACCTCCAAGACAGATTTCTTAGATAAATGCGCGTATAAACGTCCAAACTTAATTTCTTGAAAACACAGCTAGCAATAAATGCCATAGCGATTTCTGTCTGCAAAGGTCTAGGAAACTGCGACCCCTAACGGTGGCTAGGGTGCACTAGGGTGCGGTGCCATAAAATTTTCCGCATAACAACAAAATCTACATGATTCTGAGCTAACGACAGATGAGAATCCGATGCTGCTTAACAAAATATAGACGTTGCTAGCCCAGCTATAAATAGAGTAAAGAAAGAGTAAATGTTTCACGTTCTCTCAAACTTCACAAAACCTCCACATATTCATTTCCTCTCCGATCGTAACCTTCACTATAACCTTCCACATTATCCTTAAACATGGCCGGTTCAAGTAACTCTATTCCAGTCTCCGATTCATTCAACCCTTTCTTTCTTGAAGCCTTACTTCATGACTATCAGACTAACATGTTGTCTGATTTGTCAAACAATGCATCATACCCTTATTCTTCTTTACTTCCCCAAAATCCCGTAAGTATGAACGTTCATTCATCTGCCTCAACGATTAACATTCCTACTCCTCCTCCAAGGATACAAGATTCTATTTTTACAACTACTATCAGAAAGGAATCTGAAGCAGGTCCATCAAGGCGACCTGTCCAAAGATGTCGTAATATGGCAGATCTTATGGAGTCCACGGTACCTTCTCAACCAAGGAATCCTGGTTCTAGCTTGACGGAGACTACTAATCCATTCTCATGTAGTTGCTGCCATGTTCTACGAGAGATCATTCATACCAATGGACTTCAATACCATAAACTTGAAGTTCATGGGAGGATTGGTATGATATGTCACGCTGTCTTTCACCAGGACGTACAAGGAGGTTCTTCCAGTCCTCAAGTATTTGACTTTGGTAAGAAAAATTTAGAAGATGTCAAACATTTTCTAGAAAATTATTGTTTGAATCAAAATTCTTTAGGGTATGTCCTGGTGTCAGATCCCCTATCAGCCTACTATGAGGCCCTTTGTGTTGGTTTGGAATGGACTAAAAATCAAAATGAACTCCCTAATAGTTCATTTCCAACCAATACAGAAAATATATCCAATAAAGGAAAAGAGCTCATGGTTGTAAATAATAATCCTTCAGTCCCCATACCTAGTAATCCATACCGATCAAGAGCTGAACAAAATATTAGAGCTGCATCAATGTCAATTAATGATCTTAGAGACTTATTCCATTTACCTCAACAAGAAGCGGCTCAACAAGTTCGTCTATGCAAAAATGTTCTAATGAAAATATGCCATAGGGGAGGAATAAAGCATTGGCCTTATGTAAAAATTCGAAGCACTATGAAGCAAATAGCTAGATTGAGAAGAACAATGTCTCCTGATGGTCCTCTCTCAAGAGCAGCCGCTCAGGAAGAAATTAATAGACTTAAACTTGAGATAGTCGAAGCTTGCGGTGGGATTGTACCAACTGTTGTTCTTGATGCTTGAATTAATATAGTCTACTCTTCTTAGCCTTCTTGCTAATGTTTGTAATCTCTATTCTAGGATTCATAAGGATTTTCGAGTTTTCCTGCCAAACTCAACTTTATCTTATTAAATTCAAACTTAAGCCAGTTATTCTGTATAATCAAGACTATGCCCGTATTCTGTTATGGTATTGTCATCTGTTACTCATATAAATTAGCTAGGTAAGTGAAAATCTAGCGAAAATCTCTTCATACTTTTCACAACGGCAACTAATTGAATAAACATCAAATAGGGGCTTAGTCTTTCAATCACTTTCTTAGACACCAATAAAAATATTCATCCTAGAAAAGTAATTTTGGGCCTACAGAATCCAATATTCAATAAATTTTCTACTTACCAACTTCCGCTACGCAGCTCTGAAATTTAATCTCAATCACATCCTCAAATCATAAATCCTCATTATCAATCACTTGAATATTTTGATTAACCCATTCTTCTCCTATCATGAATGTCACAAGAAAATTGGTAAAAAGAATCCAAAGCTATAAAGGAAAATGCACATGTTATGATATTTAATTTGCCATGACCTCAAAATTTTTATTTAGAAAACTGATAGGAAATTTACAGATTGACCAGAACCTTTGCTCTGATACCAAAAATGTAACGCCTCATTTTCAATACCAAAATCTTGGCCAAAATAATAGTAACACCTCCAAATATAGGATATTCAACACTCAAACACATATTTACAATATGGCCAAAGGTAGAAATCCATTTATACAGGGCCAAAATAAATCCAATAAATAAGAGTTATTTTAAAATGCGGAAGTCTTTTAGGTTCATGGCAAATAAAATAACACAACATAAACTAAAGGAGTACAGAAGAGCCTACAAAGCTCACTCCATGGGTGCATTCTCTTGATCTCTACTAAGTTATTCACCTGAAAAATGTTAATATGGGGTGAGATTACACATCTCAGTAACTACTAAATATTTCTACCGTACACGAGCAAATAATATATGACAAAAAGATATGGGCTGATTTCAAATATATATATAGATTCCATAATTTATCATACAAAATGATTTATACTAATAGTCATCAATATAGAAGGTATTAAAACATATATATCTCAAAAGTTCTCATCTCATGTCTTTACAGAATATTCATCATCATATCAAATTCTTGAACTGTTCAGAAATGCACTATGCAGTATGCAGCCTCCCTTATATCACCACCTCCCTTATACCGCAGACTGGAGCCATAGGCTAACACATAGTCCAATAGAAACTTATTCATTTGACTGAATTGTTCCAAGCTCACCAAAACTTAAGATACACCCGGCCAAAGGTATATAGCTTAAATCTGGACTATGGCTCCCCTCCTTTAAAATAACTAAGGAGGTGTCACATGTCCCACAACTCCAATGAAATCCCGGCCAGAGGAAAACATGGAAGATGGGGCCCTGAAACAAGTACCATCCACTGTGCACCGAGTGGTGGCATAAATCATTCTTATCATTCAAATCCCTCCTTACCCCACCCATCACATTACAACCGCCATGATGAATGTATTTACTCAAAAGTAATGCATTATTATACCATTATATACATTGATATGCGTATTTATGAATAGTAAAATACTATGCGTATCTGTGAATAGTAAAATACTATGCGTATATGTGAATAGTAAAATACGGTATATATACATGAATAGTAAAAATGAAGAGTACATACGGTATGTATACGTGAATAGTAAATACGGTATGTATACGTGAATAGTAAATGTGAATAGTAAAAATGAATAGTAAATACGGTATACGTGAATAGTAACGTACATATAAATAGTACCTCTGCAGATTTGCAAATCAAAGTTCCCACACCAGATCTTAAAACCATAAATATTTTCTAAATATTCTTGTCAAAATAGTAAACAAACAAATTTATAATCATACATAATTCACAAGTATAAGGAAGAATATTCAGAGTTACCTGTTACTTGCTAATACCCGAATCACCAACCAGCTATTGTAACTCTCAAGCAAATATCTCTCTACTCTCTCTCTCTCTCTCTACCTCTCTCTATGGCTCTTAGAAATTGTGAAGAATGAAATGAAATGGAAGGTCTATTTATAGTTGGAAAATGGGTCCTTAAGCGTAATTTTTCGTGTTTGGGTCATTATATGCAATTTTCCCCTAACGAATTTTCCAACTTTCACGTGAAGGGATGGCGGCTGAAAATTTGGCAGTGGGTCCCACACCTTTAAATATAATTTTTTACTGATAAAGTTCCCTATTCGGTGCTCTGATTGCGTGATCTTTTGCAAAATCTCAAAAATCCAGAAGCACAGCCTTGAAGTTCTATTTCTGCTCTTTAGAAATATCTGGGTCATCTAAATTTTTGATCCTATTTAGGGTATTTCGTAACCTGCCGAAGATTTTAAGTCGGACACTGACGGATACAGAAATTACTTCGGATGACACCATCTTCTAGACAAAAATTCACTGATTCATAATATGTCCAGTTGTTTACTACTTAGTTCAAGGATTTTGAGTTATGATTTATTTCCTACAGATTCCACTATCTGTCCTAATTCACAAAATATCGGTTTCTTCCTATCTCTTAATCATTCCGCTGATTACGGAAATGACTTTGGAGATAACCCACTCTGAGACAAAAATTCACTTGTTTATAATATACCCTTACTTTAAAAACCTAATTCACGGTTTATTAGAAATAATTTTATTTCTATTGTTTTCCCAAAGTATAAGATATTATATTATAATAATATTATTATTGAGTGGGTCCCGCGCGCAAAATTTTTCAAAACTCACGGGATGGCTGTCGGGAGAGGAAATTATTTGACGTGGGTCCCACATGAATAGTAAATACGTATTTTGGAATAGTAAATACCGTATTTTTAAATAGTAAATACGTATTTGTAAATAGTAAATACGTATACGTGAATAGTAAATACTATTCACGGGGCCCACAAAATACTGATTTCAAATTTATTACTTTCCAAAAAATAGAGCCTACTAGTCTTCCCAAAATAGGTTTATGTTCAAGATATTAGATTCAAAATTCAGGATGTTACACTCAACATCAACTGATAATTCGTGTTTCCCCAAAAATACCCATTATACATACTAAGATCATGATTCACAATTCCTTAATCTAATTCTTGAATTATACGAAGACTATCTACAACCTCAGCAGCATTCACAAGGTTCTAATTCTACCTCAACTTGCAATATCACAAAGGCTCATTTCGTTCTTAAGTTCTATTTCAGCTTAGATTAAATTAAAGCCTATCCTCAACATTTACTATATTCATTCTAACATCTTACTGGCATTCCTAAGGATCACCATTTCATACCTTTCCATCGATCTTCCAACATGTTTATCCAAAAACCTTAGTCTTTGAATTATCTGTGACAAATTCATAGAGTTCTTCGGATACTCAGAGAGTGAAGAATGCTCTCGGGTTAATTGGTACAACTCATCATCATTTCAAATCTTCGGATTCTCTCCGGTTCATCTAATATTATTAGGAAGTCACCCTTCCCAAGATTACTATCACCTTAGCACGCTTACGCTTAAAATCCTATTTTCAAATGTCAATTCCGACATCTTGAGTCAGCTGCACATCCAAGACAGATTTCTTAGATAAATGTGCGTATAAACGTCCAAACTTATTTTCTTGAAAACACAGCTAGCAATAAATGCCATAGTGATTTCTGTCTGCAAAGGTCTAGGAAACTGCGACCCCTAACGGTGGCTAGGGTGCACTAGGGTGCGGTGCCATAAAATTTTCCGCATAACAACAAAGTCTACATGATTCTGAGCTAACGACAGATGAGAATCCGATGCTGCTTAGCAAAATATAGACGTTGCTAGCCCAGCTATAAATAGAGTAAAGAAAGAGTAAATGTTTCACGTTCTCTCAAACTTCACAAAACCTCCACATATTCATTTCCTCTCCGATCGTAACCTTCACTATAACCTTCCACATTATCCTTAAACATGGCCGGTTCAAGTAACTCTATTCCAGTCTCCGATTCATTCAACCCTTTCTTTCTTGAAGCCTTACTTCATGACTATCAGACTAACATGTTGTCTGATTTGTCAAACAATGCATCATACCCTTATTCTTCTTTACTTCCCCAAAATCCCGTAAGTATGAACGTTCATTCATCTGCCTCAACGATTAACATTCCTACTCCTCCTCCAAGGATACAAGATTCTATTTTTACCACTACTAACAGAAAGGAATCTGAAGCAGGTCCATCAAGGCGACCTGTCCAAAGGTGTCGTAATGTGGCAGAACTTATGGAGTCTACGGTACCTTCTCAACCAAGGAATCCTGCTTCTACCTTGACTGAGACTACTAATCCATTTTCATGTGGTTGCTGCCATGTTCTACGAGAGATTATTCATACCAATGGACTTCAATACCATAAACTTGAAGTTCATGGGAGGATTGGTATGATATGCCACGCTGTCTTTCACCAGGACGTACAAGGAGGTTCTTCCAATCCTCAAGTATTTGACTTTGGTAAGAAAAATTTAGAAGATGTCAAACATTTTCTAGAAAATTATTGTTTGAATCAAAATTCTTTAGGGTATGTCCTGGTGTCAGATCCCCTATCAGCCTACTATGAGGCCCTCTGTGTTGGTTTGGAATGGACTAAAAATCAAAATGAACTCCCTAATAGTTCATTTCCAACCAATACAGAAAATATATCCAATAAAGGAAAAGAGCTCATGGTTGTAAATAATAATCCTTCAGTCCCCATACCTAGTAATCCATACCGATCAAGAGCTGAACAAAATATTAGAGGTGCATCAATGTCAATAAATGATCTTAGAGACTTCTTCCATTTACCTCAACAAGAAGCGGCTCAACAAGTTCGTCTATGCAAAAATGTTCTAATGAAAATATGCCATAGGGGAGGAATAAAGCATTGGCCTTATGTAAAAATTCGAAGCACTATGAAGCAAATAGCTAGATTGAGAAGAACAATGTCTCCTGATGGTCCTCTCTCAAGAGCAGCCGCTCAGGAAGAAATTAATAGACTTAAACTTGAGATAGTCGAAGCTTGCGGTGGGATTGTACCAACTGTTGTTCTTGATGCTTGAATTAATATAGTCTACTCTTCTTAGCCTTCTTGCTAATGTTTGTAATCTCTATTCTAGGATTCATAAGGATTTTCGAGTTTTCCTGCCAAACTCAACTTTATCTTATTAAATTCAAACTTAAGCCAGTTATTTTGTATAGTCAAGACTATGCCCGTATTCTGTTATGGTATTGTCATCTGTTACTCATATAAATTAGCTAGGTAAGTGTAAATCTAGCGAAAATCTCTTCATACTTTTTACAACGGCAACTAATTGAATAACCATCAAATAGGGGCTTAGTCTTTCAATCACTTTCCTAGACACCAATAAAAATATTCATCCCCTAGAAAGTAATTTTGGGCCTACAGAATCCAATATTCAATAAATTTTCTACTTACCATCTTCCGCTACGCGGCTCTGAAATTTAATCTCAATCACATCCTCAAATCATAAATCCTCATTATCAATCACTTGAATATTTTGATTAACCCATTCTTCTCCTATCATGAATGTCACAAGAAAATTGGTAAAAAGAATCCAAAGCTATAAAGGAAAATGCACATGTTATGATATTTAATTTGCCATGACCTCAAAATTTTTATTTAGAAAACTGATAGGAAATTTACAGATTGGCCAGAACCTTTGCTCTGATACCAAAAATGTAACGCCTCATTTTCAATACCAAAATCTTGGCCAAAATATTAGTAACACCTCCAAATATAGGATATTCAACACTCAAAAACATATTTACAATATGGCCAAAGGTAGAAATCCATTTATACAGAGCCAAAATAAATCCAATAAATAAGAGTTATTTTAAAATGCGGAAGTCTTTTAGGTTCATGGCAAATAAAATAACACAACATAAACTAAAGGAGTACAGAAGAGCCTACAAAGCTCACTCCATGGGTGCATTCCCTTGATCTCTACTAAGTTATTCACCTGAAAAATGTTAATATGGGGTGAGATTACACATCTCAGTAACTACTAAATATTTCTACCGTACACGAGCAAATAATATATGACAAAAAGATATGGGCTGATTTCAAATATATATATAGATTCCATAATTTATCATACAAAATAATTTATACTAATAGTCATCAATATAGAAGGTATTAAAACATATATATCTCAAAAGTTCTCATCTCATGTCTTTACAGAATATTCATCATCATATCAAATTCTTGAACTGTTCAGAAATGCACTATGCAGTATGCAGCCTCCCTTATATCACCACCTCCCTTATACCGCAGACTGGAGCCATAGGCTAACACATAGTCCAATAGAAACTCATTCATTTGACTGAATTGTTCCAAGCTCACCAAAACTTAAGATACACCCGGCCAAAGGTATATAGCTTAAATCTGGACTATGGCTCCCCTCCTTTAAAATAACTAAGGAGGTGTCACATGTCCCACAACTCCAATGAAATCCCGGCCAAAGGAAAACATGGAAGATGGGGCCCTGAAACAAGTACCATCCACTGTTCACCGAGTGGTGGCATAAATCATTCTTATCATTCAAATCCCTCCTTACTCCACCCATCATAATACAACCGCCATGATGAATATGTTCACTCAAAATAATGCATTATTATACCATAAAGTTTTATACATCAATATGCGTATTTTATGAATAGTGAATACTATGCGTATATGTGATTAGTAAAATACGATATATATATACATGAATAGTAAAAATGAAGAGTACATACGGTATGTATACGTGAATAGTAAATACGGTATGTATACGTGAATAGTATTATGAATAGTAAATACGGTATACGTGAATAGTAAAATGAATAGTAAATACGGTATACGTGAATAGTAAAATGAATAGTAAATACGGTGTGAATAGTAAATATGGTATACGTGAATAGTGAATACAGTATACGTGAATAGTAACATGAATAGTAAAAATGAATAGTAAATACGGTATACGTGAATAGTAACGTACGTATAAATAGTACCTCTGCAGATTTGCAAATCAAAGTTCCCACACCAGATCTTAAAACCATAAATATTTTCTAAATATTCTTGCCAAAATAGTAAACAAACAAATTTATAATCATACATAATTCACAAGTATAAGGAAGAATATTCAGAGTTACCTGTTACTTGCTAATACCCGAATCACCAACCAGCTATTATAACTCTCAAGCAAACATCTCTCTACTCTCTCTCTCTCTCTCTACCTCTCTCTATGGCTCTTAGAAGTTGTGAAGAATGAAATGAAATGGAATGTCTATTTATAGTTGGAAAATGGGTCTTTAAATGTAATTTTCGTCTCTGGGTCGTTTTACGTAATTTTCCCAAAATTATAAAAAGAAATCTTCCCGTGACTCAGTAGCCGCCCCGTGAACCTTTTAAAAAGAATTTTAACAATTTTTTTAATATTTTTAAATAATAAAATAAAATAATAATAATATAATATTATTATAATTAATATTAAGTGGGTCCCGCGGCCAATTTTTCAAAGTTCACAAGAAAGTTTGACACTCACGGGAAAGTTTGCAGAGAATTATTTTGGCCGTGGGTCCCGCATGAATAGTAAATACGTATTTAGGAATAGTAAATACGTATTTAGGAATAGTAAATACCGTATTTTTAAATAGTAAATACGTATTTGTGAATAGTGAACACTATTCATATTTCACAAATTTCAAGTATTAAATACGTATTTGCGAATAACATATATATTTTTTAATTACGTATTTGTAAATAGTAAAAACGTATACATGAATAGTAAATACTATTCATGGGTCCCACAAAATACTGATTTCAAATTTATCACTTTCCGAAAATAGAGCCTAGTAGTCTTCCAAAAATAGACTTATTCTCAAGACTTTAGGTCCAAAATTCAGGATGTTACATTTCTCCCCTCCTAAAAAAAAATTTTGTCCCCAAAATTTTGTAATATGGTAAGAATTCTAACCTATTTAAATAAATGTGGATAAGCTTGTCGCATGCTCTCCTCCGTTTCCTAAGTAGCATCTCCAGGAGCCATTCCTTTACACACAACCTTTACAAGCTAATAGCCTTGTTCCTCAATTGCTTATCCCCCGCATCAACAATCCGCTCCGACTCAGCTTTATATATCATATTATCCCTAAGTCCTATCTCTTTCCCAAACATGCTCACCAAGCACACAACACAATTTTCGTTCATCTTGTACCCAAAGTAATATTCAGACACAGGATCCACTAGTTCCTTATTTGAGCGCTTGGTTACACTGGCCTCACAGGCCAGTTCATTCTTCCTTTCTGCTTATTTCATTGTATTACCACGACACTGGATATTCAGATCTTACAGCTTAAGAAGTTACCCTCAGGCCATAATAACCACAACATGATATAATCTGATTATTCTACCAACCTTAAAATAAACTTTAGACATACAGGTCTAATGTTACCATGATAGGCAACAAACTCAATACTAGGCACATAAGTCTTATAGCCTAGAGATACCACCATATGCAAACTAGCTCAACGGGTCTTACCGCTTCAAGCCTCTGCTCGTCTATCCTATACCCGTGCTTCCTCAATTCAAGTTTAAGAAAACACTTACTTACTAAATCTAGCTTTCACCAATGGCAAGTAATTCAAAAACAAGTACATTTGGCAAGATTCCGCAAACTAAGTATATTCACAACAGTTTCCAACCTCTTCTAGCTTGTACACCTTCCACCACAATCATAATGTAAAAGTCAATTCTTGTTCTGATTTCGCAAGGATTCATTCCATGAGACATCATAGTTTATAAATGTCGATTACAAACTGGTCTTAAATCCTGTTGTAAATATTGCGTAAAAATTTCCAAACACAGCAAGTGCATTGGTAAGTTCAAAATTCAAATACTCAGGGACCTAGCAACTATTTTAAATAGTCACCAACTCCGAATACATTCCAGGTTCCAACTTATTCTACTCAACTCATCCATGAAACACTCAATTCATTATTTCTAAAGAAAGATTCTATTATCAAGATCATTTCCTATGCTAGTTAAACAGTTGGCAATCTCTGAACACCTTATACATGTTGGTATCACATGATTCGAATTCAATCCTTAGTATCTCAAAGACATATACTAAATATCATCTGTTCCTCTCATAGTTATCTATTAATCACACCCAAATAACATACTAATATTGTAACATAAATCACCGGATTTCATACTTTCATAATTAGACATACTATCTTAACTCAGATTGAATTCAAGTCTATTCTCAAATATTCCCAGACATTAATAGTCAAGTTTACAATTTGATTCTTATAACCTCAACATCAACTGATAATTCGTGTTTCCCCAAAAATACCCATTATACATACTAAGATCATGATTCACAATTCCTTAATCTAATTCTTGAATTATACGAAGACTATCTACAACCTCAGCAGCATTCACAAGGTTCTAATTCTACCTCAACTTGCAATATCACAAAGGCTCATTTCGTTCTTAAGTTCTATTTCAGCTTAGATTAAATTAAAGCCTATCCTCAACATTTACTATATTCATTCTAACATCTTACTGGCATTCCTAAGGATCACCATTTCATACCTTTCCATCGATCTTCCAACATGTTTATCCAAAAACCTTAGTCTTTGAATTATCTGTGACAAATTCATAGAGTTCTTCGGATACTCAGAGAGTGAAGAATGCTCTCGGGTTAATTGGTACAACTCATCATCATTTCAAATCTTCGGATTCTCTCCGGTTCATCTAATATTATTAGGAAGTCACCCTTCCCAAGATTACTGTAACATCCTGAATTTTGAATCTAATATCTTGAACATAAACCTATCTTGGGAAGACTAGTAGGCTCTATTTTTTGGAAAGTAATAAATTTGAAATCAGTATTTTGTGGGCCCCGTGAATAGTATTTACTATTCACGTATACGTTTTTACTATATACAAATACGTATTTTAAAAAAAATATATATATATATATGTTATTCGCAAATACGTATTTAATACTTGAAATTTGTGAAATATGAATAGTGTTCACTATTCACAAATACGTATTTACTATTTAAAAATACGGTATTTACTATTCATTTTTACTATTCATGTTACTATTCACGTATACTGTATTTACTATTCACGTATACCATATTTACTATTCATACCGTATTTACTATTCATTTTACTATTCACGTATACCGTATTTACTATTCATTTTACTATTCACGTATACCGTATTTACTATTCATAATACTATTCACGTATACATACCGTATTTACTATTCACGTATACATACCGTATGTACTCTTCATTTTTACTATTCATGTATATATATCGTATTTTACTATTCACATATACGCATAGTATTCACTATTCATAAATACGCATATTGATGTATAAAACTTTATGGTATAATAATGCATTATTTTGAGTGAACATATTCATCATGGCGGTTGTATTATGATGGGTGGAGTAAGGAGGGATTTGAATGATAAGAATGATTTATGCCACCACTCGGTGCACAGTGGATGGTACTTGTTTCAGGGCCCCATCTTCCATGTTTTCCTCTGGCCGGGATTTCATTGGAGTTGTGGGACATGTGACACCTCCTTAGTTATTTTAAAGGAGGGGAGCCATAGTCCAGATTTAAGCTATATACCTTTGGCCGGGTGTATCTTAAGTTTTGGTGAGCTTGGAACAATTCAGTCAAATGAATAAGTTTCTATTGGACTATGTGTTAGCCTATGGCTCCAGTCTGCGGTATAAGGGAGGTGGTGATATAAGGGAGGCTGCATACTGCATAGTGCATTTCTGAACAGTTCAAGAATTTGATATGATGATGAATATTCTGTAAAGACATGAGATGAGAACTTTTGAGATATATATGTTTTAATACCTTCTATATTGATGACTATTAGTATAAATCATTTTGTATGATAAATTATGGAATCTATATATATATTTGAAATCAGCCCATATCTTTTTGTCATATATTATTTGCTCGTGTACGGTAGAAATATTTAGTAGTTACTGAGATGTGTAATCTCACCCCATATTAACATTTTTTAGGTGAATAACTTAGTAGAGATCAAGGGAATGCACCCATGGAGTGAGCTTTGTAGGCTCTTCTGTACTCCTTTAGTTTATGTTGTGTTATTTTATTTGCCATGAACCTAAAAGACTTCCGCATTTTAAAATAACTCTTATTTATTGGATTTATTTTGGCCCTGTATAAATGGATTTCTACCTTTGGCCATATTGTAAATATGTGTTTGAGTGTTGAATATCCTATATTTGGAGGTGTTACTATTATTTTGGCCAAGATTTTGGTATTGAAAATGAGGCGTTACATTTTTGGTATCAGAGCAAAGGTTCTGGCCAATCTGTAAATTTCCTATCAGTTTTCTAAATAAAAATTTTGAGGTCATGGCAAATTAAATATCATAACATGTGCATTTTCCTTTATAGCTTTGGATTCTTTTTACCAATTTTCTTGTGACATTCATGATAGGAGAAGAATGGGTTAATCAAAATATTCAAGTGATTGATAATGAGGATTTATGATTTGAGGATGTGATTGAGATTAAATTTCAGAGCTGCGTAGCGGAAGTTGGTAAGTAGAAAATTTATTGAATATTGGATTCTGTAGGCCCAAAATTACTTTCTAGGATGAATATTTTTATTGGTGTCTAGGAAAGTGATTGAAAGACTAAGCCCCTATTTGATGTTTATTCAATTAGTTGCCGTTGTAAAAAAAAGTATGAAGAGATGTTCGCTAGATTTTCACTTACCTAGCTAATTTATATGAGTAACAGATGACAATACCATAACAGAATACGGGCATAGTCTTGATTATACAGAATAACTGGCTTAAGTTTGAATTTAATAAGATAAAGTTGAGTTTGGCAGGAAAACTCGAAAATCCTTATGAATCCTAGAATAGAGATTACAAACATTAGCAAGAAGGTTAAGAAGAGTAGACTATATTAATTCAAGCATCAAGAACAACAGTTGGTACAATCCCACCGCAAGCTTCGACTATCTCAAGTTTAAGTCTATTAATTTCTTCCTGAGCGGCTGCTCTTGAGAGAGGACCATCAGGAGACATTGTTCTTCTCAATCTAGCTATTTGCTTCATAGTGCTTCGAATTTTTACATAAGGCCAATGCTTTATTCCTCCCCTATGGCATATTTTCATTAGAACATTTTTGCATAGACGAACTTGTTGAGCCGCTTCTTGTTGAGGTAAATGGAAGAAGTCTCTAAGATCATCTATTGACATTGATGCAGCTCTAATATTTTGTTCAGCTCTTGATCGGTATGGATTACTAGGTATGGGGACTGAAGGATTATTATTTACAACCATGAGCTCTTTTCCTTTATTGGATATATTTTCTGTATTGGTTGGAAATGAACTATTAGGGAGTTCATTTTGATTTTTAGTCCATTCCAAACCAACACAGAGGGCCTCATAGTAGGCTGATAGGGGATCTGACACCAGGACATACCCTAAAGAATTTTGATTCAAACAATAATTTTCTAGAAAATGTTTGACATCTTCTAAATTTTTCTTACCAAAGTCAAATACTTGAGGATTGGAAGAACCTCCTTGTACGTCCTGGTGAAAGACAGCGTGGCATATCATACCAATCCTCCCATGAACTTCAAGTTTATGGTATTGAAGTCCATTGGTATGAATGATCTCTCGTAGAACATGGCAGCAACCACATGAGAATGGATTAGTAGTCTCCGTCAAGCTAGAACCAGGATTCCTTGGTTGAGAAGGTACCGTGGACTCCATAAGATCTGCCATATTACGACACCTTTGGACAGGTCGCCTTGATGGACCTGCTTCAGATTCCTTTCTGTTAGTAGTGGTAAAAATAGAATCTTGTATCCTTGGAGGAGGAGTAGAAATGTTAATCGTTGAGGCAGATGAATGAACGTTCATACTTACGGGATTTTGGGGAAGTAAAGAAGAATAAGGGTATGATGCATTGTTTGACAAATCAGACAACATGTTAGTCTGATAGTCATGAAGTAAGGCTTCAAGAAAGAAAGGGTTGAATGAATCGGAGACTGGAATAGAGTTACTTGAACCGGCCATGTTTAAGGATAATGTGGAAGGTTATAGTGAAGGTTACGATCGGAGAGGAAATGAATATGTGGAGGTTTTGTGAAGTTTGAGAGAACGTGAAACATTTACTCTTTCTTTACTCTATTTATAGCTGGGCTAGCAACGTCTATATTTTGTTAAGCAGCATCGGATTCTCATCTGTCGTTAGCTCAGAATCATGTAGATTTTGTTGTTATGCGGAAAATTTTATGGCACCGCACCCTAGTGCACCCTAGCCACCGTTAGGGGTCGCAGTTTCCTAGACCTTTGCAGACAGAAATCGCTATGGCATTTATTGCTAGCTGTGTTTTCAAGAAATTAAGTTTGGACGTTTATACGCGCATTTATCTAAGAAATCTGTCTTGGATGTGCAGCTGACTCAAGATGTCGGAATTGACATTTGAAAATAGGATTTTAAGCGTAAGCGTGCTAAGGTGATAGTAATCTTGGGAAGGGTGACTTCCTAATAATATTAGATGAACCGGAGAGAATCCGAAGATTTGAAATGATGATGAGTTGTGCCAATTAACCCGAGAGCATTCTTCACTCTCCGAGTATCCGAAGAACTCTATGAATTTGTCAAAGATAATTCAAAGACTAAGGTTTTTGGATAAACATGTTGGAAGATCGATGGAAAGGTATGAAATGGTGATCCTTAGGAATGCCAGTAAGATGTTAGAATGAATATAGTAAATATTGAGGATAGGCTTTAATTTAATCTAAGCTGAAATAGAACTCAAGAACGAAATGAGCCTTTGTGATATTGCAGGTTGAGGTAGAATTAGAACCTTGTGAATACTGCTGAGGTTGTAGATAGTCTTCATATAATCCAAGAATTAGATTAGGAATTGTGAATCATGATCTTAGTATGTATAATGGGTATTTTTGGGGCAACACGAATCAAATTGTAAACTTGACTATTGATGTCTGGGAATATTTGAGAATAGACTTGAATTCAATCTGAGTTAAGATAGTATGTCTAATTATGAAAGTATGAAATCCGGTGATTTATGTTATAATATTAGTATGTTATTGGGTGTGATTAATAGATAACTATGAGAGGAACAGATGATATTTAGTATATGTCTTTGAGATACTAAGGATTGAATTCGAATCATGTGAACAATGCTGAGGTTGTGAGAATAATATTTGAATGTTTTAAATCTTAGTCTAGGAATTGTGAAAACATGAATGTTCTATGGATATTATTGAGGACACATGATATCTCTGTCTTGCTGATATTGAAGTTCTAAGAGTTGATTTGTAATTTGACAATTATCATTTTTGGGGAAAGTTTGAGGATAGTTCTTAAATGATATAAGCTATGGAGTATGATGAATCTAGTATGAATAATCGGGGTTTTAGAAATAGGATGATGAATCTGAAAGTTGGTAGGGGATCTAGAGGGTTGCTACTAGTAGAAATGTAATATAACAGTTCAACTTAACAGTTGTATTGATTCTTTAGGAGACTGAATTAATTGAATAAATTGAGATATTAGAATATGGTATTAATTGATTTGAGAGAAATAGGGAACAAAATGTGATACCAACATGTATAAGGTGTTCAGAGATTGTCAACTGTTTAACTAGCATAGGAAATGATCTTGATAATAGAATCTTTCTTTAGAAATAATGAATTGAGTGTTTCATGGATGAGTTGAGTAGAATAAGTTGGAACCTGGAATGTATTCGGAGTTGGTGACTATTTAAAATAGTTGCTAGGTCCCTGAGTATTTGAATTTTGAACTTACCAATGCACTTGCTGTGTTTGGAAATTTTTACGCAATATTTACAACAGGATTTAAGACCAGTTTGTAATCGACATTTATAAACTATGATGTCTCATGGAATGAATCCTTGCGAAATTCGAACAAGAATTGACTTTTACATTATGATTGTGGTGGAAGGTGTACAAGCTAAAAGAGGTTGGAAACTGTTGTGGATATACTTAGTTTGCGGAATCTTGCCAAATGTACTTGTTTTTGAATTACTTGCCATTGGTGAAAGCTAGATTTAGTAAGTAAGTGTTTTCTTAAACTTGAATTGAGGAAGCACGGGTATAGGATAGACGAGCAGAGGCTTGAGGCGGTAAGACCCGTTGAGCTAGTTTGCATATGGTGGTATCTCTAGGCTATAAGACTTATGTGCCTAGTATTGTGTTTGTTGCCTATCATGGTAACATTAGACCTGTATGTCTAAAGTTTATCTTAAGGTTGGCAGAATAATCAGATTATATCATGTTGTGGTTATTATGGCCTGAGGGTAGCTTCTTAAGCTGTAAGATCTGAATATCCAGTGTCGTGGTAATACAATGAAAAAAGCAGAAAGGAAGAATGAACTGGCCTGTGAGGCCAGTGTAACCAAGCGCTCAAATAAGGAACTAGTGGATCCTGTGTCTGAATATTACTTTGGGTACAGGATGAACGAAAATTGTGTTGTGTGCTTGGTGAGCATGTTTGGGAAAGAGATAGGACTTAGGGATAATATGATATATAAAGCTGAGTCGGAGCGGATTGTTGATGCGGGGGATAAGTAATTGAGGAACAAGGCTATTAGCTTGTAAAGGTTGTGTGTAAAGGAATGGCTCCCGGAGATGCTACTTGGGAAACGGAGGAGCATGCGACAAACCTATCCTCATTTATTTAAATAGGTTAGAATTCTTATTATAGCGAAATTTTGAGGACAAAATTTTCTTTTAGGAGGGGAGAAATGTAACATCCTGAATTTTGAATCTAATATCTTGAACATAAACCTATCTTGGGAAGACTAGTAGGCTCTATTTTTTGGAAAGTAATAAATTTGAAATCAGTATTTTGTGGGCCCCGTGAATAGTATTTACTATTCACGTATACGTTTTTACTATATACAAATACGTATTTTAAAAAAAATATATATATATATATGTTATTCGCAAATACGTATTTAATACTTGAAATTTGTGAAATATGAATAGTGTTCACTATTCACAAATACGTATTTACTATTTAAAAATACGGTATTTACTATTCATTTTTACTATTCATGTTACTATTCACGTATACTGTATTTACTATTCACGTATACCATATTTACTATTCATACCGTATTTACTATTCATTTTACTATTCACGTATACCGTATTTACTATTCATTTTACTATTCACGTATACCGTATTTACTATTCATAATACTATTCACGTATACATACCGTATTTACTATTCACGTATACATACCGTATGTACTCTTCATTTTTACTATTCATGTATATATATCGTATTTTACTATTCACATATACGCATAGTATTCACTATTCATAAATACGCATATTGATGTATAAAACTTTATGGTATAATAATGCATTATTTTGAGTGAACATATTCATCATGGCGGTTGTATTATGATGGGTGGAGTAAGGAGGGATTTGAATGATAAGAATGATTTATGCCACCACTCGGTGCACAGTGGATGGTACTTGTTTCAGGGCCCCATCTTCCATGTTTTCCTCTGGCCGGGATTTCATTGGAGTTGTGGGACATGTGACACCTCCTTAGTTATTTTAAAGGAGGGGAGCCATAGTCCAGATTTAAGCTATATACCTTTGGCCGGGTGTATCTTAAGTTTTGGTGAGCTTGGAACAATTCAGTCAAATGAATAAGTTTCTATTGGACTATGTGTTAGCCTATGGCTCCAGTCTGCGGTATAAGGGAGGTGGTGATATAAGGGAGGCTGCATACTGCATAGTGCATTTCTGAACAGTTCAAGAATTTGATATGATGATGAATATTCTGTAAAGACATGAGATGAGAACTTTTGAGATATATATGTTTTAATACCTTCTATATTGATGACTATTAGTATAAATCATTTTGTATGATAAATTATGGAATCTATATATATATTTGAAATCAGCCCATATCTTTTTGTCATATATTATTTGCTCGTGTACGGTAGAAATATTTAGTAGTTACTGAGATGTGTAATCTCACCCCATATTAACATTTTTTAGGTGAATAACTTAGTAGAGATCAAGGGAATGCACCCATGGAGTGAGCTTTGTAGGCTCTTCTGTACTCCTTTAGTTTATGTTGTGTTATTTTATTTGCCATGAACCTAAAAGACTTCCGCATTTTAAAATAACTCTTATTTATTGGATTTATTTTGGCCCTGTATAAATGGATTTCTACCTTTGGCCATATTGTAAATATGTGTTTGAGTGTTGAATATCCTATATTTGGAGGTGTTACTATTATTTTGGCCAAGATTTTGGTATTGAAAATGAGGCGTTACAATTACTATCACCTTAGCACGCTTACGCTTAAAATCCTATTTTCAAATGTCAATTCCGACATCTTGAGTCAGCTGCACATCCAAGACAGATTTCTTAGATAAATGTGCGTATAAACGTCCAAACTTATTTTCTTGAAAACACAGCTAGCAATAAATGCCATAGTGATTTCTGTCTGCAAAGGTCTAGGAAACTGCGACCCCTAACGGTGGCTAGGGTGCACTAGGGTGCGGTGCCATAAAATTTTCCGCATAACAACAAAGTCTACATGATTCTGAGCTAACGACAGATGAGAATCCGATGCTGCTTAGCAAAATATAGACGTTGCTAGCCCAGCTATAAATAGAGTAAAGAAAGAGTAAATGTTTCACGTTCTCTCAAACTTCACAAAACCTCCACATATTCATTTCCTCTCCGATCGTAACCTTCACTATAACCTTCCACATTATCCTTAAACATGGCCGGTTCAAGTAACTCTATTCCAGTCTCCGATTCATTCAACCCTTTCTTTCTTGAAGCCTTACTTCATGACTATCAGACTAACATGTTGTCTGATTTGTCAAACAATGCATCATACCCTTATTCTTCTTTACTTCCCCAAAATCCCGTAAGTATGAACGTTCATTCATCTGCCTCAACGATTAACATTCCTACTCCTCCTCCAAGGATACAAGATTCTATTTTTACCACTACTAACAGAAAGGAATCTGAAGCAGGTCCATCAAGGCGACCTGTCCAAAGGTGTCGTAATGTGGCAGAACTTATGGAGTCTACGGTACCTTCTCAACCAAGGAATCCTGCTTCTACCTTGACTGAGACTACTAATCCATTTTCATGTGGTTGCTGCCATGTTCTACGAGAGATTATTCATACCAATGGACTTCAATACCATAAACTTGAAGTTCATGGGAGGATTGGTATGATATGCCACGCTGTCTTTCACCAGGACGTACAAGGAGGTTCTTCCAATCCTCAAGTATTTGACTTTGGTAAGAAAAATTTAGAAGATGTCAAACATTTTCTAGAAAATTATTGTTTGAATCAAAATTCTTTAGGGTATGTCCTGGTGTCAGATCCCCTATCAGCCTACTATGAGGCCCTCTGTGTTGGTTTGGAATGGACTAAAAATCAAAATGAACTCCCTAATAGTTCATTTCCAACCAATACAGAAAATATATCCAATAAAGGAAAAGAGCTCATGGTTGTAAATAATAATCCTTCAGTCCCCATACCTAGTAATCCATACCGATCAAGAGCTGAACAAAATATTAGAGGTGCATCAATGTCAATAAATGATCTTAGAGACTTCTTCCATTTACCTCAACAAGAAGCGGCTCAACAAGTTCGTCTATGCAAAAATGTTCTAATGAAAATATGCCATAGGGGAGGAATAAAGCATTGGCCTTATGTAAAAATTCGAAGCACTATGAAGCAAATAGCTAGATTGAGAAGAACAATGTCTCCTGATGGTCCTCTCTCAAGAGCAGCCGCTCAGGAAGAAATTAATAGACTTAAACTTGAGATAGTCGAAGCTTGCGGTGGGATTGTACCAACTGTTGTTCTTGATGCTTGAATTAATATAGTCTACTCTTCTTAGCCTTCTTGCTAATGTTTGTAATCTCTATTCTAGGATTCATAAGGATTTTCGAGTTTTCCTGCCAAACTCAACTTTATCTTATTAAATTCAAACTTAAGCCAGTTATTTTGTATAGTCAAGACTATGCCCGTATTCTGTTATGGTATTGTCATCTGTTACTCATATAAATTAGCTAGGTAAGTGTAAATCTAGCGAAAATCTCTTCATACTTTTTACAACGGCAACTAATTGAATAACCATCAAATAGGGGCTTAGTCTTTCAATCACTTTCCTAGACACCAATAAAAATATTCATCCCCTAGAAAGTAATTTTGGGCCTACAGAATCCAATATTCAATAAATTTTCTACTTACCATCTTCCGCTACGCGGCTCTGAAATTTAATCTCAATCACATCCTCAAATCATAAATCCTCATTATCAATCACTTGAATATTTTGATTAACCCATTCTTCTCCTATCATGAATGTCACAAGAAAATTGGTAAAAAGAATCCAAAGCTATAAAGGAAAATGCACATGTTATGATATTTAATTTGCCATGACCTCAAAATTTTTATTTAGAAAACTGATAGGAAATTTACAGATTGGCCAGAACCTTTGCTCTGATACCAAAAATGTAACGCCTCATTTTCAATACCAAAATCTTGGCCAAAATATTAGTAACACCTCCAAATATAGGATATTCAACACTCAAAAACATATTTACAATATGGCCAAAGGTAGAAATCCATTTATACAGAGCCAAAATAAATCCAATAAATAAGAGTTATTTTAAAATGCGGAAGTCTTTTAGGTTCATGGCAAATAAAATAACACAACATAAACTAAAGGAGTACAGAAGAGCCTACAAAGCTCACTCCATGGGTGCATTCCCTTGATCTCTACTAAGTTATTCACCTGAAAAATGTTAATATGGGGTGAGATTACACATCTCAGTAACTACTAAATATTTCTACCGTACACGAGCAAATAATATATGACAAAAAGATATGGGCTGATTTCAAATATATATATAGATTCCATAATTTATCATACAAAATAATTTATACTAATAGTCATCAATATAGAAGGTATTAAAACATATATATCTCAAAAGTTCTCATCTCATGTCTTTACAGAATATTCATCATCATATCAAATTCTTGAACTGTTCAGAAATGCACTATGCAGTATGCAGCCTCCCTTATATCACCACCTCCCTTATACCGCAGACTGGAGCCATAGGCTAACACATAGTCCAATAGAAACTCATTCATTTGACTGAATTGTTCCAAGCTCACCAAAACTTAAGATACACCCGGCCAAAGGTATATAGCTTAAATCTGGACTATGGCTCCCCTCCTTTAAAATAACTAAGGAGGTGTCACATGTCCCACAACTCCAATGAAATCCCGGCCAGAGGAAAACATGGAAGATGGGGCCCTGAAACAAGTACCATCCACTGTTCACCGAGTGGTGGCATAAATCATTCTTATCATTCAAATCCCTCCTTACTCCACCCATCATAATACAACCGCCATGATGAATATGTTCACTCAAAATAATGCATTATTATACCATAAAGTTTTATACATCAATATGCGTATTTATGAATAGTGAATACTATGCGTATATGTGATTAGTAAAATACGATATATATATACATGAATAGTAAAAATGAAGAGTACATACGGTATGTATACGTGAATAGTAAATACGGTATACGTGAATAGTAAAATGAATAGTAAATACGGTATACGTGAATAGTAAAATGAATAGTAAATACGGTGTGAATAGTAAATATGGTATACGTGAATAGTGAATACAGTATACGTGAATAGTAACATGAATAGTAAAAATGAATAGTAAATACGGTATACGTGAATAGTAACGTACGTATAAATAGTACCTCTGCAGATTTGCAAATCAAAGTTCCCACACCAGATCTTAAAACCATAAATATTTTCTAAATATTCTTGCCAAAATAGTAAACAAACAAATTTATAATCATACATAATTCACAAGTATAAGGAAGAATATTCAGAGTTACCTGTTACTTGCTAATACCCGAATCACCAACCAGCTATTATAACTCTCAAGCAAACATCTCTCTACTCTCTCTCTCTCTCTCTACCTCTCTCTATGGCTCTTAGAAGTTGTGAAGAATGAAATGAAATGGAATGTCTATTTATAGTTGGAAAATGGGTCTTTAAATGTAATTTTCGTCTCTGGGTCGTTTTACGTAATTTTCCCAAAATTATAAAAAGAAATCTTCCCGTGACTCAGTAGCCGCCCCGTGAACCTTTTAAAAAGAATTTTAACAATTTTTTTAATATTTTTAAATAATAAAATAAAATAATAATAATATAATATTATTATAATTAATATTAAGTGGGTCCCGCGGCCAATTTTTCAAAGTTCACAAGAAAGTTTGACACTCACGGGAAAGTTTGCAGAGAATTATTTTGGCCGTGGGTCCCGCATGAATAGTAAATACGTATTTAGGAATAGTAAATACGTATTTAGGAATAGTAAATACCGTATTTTTAAATAGTAAATACGTATTTGTGAATAGTGAACACTATTCATATTTCACAAATTTCAAGTATTAAATACGTATTTGCGAATAACATATATATTTTTTAATTACGTATTTGTAAATAGTAAAAACGTATACATGAATAGTAAATACTATTCATGGGTCCCACAAAATACTGATTTCAAATTTATCACTTTCCGAAAATAGAGCCTAGTAGTCTTCCAAAAATAGACTTATTCTCAAGACTTTAGGTCCAAAATTCAGGATGTTACAGTTTCCCACTGAAAACTTTCAATGCAAAAATACCCATTAACCCTTTATTGTTTGTTGTTTTGTTCTAATGCGTGGGGTATAATGTACTACTACCTCTTGTTCTTAATATAAAGGCTAATTAACTAATTTGGATAGATTGAGAGAATTGGTTATATTAATTATTCGTAATAAATTTGTGTTTGTTTTTCTAAAATGCTCACATCTTTCATCCTGATTATCTTTGGTTAAAAACTCCTACTTAGTGTGTGCAATCAAAATGAATACTTTAGTAAAAAAAATTATAAATTTAGGGGATAAAGTTGATTGAGGTATTATATTTAAGACCAAATCCAATCTCTAACTGTAACACCCCAACTTTTCTAAAGCATTTTCAAAATAATTTAACCAGAGTAGGGCAACGAAATGATTTTAAATACAGAGTAACTGATATTCAACCACTGTAGTGTACTGGTTTGCTGATACAAAGAGTTCGAAAGACTATACATATCTACAGGACTTTCTCCAGCTAGTCCTTCTGCCTGCTGCTTACCCTTGTTTCTGTTTCTGTTTACTCCGAAAATCCTGAAGCTACAGTAAGAGCTGAGGTTCAATACCCATTGAACCTCAGGTAACGGTTAACCTCATGCTTATGTATCAAATATGTATGACAGATATTCATGTCAAAACAGCAATAATCACATACATTATTCTCATATTCACATAATAACATAACACAGCCACTGCAATATGCATGTTATTATAGTCTGCACTATTCACCAGTGCCACGGTGTACATCCGTGTCCTCAGCGCTAGGAAAACATAACGGCGTTATCAAGACTATAACCCGTATCAAGTTGTATGTGTATGATCAATTTTCAAAAACAGAATTTCAGACTATCTATCACATATAAGCATACCATAAGCATCAGAGTTAAGGTTACAATACGCGTCCGTACCTTCTTCCCACGTGAATAGTAATTTACTATTCATGTATACGGCACTATTCACGTATACGGCACTATTCATGTATACGGTACTATTCACGTATACGGCACTATTCATATTACTATTCACGTATACATACCGTATTTACTATTCACGTATACATACCGTATGTACTCTTCATTTTTACTATTCATGTATATATACCGTATTTTACTATTCACATATACGCATAGTATTTACTATTCATAAATACGCATATTGATGTATAAAACTTTATGGTATAATAATGCATTATTTTGAGTGAACATATTCATCATGGCGGTTGTATTATGATGGGTGGAGTAAGGAGGGATTTGAATGATAAGAATGATTTATGCCACCACTCGGTGCACAGTGGATGGTACTTGTTTCAGGGCCCCATCTTCCATGTTTTCCTCTGGCCGGGATTTCATTGGAGTTGTGGGACATGTGACACCTCCTTAGTTATTTTAAAGGAGGGGAGCCATAGTCCAGATTTAAGCTCTATACCTTTGGCCGGGTGTATCTTAAGATTTGGTGAGCTTGGAACAATTCAGTCAAATGAATAAGTTTCTATTGGACTATGTGTTAGCCTATGGCTCCAGTCAGCGGTATACGGATGGAGGTGGTATAAGGGAGGCTGCATACTGCATAATGCATTTTTGAACAGATCAAGGATTTGATAGACTGATGAATGATTTGTAAAGACATATGATGAGAACTTCTGAAAAAAAATATATTTATATATATAAAGTCATATTTTATATTGATAACTACTTTTACAAATAATCTTTGTAAGAGAAAGTATGGTATATATTTATATTTATGAAATAAGTTTATGCCTTTTTATCATACATTATTTACTTGTATGCGGTGGAAATATTTAGTAGTTACTGAGATGTGTAATCTCACCCCATATTATCATTTTTCAGGTGAATAACTTAGTAGAGATCAAGGGAATGCACCCATGGAGTGAGCTTTGTAGGCTCTTCTGCACCCCTTTAGTTTATGTTGTGTTATTTTATTTGCCATGAACCTAAAAGACTTCCGCATTTTAAAATAACTCTTATTTATTGGATTTATTTTGGCCCTGTATAAATGGATTTCTACCTTTGGCCATATTGTAAATATGTGTTTGAGTGTTGAATATCCTATATTTGGAGGTGTTACTAATATTTTGGCCAAGATTTTGGTATTGAAAATGAGGCGTTACATTTTTGGTATCAGAGCAGACATCCTGGCACAGAGTTAACTAAGTTACTCCAAACAGTCCGATATCTAGAAAGGGGTTTTGTGGTTGGCAATCAGTTTCCTTGAATTCGTCGAGCCTTCCACAAAAACACCTGCCTAGTCTGATTGTCTGAGTAGCGGAGTTAGGTTCTAAGCTTTCAAAAGTGTTTTATCTGGTATGAACCCGACTCAGTTACAGTAAACCATTGGTGCCGAAGGTAGGGCCGAGTCTATGTGGATCAGCCAATCAGTCACCCTAGCACGGTGAGGCTCCCATGATAGACGCCTACCTGGCCAATCGGTTTGACTAACTAAGTTAGGCTCTAAGCCATGGTTTTAAAAGTATTTCGAAAAAAACAAGTACAAGTACTGATACAATACTGGTGTTGTGATACAAAAAGGACGTACATCCTAAGGAAAAGGGTTAGGCTCGGGAGGCCTTGATATAGAGTAGATGGCACAGAATATGGTTTCTGTTGTTAAACTTTAAGACTTTTGATATGAGAATCAGAATCTAAGTTAAATCCCCGCTCAGAGTTTCAAGGGAAGTGGTACAGAGAAGTCGGTACGACTTAAGTTTTCCGGTAGACAGTAACCTACTGTTTAGGTTTCCCTTGGATAGTAACCTATCGATTTAATGTCCTTGTCAAAATAATAACTTGTTAAGGTACCCTGAGAAGAAAATCCCTACCTTGTAGAGGCCAGACACCATGCGTGCAAAGGGGCGTGGCTCCGGGGACGAAGATCTTTTGATTAAGTCCTTGACGGTGGTGATCAATTGACAGAAGAGGGAAAGTACCCAGTAATTCTGGGGAGACAGTTATGTCATACTAGTGCCTATGAGAGTGGTAGGTACCCAGTAGTAAGTATACCAATATTAGTACCAAGAATCAATAAACATTATGAAGTTAATATTGCTTAGGCGAGAGAAATCTCAGAACTATGACCCCTGTGAGAGTAGGAACCCTGAGAAAATATGAGTGAGTTTTGCCTAGGTTCCAAATACCTAAGAGATAGTTCCTTAACAGAACCATACGAAAGCTGAAACCTTAATAGCTACCGGTTGTGGTCTCAAGGTGGGACCAAGAACCATAGAGATGTTAGTGGCTAATAGATTCCCTATAAAGTAAGTGGCTACCCGATAGGGAAAATTGAGTTAAGAATTATGCTTGGAGCTAAATAGAAAGTGAAAGTCCACAAATAGAATGACCCTAGATAAGATGGCAGACATAGAAACAACGGTTTATGAAACTACTAAAGGATAGGAACCTGTTAAGATTTGAGTTCTCATTATAATGATTCAAAGACGATCACTGGCGCTACTTATGGAAAGTTTGTCGGAGAAGGATACCTACGGGGAGTTCTGATCAAGGAGGTTTACCTACAGAGGATGCTAACCGGAAAAGCTGACTGGTCTGAGAAGACTAAGTGAAGCGCCGAGTAATGTGCCGTAGAGCAGAGCCACCGTGACGACGAACCGTAGAGTGGAGCCGCCGTGACAACGAACCATAAAGTAGAGTTACCAGTGCATCGGTTCTCAAGGTAAGTACATTATAATGAATCTCACATTGAATAGGTTCCCTAGAGAAAAGACTGTTGTAACTTAGTATATCGTCATGGTTTGCTCCAGTGCTATACAACATATATTGTGTTTATAGGCTAGCAGAAGCCCATAGTTGTCAGACAACGAATATGAGAAGTTTTCAGAAAAGTTTGTGAAACCCGAAGATAACGGGCAAAGTTTGGAATAGCCAGATGAGTTAAGTAGAACAAACTAAGCATTATACATATGGTTTGAGTAGCTAAGGAAAGAGGTCCGAATACGTGTAATTAGTGATGACCTTCTAATGTTAGTTGTCTGATTCCTAAGTAAGGTTTTAAAATTTAATTTTTGAACTTGCCAATACACCTGCTGTATTAGAAATTTTGAAATTTATTTGTTCGAACATATGGATTTATTTTTGAAGCTGAGTTTTCAAATGAAATGTTTTCAACAGAATTTGAGACCACAGCGATTATTATTTTGAAATGATATTGTCTTGTAAAAAAAAAGGGTTTTTGATAGAACCCAGAGTTTGAAACTGAGTTTTTAACTATGTTGTGGTAAAGTCAGTACAAAACTGGAAGGACAGAAGCTGTTGTAGATGTACACAGTTTGCTGGGTCTTGCTAAATGTTTTAAAATGTTTGAAATCGCTGGCCTTTGATAAATGTTCTCTTTGAACAAAAAGTTTTTTTGGAGGGATTTTGTTTGAGAAAATGGAAATCGCACCAACAGTGAACGCACCCAATCCATAACACTTTGCCGAAGGCATATGTTTTGTTTAGTACAACCTGACTGTCTATGACTGGACTGAGTTCCGCTAGATAGGGTTGCTACTTTATGTGCCAGTGTGAACACTGGGTCTCCTGAGAGAGGGGCGGAGGTTCTCCCACATGGTTGATAGTACTGTTGAGACTGGATTTGAGGATTGGGGTAAGGCGCTCACTGTACCAAATGGTTAAAATGATGGTGTGTACTCTCAATTGTAAAATTTTGTGAAATAAATTAGCTCCCTCAAAGATATGTGCCGGTAATCAAAGTTTTTGAAAATGATCCGGCAGTGAAAAATGTTTTTGTGATGGCAGCGATTAAGTTTAAAAATGTTATAGCACTATTACTTTGTGGTATAGTGCAGATTGTGAAATGTACTGAAACCACGGAAAATTTTTCATGTTTGAAAATTTGAAAATGAGACAAGAAAATAATTTTGGGTAGCAATGACATGATTGTCGACGCTATCGTGTTGAAAAGAAAAGCAGTGTAATTGGGAATTATGGTACAGGAACAGCAACTAGTAGAAAGGTTAGAATCTCCAGTGCGATGGTAATAGATTGAGCCGGAAGGCCAATATGTGTTAAGCCAAAAGGCTAAATAAATCAGGCAGTGAGGCCTGTGTAACCGAGTACTGTGAGAATAGATCAGCAAGTCCTGTAATTTAGTACTATACCTGGGTATAAGATTGAGACACTGAATAGTATGATGCGTGCTATTTAAGTTTGCATAAGGAAGGAATAGACTAGAGGTCTAGATAACCTTTTGATTTTATATTGACAAATTTCGAGGACGAAATTTATTGAACGGGGGGAGAATTGTAACTCTGAATATTCTTCCTTATACTTGTGAATTATGTATGATTATTAATTGGTTTGTTTACTATTTTGGCAAGAATATTTAGAAAATATTTATGGTTTTAAGATCTGGTGTGGGAACTTTGATTTGCAAATCTGCAGAGGTACTATTTATACGTACGTTACTATTCACGTATACCGTATTTACTATTCATTTTTACTATTCACATTTACTATTCACGTATACCGTATTTACTATTCATTTTACTATTCACGTATACCGTATTTACTATTCATTTTACTATTCACGTATACCGTATTTACTATTCATATTACTATTCACGTATACATACCGTATTTACTATTCACGTATACATACCGTATGTACTCTTCATTTTTACTATTCATGTATATATACCGTATTTTACTATTCACAGATACGCATAGTATTTACTATTCATAAATACGCATATTGATGTATAAAACTTTATGGTATAATAATGCATTATTTTGAGTGAACATATTCATCATGGCGGTTGTATTATGATGGGTGGAGTAAGGAGGGATTTGAATGATAAGAATGATTTATGCCACCACTCGGTGCACAGTGGATGGTACTTGTTTCAGGGCCCCATCTTCCATGTTTTCCTCTGGCCGGGATTTCATTGGAGTTGTGGGACATGTGACACCTCCTTAGTTATTTTAAAGGAGGGGAGCCATAGTCCAGATTTAAGCTCTATACCTTTGGCCGGGTGTATCTTAAGATTTGGTGAGCTTGGAACAATTCAGTCAAATGAATAAGTTTCTATTGGACTATGTGTTAGCCTATAGCTCCAGTCAGCGGTATATGGATGGAGGTGGTATAAGGGAGGCTGCATACTGCATAATGCATTTTTGAACAGATCAAGGATTTGATAGACTGATGAATGATTTGTAAAGACATATGATGAGAACTTCTGAAAAAAAATATATTTATATATATAAAGTCATATTTTATATTGATAACTACTTTTACAAATAATCTTTGTAAGAGAAAGTATGGTATATATTTATATTTATGAAATAAGTTTATGCCTTTTTATCATACATTATTTACTTGTATGCGGTGGAAATATTTAGTAGTTACTGAGATGTGTAATCTCACCCCATATTATCATTTTTCAGGTGAATAACTTAGTAGAGATCAAGGGAATGCACCCATGGAGTGAGCTTTGTAGGCTCTTCTGCACTCCTTTAGTTTATGTTGTGTTATTTTATTTGCCATGAACCTAAAAGACTTCCGCATTTTAAAATAACTCTTATTTATTGGATTTATTTTGGCCCTGTATAAATGGATTTCTACCTTTGGCCATATTGTAAATATGTGTTTGAGTGTTGAATATCCTATATTTGGAGGTGTTACTAATATTTTGGCCAAGATTTTGGTATTGAAAATGAGGCGTTACACTAACTACTACCTCCGGTCCTAATTATAAGACATAGTTGATTTTCTTTGGAGATATTAAGAAAGCTAAATAAGTTACTTAATCATTTCATATATTGTGCATCTTTAGATTATATATTAGTTTATTAGTTAAACTAATTAGTTTGAAGAAAAAAATGAATATCAAAATAGTCTAAAGTAATTTAATTAGTTTCCTTGATTTTTCCAAAAAAGTCAACTATGTCTTATAATTAGGACCGGAGGGAGTAACTTTTATATTAAGGTCTACAGTAGTACTATATTAAATAAGGGTAGAATTTTTTTAAAAAAAATTGTTGAAATTTAAAGTAGAGTTAATCAATTTTAAGGATTTTCTCAATTTGTATGTGAAATGTGATGGAAGTATCTTATAAATAAGATAAGACGAGCATTTGATTTTTATCTCTAGAATTACAAGTGAAAAAGTCTTTATATTGTAAAGTCATTTGAGAGTAACAAGACAATAATAGAAAAAGAAGTTTAAAATTACAAAATCTGAGGTGGTTCCTATAAAATGAATCGTGAATTATTTATCAGGTATTGTTATTACTTTATCAATTCTTGATAATAAAATTAATTCGAGATTTTACAATTTTAAAGTTCTTTTTCTATATATTTCTTTATAGTAAACATTTTTAAAAGAAAAAAAATTGAAGAAAGGAAGAAAGAAAAGAGAGAAGATTGAGTGGTGTGAAAGGGGGCAAGAAAAGTATAGGTTCCCTTGCAACATATGATCATATATACGCTTCCACTCTTTATGTCACTTTTCACTTTAAATTTTGCAAAAAATAATTAGGGAATCCATTGGTAATTATTTATATATATCATTATTAGCTATATCATTCATGTAATCTTTAAAACTTGAGCCTACAGATTTCGCTAATAACACGTAATACATATAAGTGATAATAAACTATTCTAAGCATTAATTTTACCTATATGTAAATAAATTTCTTAAATTAACTTCAAATGGTGTACTATCTCTAGTTCTAAATATAAGACATAGTTAATTTAAAAGCTTTTTTTTTTTAATTTCCAATTTACTAACCATTCCTTGAGATTTTTTTTTTTGAAAAAAAAATAAGTGCACTTACTAATAAAATCCTTACATGCATGACTTGAACTCACATATATTATGAGTTACTCTCTTTGGTTTTATTTACAAGAGCCTAATACTAAATTATAGGATTTAAAAAAACAGTTAAAATTGGTTAAAAATAATAAGTGAGTATGTCTAAAATATTCCGACTAAAAAAAAGAGTATGTCTAAATTTTTATTTTTTACCAGGGATGCCGTTATTTATAAGGGGCAAGTAAGAGAGAAACAAAATAAATATAAGTATCACCAACATTTTAATTAGTATAATACATATAATTAATGAGGGGCGAAAATAAATAAACCTCATTAAATGTTTAAACAACTCTTTTAAAAGAACTTATAAAAACAGCAAGATAATTTAAATTTTAGGCTTTTACAAGAAGGAGTACAGGACCTGTTCGCTTCTCAAAATCTTAGTGCCCGTTTGAGTTAGTAATAAAAACTAATTTTTCAACATAATTTACGATTTATAAAGAAATTATATAAGATGAGTTTTATCTCAGGTTACGTGATCAGTACTTAAAATAAGACTACTACATATTACTTGGTCGTACTACTATAACCGTGAGATGTGTTATGGGATATCCTGATCCCTTAATATCACTTTGCGGTTACTTCTACATCTGAATCGAAATTGATTGGCGGGATATCGAGAGTGCGATTAAGATTCTTTGTTTATTTTGATGTTGTGTTACTTTCATATATCCATATAGTTGTATTTATATCTTTTAGCCCTAAAAACCATTAATTTATTACTAAGTCCAACCATATATTGCAATTTGCAAGCCAGCCAAGTGAGGCCTACCTTAGGCTTCTCTCTCTATATATATAATTCTCTCTCTATATATATATATATGATCTCCAAATAAGTAGATTAGCAAATACTCTCTTCGGTCTACAGTATAAGTCACTCATAGAATAATAATTTAATCCATAATATAAGTCATTTTGAAAACAATTAATATTAATTTGTCAATTTGGCGCGTGTAGTTAATTAATGTTTAAGTATGACTCGTTATATTTTTCGCTCTCCTCTAAAGCCGAGTGAAGTTAGAAATTTCTTTGAATTTAAGGTAAAGTCACTTCAAGTAATTCATTGGTACCAAAAAAAGTGTAGTTTACTCATTAAATTTACCTTAAATTTAAAGGAAATTTTTAATTTTACCCATATTAAATAAAGGTTTGAAGGAGATAGAAAAATACAATAAGCTATTTTTAAAAATTAACTATATAGGCAAAATTTACAAATTAGCATTAATTATATCAAAGTGATCTATATTATGGATCAAACCATTTTTCTAGAAGTAACTTATATCATGGATCAGAAGGAGTAATTAAATAGCATATATTCCAGTTAACTAAAACGTACGTTGGTTTCCCAATAAACATAAAAATAAATATATAATAATAAAAAATCAAAGTAAGAATAGGTTGATTAATAATGTACTCCCTCCGGTCCTAATTATAAGACATAGTTGACTTTTTTGGAGAAATTAAGGAAGCTAATTAAATTAACTTAGAGTATTTTGCTTTTTATTTTTTTCTTCAAAGTAATTAGTTTGACTCACATACTAATATATAATCTAAAGATATACAACATATAAAATGATTAAATAACTTATTTAGTTTCCTTAATTTTTCCAAACAAAGTCAACTATGCCTTATAATTAGGACCGGAGGTAGTAATTAATAATGCCATCTAGGCCGACATTGACGTGCGTGCGTGCATGCACCTCCATATGCAGCTCGTATAAACAGAATATTCTTTCATTTAAATACTCATTAACATGGTATAGGAGGAGATCACAAAGAGATAATTCAAAACGTCACATAATTAAATAAAAATAAAAATAATATGTATATTGATTGTATATAATAAAGCTTTTATTTCCAATTAAATTTTGGAGAATCTTGTATAACGTGGGTGTCAACCGTCTTGGTGGTACTTACCGATATGCATGGAGATTATTATAATAATTATTATTATTCTCATACTATTCTTAAACCAACAAAAACACAGATCAATATATAGTTTAAGAATGGAGTTGCACGAGCAGTTCAATGTGCAATGCAAGCAATCAGATCAATTTTTAGATATATTGCCACTAAATTCTGGGTTAGATTAACTTATATGAAACTTCTAGAAGAACACATTCATTACTTACTTTTTGTAAATCACCTTAATTTTGATCCCAAAACCACACACACACACACATTTGGATAGACCCAATATCCTTTTAATGAAAATAATATTATTCGAAGTATTGTCAAATACTAAATGTACGTAGACATCTGTTTTAAAAGAAACTTGAATCTTGATTCGTTATATTATAAGGGACTAATTTCCTTCAGTAAACCTAACTCTTATAGGTCTGTGTTTATATGAAGATCTTTTCAACTTATTCCCTCTAATTCATAATATAAGTTATTCTTAGACAAGTTTTTTAGTCTACAATATATATATATATATATAAATCACTTAGAAGATAATTAATGCTTATTTATTTGTTTTTCCACATAATTAATGATTATATGCGACTTTTTGCATTTCTCCCTCGTCTCCTTTAGAGCCTCATTAATATAAATAAAGCTGAAAATCCCATTTAAGAAAAATTTAAATGAGTTAACTATTATTTCTTAATTCTAATAAAATAGTTAGAGTTGTTTGTATTAGGGGTATTGATATTAGAGTTTAAATGTTAGAGATAAATATGAAAAATCGGGAGGAAAAAAAAGATTTTAAGAAAAACATATATTTTCAGAAACGTTTTTAGCGTAGTTTTGATGAAAAATTGCCCAACAAATTCTAAGTAAATATGCTGGCTAGGCAGTAGATGGTAGTAATAACAAAAGATAATTTATGATAACGAGGACAAACAAATGCATATCTTTTGGGTTCTTCTATGAGGAGATAAGCACAATTTGCAGATCTCGAGAAAAACAAATTAAAATTAAAATAATACCAGATCAGCATGTGCCAGATCAGCATCGTCCTGGTTCAATATTCATGAAGGTGATAATGATGGAAGTTAGAAAATGGAGGAGAGAGCGGATTGGTACAGTTGATTAAGGTGTTGGTCTTCACCCAAAAAGGAGGAGTTTTGATACCCGTTGGTCGATGTGAGGACCTCATTGGTGGGCAATCTATAAGTAACTTTATAAGCGTTCTTTAAGCTTGGAGGCATACCCTAACCTTAATGAGGTATCGGTATCTACTCTCACCTAAATTGTTTGTTCTCAAACAAAAAAAGAAAATGGAGCAAAGAGATTTGAGGTACAGAGAATTAAGATTTCCTCGTTCTGTAAAGTTGTGTGTGTGTGTAATACTATTAATTTCACTATTATTTTTTGTTTGTACGCCATTATAGAGACCTATGAGTTTGAACCTCTGAATTAAGAATCATGACATTTAATTACAATTTATATATTAATTAATGTCCAGCTGTATTATGCTGTGTGAAATATGAACCGCAGCATATGGTTGACTTATCACCCTATGTATTATTAAATTAATCCACTCTTGTCCTTTTAAAAGAAATAGTCCTGTCCTTTGCTCAAAAATCAAAACACATAATGATGTTATTTTCATCATAAAATACTCAAAACCAATTGCACAAAAGCAACAACACATGAATTATAACATTTGAATTGTGCTGCTTTATTATTATTATTCTATATATATATAATGCTGCTTAATTAGTTATTACTCTGATCTTAAATATAAAACATAGTTTATAGTATGAATTACACTACAAAATATATAGTATGATTTTTTTTTATTTTTTATGCTACTTAATTCCAACATAGGAGTAGCCTTTAATACGATATTTTTATGAAAATTAGTGAAAACCCCAACATTACGAAATTTATCACCTAAAAATATCTTCAACAAGTGCAATTTTTTTTAAATTTTGTGTAAATTATCTCTCTTTTTTTTTTATGCACATAGTAGGGGAGGGGACAGAGTTCGAACCCTGGATATAGGGAGAGGAGCCAAGCTCCCATACTACTACGCTACTAAGGCGCTAGCTTGTGCAAATTATCTCTAACTGTATATAAAATGAAAGACTTTTGCATTTGCATATATTTAAAGATATGTTCACACAGTTGAATATGCATGTGAGTTCGTGACAGCTAATAAGGTTTTCATTTTTTTAATACACAGAACTTTTTTTTTTTTTTTGCATAACAAAGGCAAGCCGAAGCTTGAAATAAGAAAATAGGAGTTAGACCATAGGATCTAATCCCAAATACAACACAAAAAACACAATACTAAGACCAGCAAACCAACTGGTCCCTCAAAACGATATCACGACACCCCATGGGAACGGTTGGAATAAGAGTCACATTCGCATTAGCTGGAACATTGTGTCCTTCCTTAGCCAAATAATCAGCGCATGCGATGTTGTTCCTTGATGTATGGAATAACTGCACGTCCCAATCCTGGAAGAGGAGATCTCTGATGTTGCCAATAATGTCTCTCAGAGGATGATCAGCATAGGCTCCATCCCTCATGAGAATATTAATCGCGTCCAGAGAATCAGAGTAGAGTTGTATCTGTTGAAGCCCGAACCTGCAAGCCATCAATAGCCCTAATTCAATAGCATGGAGTTCCGCCTCAATAATTGTCTGAAGCCCTAAGGCCTTACAGAACCCCATCAGCCAATTCCCGCGAGAGTCTCTGATTACTCCACCGCAAGCCGCTTGGGATTGTTGCCGAACCGAACCGTCAACATCTATGCGAACGACATTCTCTGTAGGGGGAGTCCAAGACTTTTCCTCATTCCTGTGAAGTTGGAAAATTTGATGATTTAGACTATAATTAACACTACTCTCCAACAGTAAATAATTACACAAGTGGATCAACTCCCTGGTATGTCTGTTTTCGCCTTGAAAGAGGGATTTGCATCTAGAACTCCAGAGTATCCAACATCCCAAACTAAAAATTCTCGACCAGAGGAAATTTTGATACTTTCCCCTTCCTGGTTTGTGTTTGGTGTTCCAAATAAGCCACTCCTGTAAATTACCTGCAAAAAACTGAGGCACATAATTAGGCTTTAAAATTACTTTCCAAAAATCTCTCGCCCTACCGCAGTCTCTGATCACATGCAGCACACTCTCTTCACTATTACACTGAAAAGGGCAGAGGTTGTCATTTGTAAGACCAATCCTGGCTCTTAATGAATTCGTGGCCAGTCTTTCATGGCCAACTTGCCACATAAAGAACTTTACTTTTTCCGGAACTTGCCACTTCCATATAAGAGGCCAGAAATGATTGCTATTATCTCCTCCATGATCCGACAGAAACTGATAAGCCGATTTAACCGAGAATCCTCCATCTTTCGCAGGTCTCCAAGTGAAGCAATCAAAGGAATTATTACTTGGAGGCTGCATCCTAGAAATAGTACGAATAACAACTGGAGGAAGAATTCCATGCCACCTACTAATGTCCCAACGCCCATTCATCAAAATCTGATCCCTCACAGATTCCTCAACATTAATTATGGCAGGGTTATTGACAAAAGATATAAGGGGCCGTTCCCAAGGGAGCCAAAGATCAAGCCAAAACTTGGTGTCTATTCCATTGTTAACTTTTCTTCCAACTCCACTTATGAACTTGTCCCAAACCTGCACAATGGCTTTCCAAGCTGAAGACGAGCTCCTTTTCTTTGAAATTTTAGGCATAATTGAGTTTCCACAATTATACTTAGCCCTTATACATTGAACCCACAACATATGTCTTCTAGTCAGGAGGCTCCAACAAAGTTTCATAATAAACGCCCTATTCTGTCGTCTAAGATTTTTAAAACCAAGACCCCCTTGCCTCTTTGCTTGGGTAATCTTATCCCAAGCAACAAGGTGCATTTTCTTAACATCCACATCTTGCGACCAGAGAAATTTCCTTGATAACTTATCAATTTCATTAATAGTACAAATGGGCAAGAGTGTTGATTGCATATAGTAACTGGGTAAGGATGCAAGCACGGATTTAACCAAGATCGAACGCCCTTGAAAGTGACTTAGCACTCCTAATGATGTCATTGTGGGTGATAAGCAACTGGTTCAAGGGTGTCACTTGTCTTAGGTTGTGTTTGGTTTGAAAAGAGCGAGTGAAGAAATTTTTTTTCTCTCATCTTTATTAAATAGCCCATAAAATTTTTTAATAATTTAAAATACACCCTCAACAAAAAAGAATATTTTTTTCATTAATGACAATTTAGTCAATATCCTCCCTAGGATTTCATCCCCTCCCCTCAAATCAAACACACCCGACAATAATAGAGTCTTTGTATTGTTAACTTTTCTTTATAGAATATTGGCTGTGTCTTCTCCCTGCCCTAGGTTTATATAGTTATGTTGTTTTATTTTGTTTTCCTCTATAAAGGAACTATTAATTCATTAATTTTGTCTGAAAACAAAATGAGTTTACAGATTTACTCCTATTTATAAAATATGCTTTAATTGGAAAATGAGTCAAATGAAAAAAAAAGTTAAAAAAAAAAAAAAAAAAAAACTTCCTCGCGTTCTTTTATAATAGGTACTCTTTCTATAAATGCTCTATGAAAAAAAATCAGAGGCAGTATAGTGGAAAACAAAATGTCTCGTTGCAAATAAGGATATATAATATTCTGAAGACATTTTTTTTGGGGGTTAAGAAATAAGTTAAGACGGGCTTGGTCCAGAGGACTTGTGAAGGTTAAGATCAATCACATTAACAACGAGATCCTAATATCAAAAAAAAAAAAAAACGATCCAACATGTACTTTTTGTGAGGTATAAATCATATTCTTGCCGACCTGTGTGGGCCTATAAAAGCCCAATTATTGAAGGAAACATTTGGGGCAAGAAGTCCAGCATCAAATAAAAGCCCAGAGAGATGGGCTATGACTTATAATCCCAAAAAGGCAAAACGGGGCACAGAAATCGATTTGCTATCCCAAAAGTGGACCTAAAAGAATGGAGAGAATTACCAATAGGTCTCATGAAAGAGACTAGTTTCTCATGACAAATCAAGTTTTGAATTCTTGCTGGAATTTGAGCAAAATTTTTTTAAAAAAAAAAAATTCTTGCTGGAAGAGGTGCCCACATTTAGTATCTGATAGTGCTTCAAATAAGATTGCCTCCAATAGAAGAATTGTGTTTAGCAACAACAGAAAATCAATCATTAAAAACTAAAAAGTCTTACAACAAAACGCATGATAATTGAATTACGCAGTTTAAGAAATCGGTTAAAGGTAGGGGTAAGAAAAGGTCTGGCTCCTATTAAACAGCTTACAGCCTGACCTGTTTAGGGTCTGTTCTAGTCTGGCCTGATTGTTAAAAAAGTCAGGCTAAGACCTATTTAAAGACCTAAATGTGTAAATAGGTTATGTCTATTTTGTTAAAGCCTAACTTGTTTACACATTAAAGAAATACAATTATATTTATATCATATTAATAACATAATATTTATTGTTTTTCATTCTTATATTCTATTAAAAGCCTACATTTATATAGGTTTTGATATATTCAAAGTGCATAGGGCCTACAATATGAGGCTTTTTTAAATACCTATATTGTAAATAAGCTTTTAAAAGAGCTTCAGGCTTGACTGAACCTTATGTAGAGATTGAAGGTAATATTTTCAGTTTAAGTGCTAAAAAGCCATTCAAAAGTATTCAATTTATGGTGAGTCCAGCAGCACCGTAAATTATTTTCTAATGCAATTTTGCCAGGGTATGTTTGGTTTGAGGGAGGGGGAGGGGGAGGGAAATAAAGAAATGACTAAATTGCCATTAATAAAAGGAATATTCCCTTTTGTTGAGAGTATGTTTTTGGAATATTGAAAAGTTTCCAAGGGTAATTTAGGAAAAAGGAGACCAAAGATCTCCCCCTCCCCCTCCCTCAATCCAAACGCCCCCTTAAAGTATTACTTTTTCATGAGAAATTTGCGCACAAAGTAATTTTCTTTTTTTAAGAACATTTTAAACTTGGCCTTGAACTCTAAAAATTTCTTTAAATAAAGGTGTATTCATCATCTTAAAATATTTTTCAGTTGTAATTTTAAAACACCGGAGGTACATAGGAAAATATTTTAATATGTTGAATGCACCTTAATCTTATTATTTGCTTATTTTAAGTTTTGGGAGAGCCTCAAAACAACAGTAAAAGCTGTTACCAGACCACTTGGAGGAAAGGTCACGGGTCAAATACTGAAGTCTGAAGCCCCTCTGTTGAAGTAAAGGTGCATATATTTATCCCTTTTACACCTTACTCAAAAATTTTGATTCCCATACATTTGCAAAATACGAAGTTCTTTTTTACTCTCTCTGACTTTTCCTAGTTGATTTTTTTTTTTAATGAGAACTTTAAAAAGTTTAAAAAGTTATAATAAAGTGTTTATATTTATATTTATCATTTTTTACTATATTAATCTGTTTTACTTATAAACTGGTATATACTCTAATAATTTCAAACATATATTTTAATTAAGTAATTTATTTAGTTTTATAAATCTCAAAAAAAAAAAATCAACCGGCTCTTATATTAAAAATATAAAGAAATAGTTTTTCTTCTACATGAGGCTCAATCACTCACTTGACCCACACACAAGCGGGGGTTGCCGGTCGCCGGTGGGGGGTGGTGGCCGCCGGCGGTGGGGCCCACCGTGGGGGTATTTTCTTTTTCTTTTTTAATGATTTAACCCTAAGGGTAAAAGGATAATTTGGCTCGAATTTGCATATCCCTAAATGGTTCTTGTCACCTCTCAGTCTTTTTACAAATTCGACGGACTTCTGAAAGTTTTACAAATTCATTTGGTATTTAAATGGAATTTCCTCATTTATTTATCAAACTGTGGAGTGTGGACCATTTTTCTTCTTAAATTATGGCACGTTTCTTATATGGAATTGTGCTTTTAGTTGGAGGCTGTGCATAGAATTTTCAAATCAGAAAGGCCTTCTTTGATTTTGTGGTGTTTAGATGGTTTACTTGTATACACCATCTCACGTATGCTTTTTCAACACGATTAAAATTACTCTTTGAATTTTATTTCGGTGTATTAGTCTTTATCATTTTTATTATTTTTCTGGAAAAAAATTTATAATTTTTTATTTAAAAGTCACTTTCTAAATTTTATTTACGAAGATCAATTTTTATTATTTTAACCATTTGATTTAAAATCTTTGTCCCTACATTTCAAAATATTAAACTAAAAAAGATAAAGTTATTTATTAAATTTTAAGGACCAATGCTTTAAATAATTAAAATTATAAAAAAATATTTTGTTTCGAATTAAAATTCAGAAACTAAGCTTCAATGCAAGTTAGTAACATTTAGGAATTGAGTTTGAGTTACAATCAAAACTATAAAAATCCAACACTAATTAATTTTCTCATACACATTTATAATTGAGATAAAGTGGCATTATCCCAGTACCGGTCCTCCACGGGAAAGTTAAAATATATTTAAATAAATAAAATACTATTTGACGTTGATGTGGCATGTCACATGTGTGGGCCAACGACAGCTTGCATTTCCGACCATGGTTATGGCTTTTTTTTTTTTTTTTTAGGAAGGAACCGTGGTTATGTTTTATCAAGAAGCTTTCCAGTTTTGTTTCCCTTCAGGCCATCGTCATTTTTTTCCGGGGGCTCCGATCAGGCTACCGTTTTTAAAAATGTTACAGGTCCCAAAAAATATTTTTTAAAAAAAACATTATAGATTTTTTGGGCCAACTTTTTCTAAGTTTTAGAGTATTAGAATGGCATGATCATTTCCCGTTTAAATATGAGTTATGTAGTTTAAGAAAATAGTTAAAATTAGTTACAATTAATAATTATATTTATATCTTGAAATAAATTTTTTTAAAAATATACCATTATTTATATGGGAAAATTAAGATAGAGAAATATAGTAAATATAGATATCACCAACTCTACTAACAGGAGTTAGCACAAATGGTAAACGGCTTGTGTCGTTCAAGTTAGGTCTTAAGTTCGAGTCTTGTGAATGCAGAAAAGCCCTGCTAGAAGACTCACGCATCATAGCCATGTACACGACCCGAGTCGAATCTAGATTAATTAAGATGAAGTTCTGGACACTAGAGGGCAATTAAAGAAAAAATTATCACGAACTCTTTAATTAATATAATATATATATGATTAATAATAGGCATAAAAAAAATACATTAAATGTTGAAACAACTTTTATTAAGCTCTTATAGAAAAGGCCAATATAATTCAAATTTTTGACTTTTATAAAAAAGCCTGGAGGAGTATACCAGAATAATGTCTTTCATTCTTAAATCGCCGCACAGTGCACATTACTTATAATAATAAAAATTGAAAAAAAGTCCCTGTTAAAAATTTCCCCCGATTCTCCCTTATTTTTAAAATAATAAAAAATTATATCATACGAATTTATTTAATCCATATATTCCTCAGTTTCAAAATATTAACAATTTTATTTCCGTTAAACTGACCCAATCATTCGTTATTTTTAATTTTTTTATATGGAACCCACTTGTTCTTTTTTAACTTTATAGCTAGCATTTGAGCCATCTTAGCATAATTGTTAAAATTATATCATTTTTAAAAGATTGTATCTACTTATTGCATCCATTAAAATTCAATTTGTATGAGACAATCATAGCCGGAACAAAAAAAGAAAAAAAAAACTTTATTACCCAAATTGCAGCTTAATTCCATTTTAAGCATCGGACCGATTTGTCTCAAATTGAGTTTTGTTAGATTGGATCAAGTCGTGCTACCTCTCCGGCAAGGATCCAAATAAAATAGGGTTGGATCCAAAGTATAAGTATGAACCCTGTTGACTCTCCCACCAAAATCAGGTGCGGGATGCGGGTCGGATCCGGATTAGTCGTAGCGAAGTTTGGATAAACCGGGTGGACAAAAAAAAAGTATGAACTGTGAAATGGTAGATTTATTAGGGATGCACATGTTGTTTTTTTTTGGGTCGAAATTAGGGATGCACATGTTGCAGGGTAGGGATCAAAGAGGCACATTAATTAATGATTTTCTCATAGACGGATAATAATAAATATTGATTGACCAAACTTTTCCTATTGCGCTTTAATTGGTTTTCAAAATTCAACCACCAATAAAATAGGTGAACTTAGTTGGGAACGATCTTGTTGCCCTTTCTTATTGCATTTAATATAACATGGTTCTTTGACATACACTCGCCTTCCTTTCATCTTTCAAGTAAACAGACGCGTGTGCAAGCACGCACACACGATACTAGAACATAAATAGAATACGGTGTGAAAAAAGGGGGTTGGCTTTCATCCACCTCCCTTTCTATCATCTTCTTCATCTTAACTGTTAGATTGAAATATTAACGGTTCAGATTTAATTTTTTATAAAAAAAAATTAATAAAATATTAAAATATTAATAAAATATTTAAAATAATATTTTTATAAAAGAGTAAATCTGAACGGTTGAGATTTCGATCCGACGGTTGAGATGAAGAAAAGAATGGGAAGAGGACAGGAAGGGAAGAGAATGGAAGTCAAGCCCAAAAAAGAAACACACACATATATATAATAATCACATTCATAAAAAATAATAATCATTAAATTGACTATCAACAAAAAAAAAAGGAAAAGTACGCGCAGGTCTCAAGGAACAAAAAAAATTATAAAAAAGTCTCTTAAAATCACCAAATTACACAGAAGTCTCAAGGGACTTTTTTGATATTATTTGTATGGAAATAAAATCCAGGTTTTTAAATGTTGTTGTAAATATAGGTATTTCCTGTTGTAAATGGCTAGATTTTAAATTTTGTTGTAAATACAGCACTTCCTATTCTAAATCTAGCTTCTTTTTTTTTTGGTAAATGACATCTCTACGTTCAAAATCCAAGTGTTTAAATGTTATTGCAAATATGGCATTTTCTGTTGTAAATATGAATTTTTCTATTGTAAATGATCAAGTGTTTAAATGTTGTTATAAATATGGCATTTCCTATTGTTGATACAAATAATATTAAAAAAAATCCCTTGAGACTTCTGTGTAATTTGGTGATTTTAAAAGACTTTTTTGTAATTTTTTTTGTTTCTTGGGGCCTGCGTGTAATTTTCCCAAAAAATTATGTCATACCACTCTGGTCTTTTTATAAGCCCCTAATTTTAGTCGTATTTATAAGTCCCTTTTAACCAAATAAATGAGATTATGACAATTTTGTCTATATTAATTATACTAATGAAGATAGAGAAAGAAAAAAGAGTTGAAAGATACCCCACATAGATGAGCATAAAGTTGAAAATTCATCCTATAATCATTGAGCTAACTACCTCTCCTTGATATGTGTGTTTTAGTCAAAAGGGACTTATAAATAGAACCAAAGTGGTATATATTTAATACAAATCAATATTTCCATGCAATTCTTCTCATTAAGAAGGATCCCACGTACTTGTGTTAAATTCAAAGAACAAGTCATTTTTAATAAGAAGACAAGAATGAACTTAAACCCTCTTAAACTTATTATTGTAATTAAATTTGTGATAGGGACAAAAACTTAGAATATAAACTCTAATACTAAATTTGTAAAAGTTTACTTCTATAAAAATATATAATTAAATATTTAAATACTTAAAATATAACAATTTGAATTAAGTATAGTTAAAATTTAAATAATTAAAATTAGATCCATTGACAATCATAATTTATCATATTGAAAACAAATATATGAAATTTAACTAAGTTGTTAAACATAATCAAATCACCACGAAAAGTAGTTAATTTTAAGAGCAAGTTAATACATCTATGTAAGTTACCAAAAACAAAAAGGTTAACTCAGTTTGTCAGCACTGGATTCTGACAGATGGCTACGGATGAGGGTTGCTTAATGCTTATGTGGCATGTAGAATGTAAGGTGTAATCTATTGATATGACGTGACAATTTTCAATAAGAAGATTATGATGTATTAATGGTAAGGGGTCTATAATAAAAAATAAAACAACCCGTGGAAGTTAAGTTTAACTTTAAAATGTTAATCAGCGTATAAGCTACTGCCTCAGAGATTAAGGACTTTTGTATAAGGGAGTATTTATTAAAAAACCACAGGATAAAATTAATTTTAGTCAAAAGAGCAAAACATTTTGAAATTTCACTGTAAGGCCTATAACCAAAATGAAAATAAGTTTTATAGGTAAAGACACAATAATACCCCATTATTTATTTATTTTTAGAAAAAGGTGTCATTGTCACGGAGCTTTGGCAGGCACTCACCGGCCGTTGCCAAGAAAGAGCGACTGCCCCCAAGCTCTGACGTCGACTGATCAGAGCTCTGACCACTAGAAATTAATGTATTGTTAATTGGAGGATTTCACTTATTCACCAAGAGTTGCACATTTGTTCATTATTATATTATTTAGGAACAATTGGAATCCTCCTATAAACAATAACTGACAGTGGCCACTCCGGTCAGCTGTCGAAGTTCTGACCATCAAAAATTAATGTGTTGTTCATGGAAGAATTTCACTTATTCATGAAGAATTGTACACTTGTTCATGATTCAATTCTTCACGAAAAAGTTTGTAATTCTTCATGAACAAATAGAGTCCTCTTATGAACAACACATTAATTTTTCAATGGTTAGAGCTCCAATAGTTCAACGACAGAGCTGCTCTAGCTAAAAGGCTGAGGATCAAACCTTTTTTTAAAAAGGCTAAAGTATACTTTTAGTCCTTTAAATTTACATGATGTATATTTTTGGTCCCTTAACTTTATAAAGTATACTTTTAATCTTATAATTCCAACACCATTAATTTTGCTAACAGAAAATGCTAACTCAATTCATAACGATGTAAATTTAAGTGATAATTGTGTAATTAAATGCTATTAAGCTTAAATTTAAAATATGGGTAAATTGAAGAATATATAAAATTTGCGTAATTAAATGCTATTAATCATCACTTGAGTTCGTTGCGTCAGCATTTTCTGTTAGCAACATTAACAATGTTAGAATATTAAGACAAAAAGTATACTTTATGAAGTTAAGGGATTAAAAGTATACCTTATGTAAAACTTAAAGGACTAAAAATACATTTTAGCCTTTAAAAAAAATAAAGCAGGGAAGCATTATTGTCATTTTATTGATAAAACTTATTTTCATTTTGGTCCTTGATTATATAGTGATATTTCATAATATTTTAATGGGTTAAGGAGCGAATTGGCCAATAAACTATTACCTTAGGAGCGCCAACACAGACAACTATTAAGTAGACTGTAAATACCAACAAAAATTTTAAAAGGTGAAGTTAGCACAGAATCGTTAACTCATCATCCACGTCCGTTAATTTCCATCATTCCTTGACTTTTCCCAACTTTGTATCCATTGAAACCCCACTCTTCAGCCACAGTCTCTCCTCTCTGTCCCTTTCCCAAAAGCTCATCCTCTCTCCCGTGCTTCATTTTCACTCCCCTTTCCCCACAATTGCTTGCCATTTTCTCATCAACCAAAGCCCCTGACAACGTCTCACTCTTCATCTCTCTTTTACTTTCGTTACCATCACTTTTCCTTGGGAAATTTTACTTTCCTCACCTCGTCGAACGCAATGGCCTCTAAAGATTCTCTCGGTCACGGTCTTTCACAGCTCTTTAACAAAACTCCATTTCTCGACTTGAAGCTCTACTTCGTGATTGGCTTTTTCCTTCTAATCGTATTGCATTTTTGCTTTTGATCTTTCTCTACTTTCACTGGAGTCAAATCTCGACGAAGCGTAAATTGCGCGTGAAGCACAGTTCTGGGACGATACAAAATTATGAGCTAGCAAATCTTGGAAGCAAGAAGTCAAAGCCCTGGATCTCGAGCTCGTAGGTTAAAATTAGGGATGAGGATTCGAAGAAGGAGAAGGTTGAGGTTGAGGTTGAGAGAAAAGGGAAGAAGACGAGCGACGAGAGTGATGTTTCCGGTGGGAGCCGTAGTGACGTGTTGGTGGACGCACCGAACATAGGGTGGGGAGTGGGGACGATGGTATAGCTTGAGGGAGCTGGAGGATGTGACGCGTGGGTTTGCGGAAGAAAGCATGATCGACGAAGAAGGGTATGGTATTGTGTAAAAAGGAGTTCTTGAAGATGGGTCAGTGGTGGCTGACTGGCTGTGAATAATCTTCTAAACAACAAGTATGGCTTAAGTTATTCAAATTTAGTCTGATCTTGACTGTTTTAAGGTGCATGTTTGTTTGGACTTGCTGATATAAATTCATCCAGTTCATTATACTTCAAGTACTTAACGGACGTTGATGATGATTAATGGTTTTGTGATAATTTCACCTTTTAAAAAGTTTTTTCGTATTTAAACTCCAAATAATAGTTGTTTGTGTTGAGTGCTCATGAGATAATAGTTTGTTGGTAAATTTGCTCCTTAACCCTATTTATATTTGGTCTTAAATGTAAAAAATGATAAATTTTTTAAAAGATTGAGAAAATTAAATATGTTATTCAATTATGTCATATCTGATGTATCATTAGATTATATATTACTCCTTTTAGTCTTTATTATAAAACATTAACTAAAATTGTATTTGGTTATTTTTATAGAACATCTGCTTATTTTCAAAGTGCATTAATTATTTTTTCCCTGTATGCCCATAATTAATAAGGATAGTAGGTGAGAGTAATAATTAATATAATATTAAAGTTTAATGTAATTAATAGGAATAATATTAAAAGTTACTTAAATTGTAAGACAAATTTATCAATTTTAACTATTTTTAATAGTTTGTGAGAATTGTTAGTTAATGTCTTATAATAAAGATCAGAAGGAGTAGTTTACCACTCTGGTCCTATTTACAAGTCTACTTTGACCAAATCTCACATACCAAGAAGATATAGTTAACTCAATGATTATGGGGGTAAATTTTCAACTTTGCCCTCATTTATGGTTGGGTATTAAAAATGTTTTTTCTCTCTCTATCTTTATGGGTACAATTAATATAGGTAAAATTGTCACAATCTTATTTATCACATGAAACTGGACTTATAAATAGGACTGGAGTGATGTATGTAGGCAAAACAGTTCGGAGAAAAAATAATAAATATAAATATTTAAATTAATTTAATTAATTTTCTTAATATTTCCAAAAAATCAACAATTATCTTATATTTAGAACTGAAACAAGTATAAGATTTGGCTAAGATGAGAGATAAAATTTTTTAATAAATTAATTAATTATAAACAGATCATACAGTCTTTGATGCTCAGTACAAGATCTAATTCGTAATGCAATTTATACTAAGAATTGTATCTTACTACTTTCAGTCCAAACTGTAGGACAAAATTTGTATTGTAATTTCTATTATAAATTTTATCCTATAATTAAAATTAGATGGAGTATATTTTGATGGTGGTAAGTAGTATAGCTCTAATTTTTTTTATATATATAAAAAACAACTTCAGGAGTGATTTAGTGATTATCATTAAAAAAAAATAATTGAATAACTTTATTGTAAATGCCGAGAAGATAAATTAAGACGTGGATGGAATTTTTTTCTTCTCGACGTCCAATTGAGAAAAAGGAATATGCTTTTCTTCGTTGGGAGTCTTTGCCCCTTTGGTCCACGACATGTTGTCAATTCAAGAATAAATTATTATGTCCACATTGTTTTTTAGGGAAATAAACACGTATATACGTAGTACATACCCACATCGAACACACATACACCTACATACGTGTACGCCCGCGCGCGTGTATCATGCTTTTAGCTAATGCTTAAAATTTATTTTCGCATCTTATATATAATATAACCCTTTTTATAAGAAAATGATGTGAAACTCTTAAAACTTAAAAGTATATCTTCATAATATTTAAATTATTTTAAAACACTCTAGACTTATTTATTATCTTCATTGCTAATATATTTCTTCATCGTTAAAATACGTGGCTGTAAAATTTTATGTTAAAAAAAATATATATATATATATATATATTAAAACTTCGATTCAACTATTTTATAATTAAATCGTCCAATATTCAACCTCTTTATGATGTCAACGACTGAAATTGTGTTTGAAGCTTGCTATGGTTTTTTTGTCTTTTTCTCTACCTTTATCTTATGCAATTAACATGTAAATACTCTTGACAAAAAAACAAAACGAAAAATATCATTACCTAACTACTATAACAGAAAAAAAGAACATTTTTTATGTTTTATTATTATTTCTACAAAATTAGAGAACATCCAAAAAAATATTGAATACGTTTGGAAGTAGGTTTTAAAAAATGATTTTTACGATCTACGAAATAAAAATAGCTTTTGGAGAATAACTTTTAGAGAATGATTTTCACAATTTACAAGGTAAAAATGATCGTCGGAAAATAGCTTTTAGATTTTTAATAGTGTTTGGATAACTTCAAAATCTAGGTTTTGACAAAAGTTTGCTAAACACCTCAAAATTATCTAGAAGCTATTATGCTCAAAATTTAGGTTTTCTAGGCATCAAAACTTAGGGTTTGTCATAACCTTACCGAGGACCCCTAATGGAGTGTTTGATAGACTTTAGACAAAAACTAAGTTTTGTTTCAAAAACTTAGGTTTGGAGTGCCACCAAACAGGCTTTCCTATAAAATGTTGCTAACTACTATCTTTGCTCTTAATTATAAAAACACTTTTGAAGTGTAATTTACACTACAAAAATATTCTTATAATTAGAATCGGAGGGAGTAATTTATAAGAATCCATGAATGTCAGTTAAGCTTTTAACTTGCTAAATTTTTTTTATTATACTCTTATTAAAAATGTAATTTTTAAATATGTATTTATTATATGTCAAATCACAGTCATGCTAACCTCTTTTTTTTTTTTCTTTTCTTTTCCCCACTGAAATTTCTTCATAAAAGACTTTTTATATTTTGGCCACGGGGAGTATACTATTCTTTCACCCTTGGCTTAAATCACTTTACCATTTTGGATATGTTTCTTTTTCTAAATAATACTCATTCAAACAGATCTTTTAATTTTTTCTTTAAATTTAATAAACCACTATTGTGCAGAAGTAATTTTTAAAAAAACATAAAAATACAATCAACATAAAGTTGGTTTAGTGGTATGAAATTTCTCTATATTCCTCTCAGTCTTCTTGAATTCTAACCGCATAATAATATATAGAAAAAACATAAAAATACAGAATATAATCAAATAGTCCTATTTATAGGTCCACTTCGATCAAAAATTTGGGTCTTATTATAAGTACAGTTCCAAGTAATAAATACATTTGTTACATTTTTGCCCTAATTAATGACAATAGAGAAAAATAACTATTCATGTTAATTTTTGGAACCAATCATAAATCAGAGAAAAATTGAAAAATTTTAACTCATATTAATGAGTTAGCCAATTTTTTTTTTTTTTACACATAGTAGAGGGAGGAGGACATGGTTTGAACCCTGGACATGGGAGAGGGGAATCAAGTTCCCATGCCACTGCGCTACTTAAGCGCTAGTACATGAGAATTAATTAATTTAAAATTATAAACATACCACTTTTTTCCTATTTATAAACCCCCTTTAATTAAATTATTTATACCAATAAGAAGTAGTTAACTTGATGATTATGAGGTAAATTTTTACTTTTATTTATGAATAGATATTTTTATCTCTTTTTATTTTTATTGGTACAATTGATATGAACAAAATTATCATGATCTCATTTACTCTCTTAAAATTGGATTTATAAAATAGATTAAATTTTTTATTTTAAAAAAACTTATAAATAAGACCAGAGTAATAAGAGATGAGATAATAAATTTTAATTTTCCATCTGCCTAACTTTCAATGGAGTGTGATGTGATGGTGGCGCGTGTGAAAGGAGGAATACACGAAACAGAAAAGAAGAAGGTGGATAAGCTATTTTATCACGTGGGAGAATTCCACAGGATCACGACTTACGACTATCAACGAAACGTGTTTTCGGTGCTGCTACAGTGCTACGGCCTTTAATCATCACACGCGTGGTCCCCACCAACGCGCCTTTTCTTGTCGGCACGCAACGCTATCCCTATTACTACTAGTACTATTCTTCCGCTACCTTTCCTCCACGTTTCTCCCTCACACCTCTCATTCTTCTTCCCTCCCTTCATTTTACCCAAATGGACATCTGAACTCCCATAATTACATTCCCCACCCAAAAACAAAAAAAAAACAAAAAAAACCCTCCATTCGTTTTTTATTTAAAGAAATAAACCTATTATTTATAAGAAAAATTTATATCAGTACTATTAAATTACAAAGCCATTAACAGGTCCTTCCTAGTTTCTATTTGTGTTTATTGTTTACTTTGATTTTAGAAAGAAATTTATAATCCTGATCATGGATAAGTTTACTTATTTTTTCAAGGTATTGATTAATTTTTTTTATTGGAAATACCCTCCTTGTAAACTTTTATTGTTCCTTTATGTATGCTTTTTTTAATTCAGAGTTTGTGTATGCCTTTTAAATGGAAAATGTTGCTAGGCATGGAGCTTAAATATAGCACTCGTGTGCCTTTTAAATATTGTTTGTCTCGGTTGTTGCCTTGTTGGTTTTTACTCTATGTTATATATGTATGGTATACTGAGTCTATGATCTATTTTGCACTTCTTGAGTTAGTCTCCAGAAACCTCAATAGATTTAAGATCTTTTATGTAACACTTTTTATTTTATTTTTTAATAAATGTCCTTTAAAAAAATGAATAATGTTACTAAAATATAAATATGAAAACATTTTTATTTAAAAAAAAAACTTCTTCAATTTTTAAACTATTTCAATGAAACAAATAATTTTCTTACACTACTACAAATTTGGGCCCTTATGATGTATAATACATAATGGTTACAATTAATAAATCTCATGTATGTCAAGAAGGAAGTTACGTAAGAATATGTAACGTTTAAATATAAAAGTTAATTATGCTCACAATCAAGTATATATTGTGAGGCAGAATTTGCAAAAGCACAAACATAATTGTTGTAGTTAATAATAGTCATTTATTTAGTGATAAAAATGATGGTTATTAAGAAACAATCGTCATGTAACACAAACGATTCACCTTCAATACACTTATATCAACGAAGACAAAACTAATGGTCTTAAAAAATAACTGTCATCTAACTTTTTTGTAGCCCTTGGTGACAGTGGAATCTTTAATGTTATAACTTATCATAACCCTTTGTAATCTTGTTCGACCTTCATAAGTCCTAACGCATTACTCTTTGCAATCTGTTAGACCTCTACTTAAATTTAACTATTCCTTATTATTCTTGCTACTTTTCTTTATCAGCTTCTTCTTTCTCTCATTTATCATGTTAAGATCTCAGGGAACTACTCCTCCGCCATCGCCCCTACTTCACCACGTCCTCCTTCTTAAGGCTTGTTGGTGTCAGTAAACGAGTAAAGTACTAAGGATCCTCACTATGTCACCTCTTTTGCCATAGCCGGTGCCTCTACCCCCATTTGTCAATCCATCTATTGTGCCAAATGAAGAGACGACACAAAAAAATAATACTGGGGAAGGGATTTATTATCATGAAGGAGGTTCATAAAGCAAATTAATAGAGAGGGATGAAACTTACTATAGATGGAACAATAAAAGTCAAATTTTGAAATTTGACAAGTTTATGATTTAAACCTTTTTTGTTCCACATCACGATAAGTCTTCTTCCCTCTCTCGTAATTTGTTTTAGACCTCCTTCATGATAATAGACCCTTCCCCAATGTTACTTTCTCTTGTTTCATCTCGTCATTTGGCGCATTAGATAAATTGGTAGAGGGGGTGGAGGGAATGGCTTGAGACACATGATGTCCAACACTTAATAGAAATCAAAGCAAATAAATAACATATGCAATTATATATAGGTCATTAGTTACATTATCACTTATATATGCAATAGTCGTCATTAATTCTCCCCACAAAGCCTATAGCATCTTTGATCTAGGTCAAATTGCATAGCCACTCACGTGGAATGTATTGTTATTGTTATAGATGAGGTCAACTAACTGAGAAGCTCTCATTTGAAGAGTTTTTTTTAATCTATACATCAAGATTATTATAAAAAAATGGTAATGTATTATAAATGTTTACGGTTCTGATTTATAAATTGTTATTTATGTACCAAATACATAATGTTTGTCTGTGTGAGACTATTATTAGTTGTTATTAAAAGTTATGGTTCTTATGCACAAACCGTTATGTATGTTATTGAATAAATAACAGTTGTAAAATGAGAACGTTATGTATCATGAAAGCATGACCATATATTATAATGATTATTTACACGTGCTCACTAATTATTATCACAACAATGAGTAGTTCACGACCTCATCTAACCTCAATGCATAACTTGTATTATATTATAATCGTTATAATATATCCGGAATAAATTATAGTTCGGGATCGGTTTTGAACCATGATATATGACAATTAATAACCATTATATTTCATATGTCACGATTTTTCTGGTTGCGTGTGTGTAGCACTTAAATTTCTCTCATACGTTATTTTTTGACCTACTCCCATAATTAAATCTATGTGAATAGTAGGAAGCGCACTTGTTAAAAAAAAAGTAAGAGCCTTTGCCTTTCTTTGAGAGGGAAACTCTTGATATAATCTAAAAAAAACAATATTTTGATAATATCAATGATTAGAATTACAAAACTAAAATATATTAAAAACTTAGATTTTTGATGTTGATCTTCAGTTCTTCAAGGATTATATCTATTCACTATAATTGACAAAATTTCTCTTTCGCCATGGATTCTCTTTTCATCACAAATCACAAGAGGAAATGCGCGGTGCTCATTTTTAGGATTTAATTCACATGGTCGAATTTGATATCGATGCTTCAAGTTTTAATATTCTCTTAAATTTAAAGGATGATTTTGAAAATTGATGGTTATATTTATTTTTGGTTAAAGTATGTTTTTAATCATTTAAGTTTATCTGGAATTACATATTGGTCTCTTGAGTCTATAAAGTATATTTTTGATCTTATAATTTTAATACTGTTTAATACTACTAACAATATTTAGGTATTGATCTTGATTCTAAGTATAGAATAAAGTTCTAATTTTTGTTAAATTCTCCCCAAAATATCCCTATTAATACTTTCCTTAATCTCTCCAACATTTATGTATTTATGGATGCTATTTAGAATATATGTCAATAAACATTCACATAATTAATAATAATAACAAATTGATCATTTTGTTTTAGTTTTTTTTTTTTAAAAGCAAGATTTTTTTCCTTCTGAAAAACAAGATAAAATATGAATTTTTTTTGGATGAGTTAACAGCCAACTAAGATTAAAATGATATTAGTTATTATATTTTTATTGGATAAAGTTTACATGACATGGTATTTAAGGTATATAAATAGTTCTCCAACTTCGAAATAATAATTTACTGACGGGATAAAAGAAATACCTAACCCTTTCGGAAGAGAGAGTATGTAGCGGAAGTACGTATAAATCATGTACTTAATTTAATTCTTTTATGAGGTACCAATTAATAATTATCACAAATCAATAAAAATAGTTAAAATTAATATAGTTGTCCTACAATTTAAGTAACTTCCAATATTATTCCTACTAATTATATTAAACTATAATATTATATTAAGTATTATTCTCATCTATTACCCTTATTAAATAGGGGAATATATGAAAAAAAATAATTAATGTTCTTTGGAAATAATCAAGTGCTTTATAAAATAAAAATAAAATAAAATAAAAAGACCAACACACTTAGGCTTTGTTTGGTTTAAGGGTGAGGGAGGGGAGGGGAGGGAAAATGGAGGGAAAAAATCTAAAGGGGAGGAAAACTCATGTGGGCCCCACCACTAATAAATTTTCTTTCCCTCCCTTTTCCCTCCCCCCAAACCATGCAAAGCCTTACTGATTGATGCTTTATAATAAAGACTAAAAAGGAGTATATGTTTAAAAAAATAACTTAATCTTATACTACCTCTGGTCCTAATTATAAGAGTTAGTTGACTTTCTTTAGAGAAATTAAGGAAGCTAAATAAGTTACTTAGTTATTTCATATGTTAAATATTCTTAGATTATACTATATTAGTTTATTACTTAAACTAATAAGTCTGAAGAAAAAAGGGAAAATTATAATAAAGGACCTAAGAAAAATAATATTTATTAAGAAGGACCATAAAAAGTGGTAATTATTTTAAAGGACCAAAAATTAAAATATTAAAATAAAGGACTAAATTATCCTTAATTAGATTTCCTATCTTCTTATTAACTAAATTTGGAATGATTTTTTCTTACATGAGAATCTAGAGTAATTGATGAATAATAATAAATAGATATCAATTCAAATAATTCTTTCTATTGTAGAATCACTCAAGATTATTATATTAGAGAAAAGATAGAAAATATGGAGCTTTTTATGGTTATAGCGAAAGGAAAGAGGAATTTGGTTTTTTTAACCACGTTCTTCTCTTTTGATGAGTTTTTTTTTTTTTTTTGGAGTTAAGAGTCTTTTGCTTTATTTTCTATTGATCTGGGAATGGAACAATTGGTAATATTGAATGAATATTAGGTATTTTTGGTTGCCTCAGCACAAAAAATCTCAGGTCTAACACTGCAGACGGTTGCACAACGCATGGGGCTTCTTCTACCACAACCATAAAAAGCCCCATCTTTTCTATCTTTTCTCTAGCATAATAATCTGGAGTGATCCTGCGATGGGAAAAGAATTATTTGAATTAATCTCTATTTATTTTTATATATTAATTACTTTAGATTCTCATATAAGAAAAAATCATTCCATATTCAGTTAATAAGAAGATAGAAAAAAAAATCATTCCAGATTTAGTTAATGAGAAGATAGGAAATCTGATTAAGGGTAATCTAGTCCTTTTATTTTAATATTTTAATTTTTGGTCCTTTAAAATAATTACCACTTTTTATGGTCCTTCTTAATAAATATTATTTTTCTTAGGTCCTTCATTTTAATTTTTCCAAGAAAAAAATCAAAATAAAAATACTTTAAAATAATTTAATTATCTTTCTCAATCTTAAAAAAAAAAAAGTAAACTAAACTTTTATAATTTAGAGGGGAGGTAGTAATTAGGACAAAAACAACTATTTGACATTTTGAACAATCCCGTGTTAAAGACGACAACCTCCATTGCTTATCTTTCGCTCTAGGCCGGTCCAAAAGGTCGTCCATGCTTTCCTCGCGCAAGTAACACGTGCTGGAAATAAAAACTCATTTCATTAAAAAAAGGCAAACAGTACATTAGACGGCATAAAGTTACTATACTATTTTTGTTATCATTATTATAATTCGGAATAATATTTTTTTAATTTCTTATCCGAAAGACAAAGACCACATGGGGTGACTCTTCCTCCCAGCAATTTAGATTCAAAGACCAGGCTCAGGGGATTTGCGTGGTTCCCCATCTTCCATATATTCTTCTCTCTCCCACTCTCGCCTCTTCCTCATTCATTCCTCATACTGCCCACCATCAAATGAATAGGGTTCCAAGCAGTCATAGAGATAACAGTTGTTAGTCAAACTTCCACCGATTTTTTCTCTCGAAAATCTTGCGGGTTTTTCTGAAAAACAAGGATGTCGAAATTCCCCGACCCGGCGCCGGATGTCTGGAGGCTCGGCAAGGCGCCGGAGAGGTCTAATTTCACTCAGTATTGTAACGTCTTGAGCCAGCTCTTGAAGGAGAAGCGAGGTTCTGGATCTTTAAGCCTTGGAATGGCTGGGAAAATGGAATCTAGAGGTACTTCACTGATTTCCCTTTGTCTAGTCCCCTTTTGGTTTTTTGTGTTTCTGGTTTTGTTTCGTTTAGGTTGTATTTGTGCCTTACCCGCTAAGTGTTCGTGTTTTTATACTAAATTAAGGATATGATACGGGAAGTTCGGTTTTATTTACAGCGATTTATGTGTGTGATAGATAATTTGACGCTAGAAAAGGAAATTGTTTGGATCACTTGCTTAATCACTAAGGGAAGCCTCTGAAACTGCCTTGAAAAAATTTTCTGAATGAGTTCCTGTTTGTTTTTTTGGTTCGGACTACTCAGCAATTACGAAGGACTCGAAGACAAACCTGGAAAATCCTGATGATGCATTGATACTAAATTCTTCAGCTATGGAATGTCTTCCTCAGTTCGTGGAAAACGCCTGTATCAAGAAATCTGATTCGAGGTTTGTGAATTTCATCTCTTTAAACATGCTTTATTGTAAACTAGACAGATTTGGGAACAAAACTTTCTCTTCCTGGGGAATGATTCAGGATTTCATCATGACTTCTGAAAGGCTGAAGTTCTATGAAGTTATTGAGATAATCCCTGGTTTTTACCATTTGTGTAAAATTGGAATAAAGGCAATTTCTGGTATCTTTTCGCTTTGAGGGATACTCAGATCTGGTGGTTCTGAACCTCTGTTCAAATTTTCACTTCTCATTCTTCAAATGTTTTTATCTTCTTGAGTGTAGGTCAGACCCTGAACCCCAATTGACGATATTTTATGCTGGAAAAGTGTTAGTGTTTGATGCTTTTGCTCCTGAGAAGGCCACCGAGATCATGGAGCTAGCCACCAAATTAAGCTCTGATGGTACTAATTCTGACATTAACAAGAACCTTCCTACTGCTTCTACTGGAAAGGAAAACCAGGATGTGCCCAAAGTGCCTCAAAACAACACTGCTCAGGAACAGGCAGTCCCTAAACCTGGACATGCACCTATTAAATCAGGTATGTTGTCATAGTCTTCCTTTTGTCATGTAATTCATATGTGATTGAAAGATTTTGATAAATCTATGAAGTTCATGAGCTGATTTATGGGTTAAAATTTTTCTTGGACAGATATGAGATATCCAAGAAGAGCTTCGCTTCTAAAGTTCCTTGAGAAGAGAAAAGAAAGGTGAGAGTGTGGTTATGAGAGATTCTTTGATTTGATTTGAAAATATAAACTGACTTACTTAAACATGAATAAACAATGGGTGTTACTTTGTAGGCCATTGATAAAGTGAGAATCTATAAGTCAATCTAATGGTAAAGAACTCAAACTCTCAAGAGGCAGGGCTCTCCATTGCAGCAACCTGCAATGAAAGGCTTGGCCTTTTGAGAGATAAAGCCTTTTCCACCATAAGTTTTTTATTTGGAAAATAAGGTGTTCCAGATGCCTTTGTTAGTAGGTTGGTAATTAAAATATGATGGGTACATGATTTATGTAGACTAAACGTATGGGTTTCACTTCTCAACGTCCCATAATTGGGTTGTTTAAAGAATTTTTGTGCATCAGTTATTACTTTTTCTAGTACAAGTGTCTGATAACGGATATTACTGAGTCATATTGTTGGATCTAATTAGGGCCAATTCTCTTAACATCATTTTTTCCTTTTGCAAGGTTTAAATTATCAACCTTATTTAAGAGGAATCTAGTCTCTATCACTGTTGGTATCTTTATTATAATGTTACCAGAGAATCTGATGGTAAAGGCATGAGGATCTGCGTTTAACTAGGAAATGGGTTTAATGTATGATGCCATTCCACGCACACCCTCTTTTATAGACATGCGTAGGATAAACGATATGTACTAGATCTATTTCCTACTTAAGTGTAGTCTCTTTGCTATTTGTTGAGAGATATGTGACACTTCATCTTTCAAATGAATATCTCTAAACAAAGATTGAAATTTAAGGCTGGAAAAGTTTCACCTCCTGCGAAGTTAAACTTTCCATAACAGATGTTGTAAACACATACTTGCTGAAGCAAGGTTCTCTACTGTACACCCAAAACAGTTCAAAACTTAAGGGATGAGAAAAAAATACATGTGAATCACTCTACTTCTGAGCACTCTGCTCTGGAAGCATGTCAAATTTATGTTTAATGATAAAGTATACCTGATATGTTTACAAATTACAACTCTGTTCATCTGTTTATCTTTTGGAGATTGAGTTTCTCCAAGAATTTACATAGCTTGTTTAAGAGGTATATCCCAAACTTTAAACAATCTGTAATTGCTGGAACTGCAGGGTGATTGCTAAAGGACCTTACCAGCTGAACAATCCAAATAGTCCAAAGCCGGATGGCAGCAGTTCAGGAGGGGACCTTGATCAAGGCCAGTCTGCCCAATCATTTGACCTTAACATGTAGATTGCTTTAGAAGTTCAGTTCATCAAAATTAGGTTATACAGGGCCTTCTCAGTTCTGACTATCAAGAAAGATCCTATTTTAACTATATCAATGTTATCTTCATCGTCGACGTCATTGTGGTTGGGCCTTTCTGCAGATGTTTTTTGGGCCTTCGTGCATTAAATACAGTATTCCTATCTGTATTTATTAATTGTATTATTTAGAATCTGGGTCCTTTTATTTGGACCAAACCCATCAGAAAATTGAGGTCTATCAATGAGATTTATGATCTCCAGATGTTCTGTTTCTTCGTCATGAATATGATGATACCTGCTTTTGCAGCTGCCTGACTGTTTGTTCTTCTTCTTATGATTGTTATCGATTCTTTTATTTTCTTTGACGATTGTATAGTAAGAGCATGAGTATGAACTTCCGAATGGGATCTTGTGTTTCTCCTTTGACATGCACAGTAATTCGAGAATCTTGATGCCTCCTTTTGTTTCTCCTTGTAACAAATGACTTGATAGGGAAGAGACTTGGTATTTTTTTTGGGTTGAATTAGAGGAGCAGGAACTAAGTCCTAAAGTTATAAGCAGGATAAGCAGGATCGAATTCACGATTTTCCACTTACAAAAAGACTTGCAGATTATCCTAAAGGCTGGAAATATATTTTCTTTTTGGCTTTGGCAAAAGAAAAAAGGAATTTTTTTATAAGATTTAGTGGAAAGGAAATAGTTTTTTTTTTTTTTGGGGCTATATAAAATTTAGTGTAGTTGGAATCCAAAGGCTCAGTAGGACTGTTGCGTGCCTATTTTCTTCTTCTAAACATAGTTATCTTCACATCAAAGGTAATCATATTCAATATACTAATACTGCTGTGTACTAAATGCGAATACTTCTATCAATATTAGTAGAGATTCAAGTTTTGGTTTATCAAGTTGTGAGAGATTAGTTCTTTCCATTAGGCCTAACTACGATGACGTATTACATGCCTTATTTTTTAAAATTCAAAAGGTGATTGTAGCAATATTTATAGATTATTTGTCAATAAGGTTAATAAATTAATAGAGGTATTCTAATATACATTCTTGTAAGATATGGGTCGATCCTTATTAATTGGACTAATTTTTGTTGGCATATACAGAAATATATTTTCTACTTTTTTTTTGCTCGGGAGAAATATATTTTCTACTTGGATAGCACAGCTTCAATAGGGCAGTAACTGTTTTCAAATTCAACCTTTATAGCTTGCATTCTGAATTCTAAAGCACGCTTTCAAAGTGGAAATGCCACTTTGAATATATTAATGTTTTACCTTTTACTTTTCGTATCCTCTTATATAATATTATTTCCGGTTTTAATTATAAGATTGAGTTGACTTTTTTTTTTTGAAAAATTAAGGAAGTTAAATAAGTTATTTAATTATATCATATACTGTGTATTCTTAGATTATATATTAATTTATTAGTCAAATTCATTAATTTAGAGAAAAATAAAAATACTCTAAAGTAATTTAATTAGTTTTATTAGCTTTTTTTAAAAATTTTCATCATCTTATAATTAATTTAGAATTAATTGACTGGAGGGAGGGAGTATGTGTTTCACGTGCTTATCTTGGAAAGCACAATTTAGAATTAGTCAATTAATTGTTAATTGTTATGTAGTCTTAGAATAAAAGTAAAGGACCTACCACCAAATTGGCCATCATTTTCCATTATGAAAATTGAAGAACAAGTGTGTCTGTGTTGTTTGACGGTAGTGTATTTCCTTGTTCACATTAAACTTATTAGGATTTTCTCTGATTGTATTTCAAACATTCTTCCAACTAATAAAATTAATTGGTGGCAACCAAATGCCAAACACAAAGGGGCAAAGAAAACATATATATATATATATATATATATATATATATATATTATAAATTGTTATATATCAAAATTTTCTCTATTTTTAAAGATATAGTTCTTTTTTTATTTAAAATAAAAAATAAATCATAGAAATGATCAAAATACTCGTAATTGTTTTTTAAATTTCAATTTCATTCACTGTTTTGAAAAGTTGATTTTTTATTTAAAAAAAAATATAAATCATAGAATTATCAAAATACTCCTATCTTTTTAAAAAAAATTTAAATTTCATGATTTGTTTTGAAAACCCACATAAACATATTCTAAAAATAAAGAATAAATTAAATATTTTTTTTCCAGTTTTTTGAAATTATGTAGATGTCTTTGATGGTTTTTACTGATGGTTTAACAACGAGAGTTTGATTTAGCGGATGACTTAGTTCTTTATAATATGCAAACCAATATTCTAAATGGCCACTAGAAAATGTGTCTACATTTATGGCTTGCAGTGTCTCAATAAGATTGACTCCGAGGGTAATATTGTCAAAATTGAGGTTCTACATTGAAACATAAGGGATGGTAAAAACACAAATCGTAGAAACGATACGAAACATAAAATTTCTACTACTTTAGGTTAATATACAAAATTATACATACACACACATGTAAAAAAATATAAATCACTACTCAAAATTCAATAAACAACTTTATATTTAAAAGATACAAATCAAATAACTATATAAAACAAAAGTGCAAAAACATAAAAAGAGTTTAACAACTCCTACAACCAAATTCCAAAACATCAAAAGAATAAAGTTTAACAATTCTTAAATTATAGTATCAATTGTTTAAATCAAACATATCATCTTGTATTAGTTGCATGTCCTCAATGTCCTCATTTTCTGTGCTTATAAATTGGAATGCAAAACCTTGGGGAAATGAAAATAGAGTTTTTTATTTGTTTTACGTAATGCATTTTTACCTGTTTTTACTGAGGACTATTTTTACTTGTGTTTTAACACGTATAACTGCAATGAAAACATAAATTTAAATTTTTATGTTTTTACATAAATTTTTTCTTTGATATAAGAATTTTAGGAAAGGGGTTGGGTTCATCCATTTTTTTGTTATAAGGGCAGAACGAAATCTCCCTTCCTCCAAGGTCATACTGATGTTGGACAAGTTTTACACTAATTTTTGATAATAATGTTTGGAGGATACCCATGCCTGACTACCTAACAAAAATAAAATTTAGTGTTTTGGGCCCAGCACGCAAAAATAAAATGTAGTTTTTTATTACAAAAAAAAATGTAGTTAGTTGGACAAAGGTTCTTGTTCTTGTCCTACCTCTGTCTGGGTTTTTTAGTCCATTTTCCTTTGGGCCAATGTTTTTTTTTTGGATTTTGATTATTTTGCCCATCTCCAGAATTCATAAACTTAGTGGACTTTATACCAAAAAAAAAACTTAGTGGACTTGTATAAAAAAAAAATAAACTTAGTGGACTTCATATTAAAAAAAGAAAAAAAAACTTAGTGGACTTTTATTATCCTTAGACTCAATAAACTTTTTTTAAAAAAAAGAAAATCCATGTTTCTGGTCCTTTTTGCTCAAAGAAAATAGATTTATATTTATAATGTGTATGAAAAAAGAAAATGAAATGAGAAACCTCAAGAAAGTTGTGATTGGTTGTTGAAAGGCGCGTGGCATCATCGCGGTGATAATATCACTACTCTCCTCAACGAAAGCTCTTTTTATATGCAGTCCTGGACATCCCTGTAGGTGATTCCTCTGGTTTTCGGAGGCCTCACCCTCATCTTTCTTTCATTGCATTTTTTTCTCGAGGGTCAGACTCGGGACCGACCAAACCCTAATCGTCCCAACCAACCTCGACCACCAAACATCACCGAGGGGAAAAAATGCAGAATCACAGGCTGAAGCAGCAGCAACAAGCTTTGATGCAGCAAGCTCTTCTTCAGCAACAGTCTCTGTACCACCCCGGCCTCCTAGCTCCTCCCCAGGTTCGAGCTCTTACCTTTCTTGTTTTCTCCATTTCCTTATCTGCTTTGATCTCTGCTTCTTTCACGTGGATTGTTTCTTTACTTAATTTGCTATTCGGGCTTTTTAATACGGTAAGGGATTGGTTTTAGCACCTAGGGTTAAATGGGCTTGCTTGTGTTTGCTGTGCTGATAGTCTTCTGTAGTTGGATATGTTAATTAATGTTGCTTTTAGGAAATTAGAATTTGATAAGGTCACTTGTCTCTTCTTCATCTTCTTCTTCTGTTTCCCCCCGTCTTTCTGCGAGTTTTTCATTTCGCTGAAGTTCCTGCTCTCTGCTGTTTTCGTCCTAGTTCTGGTCGAATGGCCAATTTTGAAGTAACATTTTAGTGTTACTTGAATGTCTCGGCTTAGCTGAGATTATGGCACGGACTTTACCTTACATTTTTTTTGTTTGCCCCCGGTGTTTTTTGACATCTTCCTAGCTATAATTGAGTCAGGTGTTCTTTTCTTGTTCAATGTCCTGCTTGATCTCCCACTCATCTATGTGAATGCTGCTAACCAACGTGCTACGGATATCAGGGTCTATGCTGCGCCGTTATTTAGTCTTGGAATTTTGAAGAGTGATACTGATTTAGAGATTCAAACTTAGGCTTATGCCTTGTGGAAGTTCGTGAGCTTTTAGTTTGAAAGTGTATTTTGCCTATACTAAAGCTGAAAAAAATATAACAGATCTTTACGTCTCTTTTTCTTAGTAATTGTTTTAAGAAAGTTGAGGTGTGAAATTAGTTTGTTTGTAAGGTTTAAGTAAATCAATGTATGTGCGATTGTGACTAGTGATCTGTGGTGTTATTTTCTGCTGCCTGGGGAATTGTTTTAACTTTGAGTAATCGGTGTGGAACTTATATAGCTTAACTATGTTATTTTTTTTTTTAACTCATTTTTGACATTATTTAGTTATTGGTTGGTGTCTTTTTTGATGTGGCGATCATCCTGCCCAAGTCTCTGCCTAAGTCTCGAGAGTTCTTTTTCTCTGTTTTCATGGTGCTTTTAAATCCATTTTGTTCCCTACATATTTATCTAGGAAGCTCTGCATCTCTGCAAAAGTTTACTAGGAAAGTAAGAAGAGTTGGAATTGAGGGTAGTGATTTCCTGTTTTAGTTAGCCAATTAGCAATAAGATTTATTTTCTTGTTAGGTTATATGATTTCTCCCTACCTATTCATCCAATTTGATGTTGTACTACTGTACTACTAGATAGTGGACAAACTTTTTACTTTGAGGTTTTCCCCTTTTCCTTTTCTTTTCTTTTTCACATTTTCGTTTTGCAGATTGAACCAATTCCAAGTGGAAATCTGCCTCCTGGTTTTGATCCAAGTACTTGCCGCAGTGTGTGAGTGTTTGTCTTGACATTTTCCCCCCCTTTTTCTTTTCTTTTAATTTGCCTGATTGCTCTAGAATGAGGTGCAAACAAGCTTAGGTACCTGTTACTAGATTTTTATATTTTATTTACTTTTATATCATGATTCATATTTGATATATGAGTTACTAATGTCGATAATCTTGATATTTGTTAGTTTTCTTATCAAAACAGTAGTAGATTGTACTAAGATGTGGCTCTGTTATTTCTCGCTCTCCTGCCAAAGTTATTTAGTTTTGTTCTGATTTTTTTCCCCTCTTCAGTTATTTTTTCTTAAGATTCTAGTTTCTTGATCTTTGAGAATATGCAGGTATGTTGGGAACATACATACACAGGTAACTGAACCACTTCTGCAAGAAGTTTTTGCAAGTACTGGGCCAGTTGAAGGTTGTAAACTTATCAAAAAGGAGAAGGTAGGTTTTTCATATCTACTTGGTTACACACTTACACCGTATTGTTTGTTTCATTTAAAGTACTAACTGAATTGAAGTTTATATTTGACGGTGTTGCATCTTTTATGCAGTCATCCTATGGATTCATTCATTACTTTGATCGACGATCAGCTGCTCTTGCCATATTATCTCTCAATGGAAGGCACTTGTGAGTATGACTTTTCACAGTTTCGTGTTAGTTTGGTTTAGGTTTCTACTTAAATGTTAACATTGCTTTGCAGATTTGGACAGCCCATCAAAGTTAACTGGGCATATGCTAGCGGCCAGAGAGAGGATACATCAGGTTGACACATAGTTCCATGTTTACTTATTCTTACAAATGTCATAATGGACTTTGATCCTCATAATGTTTTAAACTTGGTTATTTATAATATTTGTTTTTTGATTTGCAGGTCATTACAACATATTTGTAGGTGATCTCAGCCCTGAGGTCACTGATGCTACATTATTTGCTTGCTTTTCTGTTTACCCCAGTTGTTCGTAAGCTTCATTTCTCTTTTGCACTCTGTAAAATGACTTGTCTATTTTATGTGCAAGAAATTGGACCAGTATCCATTCTAATTGTAGCATTTATAGTTTTGTCCTGGATTAGGAAATACTCCTTCTGGTCACAAATGTAGGATCACTTCAACTACTTTGCGAGATGGTGCTACTCTTCCTCAATTATCCTAATTTTAATGTGACGTCTAAACTATTAATAGCTTTGTACTAGAATAAAATTTGGCATTAACCTATGGGCGTTTTGGTGAAACATTCATTTAATGCGGGATCCAAAAAATTGATGGGTTCTTATAGAAAGGATCATAGCAAAGTTGTCAAAATGATCCTATATTTAGGACCAGATAGAGTAGTAGTTAACACATGCTTAATGATGTGGTTGATACGTAGCATGGCTTACCAAAGGTCATCTTTTGTATGGTTCCAGAGATGCAAGGGTAATGTGGGATCAGAAGACTGGGCGCTCCAGAGGGTTTGGTTTTGTTTCATTTCGCAATCAACATGTATATTTTCTGTTGTAGAACCTTTCCCCCCCTCAGTTTCTCTATAGTTTAAAAAAATTTCGATTGTTATTTTTGACTCTTCTCTCCTTTTTTGCCTATCAAAAGGATGCTCAAAGCGCAATAAATGATTTGTCTGGTAAGTTCAATCACCTTCTCACTTCTACATCTTTGGAAATCTTCATGTCTTTAACATAAGATGAAATGTGAGTGTGTTAGCGTTAATATATGATAGTTTAATTGTAAGCTATGATAAGATTGTAGCTCCAAGAAATGGTGCATCAGGGATGTCTTTTGCAAAATATTGGAAATTGGGATGTCTTTCTGTATCTTATATCTTTATTTGAATGTTTGAAAGCGCGTGCAAGTTTAATATGGAAAAATTGTACTTCAGTTACTTTACAGCTGCTTCATGTTTTCTGCGCTCTTGAATCTGTAAGAGACTAGATTGGTTTGTCTCTTGTTTCTAAATGCAGCATTTAAAACATATTTGCTCCCTCTTAAATTTGAGATTAAACAAAATCAGATCAGCCAGTATTATCTCTCTTCTTACCCGTGCTCCCTGTCTTCTCAAATAGTAATGTGGTTTTGCTTTTATCCTTTCAGGTAAGTGGCTTGGTAGTAGACAAATACGCTGCAACTGGGCAACAAAAGGTGCTGGTTCTAATGAAGACAAGCAAAACTCTGACACAAAAAGTGTGGTTGAACTAACAAATGGCTCATCTGGTGAGTAAATTTTACCTTGATGTTTCTGAAACAGGATTTTTTTTTTTTTTAAAAAAATCTTGACTCTCATTTTTATTTATCTTCAATTATTATGGTGGCATAGGATGGGTAACAATTTACTTTGCTTGTGCAGAAGATGGCAAAGAGACAACTAACAGCGATGCTCCAGAGAACAATCCTCAATACACTACTGTCTATGTGGGCAATCTTGCTCCAGAGGTTAGGAGCTATCCGTATCACTTGTTGCATTCACTTACTCCCCCCCCCCCCCCCCAAAGAAAAAAAAAAAGAGAGAGAGAGAGAGAAACAAAAAAGGGAGAAAAGTTGCGTTTATTTTTTTTCTTATGTTTTACTCTCTCCTTTTCCCACATTTAGCTTGAGGGTGTTGTATCTCCTGCAGAATTTTTTCACTTTCTTTCAAGAAAGTAGATTTTGATGACTTGTGATCTGCACTTTTGAATTCTTTAGAAGCTGCTATGGTTGCTAATTATCACTATTTTGCTTTTTATGCAGGCCACTCAGCTCGATCTCCATCGCCACTTCCATGCTCTTGGGGCTGGAGTGATAGAGGAGGTTCGTGTCCAGCGGGATAAAGGGTTTGGTTTTGTGAGGTATAGTACTCATGCTGAAGCAGCTCTGGCTATTCAGATGGGAAATGCCCAGTCTATTCTCTGTGGAAAACCAATGAAGGTAGGATTTCCAGTTTGTGTTGTAGTTTTTAGTTCTCTAACTCTAATCAGTCATAGTGACCCTTCTGTCAAAATCATCATATTCACTTGCGGTTTTTGTTTCCTTTGATGCTTGCTCATTACAAAGCTGTACACACACACTATTTGATTTTGAACCAACCGTCCTTTATTATGTTTCAATGTAGTGCTCCTGGGGTAGCAAGCCCACTCCTCCGGGGACTGCTTCAAATCCTCTACCCCCACCTGCAGCACCTCTGCCAGGCCTCTCTGCAACTGATCTTCTGGCATATGAGAGACAGTTAGCTATGAGCAAGATGGGAGGTGTACACGCCCTTATGCATCCCCAAGGACAGCACCCTCTTAAACAGGCAGCAATTGGAGGAAGCCAGGCAATATATGATGGTGGGTTTCAGAATGTTGCTGCTGCCCAACAAATGATGTATTACCAGTAATAATATAATAAAAGGCTTCTCATTCCACAATGGTTTAATGTGCTATCCATATATCCTTGCCTGTTGGCACTTGGATCCGTGTTTAATGCTATCTAGGGAGTATGCTCTTCTGTCTTTTTTCCTTGTTCCTTTCCCCCCCGTCTTTCTGTTTGGGGGTAGCTACCCCCACCACATTAGATATATGTTCAACATTTGTACGGCTTGTCATGTATGCGGTTTTTCTCTATGTAGTAGTGAGGAGTGGTTATGATTTTTAGAGGGTATGGCCGTTCAGGTATTTTTGTTTGAGTCCTTCATTTCTTCTCTATTCCCTTTGGGCTTTGGTGGCTTAACCCACACATCATCATGTATGTAATATTGTGCGATGGTTTCATCCTCATGCCATCACCTTGTCAAGAGGCTCTTATATCTGGTGAAGTCTTTGACACGCAGGCTGTTCTCACGTCTCCTTTATTTACTATGATTTGAAGTGGATCTGGAGGCTGTCAATGAATAATAATGAGACGAATTATTTTAGGGAAAAATTGTATGAAACATCCAACCTGTTGTGGTTGTGCCTGGCTGCCTGCATTATTGATATACTTATAACGAGCCGTGTGCAACTAATACTATTCGTTTCTTTCCATCAGAGGATTGACTTGAACGTGATCCACCTTCTAGTCCTAAACGTGATTCACTTTGTAGCCTAGTGGTATGAAATCTTTTGGGCGGTGTATCATGGGTTCATTTCTTCCACAACAAAGAATAGGATCGACCAAGACTCAGTTACTATGTGAGGTGACTAATGTATGGGTTTGTGATATTCGCTGGCTTTGTGGAAACGTGATGCTTATTTCGGGTTCTAGAAGTTATTATCAAGCCATTTAGGGTGTTCTCGTTGATTTAACGAATGCAACGTTGGTTCACAAAATGCCAAAAAAAATCTTCAATTATCAATAAAATATACATTAGCTCACTTGCTTTTCCATTGTAGTTACGATTGTGCGCATTTAATCGCTTGTTACCCGTGATAGTGCTCAAGAATTGTCGTATTCTTGTTCGCCACCTAAAACCAAACGGTTGCAGCTCGCATGGCGTTAGGATGAGCATAATGCACCCGTCATTGGATATCTCTGGATGCCATTTACTCGTCTCAAATTCTGCCTTGCCACTTTAATAAGACATCATATGAGACGCAGACAGCCCTCGTTGTTCTTAAGATTTTTTCTGGACCATTTTTTCCCCCAAGTTTACAGTGAGAGTGGTGCAGAACTCTCAGCAAATATAAGTGCACAAAGAAAAAGAATCCAAAATTCCGCAGGAAACTGATGCTGGTGGCAAGCCAACATTAGTAAACTATACCCGTCCTGGAAGAAGCTTTCCTCCTTTACCTTTCCATCCTTTCCCTCTCTTCATTATCATTGGATTAAGATCTAATGACTCAGATTTAAGATTTCATAAAAATATTATTATAATCCTGTGTAAGAAGTACATAAATAATTTTGTATAAATAAATTTATGGATTATTATTATCATAAAATAGATTTTTTTGCCGATTTTTTTTTTTTTTTTTTTACTACAGTTGTGAAATATTAGATCTTGATCTAATTATGGTGATGAAGATAAAGGAGGGTAAAAAGGATGGGAAGGTAAAGGAGAGAAGCTCCTTCCACCAATTCTATGGTCATCATGTCATTGAACAAAAACCAATCTTAACCATGTCAGAATGATTGGTTAGTCCTTTTCCAACCTCGAAATGTACTCGTCATAGAACTGACCAGCTCGCTCAAGGTCTCCAAGCTCAGTATAACAATCAGCAATTGCCCCATAAGCTTCAGTGTTTCCAGAGTCCTCTCCTTCTCTTTCAGAAATGTCCAACACCATGGAATGGTACTTAATTGCTTCTCGGTACTTGCCCTGCCTTTGCAGAGAGGCTCCTGCAAAAGCAAACGTCTTAGGTTTAATCCCTTAGTAATGTTACAAAAGATCATTCTCAGTATTTGAATAACATCGTTTTAAGGCACAAGCCTGTTTCACCAGACAGACATTAGCATCTCAGAGTACACACACACAGAAGGAAATAGTGAAGATAACAAACCTAAACCTCTGGCAGCCTTTTTCTCCTCCACAGGATCCTTCAAATTCTGGGACATCTCAAGGGCCATCTTAAATTCTAGGAATGCTTTATCTGGCTCCTGATTCCTTAGAAAGTTCTTGCCAGTTTTCAACTTGGAAATCAACTCCTCCTTTCTTGGATCCACTATAACTTCATTTTCAAGTATCCTGCCACCGATGGGGGCATAACTCAGGCTAGGAGCATAAGACTCAATTTTTGCTTGCTTCCTCAAAGCTGCATTGATCTGCCGTAGTTGATCATTAAGCCTCTTCAATTCCTCTTTCCGTTGCCTAGCAAGCAGCCCTGTCGTAAGATCAATAAATTCAGAGAAAGAGCTGTGTGTAGCATATCTTTGAATGTGCATATTGAACATATCTACTGGAGTTTGTCAGGAAGCAAGAATGGTTCTAACTTATGAATTGGGACATACAAATCAGAATCAGATATACGAAGACATGCCAACTTGGATTTAATTTCCTTTAAAATTTCCTCCGACCTAAATTTCTATCATAAGAGACAATCCTTCAGCAGATGTCCTGCAAATTTGATACATGATGAACAAAAATAAGTTTTCAAGAGGCATATCCCACCACCATGCTATGTGTGGCCACATCTTGAGCTTTAATGCCGGCTTCCCAGAGCTCAAGATTGGCAATTGTGGAGAAAATTACTGATATTGTAAGCAATGCACAAGTTGAGTCACCAAAGGGTCAACTAATCAACCATTCTACTAAAATAGAAAAATAGCAAACCCTTCTCATTCAGGGACAGGCCTAAAATAGTGATAATGAATTTTATACTATCTTACCTCCAACTATGGCCCCAATGAGTGCTACTAATAGCAGTAAAGGCATATTGAAAGCCGAGTTATTAGCTTCACATGTTTCTGCCAGAGCTTTACATGGGGTGGAGAACATTAAAATATTGTCGGCAAGAAATACCATTGCTGGAAAGGTTAGGTTTTTGTATTCCTATGAAAGAAATAACATTGATCAGATGTCAAAAGATGCCAAACATGATGATTTACTAAGATGGTTCTAAATAAAATACGAAGGAAAAATGCTGAATATAAAGCAAATTTCAAGCATGTGAACCTTTAATTTAACAGTGCACATATTCCTAAATTTCCAAGTTTTCAACTTAGGGAGAAAATGCAATGGGTTTGGATCTGTAAATCAGTATGCAGTGAAGACATGATGCAATTTCCACAAAACATTTAGGGTTTATGGTAAATAAACACGATCAGGAGTTTATCTCTCACCAACTATACAGTATCCAAAGTGGAATCCTTGTAACGAAGGCTGTTCAAACAAGGTACCGATAAAATTCCCAAAAACAAAAAACAGCTTCTAAAAGAAGTGCAGAACACACTGGTAAGAATAAGAGGTATAGGAATATTGATGATACCATAGGATAGGGAAAACAGAAGATGTGCTTTAACTCTCCATCTTACCCGACACTTTGTGCAGGACAGCATAGGTTGAGTTTCAAAAGGCTTGGCAACTGTAACTTTCATGAATGGCACAAACTTTTCCATTTTCAGACAAAGAGAAGCAAATCTTCCTGATTCAAGGTATAAAGTATAATTCTATAAGATAGTCACTTAATTTTTCACCTTTAGATTCATTCTTTAGATAAACTAAGTGAAAATATCTGTTAAGGTGTTAGAATTGAGGATATAGAACTACGATGATGACAATGAATGATATTGGAAATAACATGTAAGATAACATGCACTCATAATGTGGAAGCTTATTACAATTAGTGATGCAGTATAACCAAATTGACCATCAACAAAAGGTCAAGAATAATTATCTAAAACAAAAAATCACCAACTACAGTTTAATCCTCTTGTCAATTATGAAACAAACACTTTTTTAGTCGGGAAGACTATGAAACCCAGCTAAGAAAGATAACTTTCTAGTGTCACAAAAAAATCTCCAAAAGACAATTCCAATTTTAAGAAAAAATAAAGTCTTCAAATTCAAAAAAAAAAAAAAAAAAAGTAAAAGGAGTAACATTGTGAATCGTCTCTACCTTTTCCTTTACAGCATCCTCTCCTTAGACAAAAGTTAATCACCGCCATTCAAGAGCTAATACATAGTATATCATGGAGGACGACGAAAGGGAGATGTAGAGAAAACAAAAAACAACTTTGGAATATATTCAAGTTCATATTCGAAACTGTGGCTAAAAAACAGAATTGCCGCTGAACATGCGAAGCAGAAGCATAAAGTTCATTTTGAAGTTTAAGAAACTAAACAAGAAGCAGAGACGTTGCAGCCGGAAGACAATCATCTTCGAGAAGGAGCACTGACCAGGAACAAGGTCCTTGTCGCCTGAAAATTGGTCAAGAAGCGGAAGTTGCCGGAAGTGAGAACGAGAAAGGAAGCTGGAACAACGGAGCATGACCGCCATTGATGTTCTGGTTTCGAGAACAAACGTTGGGAAATTGATTCTATTTACTGTGGGCTGAGCCTGAAGTATCAAACTGTCAATTAGCATCAGCAGGCTGTTGCTTATGCAGATAACAATGAGATGACCCCTGCCTCCCTAGTCCAGATCTTCTCATTATCACTTTTCTGCCTATCTCTCATCATCACCAAATCTTAGCCGTCGAAATCCTAATCTAAGGGTTCAGAATAATTTTTAAAAAAACCACGTGCGGTTTTTGTTACTGCGTGCGGTTTTTTTTAAAATTATTCTAGACCCTTGAATCAGGATTTCAATGGTCAGGATTTGTCTGTAAGAGAAAATGAGGGATCTACTCACGAGGGAATCCTCCTCCCCCTGAATAGAATGACACTTATTCCCATTTTTTGTTAGGAAAAATTACGTTGAAATTAAGAAAATTAAATAAGTTACTTAATCATTTTATATATTATGTATCCTTAAATTATATATTAATTTATTAGTTAAATTAATTAGTTTGAAGAAAAAAATAAAAATAAAAATATTCTAAAGTAATTTAATTAGCTTCCTTAATTTTTTTTTTAAAAATTAACTAGATTTTATAATTAGGATTGGAGGGAATAATTAATTAGGACAAAAATCCTAAAAAGGTTATATTAACAAAAACTACAAATTTTACTTATAAGTCCAACAATTCCTAAGAAATTTATTAGAATTCATATTGATTTTAAAATTTTATTATTGAAATACTTCAAATTACATGTAGTATAATCATATTTTTCTTGAACCCTATTAAGCATTTGGTAGTTTGGAGGTTATTTTAATTAGCTTTCAGTCCTGTATTCAGAAATATTTGTCTATAATTCGAAGCTAATTAATTTGAGATATTGGGTGTAAAAAAAATTTTAGAAAGCAGCATATAATTTAAATCTAAATAAATAAATATAATATATAAAAAAATTAAAAAAATGGGATAGGTTATTCTACCTACTCCTATTTTAGCTACCTCTGCCTACCTCTCTCAATGCCGTTAGATTATCATCTCATCCAACGGCAGAAATTTGAGATATAAAAAAAGCATTTTACCCCTTCTCCTCCCACCCTCTTTCTCTCTCTACCTCTCGACTGCGGCACCCAGAATCAGATCAAAGAAAGCCGATCGACTGCGGCACCCCAGAATCAGTTCAAAGAAAGGGGCCAGAGCGTTTCTCTCTACCCCTCCGCTGGTGGTGCGACCCTGCGACGGCGTCCCTCTCGTCATCCTTCGATTTTTTTTCAGCAAACCAATTTCAAAGAAAGGGGCTGGATCGACGCCATACCGACCCTAGGCATTTTGATAAGAGTTTCAAAAGCTACCACGAATCGAGGCAACAATTCTTTGATCGTCCAAGCTTCAAATCAGAGATTTCCACATTAAGTACGTATGAGGGTTGAACATTTGTGTTTCATGCTTGAATTTTTTCATACAAATGCTCTGTTTCTTTCAGTAGTAAAGTGCTTGTATTAATTTGCTGTCTTGCTTTTATGTCTTAAATACCTTTTGATCTCTGAATTGTAGTTTTGCAATGAATTATTAAGATTCAGTAATAAAGAGATTAAAAGATGCGTAGTTCTTAAATACCTTTTGATCTCTGTGTTGTTGGGATTTGGCGTAGTTTGGTGGTCAATTGCCTCAGTTCTCACTCCTGTGGCTGCAAAACTTGGGTTGCCCTTTCTATTCCTCTTAAATACTTCTCAGATATAACCAGAATCAGAAACAGCAACTAATTAATCAAGTATCGACACAACTAAGTTATAACCAAGAATTGGTGATAAACTTGATATAGCAAAAAACTCCACAAACCTCAAAGTTCAGAAGCATATCTGCTTCAAGGATTACAAAAATGAGAAATAAAAAACTTGATATGCCTAAAAAATTGTATGATTGCATTCAGTTTTAACCCTCAGTTTGCTCTCTCAACCTCTGAATGGTGCTCCGGACTGTGACAGCACTTGCAGTACTGTCAAAATAATAATCGATACGATCAATTACAGAATAACTGTCATGGAAAATAATGAACGTGGCCCAACTCAAGAAAACAAGCAACTAAAAATGCAGAGAAAGGTAGAAAAAATCTTACTTCAGTGTGTTGAGCCCAGGCACACTAAGGTCTGTGGTTGAAGAGAATCTGTCACCTTGTGAAGGCTGCATGGATGCTAAAGAAGTCTAATTTCAGCTTCATGATGATTAAATTTGATGCCATAGCTTGCAGGTGACTTCGTTGACCCCCGTTTCAATCACTGGTTTCATTGACAATAGCCACATCAGTTTTACTGTGTTGTTTCTGAAATTTGAATCTTCCATCTTGACTCAAAAGAATAAGAGCTAGTTTTCTTCAAATATCTGATGTTGAAATGGTATTTCATTCTGATTCACAGCTCCGCTCTAGAGAAGCAGGAGATTCTATAAGGCCTTCCAGTTGGGAACCATGACGAAAACCAGTTGTGTTCCTAACTGCTAATGAAGTAACTTGAAGCATAACATTGTTGGTACGCGTTAGCATCTATACAATTTTGGACCTACCCTGGAATAAGTATATTTTGCCCATATATAATATGTTACTCCTAGTATAGTATGTACGTAATCAGTGTTGATCAAGGTGATATGAGCCTTAGATTTTGTACATAGTTGTTCCCCCATCCCCGAAAGTCCCAACCTCTTAATGTAACTAAGTTCATATACAGGCTGCCTTACCTCACAGTTGGCTTGCAGTTTATCTATTTTAAATTTTGATTGTTTATTCATTAGCAGTAGCACTGAGTAAGAACTGAAATGGAAGTTGTAGTGAATATCCATTTGCATGGGTTTATAATAAAGTATAATTTGTGGTCCCAACGCTTAACATGTTTATATTTTGGGGTTCAAATGCCATATGAATCAGTTTTGCAGCCTTGTGACTTGTGAGTAGCAGATGGTAGATTTGAGTTAGAGAAACTGAACTTGGATGAATGAATTATACGTGATGGTTATCTTATTAGGAGGCATATGTGTTATGGCGTGGGGTCAAGTGATGTATGATTGCATTCTCGTCATGTATGATTGCATTTTTTCTTGCTGTTCATCTTCTGCATTATATTGTAATAATTGTGTTGCTTTTCATTATGATCGATCTTGTAAAAAAATCACAAAAAGTTTCTTCTTCATTGTCTTCTATTTCTACGTCTTAATTACTTGGGCATTGTTTACATCTTGTTGTTGGAGATCATCTTATATTCATTGCTTCCTATTTCTCAATCTGCTTATTAGCACTCTGTTTTCCAAACTTCCTCTTTTCCTTCAAGCTTTAGAAGGAATCTTTCCAAATCAAACATTCATCCACTCCTTTTTAGTTTTCAGATCAAACTTGTTTCCTGCATCAGCTTTGTCGTTTCCTTGTCAATCATTTGCCTATAAAAATCTCAATATATATATATATATATATATATATATATATATTTTGCCCAGATGGATGATACAGGGACCAATTTTACACAACTTAGAGATATTGATGAGGATCCAACAGATTGCATTGACTTTAGTGATGAGATTGAGTATGACATGCCTCATGAAATGGAAGAGCACTTGCAGAATGATTTAATTAATAGTATGCCGAATGACATTTCGTTGACACCGACAAAGAATATTGATACTTCAATTGAGGTTGGAATGGAATTTTCTGAAAGGAAAGATGTAATAGACTTGTACAAAGCATTTGGCAAAAAACGAGGACATAATAAGCGCACCTGTAAAGAAAATAATATGCATTGATTATAGTTTTTTTTTTTTGTGTGGATTATAATACATTTTAAATCAAAGGGTGTATTATAATGCCGTTCCATTTTTTTTGTTCTACTTATTTATAGATTTTTTGTTATGGTTAATACAGTTGTGGTCAGAAAATATAATATCAATGTTAGAGATTACAGTTTTCTGGGGATATGTCCTTTCAAGTGGTTCTTATCATTTTCTGTTGTTTTGAATTACTGTAATGAAGATTTGTTAGTGCCAAGAAACTTGTGACTGGAGATTCTGTGCTTTTCATATGGCATAATTTTTTTTTAAAGAATACAATTATTGAAAGAAAATAATCAATTTTATTGATATGACAATTGCTATGTTACAGGCATGGAATGATTACAACGAAATAGGTACATTGAACTAAAGGAAAATGACAAGTGATTCTTGTAACCAAAAGCTGAATTTCCAAACTTAATAGTACTATCATTCTTCAAAGAGTACGTTTCAGCACCTATACACGGGACAGTTCCAAGCCTTGTAGAAGGAGGCACGTGTGCACTGTTGAATTGTCAGATGTAGCTTGCATAATAATATAACTAAAGTATCAAGCAAACAGGAGTTGTTCTGAACTTGACATATGACAGCAAAATATAGGCAGGCAAGAAAGAACCATAGCCACCAATTATTGCACCTGAAAAATTTATTCATATCAAATGCCATCACATTTGTATGTGCAAATACAGCTCCTTCTTTTCTATCTAGAATCTATGATTTCTAACACTCACCCAGATTCTTAGCAGAAACACCACCTTCAAAGTCCTTTTGAAAATGGCCAAGAACATGCTCAATCCTCTCCTCCTTCAAGAAATGAAAGCAAGTCATAGTAATTAAATCCAAAACAGCAATAATTAATAATTAACAATAATCACGACAGACCACTAAGGCTGACCTGAAGAAGATTAACAATAGGAATTTGGGAAATTAACTTCATCCTTGTACTTTCAATGGTAGTAGGAACTAGACTTCTCAGAAGCCAAAATATTAAAGCATAGCATCAGCAATATCAAAAGAATATAGATGATAGAGTTGCATTTAAAATGCTTTCTCAAATAGAAATAGGCAGAACATAAGATTGTTTCTTGGTCATGATAATATGCATAAAGTGTGGCAATTACAGTTGCTAAGAAACAAATCAACGAAGTTATTCACAAATGAGGCAGCACGAAAAGCATCTACAGAATCAATTTGTCAGCTAAAAGCTTTGATAGGCAGATGTTAAAGGATCGAAACATTAAGTGTTCTAGATGAAACAATGTGTTTCTGAACTTATTTTCCATTTCAGGTATAGAAATCATAAGTTGCCTTCAAAGGGACAAAAGTTATGCATATGTTCCTTTAAACCTAATAAAAGAGTTGTTGTCAATCAGATTCAGCGATAACTTTGAGGGCGTGTAACTAAAGAAAACATGATAATCATAGAAGCAATAATGGAAGTTAGAATCGCTGTCCATTGGCTTGCTAGACTACATGAGTTATCAATAAAAGTGGCAATCAGCTTCTTTTCACCTTGAATTGAATTTGCTTTGACAAGCTAAGCACAATCTTCCAGCACACCTTCGCTTATATCATCAATAGTCTGACCTTCATGCAGTCTAAGATAGACATGGGCAGAAAACATTTTATCCACATGGAACCTACAAGGTACAGACATCATCGTTATAACTTAAATATTTCTTCTTCTTTTTTTATAGTTTAATTAGATGGAAACAATTGGCTCATTCAAGAAAACATAATAGTGTTACAAGTTCCAAATAATGGTACTGAAATCAACTGAAATTTATCTTCAAATGATCAAATCCCTTCACTTGGGTAAATAGAGAAGAAAAATTAAAAACAAAATAGAGATAATATACAAACGACTGATCAGTATACCGGAAAACAAATAAAAAAAGCTATACTTTTTCCGTGTAGTGAATTTCTAGAGAAACTGGCCAGAAAATCAGAAAATTGAGCAGTAACTCCGGCAACAACAATTGCCAAGTAGCAAGCATCAATTGATTTTTTTTTCCCTCAAAAAAGAAACTGCAATCATATAATGTAAAACAGGTGCATGTAGAGTTTTTAAACAAAATTGTCTGGATCCCAATAAAACGCGAAGGTAGGGACGGATTACCAGATGTCTTCGATGAAACCGTATTTGATAAGCTCCTCGTTCTCGTGTTTGTCAAGACCCATGAAGATCGTGTAATCACCAGCTTCTTGTCGTGCTTTGAAGTAGAACACCGTGGTATTTCTTTGCTTTTTCGCAATCGGACGGGACGAAGGGTGCGTTAGGGTTCTAAGATTGGGGGAAATCACACTTCTGTTAACTCAACAAATATTTTATATCTCAAATCCTGACCGTTGGATGAGATGATAATCTAACGGTATTGAAGGAGGTAGGCAGAAGTAGGTAAAATAGGAGTAGGTAGAATAACCTATCCCTAAAAAAATATGCCCATACCTATACCTCTGATCTGATAGATATATGAGCACATAAGCATGTAATTATTTGGCATGTGCATCCTTGATGTAAGTGTGTGTATATATATTGAAATTTGATCCTTCCATTAAAAACAAGGCAAGACGGCGCGGTCTGCTTCCACTGTACTCAGGCTGGGCACTTCTCACTGTTCGCGTGGCAGAGTTATGTATGGCCGGCGTTTGAGCCGTTTTGACTAACCTCCGATTCGGAACCAATCACTTCCCGCGCTGCTAAATCCTTAGGGTTTATCGGCCGAGGTTCCCATACGCTTCTCGACGACGCCTCCATGGACTTTGAAATGGAAACTTCGCCGAGCTACTTCGACCCTCAAGACCTCAGCGTCAGGGATCAGTTTCGCAGATACAGGCAATATCTCAATGCTCAAGTTTTTGGTTTCCTTACTCGCGCTCTTTATTTGCTGCTCTTCTAAGCTCCCATTTCGGACTGGATTATTCCGCATTGTTGAGTAACTCCGTCATTGGTAGCGTATTAGATGGATATGTGACATTTGAGCTCCGATATGTTTTGATTGCTTGGCTGCATAACAGCCATGCCTACTTCTTTAAATTTTGTAAGGGAGTATCTTGAGCGTTTTACATTGATGGTTCATGGCGTGACGAGGGATGCTTATTGAATTATCACTGCCATGTTGGTGTTTTTATGATTCTGCCAATAGTGGTGTTGGAAGAACTCAGTGGGATGATTGAGTTTTGGGGTGGAGGGGTGAAAAATTCATTTAATCACTTATTTTGAAATGAAGTTCTGAAATTTCCGTACATGTGATGTGGTGTCTGTCTTTAACCTATTTGTGAACGTGATGCTGGGTGGAGTACTGTATATTACAAGGAGGTGGAATATGGTTTCCACTTATTTGAATTCAGAGAAGGGAGACGACTGAGTATTTGGTGCTGGGGGATAGATTAGTAGTATTCTTGATTACTTCAACTTATATAGTATTAACTATGGTTACTTTCTTTACTAGATTTTTGTAAATTTATCTAAACTTTTCTCTAATGCAACTAATGCAGGAAAAGGCACTCAACCTCCGGCACTTCAACCCCACCAGCAAACTCAGCTTTGAAATCATTTGAAGCTGGCCTTTTATATGATGGTCAAAACATCCATAGTCCCACTAATGCAGCACTTCTTCTTGAAAATATTAAACAAGAGGCTGAGAGTTTTGATTCTGGTTATCCAGAAGTTTCACCTGCAAAGACACAGTTTTCCACCAAAAGGAGTTTTCCTGCTGATACTCATGGAGGCCCTGACATGGATTCTGGTTTTGACTCTATACGCCACTCACTGAAGGCTTGTAAGCAAGAGGGTGACTCATTTGGAGATGGTGCAGAAACAATATTTACTTTATTTGCATCTCTGCTTGATTCATCTCTCCAAGGTGCCGTGATATATCTTCTAATACAATACATCTGTGTCTTTCTTCTATTTCTGTTTGATCTGCTAAAATGGAATTCTTTGAAGTTTGAAATTTGACATCATATAAGCGTATATTACACTTTCTTGAAGGTTCTGGAGGATAATGTTAGAATCATTTAGGAAAAAGAAACATTATTGTCCTTGCTTTAGGATAGGGTGATTTACTTGGTTTCACTTTTGTGTTTATATCCTTCGAGTTTATAGTATTACATTTTTAAATTTAGGGGCCTTTATTGTACCAATAGAATCATTGATGTCCTTTTGTTCTTCTTTCTATTGTACTGAAATAATCATTACTTTCTCTTTGTCTTTGGTAGTAAAATATTTTATTGGGGGAAAGAAAAATAGCCGTTTCTGTACTTTCTAGATCCTATAAGATGTCCATACCATAATAACGGTGGAGTTCTACACCTATTGAATTCTTGGTGTAAGATCATGTGCTTGTGTGTATCTCTTTCACATTTACCAAAAGAAAGATGATTGGGTTTACTTCTATTTCATGTGTATATTTTTACAGGATTAATGTCTTTTTCTAATCTGACAAGTTTTATGATCATGTGCTTGTGTGCATCTGTTTCTCATTTACCAGAAGAGATAAAACGTTTTACTTTAATCTCACAGTGGATATTTTTACAGGATTGATGTCTTTTCCTGATCTGATACTAGAATTTGAGAAGAAATGTAGAAGTGTTTCTGAGTCTATCAGGTTTGTCCACAACTATTCAGCATGTGTTCAACAAACCTTTTATGATGCGGAATAAGTATTAAGTAATATCACATTTATCATATAATTGCCATGCGGTTCATTTCTTGAAATTTCTGTCGCGTTTTAAGAGTTCAGAGACAGACAAAAGTCTTTTCTTGAAGTATGTGGTTGATTGAAGTTAAATACCTATGCATGCACGTTCGTGTGTTGGAGGAAGGGTATGGCCTGAGTAGAGGATTTTGCTGGGTTATTCGGAGCCTCCGCTGTATATTTGGTTTTGCTAGAGGAAAACTGTTTTAAGAGTTTGGGCAGCGGTGTTTTTTATGGGCAATTCTTTTCTTTCCCTTGAGAAATTCTTTTTGTTGTTCAAGAGAAAAGGCAACTAGACGTAGCCTTATATATGTATATATATTTTTGAACTACAATCAGAAGCATACAAATTGTTTATCCATTAGACAACTGCTCTGTTAGTGATATGGTTGTGCATTCTGTAGGTATGGTTTGAATACAAGGCATCGAGTTGTGGAGGATAAATTGATGAGGCAGAAAGCTCAGCTTCTGCTTGATGAGGCTGCAACCTGGTCTCTTCTGTGGTATCTCTATGGGAAAGGAAATATATCTCTATCCTTATATCTCAATACTCCTGAAAAGAAATTATGTATATGGCCCAGAATCTATCATGAAGAAACTTTTTTGTTGGTATCAAATTTCTTAGACTTCATGCTATCATTCTGTGAAACGTGGACGCTTCAGCAGAAGAGCCATGCTTGTGTCTCATTCATACTGAGGACTCATAAAATGCAATGCGATACTATGAATTATGGAACTTTAAATTAAAATTGGGCACTATAAATTTTGTTGTGTTATTATGTTATCTTCAATGTCTGCTTTCTAGCTGCCATATACTCTTTTGGTTTGCAATGCTTGCTGTCTTTGTCTCTTAAGCATTGATCTGATGGCTACTGTTCTTTTGCAGTGACTGAAGAACTACCTAAAGAGCTAATAATGGTAGAGTGTCTGATACTATTGTAATTGATCATATTTGAAACCCTATCCTCATAGCTTCCATTCCAACTTACTCAGATTGATTGACTTATTCCAGGTGCCAGGAACCTCTCATTTAGTGGCTTGTGAGTTTGTTGCAGAGGACCATACTGCACAGTTATGCCTCAGGATAGTTCAGTGGCTTGAAGGTTTAGCTTCCAAGGCACTTGACTTGGAAGCCAAGGTAGTCTACTATATATATATAAATACACACACACACACATATATTTTGCATGGAACGATGGAAAATTGACCTGTTCACAACAAGTATGCTAAACATGAAAAGCAAACTGATGGAGACTTAGTAGTATGGGATGCTAAGTCGCTTTCATTGAGAGCTTGATGTCATGGAGAGGGCTACCTACGAAAGGTTTTGACCGGCAAGAGGCCGAGTGAAGTGAAGTTATGAGCTCCACATTGGGTAGCCTCACTCACAAGAGAAGTGAGTTTATAAGTTCAAGGGGCTCTCCCACCTAACAATCTAGTCTTTTAAGATGGGCTCTCCCTTTGGCTTGTTCTCATAACACAGACTGTGTTAGACAATGGGCAGGGGATGTAGACAACTAGACATCTTAAAATTGATTCCCTTAAAGACTAGAATAATATATGATCAAGTTTTAACAGTTGTGCAAACTAAATTCTTGAGATCAGACTGGGTTTTGGATGTTGAATGTTGAGTATCTTGGGGATGTTTTTGGTTTGTGGGTTTGGTCCTGTTCAACGTTTCTTGCTACTCAACCCACGGTTCTACATGCTTTTCCCTTGGTAATTGCATAATAATGCTAAACTTTTAAGATGGAGTCAATTGTTAATCATGCATGAAAAAAATTAACACTAATAGTCCATGAAAAAATATCGAAACTGATGGCACCCTGCTCTGAAATAAGAGTAAAAAGACAGTAGAATGGTGGAAGCTGAATAATATTGAGGTTAGCTATTAGATGATGAAACAGAATCATTGTTACAAGAAGAACCTTACGTTGATTCTGGATATACCTCACTCAAAATACAAATGCAGCAGAACTACAAATCTCTCAAGTCCCTCTGATGGTTTGAGAGACCAGCCTCTCCTATTTTACTCTCACAAAACAAAATATGCCATACCCAGCCCTAGAAGCAGCAAGCTTCTAAATACTACAAAAAGTGCATATTACAGTCTCCAAAGCAATTTCAAAATAACAGCTAACAGCAGCCTAAAGCCACCTAGTCTTTTAGCCCTTTCTCCAAATTAGTGGGAATCTCAAGGTCAACATTCTGAGGTGCGAAAGGCAGTGTCCCACTTTCATGACTCTGCCTCGGTTTGCGTTTTGTATGTATGCGGAGCGAACGTAAACTTATCAGTGTTTTGTACATTATGTAATATAGGAACGACAATTACCTTATTTAATTCTGATATGTTGATCTGTTGCTTGTATATTGCAATATTAGAGGAAGTGCCATTGGACCCTCAAATATTGTAGGACCTATTGCTGACTCAGTTTTAAGAGAATTGGGAAATGTATACAAAAGAAGTAATAATGGGTATATGCTTTGTTGGAAGTGTATTCCCCTGCTACACAATCATTTAATTACCCGAGCTTATCTGTTTCCATATATTTGCTCTGGGAAATGTTAATCATTTTGCTTAATGTGTATAACACCACATTAACTGCAGGTTTGTGGATCTCATGTTGGTACTTACCTCCCCAATTCTGGAATTTGGCATCACACTCAACGTTACCTAAAGAAAGGAGCATCTGACATGAACATTGTTCATCACTTGGATTTTGATGCTCCAACTCGTGAAAATGCAAATCTGTTAATTGAGGACAAGGTACTTACGGTTAATTGTTTTGCAATTTTTATCCTAACTTTGAAGTGTCATCTCTTGGTTATGTCAGTGATCTATAGTAATAAATTACTTTTTCTTGTTTATTCATCTCTGAAATAATGGAAGTTTTGTTTTGTGTAATCATAATCAGGATTGGGAACAATGCACTCCAATGTCACAAAGTTGCATTATAAAATTTGGTTGTACAAGTGTGCTCATGAATGGCTCATTCGTAGTCTCTTTTTGTGATGTGCTATGAAACTTGAATGCAGATATTTAAACGACCAAATTAGAGTGTCCTTGTGTAAATTGAAGTGTCTAACAATTGTAATATGCATAAAATCTTCATTTTTTGTTATTAATTGGGGACATGATACACTTTAGTAGCTGGTTTGTATCAGTTGTGTTGATAACTCAAAGCTAACTTGTGCTAGGTTTGGGTTGTATCTATGGTAGCCATATGAAAGGCTCTTTTATGAGGGTAAAGTTGCACTTGCTACACTTTTTTAATGTATCCTCGTTATACATATTCAATACAACCAATTATCCAAATAGTTTAACCTTTTGGAATGAAACAGATAGTGACATCATATTGGTCTTGATGACCAGTTAGCCTAGAGTTCAATCGTTGCTGCTCCATTCTTGTTAAATTGAATTTCAATGCAGAGAATGGTGATTCAATATGTTGCCTACACTTCAAGCTCAGATGACCTGCGAATGAGGGGTTTGTTTGAGTCTTAGAGATATTTGTCAAAATCATTCCTGGGAATTTTCCTTATATTTTAAGAGTTGGTAGAAAAATAGTCAGCGATTTATATTGAAAAAGGCAAGTGAGATGTGCATGAACATGGCTATATATGCTCGACGTTTTTTATTGTGAACTTTGAGAGAAAAATATAATTCTTATTTAATCTCTTAATCTGAAAGAGTACATATAAGCCTTTATATAGGCAAACCTAGAGCTAAACCTAGAATCTCATAAAATCTAATCAAATCAAAGTAAATCAAACTAATTGAGATATAATAGGAAATATCCTAAGATAGAAATATACTTATATCTAATCATAATTATAAGATAATAATCATAATAAATGCATAATATTCTCACACTCCCCCTCAAGTTGGATCATGGATGTTAATTATATCCAACTTGCTTATACAACTTTATACTACTAACACTCCCCCTTAAGCTTGTACTTCTTGAGTCTCGGAGGCCTATTTAGAGAGCAGTAGATACGGGCAGCAACTGTGACAAGTTTGACGGGCAGCAGCTGACGAGTTGAAGACGACGGGACCAGTCGTCTGACAAGTTGAGGAGCACAATGACAACGGAACTACCACCAACAACGATGAAAAGCTCGACAACGATGATAGCGTCAAAGAGGAGATGGGTTGTTGATGAAGAACTGTGCCGGAAACGATGACGAGACCAGTCGTCGGACGAGATGAGAGGTATGATGACAGAGGAACTACCACCAACGATGATGTTGATGAAGAACTGTGCCGCAAACATTACTAGGGTTGAATAACCTAGCTTTACTTTATAAACAACGATGAACCCACCATTACTAGGGTTGAATAACCTAGCTTTACTTCATAGACAACGATGAACCCACCGTTACTAGGGTTGAATAACCTAGCTTTACTTCATAGACAACGATGAACCCACCGTTACTAGAGTTGAATAACCTAGCTTTACTTCATAATCAGACAACGATGATGTCGCCGGAATCTGAAAATCTTGCAGGAAGTGAAAACTTTACAGAAAAGCAACCTTACGGACACAAACACTCTATCTGGCGACTGTAACTGTTCACGCGACAATACGGTTCACGCTACAGTGACAGCGGCCACCGGAAAACTCAAATTGGCCAAGAACTAACCAGGCTCTGATACCATGTGAACTTTGAGAGAAAAATATAATTCTTATTTAATCTCTTAATCTGAAAGAGTACATATAAGCCTTTATATAGGCAAACCTAGAGCTAAACCTAGAATCTCATAAAATCAAATCAAATCAAAGTAAATCAAACTAATTGAGATATAATAGGAAATATCCTAAGATAGAAATATACCTTTATCTAATCATAATTATAAGATAATAATCATAATAAATGCATAATATTCTCACATTTACAATTGTTTATTTCTGTGTAGAAACAAGACGAAGCTCTTTTAGAAGATGTGTGGACACTTTTAAGGGCTGGGAGACTTGATGAGGCATGTGAGCTTTGCCGATCTGCTGGACAGGTGAACATAACTCTTTAGATGATTAGTCTGTGGACTACAGAATTCTATGCTTTCTACTAACTATCAGTTTGTCTTAATATTCTTGCAGCCATGGAGGGCCACTAGTCTATGCCCTTTTGGAGGTTTGCAGCAATTTCCTTCGGTTGATGCTCTAGTGAAGAATGGTAAAAATAGAACTCTGCAAGCCATTGAATTGGAAAGTGGAATTGGTCATCAGTGGCAGCTTTGGAAATGGGCATCATATTGTGCATCAGAGGTAGGGTTGTATGTTCAACTTTGCCTTCAATTTTCTTCATGTTAGTGTATTAATGTTTGCCTTGTTACCATATTCGTAGGCAAATTCCCCAGTTTTTTTGATAAAATGTTTTGTAAAAGGAAATTGAATATGTTATAACTCAGAAGTTGCTTTTGAATGGTTTATATATTTTTCTGAGTGGCTTCTTCCTGTGCAAGGTTTTTTGGATTAATTGTTTCTATGCTATAAGTTCCTTCTGTGAATCTGTAGTGCTTCCCTCCATGCCCACTCTTGAGATTTGTGGATTTTTGACAAACAGTGGAGGTTGTGTCAGTTTATATTGGCTTTTCATAGCCTTTTCTGAATTTAAAAAATTACAGTTCATATTTCTTTTCACAGAAAATAGCAGAGCTTGGTGGGAAATATGAAGCAGCAGTATATGCAGTCCCATGTAGCAATCTAAAGCGGATGCTACCTCTCTGCACAGATTGGGAGGTCTGAATTTTTTCCCCTTCATCTACACAAACTTTTCTTTTGTTGCTGCAAAACTCTTGACATTCCATCTGGATGCACACATATTTGAAGACACTAACTTGAAGTACTTTGTGTTTATATTCAACTGCATATGTTAAACAAAATCATATGGACATATACACTAACCAAGGGATTTTTGTATATGGAGTTGTTGTGAACTATTGAACATCGAATACTATCATATTGGAGTGTATACTTGTTTGTATTAATATTAATTGAAGATGAGCCTTGAAAGAAGTCCTGCATCTAAAATTTATAAGAATGATAAATGATATACGAGCTTGTGGCAAGCCTAACCAAGTAGCTTGAGCAACGTTAATGAGATGGACAAGTATGCAGTATGGGAGGCAGAGAGCAGCATAATCTAGTCATTGCCCATCAATTTGATGAATATTAGTAGTCTACCTTAGACTCTGGCGGCACTGCCCAGAAATTACACATTATCTCTTGTAAAATTTTCTTTTGAGGCTTTTACAATACTATAGCTGCGGAGATGGGCATATACCAAGCTTTCAATGGTGGCCATTATTGTTCTGAGCATAGTTTTGAACTGATACAAAAACTGCAATCCTGTAGAGAGAACCTTACTTTAAGAGCACCTTACATCTGCTAAATTCATAGTATTCTTGATGCCTTTTCATGGTACCTGGCCCCATTTTTCCACTTAATGCTGACACTCAGCTACTAGTTTCTCAATAAGTGCATGTGCACTGTGCTAGAATTGTAGGGTTGGAGCAATTTTTGTTAGTTTTACTACCTAATATATTTGATGGACCTATTTTTTGTAATGCAATGTTTTTATTAAACCGCCATACATCTTATCTTTCTGTAAGGTTTTTTCAGGCTGATTTCTCAATTTTGGCTGCTATGTGTAACATGGCAGTTTGAATGCTATATGCTGCATTCAAGTTACTACTGTTAATCGTCTATGATTTAAACAGTATCGTCAATTATCTTTGGAAACTCCTATGTATATAGTATTTTAAATAATATTATTAGAAGCTTTTGCTTATAACAAACCGATGTTTCTCCGCAAGTTACATGAGTACTGCTTGTTTCTTCCCTTTTTATTCTCTTGAATTGACGTTCATGGAGTTGATCAATGGGTTCTATTGTAGTTTTTACAGAGTAAAAGGAAGGAGAGTCATTGATTATTTCTGTCCAATGATCTAAGTTGTATGGTGTTAATTATTGATGTCGCGTAATTTGCTAAAGAGGTGACTTTTTAGCATAGAATTATGGATCTTGTCCCTCTGGTTGGCTACCACCCTTGGGTTGGCTAACCTGGATTTTGGTTCATACAACAAAGTTAAGTGTTTGGTGGAGTGGCTACGGGCTAAAAGGAGAGCTGTTAAATTAGCCTTTTTGAATTTTTTGATTGCATAAATGCATAGTAGTGATGGAAACTTACTGGTCATACTGTTTGTTTTGCTCATACATAAGTTCAATTAAATTAGCTACTGATCCCTGCCTCTTCTAATCACTTTCACTGTTGTTATTTGATTTTTTGTAGTCGGCATGCTGGGCAATGGCAAAGTCTTGGCTAGATGTACAGGTGGACTTGGAAGTCACACGTTCACGGGCGGGGGGAGAAGATCTACTAAAAACTTTTGTAGATGTAATTGAGGGAAGTCCTGGACAAGCTGATAGTTCCCTTGAGCCTGCAGATGCACCTGAAAATTGGCCATTTCAAGTTTTAAATCAGCAACCACGACAAATTTCTTCTCTTCTTCAGAAGCTTCATTCAGGGTACCCACTGAAATCTTATCACAATTTAAAAATCTTTCATATATAAATTTTTAATTGTTTTCTCCATCTGTTTAGGGAAATGGTCCATGAAACTGTTACACGACAATGCAAGGAGCAACAACGACAAATTGAGGTATCTTCATGGAGTTTAAGACTCTAGATAATCCTCCCTTAAGATTGTAGGAATCTTTTGTTGTCTGACATGTACACCAAGCGCCTTACTCTTAGCATTTAGCTTTCCTATCTGTTTGGCTAAATGTCTGTGTTAGGAATCGACACCCTGAACGCCCTCTTCTGGTTTATTCCAGAAAAAGAAAGATACTGGTTTAGGAAAGTAATAGAAGTTAGGAGGGTTGTTATCAGTTTGAAGAAGTTATTATGTCTTATCTATTTTATGTAAGCTGTTATAAGAAGTTATTAGTTCTTATCTGTTTTATGTGAGTTATCATAGGCAGTTATCTAGTAAGATTATATAAATATTTGTATTCTGTTTTGAGCGGATTGTGAATGAAGATATATTTCAAAGAATTATTATGTTGTCTAGAGTTCAGATTCTGACTCTAGATTGTCTTATTTTCCCTTTCTTAATCTATAAATCTGCTAGTTCTATCAGTCTGACATGTACATCTGTTTTGGGTGATTGGTAAAGATTGGAGACTGTATTTGATCTAAGTGCGTCTCATAATGCCTACTATGTGAAGTTAAAGGACCAAGTCTGGACCTCTGGATCTTGCTAAAGGGTCATATCTTTATATTAGGCTGTATGCTGATTATTTTTTTAGAAAGCAGTACAAAAATGTTTGTTGAAGATATTCTTATTGCTTTGTGATCTGTGTGAATATTTAGTATTGAGAAACAGGAATATAATTTGTTTTTACCCTGGATAGAAGACAACATGTTGAGAATGAAGAATGATACAGAGAAATGAAAGAAACAAATAATATATTTGTGCTCTCCCTCTCTTGTAATTTTATTTACTGATCTTAAACTGTACTTTGCTGGACAGATGATTCTAATGATAGGGGATATACCACGTCTGTTGGACATTATGTGGTCATGGATAGCACCTTCAGACGATGATCAGAATGTATATAGGTTAATTTTGATACATTCCTTTCCCTCTATAACTTGTATATTTCTATAGATGAAACTGGTTAGAATTCTTTTAATGATCTAGAAATAGTATACTTTTTCAGTTTTTCTATGATGAATTTGAATTTCCCCTCAAATAGGACAGTGCACTGCACCATTTGAAAATAGACCTTGCAGTAAACTTAGACACATTTTTTATTTATTATTAAATATCGTTGAATTTTGTATAGGCCTGAAGGAAGTAAAACTTGGTCTGTGTCGCCATCATCATTCAACATTCATAATGAGCTTGTTTACTTCACCAGAATAATTTATGCTCCGTTGTTGGGATTGCCACAACCTTAAAACTTCCATTGTTATTCTTTCCTACAGGCTTCATGCTGATCCTCAAATGATTCGATTTAGTGCACATCTAGTGCTTGTGCTAAGACATTTACTTGCTGAGGAAATGGAAATGAAGGACGCCTTCAGAGACAAAATTCTAAGTGTTGGTGATCTTATTCTGAACATGTAAGTAGTTTTTTGTCAATTTCTAATTTTGTCTTAGCGTATAGGATTGGAGTGAATGTGGTTAATATAATGTTTTCTTGTGGTAAATGATCAAGTGACTTTTATTTTTGTCTTCTATCATAATCGTTCCTTGCTTTTCAAACTTATGATATTTGAACTTTTCTGGATCCAGTGCCTATCTATTCTATAATCTAAAATATGAAAAATGTCATACTGGCCTCTAGAGTTGTTTTCTTTTAATGATCAATTAATATTGCCAATCTTTCTTCAGAAGATTGCCTAAGCATTCCGTCTTACTGTATGACATCCTAATCTCTAGTGAGATGATTTGTACTTTGTAAATTATGATGCAAACTGAATAATTCTCTGGTGAATGAAAATTTTCTTCACTGTACTATAATTGACTCATTAAATTTCAGGTATGCCATGTTTCTGTTTTCAAAGCAACATGAGGAGTTGGTTGGCATATATGCATCTCAGCTTGCACGTCACCGATGTATTGACCTTTTTGTACATATGATGGAACTAAGACTGAACAGCAGGTCTCCTGAATTCTCCTTTTTCATCTATTTTTCTTCTTTTTATTGTGCAATAATCCTGTTGTTGCATGGAAGGACATCTTAAATAGGATGCATCCGGCATACTTGTACTATATTTAGAGCACCAATACTTGATAAATTTTAAGATAATATATAACACCTATTGTGCTTTCCTTTGCAGTGTACATGTCAAATATAAGATATTCCTTTCTGCTATGGAGTATTTACCATTTTCTACCGTGGATGATTCTAAGGGTAGTTTTGAGGATATTATTGAGAGGTATTTACTTGTTTTTTATTAGAATTGATTGGAAAAAAATGATCTGTAAACTATTCATATTCATCTACATTTCTTTTGGGGGATAACTTCATTGTAATTTCTTTGAAACAGGATTTTGTTGAGATCCCGAGAGATCAAAGTTGGAAAATATGATAAACTATCAGATGTGGCTGAACAGCACAGGTTGCAGAGTCTTCAAAAGGCTAAGGTCATCCAGTGGCTTTGCTTTACACCACCATCTACAATCACTAATGTTAAAGAAGTTAGTGAAAAGCTTCTTCTCCGAGCATTAGTACATAGGTAGGTGGTACATTGCATTGCTTCCCTATCTTCCAGTATTTTCTTTTGAACTGTGTGCTAGTGATGAAATTGAGGCCTATTGTATAAATATTTCTCACTTCTTATCAGTATTAATAATGTTCAGTCATATTCTTCCGTCTTTCTTTCTTAAACATGATATTTGTAGTTCCTAGGTTCTTACAACCTGATCTTACCAGTCCTCTTGGGAACTGTTGTTGCACACAGTATTGTGGCTTTGGATTTATGCTATTGCAGATTTATTCCTTTATCACTTCTGAGTTTTAATTTTCTATCCTATAATTTCATTTTCCTTGTAGCAATATACTATTCAGGGAGTTTGCTCTGATTTCTATGTGGAGAGTTCCAGCAATGCCCATAGGTGCCCATACAGTACTTAGTTTTCTTGCTGAACCCTTGAAACAGCATTCAGAAACACTTGATGAGGATTACAATGTTTCTGAGGATCTGAGAGAGTTCCAAGACTGGGTATGATTGAATTACTCTTAATTTGGTTGTTTTAGTTTATCACATTATTCCAGGTGGACAGCTGCCTAACATGTATATTATGCATTTAACTAGAGTGTGTATTACTCCTGCGATGCAACCTATCGCAATTGGCTCAAAAATGAATTGGAGAATGCAGAAGTTCCTGTACCTGATCTCTCACAGGAGGAAAAGGAAAGGACCATATCAACAGCTAAGGAAACATTAAATGCATCTCTCTCACTGCTTGAAAGTGAGTATTCTAAATTTATTCATGAATTCCTTTTCCTGCACTTTTGAGTTGGGTTATGACTTGATGCATAAGTAATTCACCCTCTCTATGTAGGAAAAGAAACACCTTGGCTGGTATCTATTTCTGATCATATCTATGAGTCAGCTGAACCTGTTTATCTTCAACTTCATGCCACTGCAATGCTCTGCCTGCCATCTGGAGAATGTTTGTGTCCAGATGCCACTGTATGTACCACGTTAATGAGTGCCCTCTACTCTTCAGCAGGTCAGGAGATTGTCTTAAGCCGCCAATTAATGGTATGTACTGGATAATTATTTCACTAATAAACAATATTGTATCTCATATATCCTTTAATGTTTTAAAGCTTGAATATGATTAGCACCTGTGATTTCACAAGTATATATGTCAGCCTTTGGTTTTAGATTTAACTAAAATTTTTGAGTCACACGATGGTTGTACTTCAAGCTATATACCCTCTCTAATCTAAATTTCCTTAAAACAAGAGCATTAGATAGGCTTTCCAAAGCATTCTCTCTTATAATCTTTGCAGAGACCTTTTGTATTGTAGCCACAAATAAATTGTAGCTGGTCATAGGCGTATGTGCTTGTGCTAATAATTATGTGATGTATACCTCTTGCCAATCTTTTGATTTTTTTAATTCCCTTGTTTATCTCACTCGTATACTGCTTTGCCTGCACATGCTTCATAGGTGAACGTCTCTATATCACCAAAGGATAATTATTGCATTGAGGTTGTTCTTCGTTGCTTAGCAGTAGCTGGAGATGGACTTGGGCCTCATGAACTTAATGATGGTGGTATTCTTGGCGCCATTATGGCTGCTGGTTTCAAAGGTATATGGTTGATGTATAGTTGAACTATTTGGCAGACAAGAGGTGTTCTCTTTTAAGTGTTATAGTTGAAAAAAACTTCAAAGTAATTGTGAATTTTGATGAAATTAATTTTTGAGCTGGAGTTACTATGCAAAGATCTGGATGGCAAATTTGTATAATACCCTACTAAATAAAGTGATTTTTCTGTTGCAGGGGAGCTTCCTCGTTTCCAAGCTGGAGTTACGATGGAGATATCTAGATTGGATGCTTGGTATTCTGACAAAGATGGCTCTTTGGATTGTCCAGCAACTTACATTGTCAAGGGCCTTTGTCGTAGGTGCTGTATTCCCGAAGTCATTCTTCGTTGCTTGCAAGTAAGTCCAAGTGTAGGGTTGACCTTGTATTTTTCCCTCAACTATGGTTTGTGTTTAGATCACTCCAAGTGCGGCATTGATCCCTCTAAACTCCAAATCGCTAATGCATGTTTGCTGTCTTTCCGGAATTTTCAGGTTTGTGTTTCTGTCGCTGGAGCAGGAGTCCTGCCAGATTGCCATGATAAGTTGGTTGAGCTTGTTGGCAGTTCAGAAACTGATTTTCTTCACTTGTTCAGTCAGCAACAGTTGCAGGTAAGTTAATAATTGCTTGTCGTCAAGTGCAAATTGAGTATCTCTTATCACTCGTTTTACACCTTTCTCATTCATCTACAAATAAATTTTCAGTTCGAGTTTTTACTTGTTTACTTCATATTCATTCATCTTATTCTTTGCTTCTTCAATATGGGGCGAAAGCATGTTAAATCTACACAATTTTTCACCACCAGTTGATGACATTTAATTTCTGCCTTTCACGCAGGAGTTTTTATTGTTTGAGAGGGAATACTCAATCCACAAAATGGAACTCACAGAGGAATGATTATTGCCCATTGTGAAGAATTGAAATATAGTGCCTCTTCTAAGCTAAAATTTAGGAAAGGGGAAGCCCACTGGACAATGCTTGATTTTATCTTTGCATTACTTTATTCTGATCATTCATTTTTTATAAAAATTTTCCCCACCTTTCTTTGTATATAATATTATCTGTCTTGAAGTTTCCCCGTAATATTATGTTTCCTTCTTTTCTCGAATCTGCAATTGGGAACTATGCATTAGGTCTCTAATGCTTAAACATAGCCTATTGATAGCATATACGCTTCAAAATATGTAGGATAATTACAAATCAGACAGATGCTTCAAAATATGTAGGATAATAACAAATCAGATAGATGCCACACGGGAATCTAAGTCTAAAACTGGCTACTTAGTTATATACTAAACTTGAAAAATTGCATGGCACTCTTTTTCTACTTCCATTTGACCCAAAAAGTTACTAAAATCTAATTCAGCTAGATTCCACGTAGAAATAAATTGAAATGAGAGTATTGACTGTCGGCTTGCAAACGTTGAGGCCGAGAAAATAATTGGGGGTTACAACCATACTCATTTCATTTGTACTCGTATCAAGATCATTTTGTTCCTAACCGTAACTGTGAGTGGACATTATACATGGCAAATGGGGTTTCCAATATTCCGAGTATGGGAAAACATGGGCTGAAAGCGGGAAGTGCTGGTTCACCAAAGCTTTTCACTTTGATCCTCTCTATAAATCCATTTTGACCAAAAAATTTGGTTTTATTTATAAGTCCAGTTTTATGTAATAAATGAAAGGGAATAGTATTTCTCCTGTCACTGAAGATAGAGTTATCTCCAGTGACCCTAAAACTACGTCGTTTTGAATTAATGAAGGGTGTGTTTGTAATTTCAAGTGAATTAATGAAGGGTGTTTCCGCAATTTTGCACCATTCATTACTTCACATGAAATTACAAACACACCCTTCATTAATTCAAAATGACGTAGTTTTAGGGTCACTAGAGATAACTATATCTCTAGTGACAGGAGAAATCCTTTACCCTAAATGAAATTGTGACAATTTTACCCATTTTAATTGTACTTATGAGGATAGAGAGAAGAAATAGTTGAAAAATATCTAATTTTAAATAAAGACAAAGTTAAAAATTCTCCCCATAATCATTGTGTTAACTATCTCTCTTTGGTATATGAGATTTGGTCAAAATAGACTTATAAATAAGATTAGAGTGGTGGTTTTGAGGCAGAAGAGTACGGCTTCAAAACTGATGGCAACAGGGGCCCACTTTCGGATCAGAGCCTACAATCAAGATTCGAAGTTCAATTTTGTGTTTTGACCAAAAAAAAAAAAGAAGTTCAATTTTGTGTTTTACCAAAAAAAAAAAAAAAGGTTCAATTTTGTGTCCATAATTATATTCAAATGTCAGAACAAGGAACTTAATATTAACACTATTACAAGCATAGCAATGTTTATCTCTATCGATATAAAAAAGGAAATATACAGTATAAAACTAATGAACCCGTATAGAAATGATTAAATGATAAATGAAATGACACGTCAGGAATTCCCTTGAGATAAGTATTGTTTATCAGCCTCTAACCAGCTTTTTCTTTTTGGCTTGAGCCCCTAAACAACTTAATACAACCTAAGTCAAATAATGGTATCAATCTCCAGATTGTTTTACCTCTTAGGTTTAGGCTGTGTTTAATTTGAGAGAAGGGGACGAGATGGGAGGGAGAACTTGTATTAAATTGCCATTAATGAAAAGAAAAATGTTTTTTTATTGAGAGTATAATTATGGAATATTAAAAAATTCCCATAGGCAATTTTCTCTTTTCTCCCTTCCCTCCAACCAAACACACTGTTAAAGGCGTATGTAATCCCCATGAGGTGATAATTATAATTATATGTGACCACAGAAAGCTACAGATTATCAGAGCGCCCATATACAATGAAAACAATGGCTTTTTTTTTTTAATAAGAAGACCCAAGTAAGCAAACAAATACATGTCAATCACCAATATCTAAAATAAATTTTGGCAATAAATCACAAAGACTAAATCTTGACTTCAAAACACATGCTCAATTTTTATGCTTAAGGTCAGATTTATTTCAAAGAGAGTTAAAGGGAAAACCCAACTACAGTCCTACCATATATGTGGATGGCCTTAATTTTCATATTCTATAGTAATTTATGGGGTTTAACAAACTAAAAATTTTGGATGTTGCAGTCAAAAGATCCGAACAATCAGCAGAAAATATGCAATAACCAAAATAAAATTAAAAAAAACAGAAATTTGAAGCGTATAGATGGTGGTAGAACAATTTGCTCAAAGTCATCTGAGTCATGTTCTTCCATTTTCTGTCACCAAATTATTAGAACGAGAGCTTCACTTGCTTAAGATATATATACCTCTTAGTTTCTCATAAAACTTACAACAAACCACAACTAAAAATTTACTAGCTAGCATAAGAAGTGAAAAAAATAATAATAAGGCGGAGCCATACCATGATCTCTCTGATATAAATTTTCAAACTCAGATCCTTCAACTTAAGATATAATACATGTCTGATTCCGATATCTATCTCCAGAAGAACTCTTGAACTGAGGCTTGCCAGTTAAGAACAAGGATAAGCATGACCACAACCCCAGCAAGGCCCCAAGAAGAGGCTCCAATTATGAGAACCCAAGAAGGTTCTGGATATGGAAGAACCGAAGATGATGATGAAGAAGAAGATCTGGTTCTGATGGCGATTAATTATGAGGCCTGCAAGAACCATGGAACAAAACCAGAGCTCCATTTTGATTCGTAGTATCTTCCACCACTTGTCTTTGGCTTCACGTTATACCATGGAGAGAAAACCATGGCTGAAGCAATAGCTGACACCATGGCCGGCCAATGATCTGTGAGATGAGCCCTTGCTTGAGTATGCATGATAGGAGCTGCGAGCCATTGTTGGGTTCACTGTTTCTTTACTCTTGTAGCCTGAGTGATGTGACAAATCTCATTCGCGTAGTTACATAGAAACTCTCATATTGTTTTAAGAAAATTGTATATATAATTATGTGGAAAATGGATGATCCAAAACGAAGTAAACTAAATCAAATCCCAATTAATTAGTATCCAGACGCAGGCAGACAAATGCAAGGGAAGGGAAGAGAAGTAGACAAATTGCACCCCACTTTCACTTGTTCTCTCTCTCCGTCTCTAACCAAATTTGTCTCACATGCTCTCCAAGCGATTTCATCTGTGTGTCTTCAAGCTCAAGTGCGCCCCCCCCAAAACATGCAAAACACTCATCTCCGTCTTCCTCCACCTTCCTTTTCTCCGACGACTTCTCCTCCGACTCCGACTCATGCGACCCTCCCCCACCGGACTTCTCTTCCCTTTTTGCCTCCCATGATCCCATCGCTTCTCCTCCTCCTCCCCCGGCCCCTCTAACTCCATCATCGAGTCCCCGGACACTCGACCCACCGCCACCACCAACAACAACCACAACTGTAGTAACTCGACGCCGTCAACTTTACTTCCCAGAGGCGTTGGAGTGCCCAAGTATGTACTCCGCCGTTCCATGCAAGAGATGATCCAACGTGTAAGTTGAAGATGAGAGACGTGGTGGAGCTTTCTCCAGCCTGTCTCCATGTACAAGTCTCACATTCGATAAACTACCTCTAGCCTTTATATAGAAAAAGCGCGCTGGTAGGCTTGTCCTTAGGGGCACCCTGTAACTTTGAAATGATCCAAATCTGAATGGGCCGCTGCTATCAACAGAATTCACACCCGCTTTTCGTCAAAAAAAAATTTGTCTGCTTCGTTCTCTCTCACCGTCGGCTTCCACTCTTCACTCACCACCTCCAGTCATCTCCACATCTAAAATCATGTGCGGCTGACCTCGGGATGGACAGTAGCTTGATTTTCAGAGCTTAAATAGCTAGGGGAGAGTTTATCGAACTTAATAAAGGCGTAAGGTCTGGCCGCTGTTTCAATTTGAGACCCATTAACTCGCACTCGCTCAAACTCATTGCTCAGCTCTTCCAGTTATTGGAAAGCCAGTTTCTTGGGGTAAACACGGTCACACATTGCAAATAACAGACACGTCCTTCAACAACATAACTGATGTTCTGTCAAGGTCCATCTAGCTATGAAAACTCATCCGGGTCATGTTAATTCTAAATATCATAAAAAAAGAAATAAGTTAAAAAAGATAAGAATTCAAGGAAGCCATTAAAAGCAAATTTCTTAGTTGTGGAGCATCAGGATAGTATCCCATTTTGCATATGCACACCATAAGTAAAAGCACCAAGTAATAAAAAATAGGAAAGTGTTGACTTAACAAAAAGAAGAAAAGACAGGAAATTTCTTTCATTTTCAAAACCAAAATAACATGGAGACAAAGGTTCGGAGAAGTAGGCAACTTTTAGTAAAAGTCCTGCTAGTGGATAGGACATAAAGATTAGGCAACATGGAGAACAGAAAAACTGTCCAGATTTCAACAAAAATTCTCTGAGAACAAAGATTTTCACAGTTCATATTGTTTATCATTGTCTTCAAGATTACAGCCACTGAAACAATTCGGCCACCATACCGCTCTAAATACACTTCAGAGTATTATAGCCTAACACATGAACATAAAAATAGAGGTATACATATGAATAATAAAGGATACTGGATAATATAAGGGCCTGTTTCGTTCATTTTGTCTTCTGGAGAGAGTTTTAAATAGAGCCTTGGCTGTTTGCAAAATTCAACATCTTTGATATCAAGGTTATTATCAATTTCACCATCCTTTCAGTTATTGATGTCCGTTTATTCATTTAAAACTTATCAAGTAAAGCAAAATCCCCTGTAATAAAAATCCAAAAACAGTGGCACGCAAAACTTAATTGAAACCAGGAGCTGGAGAAAAATTAGATGCGTCATACGAACTAACATTTCTTACATACTAGTACACCAGACACACTCAAATTTTTGCAATTATCTCAATGATATGAAGTTTTTTAGCAGTTTGATCAACGGAAACCAGGACCTTAAGAAAAGTTAAAAACATAATATTTCCTTCCGTCTTTAATTATAAGATCAAGTTGACATTTTAAAAGAGATTAAATAAGTTAACTAAATTACTTTAAAGTATTTTTATTTTTATTTTTTTCTAAATTAATTAATTTTACTAATAAATTAATATATTATATAAGATACAAAATATGATATGACTTATTTAACATCCTATCTTTAAAAAAAAAAAAGAAAAAACTCAACCCAATCGTATAACTAACGCATATCTTGCGTACTTGTGTCAAATAATCTCTGTGCAAGACTTTTTAACAATTATGTCAATCATGATCCAAATTCTTCACCAGTTAGATCAGTCACTATCGGCAATCAAATAGGACCAAGTTGATATAAGGAAACCGGGAGGGAGGGAGGTAGGGACGGAGTCTGCTAGACAAGCTCAAGCAAAGATCTCCGGCACGGGAAGATGGTGAACAATATTGCAAAAAAGCCCCCCGAATCTTTAAAAAGAAGGGGGAATTACTATAAAGTGCCAAGAAAAGGACTTAATTCCCAAGAAGTACCCATGACAATTGATGAGTTAATTCCCAAAAAAAAAAATAATAATAATAATAATCATTCCTTTATGAAATTTTATTTTAAAAAATTTAAATCTCAGGCATAAATTAATTTTCTTGGGTACTTTCTTATTGATGTGTTTTTTAATTTTTTTTCTTTAAAAAAAATCTATAAAACAACATTTGCATAACATGTTTTTTTTTTTTTTGGCTCAAGATTTGCATAACATGTTGACATAATGCCATGTTGGTACTGGACATGTTATATTTTTGGCAACTGTCGATTAAATTTCTTGTCATGTTAATTTACCTTGAAAAGAAAATACTAAAGATCAAAATAATTTATCTTCATATGACATAAAGCATTAAGCATAAGATGATGAGATGATTTAACCAATTTTCTATTAAATTGAGCCTTTTTTACCTTTAGATTCAGTTTTTTTTTTTTTGGGGGGGGGGGGGGGAGGTTGAGTTAAAAAAATCATATAGAAGCTCGGTTGTATAGGCTGTTCTTTGTTGTATTGGTGAAGGAGCGTTTTCGTCAATCAACTATTAGACTAAAAGCGATTTTACCAAATAAGTTTTAAAAGGTCCAAAATTGCTAACAAACAATAAAATTTGACAAATCATCACAATTCTGTCATTAGCCATGTAACGTCTGTTTAATCCCCCCACCACGTTGGATTTGTCTTCCACGTCAATGCCCACGTGGCTTTATCTATTTCTTTTTTTTTTAAAAGGTCAAGAAGCCCCAATTTTTGCTCCAGTCACAGACAAAACGAGGAAATAAAGCCAAATCGCAAAGGGGAGTGAACTAACCAAAGCTTTCTACTTTGACACAGGGAACACCCAAATCGATTGACCCGACAGCGTCCGGCAGAGAAGGAGACAACAAAGAACCAGGAACTCAGGGAAACCCAACGGAGAAGGCGATCTGCAAACTGGGGTTGAATGGCGACATCTTCGTCATCGTCGGCGGCAAGATGTAGACGGAGGGTTGTGCTTCATCGTTGCCTCTTCTACACAAGCTACGCCTTTCCCTTTCTCCGTCATTATCGCTGCATCAAGTTAAAGAGGCAATAAATTAGTTGCTTCAACAACAACACACCCTAAACCATAAAGAACCCCAATTTTTGGCGAAAATCGACTGTTACCTTTCGAAAATTTCACCTACCAAAACCCTAGCGCTACTGTTGATCACGAACTTCAACTCGCGATCCTTGTCGGACGTTCCTCAATCACTTGATTGCAACCCATGTAGGATAATCGGTCACAATTTCTGCTTCCATTACTTCGATTTGGCCTTCTCTGTTGGATTTGGTTGACTCCGTGTGGGTTCTTCGGCGTGGTTCTTCTCTTTCGCTCGCTATCGGGGTGTCGAGAGACAACTTAGGTTTTGTGTGGGGTGTGGAAACAGAACTTGGGATTTGGCTTTTAGTTTATTTGGGGGTTATGTGCTTTTGTCCAACCTGGGAATTCTTCACCTTTAAAAAAAAAAGAAACAGATAAAGCCACGTGGGCATTGACGTGGAAGACAAATCCAACGTGGTGGGGGGATTAAACGGACGTTACATGGCTAATGACGGAATTGTGATGATTTGTCAAATTTTATTGTTTGTTGGCAATTTTGGACCTTTTAAAACTTATTTGGCAGAATCGCTCTAAGCCTAATAGTTGATTGGCGAAAACGCTTCTTCAGCCTATTACAAAGGCAATTGAACCTGAACTTGAAAGTATGAATGTCTCGTTATTCTTCTGCATAAATGGCATCATATATCAGTATGTCACATTGCATTTCCAAGAGGAGCTTGAATGCTTGATGAACTTCCATTAGCAATCTTTGGCCGAAGCACATTAAATAATTTAAGTATGGAACATAATAAATAAGAGTTCTTAAATAATACTCCTCTAGTCCTAAATGTAAGATCTAGTTTGTAGTGTAAATCTCACAATAAACTAGGTCATACATTTAGGACCGGAGGTAGTAGTCTTTTCTAGAATCAAGCTCGGTTCTCTAAAGCTGATGCAGCAGAGTCAACATGTACAAGCAAGCAAGAATAAACTTTCTGCTTCAATCTGTCAATAGTCTCTACAAGCCCTTCGCTCTCTGGGCTTAAATTGCCTCTCAGTTTCTCCAACCACTCATTTGCATGCTTAAGATGAGACAATGTGAGAGCAATATGATTAGCTTCTTCTACATGTCTCCCTGCACTTTCCTTACTCTCCTTTCCTTTTTTCTCTTGGGAACCACCGCCCATGGAAAACCCAGAATCCAATGTCTTCTCCAAGAATTTCAAAAACCATGATCTTGTTTCATTTGAGAGGTTCCCTCTCATCTCTTTTACCTCTTTTAGACCATCCCCTTTGGCCCATTCGAGTTTTTCGGTCTCACTTAGTTTGCTTGCTGCTTGTTTCAGAGACTTTGATGATGTGCCAGCCATGAAGCCTGTCTTTTTACCAGGCTTTTCAGGTTCTGCAGAGGATAGATTTTTGCATGACTGAAGTGATTTATCTTTTAATGGAGATGTGAGGTTTGGTTGGTCCATGAGTTGTTGCAGAGAAAAGAACTTATTCATTGTAAGATGAGGATTCTCTGATGCTGCAGAAGAGCAGAGATTGGCGAACACACTGAAACAAGAGAGACAAAGGAAATAATTGAACACAAAAGGAATTGTGAATTTACTTCTTTCTCCACTGGTACTTTTTTTTCCTCTCATGATGTTTCAGAAAATTGGTAAGAAATTTTTTAAATTACCTTAGACTCTTGACAAGGTTTGCTGCTGAAGATGCTTCCTTTTGAGCCTCCGCTGCAACCTGAGAGGCTAAGTGTTTCCTTCTAAGCATTTCCTTGTAGAATGCCAATAAGGTAACAAGGAAAAATATAAGTTTATATGATTATTAAGGAAAACAAACCATGTAGTGTATAAATGGTGCATAGAGCAGGAAAAAAATGCCAAAAAGGTGACAGTTTACAAGACTCCAACCTCAGTTTCCTCAAATTGAGTCTTATATCTTGTACTTGTTAGATGTTTGGTGTGAATTTGTTTAATAAAATTGTAATACTTATATATGTTCAACATGTCGAAATCAATTGTGGATTTGTTAAACATAGTACTACTATAATGTTAAAGTACCTTTCCTGGCTTCAAAAGGTTGGGAGGCAAAGAGGACCATGAAAGTGTCTCTATGGTGTAGCTTTTATCTTTATTGCGAGACAAAAGGTTAAAGTTCAAATTTTCCTGTTTGGCAGAACTGCGTTTTGTAGAAGAAGATGTGCTCTTAGAAGGTGTCATGTCAATCTCTTGGATGCTAGGTTTAGCCGCCACGTCTTTCTTTGGAGAAGTTGCTTCAAGTCTATAATGAGTTGGGGTCACTGAGACTACCTGTGATACTAAAACCAATCCTTGTCAATAACAAACTCATATTATTTTCAAAAATTACTATGAAGTCCCGAAGAAAAAATGTAATCATCAAAAAGTCCCACAACAAATGAGCAGCATACAATGACAAGTTTCAGTGTAGGAAATAAAAACAGGTCCATGTTATTCACTTGTTATTAGAACTTTTTGGTAATTATATTCCTTCCTTGAAATGTCTCGTTGATTGGCTTGAAATGAAGTTGAAAACTTCTAATTTAAGGGAATACTCATACCGGATGTTTAACCTCTTGCTTTGCCTTTTCCGATCCGACCTTCTTAGTAATAGCTCCACCACCATTCTCTGAATCATTTCCTCTGCTTCCTCCACTATTTTCTGCTCCATTAACCTTAGAATTTGATGTTAAAACACCCTGCATGTACCTGGAAGCAACAATAGCCTTCTCTTCTTTAATAACAATCCTGTTTCTTGGACTTGGATTCTCTTTAGCTTCCATTAAAACACCCATTGATTTCGAAGAACCATTAACAACAACTCCTTCACCTTCAGATTTTATATGACCCTCTGATTGCTCCAACATCTGCATCAAATCCTTAGGGTTTCCTTCAAAAGGGTGTCTTCCAGGAATAGGCCTAACCCCTACAAGAATAGGTACTGGTGTCCCACTCTCCATTTTGTCCACATTAAAGTACTGCCCAAGCTGTAACTTGTTGTTCAAGATAAGCTCATTGTCTTGCTTTGAGAGAGAGACATAAGTTGAATGAGAAGAATCTGAAACTTTTATGAAGAAACCTTGGTTAGGCCATAGCTCAGACCCAGTTAGTGCAGGCACAATGCTTATCACCTGAAGAAGAACCGATCGGTATTCGCCTCGAACTTTCACATCAGAGTTCATACTTTGAAGAAGCTTCAGTAACACTCCAGGTGTGAGAGATGCCATTTTTTTTTCCTTCTTCTTCCCCTTTCAAAGTTTCTGATGTTTAATTATATACCCTTCAAAGTATTATGGAGGAATAGATCTAAAAAAACTTCTGCAGAAACATGAAAATGGACCAGAGAAAACTTCTGGTATAGAATAAAAAGATTGGAAAACAGGGTATTAAACAGAATCTAGAGATTAAAAAAAGAATTTTTTGTTACCTGAGAATGGGATGTGATAGATTCTGAACAGAAATGACAGATGCTAATGAGTTTCCAGATAAAATAATGAATCTGATTGCTTCAGCAGCGGCTTATCCAAGAACATGTTCTAAAGCTTTTGCATGCGAAGCACGTAATCATCAACGTCTCTTGGCTTCAAAGCCAAGGGACAATAATGGCTTAAGCGTGAGAAATGGGAAGGCACTTAGTGGAAGACACATAAATGAAAAAGAAAAACAGAGCCTTTTATCAGGAAAAAAGCTATGCCAAACCTCGCTGTTAATTGAATGATTATTACTAATATGGTGTTTTATTAATTAATTGTGGGGTTTCAATTTGGTCAGGTTTCGTTATAAGTTAGAAGCAATGTACCATAAAGAAAGGTTGAGGATATTGTATTGTCCACATCGTAAGTAAATGAAATGAACAAAATTAGCAGACTTTAGCTTTAAAAAGCACAATCATTTTGCTTGTTCTTCAAAACTCTTACCACAAAGAATTAACCAAGAAGAATTGTCAATGGCTTTTAAGACGACAAATTGACATCGTCAAGTAGCACCATCACCAACTTAATTGCCTAACCAAACAATTGGACTTATTTCAGATTTTCCTCCAAGTAAAAGTACTATCCTTTGTCCCCCTTTTTTTTTCATGAGGATGAGCATTGGGGTTAGTAATATATTACGTCATCATTTAATAATATGTCATACGTACAGCTTAAAGAGTTTCATTATTTTTTATTTATCGTAGGAATAATTTATTTTTAGATGAAATCTAAAACATCCAGATTTTAAAATAAAAAAATAGTAAACTTTTAAACATAAAATAAAATGTAACTATTCAAACTTAATTCTAAACATCTAGATTGAAAATAAAGATGACTAAAAAATTTGTTTTCAGAATCCATAAAATTGCCAATACCAATGAGATTGGTGAGTACCAAAGATGGCCAAATAAAATCCTATTGTCAATGTAAGAACTTTGTTTATAGGTGATTTATGAATACCTTTGTAAATACCTTGAGATTTCCATGCCTAGACTCTAGCAACATTTCTTTTAAAAAAATTAATTATTATTATGTCCATATATTTTTATTTGGGTGAAACCGTGAAACTTACTCTAAACAGTTTGTGAATGTACTTCTCACAATAACCAAATGTATAGAATCCTTCTCATCTTTGGCTTAAAAAAAACTGAGAATATTGCAACGCTATGAAGCAGAAAAGGCATAGGCTTGAGTCTGGGCACGAACAAAGCTAGCATACAAACCATCACCATAGGAAGCCATGAGAGTTTCATGGCTACCAGACTCCACCACAGTACCATCTTCCATAACTGCAATCATTTGAGCTTCTCTGATTGTAGTTAGACGATGAGCCACCACTATGGTTGTTGCTTCTTTTGCCACATTTCTTAGAGCAATTTGAATAAGTTTCTCTGACTCTAAGTCCAAGGCACTGCTTGCTTCATCAAGCAATAACACCCTTGATCTCTTCAATATGGCTCTTGCTACTGCTATCATTTGCTTTTGCCCTCCTGATAACTGGACCCCACTCTCACCTACCTAGTAAAAAGGGGGGAAACAATTGATTTGGTAAAAAAAAAAAAAATTAGAGGAACAGGCATTAACAATATGAGATTACAAGTGGTATCGAACTAGCAACTTACCTGGGTTTCATAACCTTGAGGAAGGCCACTTATGAAATTGTGAACTTGAGCTTTCCTTGCAGCCTCTTCAATTTCTGTGAATGTAGCATTTACACTCCCAAAGGCAATATTCTCCGTAATGCTCCCAGCAAAAAGTGCAGGCTCTTGACTCACCAAAGCCATTTGTCTCCTCAACCATTTTACATCAATCTCTCTCAAATCCAACCCATCAATCATCACTTTTCCTTCATTTGGATCATAGAATCTCTGTATCATCCATATCACTGTTGATTTTCCTGACCCACTTGGCCCCACTAAAGCCACTGTGCTTCCTGCTTTCACCTTCAAATTGAAATCCTTCAATACAATCACCAGAGGCCTAGATGGGTAACAAAATGTCACCTTATTGAACTCTATCTCCAATGACTTTGATCTTGATCTTTCTATCTTCTTACCCTTTGTTCTATTATCGCCTATTAATGGCCTACGGTCTATGATACCTAGAACTGCAGGAATTGCTGTAGCTGCCATGGAAGTATCTGGTGCTAAGCCTGCAAGTTGTCCCACAGAAAATGAGCTCAAAACAAGAATGAGGAAGATCTTGTAAACATCTCCAAATTCTGTTTTGTTCTGTTTGACAAGGTAGGCGCCAAACCAAAGAATTAATGTGTATGCTCCATACATGGCTCCCTGAAAAATCCCAAGTGTTAGGCCTAGAATTTGTGACTTCTTTACAGATTTTGTCCTAGGCTCTAACAAGGCTTGATCAAAGGACGTTACTATTTGTTCTTGGGCAGATAAAGTTGTGACTGTCCTTATGTTTGAAACTGCACCAGAAGCAATATTACTAGCTCTGGCATAAGAATTGTTATCAACTTTTGGCCCTATGTTTATGATCAAACTCAAGTAGCTAGCACCAAGAGTAAATGGGGCCAAAGCAGCAGCCAGAAGGGCCAATCTCCATTCAAGGGAAAAGGATACACCAAACCCTACGGCAGCTGAACTTAACCCCATTAAAAGGACGGAAAATCTATCGCCAAGAACTGAACGAAAGCTAACACAATCAATGGACAACCTTGAAACTAACACGCCAGTGGAGTTTTCTTCGAAATCAAACCATCCTGGTTCTTGTTTTAATATGGCCTGAAAAAGAAAGTCTCTGACCCTTAATGTGAGTTTTGCGCCAGCCCAGCCACACAAGCCTTGTTGTCCTGTCATGGAGATGATGCATCCAAAACCAAGACCAACAAGTGCCAGACAAAGGTGACCAACATTTCTTCTCATCTTTGAAGTGTCTTCATGAAAATATGCTTCAAGGGCCATGCCTAAAATCAAGGGGAAAAGGGACAAGAAAGCACCTGCAAACATACCGTGAAGGAATCCCAATAATAGCATCACAAGCTCTGGCTTTTGCAGTTTCCATATCTCATAGAGTTTGAACTTTCTTGGATTTTTATTTTTTATATGATCCTTATCTTCTAGCTCTTCTTCATACAGGGATATTGAGTACTTAGAAGTGAACCTTGAGATATCTGAAAATGATTTCTTATGGACAGAAAAGTCATTAGCCTTTTGTGTGACATACTCTTCAGGACTAGGTTTTGAAGTGGGATCAGATTCATCAGAAGCAAGCTTGACGAGATTATAATATGTGCCAGCTTTTCTCATAAGCTGGTGATGATCACCAATCTCAGTCACAGAACCACATTCAAGAACTACAATGGTATGAGCGTTCCTTACTGTTGCAATCCTGTGAACAATAACAATGGTGGTCCGGCCAGCAGAAATCTTGTCGATAGCTTTTTGGACTATAGACTCCGACTCAGCATCAAGTGCGCTGGTAGGTTCATCTAAGAGTAGTAGTTTAGGATTTTTAATCATGGCTCGAGCCACTGCAATTCGCTGTTTTTGACCTCCTGAGAGTTGGGTTCCCCTATCCCCAACCTGCCATAAATGTCATCTTTTAGCTAACAATCATTACCTTATATTTTCAGGCTAATTTTGTGTGCATTAGTCTAGCTAAAAATCAAACACATAGACACAAGAACTGTCTTTCTGTTTAGTTACTGTACCTCAGTGTAATAGCCTAGTGGTAGGCTAGAGATAAAGCTGTGGGCATCAGCAGCAATGCAAGCATTAACTGCCTCTTCCTTAGTGGCATTTTCTTTTCCCATCATGACATTCTCAAGTATGGTTGTGGCAAAAAGAATTGGCTCCTGACCTACCATTCCAATTTGATCTCTTAGCCATTTGACTTGAAAGCTTCTCAAATCATGACCATCCAAGGTTATTACCCCTGAAAAGATATTTGAATGCTTTTTAGAAGGGAAAAAGAGGAATTCCTTTTAATTCACTTTCCTATTTATCATTTAATGACTTCGCTGTTTTTGTTCAAACTAGAGTTGTACCCGTATATTGCACGAAGTCTGTGCTAGTTAAAGAGAAAATAAAGGAAGTAAGAAATTGTGACAAAACTATGAAGTGGAATCCGCCATGAATCTTTGACAAAAAAAAAAAAAAAAAGAATCCGCCATGAAGTCCATCTTGGACATCATGTTCTGGCCTATTTTGAAAAGACTCGGATCCGAATTTGTTTTCAAAAATTAATAATTAAAAATAATAAGTCAAGATTGTGACTTTGACGGTTAGCAAAATAAGGAGGAGACGGGTCAAATACTAAAAAATTGTATGCATTAATTATAAATTTGAAATTAATAAATAGAGTTATTTTATCAGTTAATAAAATAAAGAGGACAGATGTCAAACAGAGAACCGCTTACTGCTCTGCTTTTATATAGGTAAGATTACTTTCATCCATCAAATACAAATACAAAAGGCATACATCTACTTATATGGACACATACATTGATATATATATATATATATCATTTGATCTATTCTTACCTTCAATGGGATCATAAAACCTCTCTATGAGAGCAAAGATGGTAGACTTGCCTCCTCCACTGGGGCCAACCAAGGCTAGGGTTGTTGCAGAAGAAATGACTAGGTTAAGGGACCGAAGAATGGGAGCATCAGGACGAGATGGGTATGCAAAGCTGACATTCTTGAACTCAATTATTCCATTAACATTGGCAAGTTTCTTTCCTTCAGAGCTGTATGGATCAATCTCAGGAATTCTCTCTATCATTTCAAATACATGACTTGCTGCAACGGTGCCTGGTGCAAATTGTGCATAATATGAAAGTGCCAGTGCCAAGCCTCTGCCAATTTCAAAAACTAGTGTCATTCTTGTACCATTTAGAGCATAATCAAACATAGACGAATAATCACTTTGTTATGAAACTCTGGGATAACTACTGGCATATGTAATAATACAATGAAGGCTACAATTTCCCTTTTTGCATACCAATGAACTCAATGCGAAAAGAAATGCTAGTTTCTATACCCAACTATAATGTACTAGCTTAGAATTAGAATTAGATTAGAATTTAGTGAATTAGGTATATTTTAGGCCTTTTTTTTTTAATCAAAATAGCTAAAGCCAGTTTGATAAAACTTGCTTTAAGGCTATATACCTTCAATCCGTCTTTCAATTAGTCGATGTGAGACTATATTTTAATACTTTGGACGAGAGAGAATACCTTCCTCCAATATTAACACCAAAGAAACAAGAAATAGCTGCACCTCCATCAATCTCATTTCTGGCAATTAAGAGGGACCCATAAAAGAAAGCCAATGCCCATGTTGAGTAGGTTATTAAGTAGATTAATCCCATGCCTCCACCTTTTGCAAACCCTTGCTTTGCCCCAAATGCCTCTGATTTTTGCAGTACTTCTCTGTATTTTGAACCCATTTGGCCTTCTGCAACAAAAGCAAACAGTGTCCTGATTGATCTTATGGCCTGCTCTGCTATGCTTCCTGCTTCCCTATATGAAGCCTGTGTTCCCAACATAGCATTGAAAGCAGAATGAACAAAAAAGAACCTAGCACATTGTATCAGATTAAAGATCTAATGGCATGCATATACTTTTCCTGCTTTAATTTTGCATGAAATATCTTTTTTTTTTTCCTTTCTTTTTTTTCCAATTTTTCCTAAGAGTGTGTGTTAGTGAGGTTTGGTTGGTCTTACTTCCTCTTTTGCTGTTAGACTTCCATAAACAGCTTTGTAGGCTATGCCGGAGAAAAGAGTGAGAGGGGTAACTGATAAAACCACCAGAGAGACCTTCCATGACCTTAGAAACCCAACTGTGTACCCACAAATGAATGTAAATATATGATGAATGAAATGAGCCATCTGCAGTCCAAATGGGGAAAAAAATTCAGATGATTTTTTAATTAATTCTAAATATGAAATTTTTAATCTTTATAGATAAATTAAGTGAAGAATTGATCAGTAGTGATTAAATTAAATTGATAGAAAAGGGCGGCCCGCCGGGCCATTACACAGACTCCCACTAGGTGGGATCTGGGAGGGTCAGATGGACGCAGTACAAGTGGAGAGGTTGTTTCCAGAAATTAAATTTATAGAAGTACTTGAAAGAAGGGTAAAACCAAAATGAGCTTAAAAAGAAAAAAGGGATGGGACCTTCTCTCCCATGACATCTTGAATTTGAGCAACATCACTTGCAATTCCATGCATGATATCACCAGTGCTCATCTCTGTGTCAAAAATGGCAATGTCTTGCCTAAGAATTGCTTTCAAATACTCTCTTCTTATTCTCTGAGCAGATCTTTCCCCCACCAACCTCCAACATGTGATCTCTGCAAATTTACTTATCAATGAAATATTTAAGACCTCTTAAAAATGCTTCAATAAAATTGAGATTCAAATCTTTTCAAGTTCATTCTGCCTAAAACTTGAAGACACAAACAGAATTTTGTTAATAATAATAATAATAATAATGAGTTGTAGAGTATATGCTTTAAAGTGAAAGAGTTACTTATGAATTGTGTGTTCATTTCCTTACCTAGATATGCTCCTATTAGCACCACTGCAGCTAACCCGACCATATATATGCACACCTGAAAAATTATAATTTGAAGATAGATATTGAAAATTAAAAGAAAAAATAATTAGCAGTAGTGATATCTCAGGGTTATACACAAATTAAAGATGAAAACAAAAGGAGAAAGTGATTATTTTTAGAAAAAATAATTGTGTTTCATGTTTTCTGGTTCAACGTGACTGTTTCAAACTCATGATGGAGTAGCTGAAATGCTCCCACTGAGCAAGAATTTATCATTTTCATTTACCATTTGTCTCTATTTTCGAATGGCAACAATTTACTATCTGTCGTTTAATCATGTTTATGATTTCATCTCTGTTTTTTGTTTAAAAAAAAAATTAAATTTCGTCTAATTTCAACTCAATGACTTGCTTTTATTTTAAATTTTTAAATTTCATTTACTTTTAATTTAATTTCTATATATCCAACGCTAATCAACAAATTTAAAACAATTATGTCATGAACTATCGCATCATCATGTGTTTTTAATGAAATGAGCTTTTCTGGGACATCAACAAGGTAAATAGAATATTCATGTCTGAAACCTCTCATAATTTAACAAAACAGAATTACTAAAATACTTATACATGCTATTATTTTTTTAACTCAAAATAATGTTGTTTTGAACTTAACAGACGGTAAAAAGAAAATATTAAATACAATTCTGTCACTTCCTCCTAAACTCTAAATAGATGGAGAAATTGGTTCATTGATGGATGATCTGAATTGAGTTCAATACCATGGTAAAAATAACACAATTCCGTACTTTGAAGAAAAAATAAGTGAAAAGTCTTGATTTGGAAATTTTATTTGTCAAAAAAGACTCGATATATTCTTTACACAAAAAATATCGATTTTATACACGATACAATACTTGAATTTATGTCCTTTTCCTTCTAACAAAGTAAAATTTTTAAATGATACTCTTTCCGATTTTAAATATAAGACATGGTTTGTTATTATTATTTTTTTAAGATTAAAGAAGCTAAATAAATTACTTTTGTGTGTTCTTAAATTATATATCAGTTTACTAGTCAAGGTAATTTGTTTGAAGAGAAAAATATAAATACTTTAAAATAATTTAATTAGTTTTATTAATCTCTCGGAAAAAATCAATTTTATCTTATATTTAAAACCAAAAAAATATGTGACATTGAGTCCTAGAGATGCACGGCATCGCGGGATGAGCTTATAAGCTCATAGATCTGCTTAGCAGGTAATTTGGACCAGTTTTGACGAGGGTTGTGTGGATTAATTAAGGATCTGATTTCATTATCCATATTTAATTTTTTTAGCTAATTATTTTTAAATAAAAAATATTAATTGAAAGATTGCCTTTATTTTGTATTCTTTATTTATTAAAATTATTTTTATAAAAAAACAAAAATGGAAAAAATGAAATCTTCAAACTGGTTCCAAAAGGACAAAGAAGTGTGTAGTAAGTTGTCGAAGTTCCTTGGACGTACATGTTCGAAGAGGTAAGTGTTTTACAAGTTGAGAGATGAAATGAGTTGTGAGATGTTGCTTTCATGAAAAGAGAATAAAAATTAAAAAGTGGCAATGATTGATGAGTCACCTGTTGGACGTCCCTGAGCATCTGGGTTTTGTTGCCGGCCAATGCTTCAGAAGCAATCTTAGTGACCAACTCACCAAACAGATACGAATAGCAAGGCAGTGATCCGCCATTAATGATCGCCCCAACACACCCCATCATCACTACCACCATATCCCACTTTGTTGAGTACCTAAACAACCCCATCAACCCCACTCTTCTTCTTCCTGAAACGGCCTCCTCCTTCTCCTCATCATCACTCTCACTGTAATAACCCATCTCACTTTCACTCGTAGCGTAGTTTTCGTGCGTTCGAGGATGGTGATGGTGGTTATTAGGTGTTCGACGAGATGTCTGGCTGAGACTTGAAGGTGACGGGGAGCTCCCATGCAATGGACTCAGAGCAGAGCCGAGGGTTTTAGGGTAGTTGAGTCTCTCATTGAGCTCAATCTGCCATGAAATTTCTTCTTTCCAAGAATGTTCAAGATCTGAATGAAACGGTGAGGTGGGAGGAGCTCTTACGTCGACGTGAGAGGTAGAGGCTGTGAAGGAGAAAGAGGTGTTGTAAGAGCTTGCAAGAGATGGGTAGTAGCGGCGTGAATTGGAAGCTGAGATGGAGGAGAAGGACGACACAAAATCCATGGAAGAATTAGCCATGGCGAACTAGACTTTTCGATAGTTGAGGATACAAGAAGAAGAATAATCAACTGATAGTTGCTCTAGGTGATGTTCTGTTAGATTCTTTTGAATTGAGTTTGAGTCCTAGAAGAGACATGTCTGTTGGTACGTATGAGCACCCACAAACCCCTGAACCGAATGTCAAATGATAATATCAACTTGGTGAGTATATATATGAAAACGCATTGGTCCAATGAGCCACAAAAGTCTGCTCTTTGTGCCTGTGTAATGCAGCATAGTCAGATACCAAATTGAGGAAAACACCAGACACATAAGAAGGCTTCTAGGTTTATATTATTCCGTTAGTTAGAATGCACTTGTGTTATGTTTAGTTAACAAGCATCAAACGTCATGATTTGATAGATAGAGATCGCTAACATTTATTTTAATAATAGTCAAAATGACTGACAAAGAATTGGTTTAAAGAGGGTGGCAAATTAAATTAATAAAATTGAACTGAATACAAATTATTAAACTGGAAGTGTTCCTAAGAAGCTTTCATGCCAAACATGCACCAATAGCAGTTAAGCCCACTTTGAAATTTGATATCTTGGACGGCATGGCGTTCAAGTAAAAGGGGCCAGCCGGCAGAGAAATCATAAGTCAGTAATTGTGATAGGTTGGATTAAAAATTAAGCACGTTTCATTTTACTAATTAATTTGAAGGGAGCAGTTTTAAAATGTCAAAGGGTATACATACTTCTAAATTAATTATCATTTCTGTTTCTAAATATAAAATCTAATTGGCTTTTTATGATGAGAAATTAAAAATACTAATTAAATTACTTTAAATTAATTTTGTTTTTATTTTTTCTCGAAATTAATTTTTTTAACTTATAAACTGATATATGATCTAATAATACACAACATATAATATAATTAAATATATTTTTTTTATTTTTCTAATCCCTTTTTAAAAAAAAAGTGAACTGAATCAGACAGACCTGGGGTGAGCATCATTCATTTTGATCGATGTGACTTCTGTGATTAATTATACTTATTGGAAGTCAATCTTTGTGACTATGACTCGTACCCTCATGTAATTTTTTTTTTTTTGCTCGAATACCCTCATGTAATTAGAGAAGCATCCATTTGTCAAGTAACCAGAATTTTGCAATTTGTTTTGTGATCCTTATAGTGTTCACTTCAAGTACATTATTGATTTCCCTCCTCCACAAGATAACAATTTTGGAGGTTTAGTCATGTGATTAATAAGAATCCACCTTCCATACTCAGATCAACGTGTAGTACTCATTCAAAAAATAAACATGTAGTGCTCATCTTCAAATAAAAGGGGGTTTTTTTTTTTTTGGAAACAAATACTTCATGCACTAAAAATTAATTCATTTATAATGCTAGGTGTTGAAAAAATATTTCAAATATTAGATGTTACTAAAAAAAATATTTCAAGATGCTAGTATTACAAGAAAAATATTTCTGAATGTAGGCTTAAAAAATTTATTAGTTTAGAATATTGAATGCAAAAAATATCTGACTGTAAGCCTAAAAAATTTATTAATTTGAAATATTGAATGTAAAAAATATTTCGGGGTGCAGCATACAATTTAATCTAAATAAATAAATAATGATCCTTACCTCAAAATCAAAAGGATGAGCACTACATGCTTATCTTTTTGAATAAGTATAAAATGTGAACCCGATTAGTGACGGGGGTTTATGATTAGGTTTCTTTATTCACGTTATACAAAAAAGGTTTCAGGCTTCATTATTGTGAGAATGTGAGCACATCTCCCCCATGCATAAAGTTTAGAGACCACGTAATAAATTAAACTAATCAAACAGGAAACATTTTGGGGTAAAAAATATTCCACGTGTTATTATTATTGGTTGCCTAATTAGAAGTTGGACCTACCAATGCTTATATCGTCTCTGTCTTGTGTTTGTGACACTATATATATATATATATAATGCGTGTGAGAGTAATGGATTGGTTTGACAGTTGAAATTTGGAAAACTGTGATATTTATATGTACAATACATAATTGTGATGGAAAAAGAGAAATAAACATTTCTGTAATGTTATTCCGTAATCTTGTATTCAATTATTAAATGATAATGTAACACTCCCAATTTCTAATCGTTATAATAACAAAAATTTAAATGATTTTTATAAATAAATTAATAAAATTCGAAATAAACAACCTTGGGAGTGTTATCGCCGCACTTATACTGGGACAAGTGCAAGGCTACTTATTACAAATAAGGTAAATTCAAACTTAAACAAAATATATGTGTTTTTAATTGGAACAAAATAAAGTAAAATAAACAGCTGACTGTGCTCCTCACTTCTCACTGCTAGCCCCAACCCTCGGCACCTGTTTCACTGAAATTCTACTCCCCCGAAGGATCATCGCAGCCCATGAACACAAACATTAGCAATTGCTGGTAATTCTAATAAATCACAATCAAATATAATCAAATCCAATATACGTAGTAATTGAATCAAATATCAATTTCTATATTCATAATATAGATACACGTCAAATCAAATATTATTCATTATCTTTATTAAATTCATGATAGACCCGGGAAACCCTGCCAGTCTATTTAGTGGGAAGAGAACCATGGTAAACCCGGGAAACCCTGCCAGTTTACCCTGTGACCCGGGAAACCTTGCCAGTCACAAATCATCAAATTGGCCATCATCAAAACATCTCTTCCTAGTGTGCACACCTCTTCCCAAAGTTGCTACTAGTGTCCCGGGAAACCCTGCCAAACACCACTTTGGGAAGAATGGATACTATCATTTTCACATCAGTGGCATAAAACCCAAAAGTTGTGTTCATCACTTGGGAGGTACCGTCCCAAGCTATCCTCCCACTATTAATTCATTACAATCACACACAATCAGGAAATTCAATCTTGTCACAATTATCAATTTCTTCATTGAATATATCAATTACTCAAGGGCGTCATGACTTTCCAAATTATTCAAGAGTATAATAATTCAAGTATTCGATACAAGAGCCAACACATATTATAACTCAAATACCTATCTGAGTAAAGTCTAATTATTTAAAACACACACATAATAAAATTCCTAAATTATTTCTATTATTTAATTATCTTTTTTTTATATACTTTTCTATCATTTAATTAAATGTAGGATACGGGATACCTTGATATCAAATCTAAGCGTGTCCTATTTCATTATGCAGCGGATATTATCTAAAGAATGAAAGAATATTAATTAATATAGCATCAGACACAACTAGCATAAACATTAAAATTATTGTGCCTCCTTTATTGATAAATAATGAATCGCTTCGCATGGTATGTGATCAAAATATGTAAAATATAAAATAAATAGATATATATTCTATATAATAAATAGAATACATAATAAGATTTTCTAATATAAATAATATAATAAAAAAATATATAATATGAAATATTAATATAATTACTATAAATAGAAATCAATTATATTATATAATCTAGTTAATAATAATAAAATCAATATATTCGATGTATATTCTATATAATAAATAGAATATATAATAAGATTTTCTAATATAAATAATAATAAAAAAAAGATATATAATATGAAATATTAATATAATTACTATAAATTGAAATCAATTATATTATATAATCTAATTAATAATAATAAAATCAATATATTCGATTTCTATATAATAAATAGAATATATAATAAGATTTTTTTTAATATAAATAATATAATAAAAGAAAAGATATATAATATGAGATATTAATATAATTACTATAAATAGAAATCAATTATATTATATAATCTAATTAGTAATAATAAAATCAATATACTCGATATATATTCTATATAATAAATAGAATATATAATAAGATTTTCTAATATAAATAATATAATAAAAAAAGATATATAAAATGAGATATTAATAGAAATCGATTATATTATATAATCTAATTAATAATAATAAAATCAATATATTCCTATTATAGTTTATTACTGTTCTGTATGAAGAACACAGAGATTGGACTTGACTAGGGTGTCAAGCCTAGAGCCTACGTACCCTCGAGGGGATCAAAGTCCACGTAGTTCGCAACAAACTTGAAGGCACGTAGCCAGGGGAGTGGGGTGTGTGCTCTGTGTGGCAGAAAGTAACAAGAGCATAAGATAGAACGTGTGCACCTGTTTAGGGTTTCCTTCTATTTATAGAGGAGCTTGGTGCCCGTATCTTCCCATTGATGGGCGATATCCATGATTGAGCCCTTGAGGGCTGATTGGCTGGTGCCATGATTGTAGGAGGATCTCCTATTAATGAGTTCCTAAATATAGGGGATCTCGGATCCTTTCCAAATATAGCGCGGATCCCTTATAGGCGCTGTTGGGCCAGGGTGTGGACTTAGGCCTATTGGGCCGGTCCGTAACAGTTGCCCCCCAGCTTGGTCGTTCAGGCTTCTGGATGGCCGAGATGTTTAGTGCCCCGTGCCCGTTTACGTCCGAGGTCCTCTTTTTCGGACTGGGTCGGCTTTCGGATGCCGTGGCCCTTAGCTCGGCTCGGGACTGTGGTCGGCTCCATCGGTTCTCGCCCCGCCCAGAACGTCGGTTTTGCTTATGCCCGGGCGGTTTTTATCCTGTCCGGGTCCCCAAGCGTTCTCTTGCCTTTTGGGATTCTTCGTATGCTTTGGTTTTCCCCCTACGTGAACCGTCACTGTGGTTTTACAGCTGTCAGATCCTTAGTGGAGGGAGTCTGCAACCGTCGCGCCTTCTCGTTTCTCGAGGCCCGTGCGCATTTATTGCGCTGGCGTCGTGCTGCGCCAATCTCGTTTCGTCTGTATGGGAAAATACCGTTGTACCCTTCTTGTGCTAGGATTTCGGTTTAAATAGCCTTCTCTGTGCTTCTTTCCCACTTTTCCCGCTACTACATTTTCTCTCTCAGCTCACTCTCTGGTTTCTCTAGAGCTTCAGAGGGGATTCTTTGTGCCCGGAACTTTCGCCATCTTCCAGCGTTCTAGTTCCTTCCTCTTTCACATAACAGGTATTGTGCCACTTTCCCGTCATTTTGTTCGGTATTTCTTTCTCTTTTACCGTTTATTCTTCGTTGTTTGCGTCATCACTCTTCCCTCCTTCCGGGTCTCCTGGGTTTCTTTAGAGTCAGTGCACCCGAAATTCGTCCCATTGTTTCCCTAGACACTGCTCTTAGCGCCTTAGGTTTCTGACCATGGTGAGGGGTAGAGGTATCCCTGGTTCTGCAGCAGCTCCATTGACGCCTGAGGAGGAAATGCTCCTTCGTGCGCGTCTCCCGCGGGCTACTTACTGGGTTCTTGGAGGTGAACCGCCTGCTTCGGGAATCCTGGATCCTTCGTGGCGAGGTGGGGCTCGCCCGTCCACGGGAAGGGTTTCCGTTTCAATTCCACGCTCACCCTTCCGGGCGCTTGCATCCGCTCTTCCTCCAGAATCGCTTGGTGGGACCTTGGTGGGTTCCTCTTCCAGCTCCCAATCTCCGGTGGTGATGGCTCGGCCACTGAATTTTTACAAGGGTCCCTCTACTGCTTGCCCGACGTCTGCCCCAGAGGGTTATGCCGGCCCCTGCTGGGACTGCCTGGCGGAGGCTTCCGTATTGATGGCGGGTGATAGAGATGTCGAGGCCTCATCTATTCTAGGCTCCTGCCGGCATTGGTCTGTCCCGGCTGCCCCCTCTCGTGTCCCTATTCGTCCTAGTCGGCCTTCTTTAGTACCTGCTGTTATGCCTGCGCCAGGTATTTCTGCTTCTTTGCTAATACCGGCTTTGTTTATTTTCATATAGGCTTATTTATGGCTCCCAAGTCGGGATCTTCAAAAAAGCGTTCGGAGGCCGGTGGTTCGGACTCTCTCAGTCCGTCCGAAGCCCTGATTCGCCGATACGGCTGGGTATCGCACGACGTGCTGGCAACAACGTCGTTGATGTCGGAGGTAGACATAGCACGGCTGGAGGTCCCGGCCATGCCCGGATGCGTCCTTAGGCGTCCGGGTCCTGAGGAGCCTGTATGTGCGGCTCGGACCGAGGGTCAGCCGGACTTTTTCTTCTTTTACCGGGACTACTTGACTCGGGTCCAAGTTTCTCTCCCTTTCACCCCCTTCCAGATGGAGGCGTTGCGGCATCTTCGTCTCGCCCCGACACAACTTCATCCGAACGGTTGGGGATACCTAGTGGCCTTCGAGCGGTTATGCGGCCATTTTCCGCTCCCCATCCCCTGTACCGCCAACCTCTTTTTCCACTTCTTCGGACCTTTTGCCCCTAGTTCGTCCGCGAGGGGTGACAATCTGAGGGGCATGGTATCCCTGCGGATCAACCCAGACCGTCACTTGATGACGCCCTTTTCCGACTCTTTCAAACGGTTTAAGGGGGCTTTCTTCAAGATCGAGGCCGTCCCGGGGGAGCGGCCGTGGTTCTTAGAGGATGGTGGTCGGTTCCCGCTGTATTGGGGGGAAGGTCATTACAAGGCTAAGGCCATCTCCTACCAGGTTCCGCTCGAAGACCTGGTGCCGGAATCGGTTTCTGCTTTGCCACGGCTCGAGGCCCTGGTTGCCGAGTACGGTGTGCAGCCGGCTGGCTTCTATATTTCCGCTGAGCCGGCGCCTTCCTCCTGTAGGGTCACTAGTAGTTGTGTTTGTTTTTGTTTTCAGTATTGTTCTTATGAATCGGTGGTTTCTGATCTACTTTGTTTCTGTTTGTTTGCAGCTAGGGCTATGGACGACCTGCCGCTATACGCTCGCTTGTCGAGGGCGGCCGCCGCGCCTACGAGTCGTCCCAAGAAGCGGGCGGCTTCTTCCACTGCCGGTGTTCCTTCTGCCCCGGCCCCTAAGAAGGCCAAAGGCCCTGCTGCTGATGGCCTTTCTTCCGCCTCGGCTTCACAGGCTGCTTCCTCGGGGGGGGCTCCTGTGCTTGAGGGCCGGGAAGTCGCTGCTGTGGACCCAAGCCCGGTGCCCGGTTCGCAGGCTTCTGAGGGGCGTGAGGCCCCAATTTCCGATGAGGAGGTTGAGGCTGAGTTTTTCGCCGATGATCCTCCTTCCTCTCTGCCGGATCTGCCTTCGTCATCTTCGCTTCCGCCACCACCGCCGCCGAAGTCTCTTCTTGCCCGTGGCCGTCTTTGGCATGATGGGGTAGTTCCTGAGGTTTCCACCGCCTTCCTCCCCCCCGACACTTCACTGGCTGTGCTGCCCTGACTCGACCGGCCCTGGATGAGCTGCACAGGAACCAGGCAGAGCTTTGCCGGGCGGTGGGATATAACCAAGCCCTGATCCTCGTCCGGGAGCAATATGCTCGTGCCCACGCTGATGTCCAAAGGCTGCGGGCACAGGTCGAGGAGTTGACCAAGAGTTTGTCGGCTGCGGAGGCCAAGGCCGCTTCTGCTGGCGAGCTGCAGGAGGAGCTTGAGGTAGCTGAGGCGAAGGCTATGTCGGCCGGGGAGGAGCTGGCCAAAGGCCTGGCGGCGCGGGATGCGGCCCTCGCGGAGCTGGAGGGGGTCCGGGCGGAGCTGGAGGCCGCGAAGGCCGCGGCGGTCCGGGCGGAGCGGGAGCTACAACTGTCCCAGGAGCATGCCGAGTCGGTTGCCGTGGAGTGCACCCGGGCCGTGAAGGAGAGGTCCGAGAGCCTGGCTGCGGCCAAGGCTTTGGAGGAGCGGCTGGCTGCTTTGGCCGGGGAGGAAAAGGCGGCTCGGGCAGCCCTTGCTGCTGAGAAGGTGTCCTCCCGGGAGCTTACAGACGCCCTGGTGCAGACTGCCGAGGCCTGCTTTAAGCAAGCCTTGCTCCAGATCCGGTACCTCAACCCCGGGGTTGAGCTTCGAGTGGAAGGATATGATCATCGTGCCTTTGTTAAGGACGATGGATCTTTCCTCCCATTCGAGCCTCAAACCGCCGAGGACCCTGATGAAGAGGCCGTGGAGGGTGCTACCGGGACCGGGCCGGAGGAGGAAGCTGATGCTGGGTCGGGCTCCTCGGCTTAGCTTTTATTTTTTCTATTTGCATTTCTTGGGGTGTTAGAGCCCTTGTAATTTTTGCTTTTCTTTGGCCTTGGTGCCATTCTTGTACAGACTTTGAACGACTAACAACAATTTATCTTGCCTTGTGCCGCGATCTGTACCTGTTTTAATTTTTACCGTCACTTTTGTCTGGATTCGACAATGAACGATTTAACTTTGTATCATCCTTTTTCGTCAGTCGGCTGTGTGGACGTTTAAATAACTTAGACAATGGGTGAGCTTATCTCGCTTTTGTCTAGGTTTGGGTGTTCTTTTGGCCGTATGGTTGCAGGCCGTCTGGATGCTCTAGACAATGGATTTTGCAATCCTTTTGTCTGAGCTTAAGAGTCGATCGGCCGTGTGGGTACGGGCCGTGTAGACAACTTAGGCAATGGATAATTTTATCATTCTTTTGCCCAAGCTTTAGTGTTTGTCGGCTGCATATGTACAGGCCGCTGTTTCTCTACCACACTTAGTGCGTGGGAGGTTGGGGCAAGGTTGTCTTGTTTCAGCCTCGTCAGGCATAACTAACCATACTGCCTCGGCCCGACTTTCAAGCAGCCGAGCTCCAACTTTCTTTTAGTTGGATCAAGTTGTACCGGCGTAAGGGCGGGACTACCACGTGTCAAACCGAGGCTTCGTCTGCCTGGAGTCGGACATTTTGACCTGATCAGGGTCGGCATGGCAGGCTGCTTGCTTAGCCGGGCGAGCGTTGACGCGTCAATTTCGCAAAGGGCCGTGTTCGATTCCTTTGCCGAGCTCTAACCAATGCCTGTCGGAGTACGACGGCCGGTTTTTGTACATCTAGATGTTTTTGGTTCTGGCCGGGTTTGTGACCTCGGGGCCGTCTACCGGTGCCGGGGTTAGTAACCCCGGCTTTTGGTTTCTTAGCCGGGCTTCATTGCCTCGGCCTTGTTGCCTTTGGCCGAGCTAAGCGGCTCAGGCTTTATGCTTAAGCTTTGTGCGTTTTGGTAAATATTCCCAGCGGGATCCTTTATTGATGAAAAGAAATAGCCCTACGGGGCCTTACAAAGCATCATAATCAGAAATGACATAACTTGGACTCAAGACGAAAGGAAAACAAATGCGAGGAAAGGAATAATCGTAAAAGCTAACAAACGCTGCCGAGAAAGGGTCTAGCTATAGTAGATCTTCAGCTTATCGGCATTCCATGTCCTTTTGATTGGCTTTCGTGCCAAAGTCTCGAGGATATATGCTCCTCCGTCGAGCTTTTCCTTAATCCGGTAGGGCCCTTCCCAGTTCGCCGCCAGCTTCCCGTCCTTAGCATTCTTGTTGCCTATGTCGGCCCGTCGGAGTACTAGGTTGCCTCGGTTGAAAGACCGGGGTCTGACCTTTCTGTTGTACTTAACCGCGAGTAGTTGCTTGGCGGCTAGTTCCCGGCAGTGCGCTGTAACCCGGATTTTATCAATGAGGTCCAAGTCAGTCTTCAAGGCGTCGTCATTCGATCCCTGCCCCTCTTGCCCGGCTCTCACCTTTCTCCAGGATGGCTGTCCGATTTCAACCGGGATCATTGCCTCACATCCATAGGTCAGCCTGTACGGGGTTTCTTGAGTCGAAGACTGTACACTCGTGCGGTACCCCCAGAGGATACTGTGGAGCTGTTCGGTCCAGCTGGTCTCGGCTTGCAACATTCGCCTCTTTAGTCCGTCGAGGACGATTTTGTTGGCGGCTTCAGCCTGGCCATTGGTCTGTGGGTGTTCGACGGACGAGAAGTGCTGCTTAATGTCCAAGTCGGACATTAGTGCCTGGAAACGATGGTCCACGAATTGGGTCCCATTGTCCGTGACGACCTCGGCTGGTATGCCGAAACGAGAGACGATGTTGTGCCTGAAGAATTTCATCACTCTGGCCGACGTTATTGTGGCGAGTGGCTCTGCTTCGATCCATTTGGTGAAGTAGTCGACTGCGACGATGAGCCATCTACACTGCCCTTGCGCCGGCCGAAAGGGTCCGAGGATGTCCATGCCCCACTTGAAGAAGGGCCATGGGGCTGGCATTCCTTTAAGTTCAGAGGGTGGTGGCCATATGACCCTGGCGTGCTTCTGGCAACTGTCGCATGTCTTGGCCTTCTCCATGGCGTCCTGACTCATAGTCGGCCAGTAGTAGCCGGCGCGCAACGCTTTCCGGGCTAATGCCTTGCCCCCCATGTGGTGGCCGTTAGCGCCTTCGTGTAGCTCGGCCAGCACATATTTGGCTTCGGAATCTCCAAGGCATCGCATCATTGGGCAATGGAGTCCCTTCCTGTATAGTTGGTCGTCGACCATAGCATAGAGGGCGGCTTCTCTGATCAGCTTTTTTGCGTCTGTCGGGTCGGTGGGGATAATTCCCCTCTCGAGGTAGTCTTCAATAGGCTTTCTCCAGTCGGCCCCTCCAAAAATGGCCATGATGCAGCTGGGCTCGGCCAGGTTCTGTTGTATCACGGTCCTATGGTTGTCCGGCCGCTTAGTGCTTGCCAACTTAGAGAGGATGTCGGCTCTCGCGTTCTCTTCTCTGGGGATATGGGACACTGTGACCTCTTCGAATTCGGCCATCAGCTCTTTGGCTTTATTTAGATACTTTGCCATGAGCGGGCCCTTCGCTTGGTAGGTGCCGTTTATCTGAGCCGCGACGAGCTGCGAGTCGGTTAAGACCTTTACTCGTTGGGCGCCATTATCCTTTGCCTGGAGTAGTCCGGCCAGTAGGGCCTCATATTCGGCCTGGTTATTAGAGGTCTGGAATTCTAACTGAAGAGAGTGTTCGGTGGCTACTCCCTGTGGGCTTTCCACGATGACTCCTGCACCGCTGCCCTTCGCATTGGACGACCCATCCACATAGACCTTCCACGTCCCGTCACTGACTATGGCCGGGGTGAGTTCCCTAATGAAGTCTGCGAGTGCCTGGGACTTGATCGCCTGCCGGGCTTCGAAAGCAATGTCAAACTCTGATAGCTCTATGGCCCAATTGGTCATCCTCCCTACCAGGTCCGGCTTATGCAGAATTTGCCGGATCGGCTGGCTGGTTCGTACGACAATCCGGTGTCCCTGGAAATACGACCGGAGTCTTCTTGCGGCTGTGAGTAGAGCAAAAGCTACCTTCTCCAGCTTCTGGTACCGGATTTCAGAGCTTTGCAAGGCCCTGCTGGTGAAGTATATTGGTGTCTGCCCTGCCTCGGACTCCCTTACTAGGGCGGCGCTCACGGCTTCATTGCCGATTGATAGGTAGAGGAATAAGGTCTCTCCTGGGTCCGGCTTCGTGAGCACCGGAGGGGATGCCAAACATCTCTTAATTTCCTCGAATGCTGCGTCACAGTCCGGGCTCCATCCGCCCCTGGTTTCTTTCTTTAGCAGCTTGAAAAGAGGTAGGGCTTTCTCGGCCGACTTCGGCAAGAAGCGCATCAATGCGGCTAGTCGGCCCGTCAGCTGCTGTACCTCCTTTTTAGACCCCGGGGGCTGCATGTCGAGCACGGCTTTGCATTTATCCGGGTTGGCCTCTATCCCTCGGTTCGTTAACATGAAGCCTAGAAATTTCCCTGCTGGGACCCCGAAGGCACACTTGGCCGGGTTCAACCTGATTCGATGTCTTCTTAACTTCTCAAACGTCTGTTCTAGGTCCCGGATGTGATCTTCTGGGAGTTTTGACTTGACGATCATGTCGTCTATGTAGACTTCTATGTTACGCCCGATCTGATCCTCGAAAACTCGGTTCATCATCCTTTGGTAGGTGGCCCCGGCATTCTTCAGTCCAAAGGGCATGACGTTGTAGCAATAATTTGCCTTATCGGTTATAAAGGCGGTCTTTTCTTGGTCCTCGGGATGCATGGCGATCTGGTTATAGCCGGAGTAGGCATCCATGAAGGAGAGGAGTTGGTACCCAGCCGAGTTGTCCACCAGCTTATCAATGTTGGGCATCGGGTAGGAGTCCTTAGGACAGGCTTTGTTGAGGTTGGAGTAATCGACACACACTCTCCATTTGCCGCTGGGCTTGAGGACCATGACTACGTTGGAGAGCCAAGTGGTGTATTGTACCTCCCGAATGAAGCCGGCCGCTAGGAGTTCCTCAATGTGGTCCTCCAGGGCCTTCTGCCTGTTGTCCGCGATGTTCCTCTTCTTCTGTGCCACGGGTCTAGACCCTGGCCATATGCCGAGCTTGTGACAGCAGAAGTGGGGGTCAATGCCGGGCACCTCGGCCGAGGTCCATGCGAAGACGTCACGGTTCTGCCTTAAAAAGCGTATCATGAGGTCTCTCAGGCCGTGGTCCATATTACGGCCAATTTTGGCAGTCTTGGATGGGTCCTCGCCTAGCATTATCTCCTCCAGCTCTCCCTCTGGTTCGGGCCTCGGATTGTCCGGCTCCCGGAGGTCCAACTCGACCATGTTGACTTGCTGCCGCGGGCGTCCACCCGAGGCGGCTTCGGCTACTCGCTCATTAGATCCGAGCCGGGGTGGAGACGATGCTCCTCCTTCCTCGACCCGGAGAGCTTCGTAGTAGCACTGTCTCGACTCTTTCTGGTCCCCAGAGACCACGACTATCTGGTTTTTACTATTGACCATCTTGAGCTTCTGATGCTTGGTGGATACTAGGATATCCCAATTGTGGATCGTTGGTCGCCCCAGGATCACGTTATAAGGGGACCGGAAATCAGCAACTACGAATCGTACCCGCTCCGATTTGAAGGCTTCTTTGGTGCCCAGAGTTAACCGGAGGTCGATGTAGCCTTTTGGGAAGGATTGCTCGCCATTGAAACCCACCAAGGTGGTTTTGCAAGGCTTAAGGTCCTCTTTGTCGAGGTGCATCCTTTTGTAGGCATCCCAACTTATGATGTCCGCTGAACTTCCTGCATCCACAAAAATTCTTTTAACACGACAGTTTATCAGGGTTCCGGTGATTATCAGTCCGTCCAGATGTCCGGGTATGACGTCTTCCAATTCTTCATCCGTGAAGGTTAGGGCAGGCGGCCGAGGCTTCTTTGGGTCTTCCTTGAATTTAGGGGGGTCTCGGACGGTCAATACCTCGCGGAAATATTTCTTTCGCTGGCTTATTGTGTCTCCTCCTCCCCCAAATCCTCCGCTGACGACGTTGCACTGGAAGTCGACGTCGGGAAATTCGTCGTCCGAGGCCGCCTTCTGCTTTTTTCCCGGAGTTCGGGACTCCTTGGGCGGACTTCTGGAGCGGGCGCGGTCGTTGCGTTTCCCGTTCGTCCTTCCCTGAGTCTTGATCACGTACTGACGCAGTTTCCCATCCCTTACGAACTTCTCGATTGCGTCGCGGAGGTCATAGCACTCGTCGGTGGTGTGGCCGTTGCAGTCGTGGAACTTGCAGAACTTGGAACGGTCCGTGTTGGAGCGTCCTCTGATCGGCTTTGGCCTGTCCACCCGCTTCATCTCGGTCTGGGCTACCTCCTTCCATACCTGGGACCGAGGGACGTTCAGCGGGGTGTAACTGTCGTACTTGGTCTTCTGGTCGGCCCGGTCAGACTTTGTCCGGCCGTCCCGGCTGCGCTGTCTCGGGTCGGTCTTCGTCCTTCTCGGGCGTTCGTCGTCGCTGGGCGGGCTCTTCCTAGTTCGTTCAGGTTCATCGGCATTGGCCGCCTCCATCTGCTCCATTTCCAGGTACTTCTTCGCCTCGGTATAGAATTCGGTCAAGGTGTACGCTGGATTCTTACATAGGTGACGAGCCAGCCGGGATGCTGGATCCAGTCCATTTACCAGGCAGTGTACGTGGACATCCTCGGGCAATGACCGTACTTGCATGGCCACGTCTCGGAACCGATCCAGATACTTCTGCAAGGCCTCACCCTTCTTCTGACGTACTTTGCTCAAGGTGAACGTAGTCTTCGGCTGCTTTTTGCTGGTGGCAAAGTGCAGCTCGAATTTTCGTCCGAGGTCTTCATAGTCTCGGATAGAGTTGTCCGGAAGAGATGTCAGCCACCTGTGTGCCGGCCCGTCCAGAGTAGCCGCAAACAGGCGCTGAATGACCGGACCGCTGATCTGTCGGACCCACATGAGCTTCTCAAAGGTAACCAAGTGGTTCCGGGGGTCTTGGCTCCCATCGTATTTCGGCAGGCTGCTTAAATCAAAGCGTTTTGGGAAACGGGCTGTTGCCGCCTCCCTCGAGAACGGGGATCTTCCCGTCTCTGATAGGTACGTCACCCGATATTCCCGAGGCGATCCGTGGCGAGGCCGGGGAGGTCTTTCCTCAGCGCGGGTTTCTTCTCGATCACAGTATTCCCTTTCATGCCGATTGGTGCGGTTAGGACCGGCACCGTGGTTTCCTCTGTCTCCCGGGGACCGTGGTCCGCCGTGGTCTGCAATCGGGCGTCGCCTCGGTTCGCCGTCGTCGCGGCGTGGGTTCCTCGGCTCAGAGTTGCTCGAGGAGCTGCTGTCGCCTGCCGAGGCTCTCCTTGTATGACCGCGACCCCTGTGACGGCCTCTTACGCGGCGGTCATTCTCGAGCGCTTCTTGGATCATCTTTCCGATAGCTTCGAAGTCAGCCCGCCTCTGCAGGTCGTCGCGTTTTTCCTTGTTCTCCAGGCGTCGCATGAACGATTCCTGAGTCCTCCTCATCATGCGGACGTCGGCATCAACTGCTCGGACATCACGCGTTGGAGATGGCGCGAGTGCTTCCTCTGGATGCCGGTCTTCATGCCGCGGCTGCTCGTCACGGAGCGGCTGCTCCCTGTCCGGGGAGGAAGTCACCGTATCAGTAACATGTCCTTCTGGGGTGCTTCCTCTCCGAGGTGGTGCCGGCGGCTGGTCTGGCGGCGGGCGGCTGGCTTGTGGGTCTCCTCCCACCGGTTGGGGATTTCTGCTGTGGCTTCTAGTGCTCACCATTAGTAGTCACGGGGATTGAAGTTTACGGTTCCCCACGGTCGGCGCCAATGTTCTGTATGAAGAACACAGAGATTGGACTTGACTAGGGTGTCAAGCCTAGAGCCTACGTACCCTCGAGGGGATCAAAGTCCACGTAGTTCGCGACAAACTTGAAGGCACGTAGCCAGGGGAGTGGGGTGTGTGCTCTGTGTGGCAGAAAGTAACAAGAGCATAAGATAGAACGTGTGCACCTGTTTAAGGTTTCCTTCTATTTATAGAGGAGCTTGGTGCCCGTATCTTCCCATTGATGGGCGATATCCATGATTGAGCCCTTGAGGGCTGATTGGCTGGTGCCATGATTGTAGGAGGATCTCCTATTAATGAGTTCCTAAATATAGGGGATCTCGGATCCTTTCCAAATATAGCGCGGATCCCTTATAGGCGCTGTTGGGCCAGGGTGTGGACTTAGGCCTATTGGGCCGGTCCGTAACAATTACGATACAATATATTTAATATTTTAATTACATTTTATATTTCTATTTATTCTAGCTAAAATATAGGATCATAGCTAATATCTAGAATTACTAATAGCACTACCCAACAGACTCGGTAAGGTAAATTAAAATGACTCCACTACTCCCAAAAATAGTTAACCACATGCTTTTAATAATATAAAAAAAATCAGCACACAATAAACATTAAAAAAAAACTAAAAGAGGAATTGGTGCTGCAAGCTACACGCACAATTGAAAGATGTAGTTAGACGCACAAAGTGACTTTACAAAAAGCTACTCCAAAAGAAATATATATCATTCGATTACCAAAGTCCCAAATACCAAAATCTAAAACGTATGGGGATCTTATGTTAAAGGGTATGTGACTTTTGCAAAAACAAGTTATCACGCAAAGCGAGAAAAAGCAATATATGTATATTCAATTGCCAAAGCCTAAAACACTCAAGGCCAAAACGCACATGATCAATACTTATGGCTAGTGAAGATCAACCAGAATTATATCCTAAGATGAAAACATCTTTCTCATAGAGGAAGACAAACACAAGATTTATGTACTGAATGAAAATCATGAGAAAGAATGAGACGACAATTTTGTGGATTTAAAAGAATCATGCTCTGTAGCAACAGATTCCTATTATTATAGGGATTAGGATTTCCTATCAAAATTTACATAAATCTAACCTAAACCTCATGGGGATTAGAATTACCTGGTCTCCGCTTTGCTAGCCTCCTAGAAGAATGAGAGTATAGCGGCAGAGAAAAGTATCGGGTGTTTTTCTAGGTTTAAGCGGTCACACCTAAATTTATAATTAAAATCTAGGGTTTTAGCTATGGGTTAGGCTTTTTACTTATTCCCGATAAATGAATTAAAACAAATGGTAGAGTTTTATTATTAAATATATTTTAAGTCCGATGATGAATTAAAAAAATTAAAAATATAATCTGATCTAACTAACTCCTAGATTCTTGGATCTAATATTAAATAATCTAATAATACTATTTACAAAATAATATGATTACCACACAAACAATACAATATTATTAATTTTTACTATATTATTATTATTACTACTACTACTACTACTATTTCTATTATTAATCATTATTATTTTATTAGTATTATTTTACTCTATCATTATCTTTACTATTTCTATTATTATCATCATTAATAAAAATCCGGGGTATTACAGATAAAAACACCCCCTCCCTCTTTAATATAAGATTTATTTGGTGAGTTCATCTTAATTCTAAATAAAAGATATAGTTTTCATATTTGTTAATATTTTCATAATTTACCCATATTGATACTACTTCAACAATAAAATTAAGGAAGATAACTAGGGTGTTGTAAAAAATATATCTTATATTAACTAATAATCAACTTCCTTAATTTAATCAAATTAAATAAATATATCTTATACTAAAAATAGGATGGAGTATATAATATAACGTTCAGACATTGAATTGAAGCATTCTTCCCATATTTGAGAGGAATTAGCATCAATTTCAAGAATAATCATTGACCCGTATTAAAGGTGTTACTAGAGTATGATAAATTACAATAAATCATAGTAACGACAACTATTGGTCCTGGATGTGGAAATGGGACATCCCTCAGAAAATCAAACATTTCATGTGGCAGATTGGGCATAAGAGGCTTATCACTAATGATCTTCGCGCAAGGAGGGGTTTTACTACCAACAGCCTTTGCCCTTTCGGATGCAATGCTGTTGAAAACATAATTCACGTCATCAGAGATTGTGAGAGGGCTAGGGACTTGTGGAAACAAATCTTGAATCCCAATTATTTCTCCAGGTTTTTTGCAGGTTCTTTGCAGGATTGGCTCATCTGGAAAGCAAAGCGCAGGCCAGGGAAGGGAAAATTTCAAAACTTCTGTTGGACTAAAGTCTTTAGCACAGGATGTTGGATTCTATGGACATCCAGATGCAAATTCCTTTTTCAGGGCGAGAAAAAGGACACCAGGGAGTTGTTGCACTTATGTTATTACCTACTTATGGAGAACGTCATTAACCAGAAATTATCTCACCAAGTTTTTCACTTTTGCAGGGTTAATGAGAAGTCTTGGACACCACCGCCTCCAAACACTGTCCGCATCGATGTTGATGGATCCGTCCGCAACCAAGAACAAGCAGCTTGTGGAGGTGTTATTCGGAACTCCCTTAGGCAGTGGTTGATGGGGTTCAAAAAGCATCTAGGTCTTCGCACTGTTGTCGAAGCAGAGATTTATGCTATCATGGTTGGGCTGAAAGTTGCTAAGAATTTGGGTTTGCAGAGAATCCTACTTTATTCTGATTCTCTCGACGCCATTAACACCCTTATGAGAGATAGCTGCCATGAAGATCACCCGCTCAGGGATGCTATCAGGGAGACCAGAGACCTTCTGTTTGGTGACTGGGATGTTCAACTTCACTACACACCAAGAGACAATATCTCTTGTGCTGATTATATGGCCAGGGAGGGCCATGAGACCTTTACTGATGCTGATTTGGTCCTCATTCCAACGGTTCCTATTGGATGCCTTCACATGTTTTTGCAAGATCAGTTGGTCTGTGCCAACTAGTTCTTTCTTGGTTGTAGTATTTTGGGCTGGCATGTAGTCTAGCCTTTGTATCCCTTCAAGCCACGGCTTGCCTTCCATTACCAAAAAAAAAAAAATTACAATAAATCGAAAGCTATTACTCCGCAAGCATACCACTCTTCTTAACTCTGAACTTTGCTGATATGGTATCAGTCATCAGAGTCAAGTTCTCCAACACCCCTAGATATATTCTATATATCTTATAAGTATAGATATGAGATAGTATTAGATTAAATTAAATTAAATTAAATTCTAGAGTTGGTATTCTAGGTTAGACTTTAGCTTAAAAGGTCTCCCCTTATTTCAATTCTTCAACTTCTCACATGGTACGAAAGACTAGTTATATTATATATATCTTAAAAGTATAAATCTAAGGTATTATTGATAAGTAAAAAATTATAGCCTAAGACTCTGTAAATATACAGGCCTATCAAATAATAAAGTGATGAGAAAAATATCGTTCCCGCAAGGATTTGATACCAGCAGGCATTTGAATAATGATTTTATATTTTTGCTTAAGTTGAGTCAATACAATTTGGATAAAGGCTACTAAAATAAAATCTAATTAAATCTAATTAAAGTTAAGGATAACAGTGATTCTAGATCTAAGCGGTGATTAGAATATTATAGCCTTGATTACTTTAATTTCTCCTCTTTAATTATATCTAAAGTTATATTTGCTAAAAGAGTATCTTTTGATCCACTAAAAGTCATTCCAATATTAGTATTTGATTGGATCAATTTAAGTGTAAGTCTATTGAGACTATGTAAGGCCAGCAAGTGTATGTCTATCTTACAAAAACAAATTAAGTCTGAAAACTTAATCTCTACACGATTCAATTAAAAATCTATTCTAAATTTCTCACATGTAGGCTCCTTTAGAATACCAAATCAAGTTCCAATCAAATTTCTCATCTTTCAAAACAATTAAGCTCATAATTGAATCAAACAAATGTAACATTATAGCAATTAAAAGAAGAAATCATAATCTACTAACACATTATCAAACTATATAATCCAAAACAAAGATTGAGCTATATAAACTGAACATTCTAATGATAAAAATGATAGCTAACCAAAGGCAAAATAAAAGACAAAAGAAAGAAGATAAAGGAAATGAGAGACAAAAAACTTGACCCGAATTTTCATCCATGTTATATATCTTCTATATCTCCAAACTTTAATCTCTACCCCCAAATAAATTATGAACTCTTGTCTTGCTGTTACTAACTAAAAAATTAGAACACGAAGTATTCTCACTACGCCTTGCATATACATAGGAATATATTGCCTCCTCCTAAAACTTCCAAAACAGTAATTTTTCCTATCGATTAAAAGAAAAAGAAATGATGATGATGATGATGAATATTTTTTATTTAAGAAAACTTTTCATTATTATTATTATTGCTTCTCCCTATTGTATTTCAGTTTGAAATCCTACAAATGATGCCCCAATTGATATCTCAAGATTTTTTTTTTAAGATTTAGCATTGATGACTTCCCAATTATATCAAAATATATCTCAAATATATTAAAAATGGAAAGTTATCAATTATTATATTTAATTAAATTAGATTTTATTCTATAAATATATCTTAAAAGTATAGACCACGAACATTTATGGTTGACAATAGTCAAATGTTTTAATTGATATAGACCACTAATATTTATTTTAACAATAGTCAAATAGATGACAAAGAATTGATTAAAATTGAACTGAAAAAATAATTATTAAACTCAAGTATATTTCCAATAATCTTGATCGCTAAAACTTCAAATTTGATACCTTGGACGGCATGGCGTGCAAGCGAAAGAGTCCGGCAGAGAAATCATAGGTCACTAATTGTTATTGGCTAGGATTATAAATGAAGCACATTTATTTTTAATAATTTAAGGGAGTTTTAAAATGTTCGTTGCATTGATTCTGAAGTGACTTGGATGGTTAATTGTACTTTATTGAAAGTCAATCTCTGTGCCAATGACTCGTGCCCTTAGGTAATTAAAGAAGCATCCACTTGTCAAGTAACCAAAGTTTTGTGATCCTTACAGTGTAGACTGCAAATGCTATTGATTTTCCTCCTACACAAGCTAACAATTTTTGAGGTTTAGTGTGATTAATGAGAAGCTATCAAGTTTCTTTATTCACGTTAATACAAAAGGTTTTAAGCTTCATTATTGTCAACCCATCTCCCCTATATAAATTTTAGAGACCAAGAAATAAACTTACCAAACGGGAAACATTGGGAGGTGAAACTTATTCCCCAAGTTACAATTGATTGTATAATTAGAAGTTGGATCATCCAATGCTTTTTTTTTTTTTTTGGGATAATAGACAATTTTATTAATAACGAGATAAAATGATACATAAAAAAGTTTCAGCAGCTAACCTAACAAGCTAAGCTTGGATAGTGTCTTGTGCCTGTGACAAAGATATATATATATATATATAATGCATGGGAGAGTAATGTGTGTGAGAGAGCGAGAGAGTGAGTAGTGGACTGGCTTTACAGTTAAAGATTTGGGAGACTTGAATATTTGAATGTAGCATGGAGTATAGTGGTAAAGGAGAAACAGACACTTTTGTAATGTTATTAGCTGTTCTAGTATTTTATTTGTCTTCTCCCATAATCAAAGTAAATTATTAAAGTTCAAACTTTGAGCAGTGTGGTCTCAAAAGATATTTGATACTACCCTGATTCCTAATATAAGAGTTAGTTGGAGGATTAAATTTAGACCAAAATCTAAAATATAATCCGTTTCACCTATTATATTAAACATTTTTCTTCAAACTAATTTATAAACTGCCGTATAATATGATACCACACAGTGAAGCCTTCTAACCTTATTTGAGGGGAAGCATCAATTTCAAGAATGACCGTTACTTGCATGGAAGGTGTTCCTACTGTATGATAAATTACAATAAATCAAAATAACTTCCATAAACAGTAACAATTGGGATTATACAACTGATATTACAATGATGTGTCCTTCAGCAAAGAATGCCGGCAGTGACAGGCAAAATATTAGAAGTAAACAATAATTATTTCTTTTTAAAAGGATGGGGAAAATAATCCTTCACAAGCTATTACTCCGCAAGCATACCACTCTTCGTAACTCTGAACTTTGCTGATCCTAAAAAACATTCAACTCTAATATACACCTCACATAACTAAAGCGAAATAAAAGAATATCACCGTATGTAGCATGTTTCAATACAGTATCAGAGAAAGCTACCTAAATCACTAGGAAAACCTCATGAATCCAAGAAAATATACAAAAACCCATCATATATATCTTTAATGTAATCCATCATGCCTACCTGAGAGTTCTGTATCATATATATGCCCTTTACACCCTATCATTGAAGAAGTGAATCAAATCATTACAGGCAAACAAAGCGACTTTTCATCTGGGCTTTGCGTCACTTCCCTTGCTTCGAAAATTTGAGAGAGAGAAAAATGATCGGGGAGCTGCATAAAATGAAATTCATGAATAAGTTACAACTAGAATGTTGTTAAAGCTACAAAAAGTTTAAGCAAATAGAAAGGTTGCCTCTCTGAATATGACTCCTCGGTCATTAACGATAACTAAGCATCTACTGCCCTTTACCGTCACTCTAATAGACACAATTAAATGCCAACAGATTTCCTTCTTAAGAATTCATGCAATATAGAAAACTATAAAATGAAATTGAACAAATGCTTCCCACATGGAATTGAAGAGAAACTTCCTTCAATTAAGCCTATGAGATACAATGAGACATATTTTGCCTATGCACAAGGTATACAACTAACTTTAGCAGCATAACTATTGCTAAACAAGCGTAATAGTGTAATAGATTTGAACTTCAACTAGATTATGTTAACCAGGTATCACCTTTCAACGAACTTCCTGAAATATGATCATCCCGTAGTTTGAAATGAGCGGGAGGTGCAGGGATGGAACTTCGCAAGGATTGGACTGCAAGGATCAAGAACCAGTCAATTAAGGAATTCACAGACACTCATTCCTTAAACCCAAAACCGTAAATACTTCTAATGTGCAAACATGAATTATGGGTACAGCAACACTAGCTGAAAGCAAATGAACTTGAAACTCGTAGGAAAAATACAAAGGGAAAAGACATTTAAATACCACTTCAATTTCCAAAATCCAGAAAAGACCATTAAAACTTGTAAATGATAGAGAAGGGATAGGGCAGGAATTTGAGTTTTTCATGTTTTGGCTTAAAGACCAAAATGTCCATTTCACACATTTTTATAATACCTAACGATTTTTTCAAAATCATTACAATTTTTGTGAAAACCATTACTATTTTTGTGGGTTGTGACCAATTGAGTAATAAGATTGACTAAAACAGTAATGGTTTTGACAAAATCATTAGGTACTATAAAAAGGGGTTTAATTTTCTCATGTTGCATGAGAAAAAGAAGATTCCTACACACACATAAAATGATGGGACCCACACATATATATAATGCTCATTATATGTATATGTGGGTCCCACTATTTTATGTGTGTGTAACATGAAAAAACACTTCTCCTACAACATGAGAAATGTTTTTCCCCTAAAAAAATGTATGAAAGGGGCATTTTGGTTTTTAAGCTAAAACATGAAAAACCCAGACTCGCATCTCATCCCTTCTCTGTCTTTTGCAAGTTTTATTGGTCTTTTCTAGGTTTTGGAAGTTGAAGTGATATTTAAATGTCTTTTTCCCAAAAAAACAACTACTATGCTCAGTAGCAAGAAAAAGTATAGTTTACCCTGTTCACCATACAGCTCACTTTCATTCAAGTTGTCATCTGAAGGAAGACCATGAGAGAAACCCATTCTTGATTTTCTCAAGTCTTCTGATGACCGGTTGGCAGGATCCCGGCCATCTTCTGTATCATCATCTCCTTCAGAAGTTGTAGCAGAGATCCAATCTGGTACCAAACTCTCTGACCCACGATTTTTTCTCCCAAACTTCAGTAACCGTTTAAAACCTTTTGTGACATCCTTACGTGATTGATTATGGGATGAATTAGAAACAAGAATAGGTTTCTGAGCACTTCCCCATTTTTTCCTCATTCGAGCTGCATCAGTCTCACCATGGATGAGTGAATGGGAATTCCAAGACGCAGGGCTTCCAAGAGGAGAGTCCATATAAGCATCAATGTCAGAGGACTCGTGTGGATAAGAAAATGGGTGAAGTGAGTGTGAGTTCCAAGAGACAGGGCTTTCAACTGGTGAGTCTTGCACAGATCCTACATGGTTGAAAGTTGACGGCATAGCAGTAGGCATTTCAGCTACTGAACCAGGCTCTCCTTGAGTGAGAGATCTAGCGGAGTCTCCGATTTCAGACCCAGAATTACCAGATTTATCAGATTCCTGGCTCTGTCTTGCCTCACCTTCATTTGCATATTCAAGATCTTCAACAACCATGGATTCTATTCCATCCTCTTCATCTTTAGACATTTCCTCTGCCTCAAATGCCAGTTCATCCAATCCTCCATTTTTCTGAGACTCAGATGCCATTGAGGCTTTCGTCCAAGCAGAACTGAATCCAGCACCAGGGCCTAGATCAGTTTGCTCCCCGTCAAATTGCAACGGAGCCAAGACAACACCTTCTGAGCCATGAGGGGGGAAATCCTTAAACTCTAAAGGATTAGCAGAACTTCTCTGCAAAGGCTGAGATCGCTTTGGCTTCTCTTCCTTGATACCCGTCATCTCTTCATTGGTGCTCTTACTCCGGGCATAGTTTCTTGGCTGAGAGCGGGGAGTTGTTTTACTGACTCCAGAAGAAGGCTTCGTGTTTTCTTTTCTTAGATCAGAGAAATTTGGAACAGATTGAGCAAGAGGATTGTCCCTTTTCCTACCAGAAGTAGAGTTACCAACTTTGGCAGATGATCGTGAAGTTGATGATGCTGTTGTGCGAGTGGACGAGTATAAATTTCTGTTAGGCAAATTTTTTCTGCTTTGTTTTGAAGCATCATCCCCAATAGTTGATTCATTAAATTGCCTAGCCTGTCCATATATTTTGTCTTCTGAAAAATCAGACAGATTTTCATCTTCTTCATTCTGAAGAGAAACTATCGGATGCTGTCAAAATGATGGAGGAAATAACAAATTACAACCAATACAGATATCAGTATTGCAGATATCAAAACAAAGTTTGCATTCTAGATGGTTTAATTTTATCAAGGATTACAAAAACCATGAAAAAAAAAACTACCTGCTCTCCCTTAATGTTCAATTTGAAAGAACTAAATTTTTCAGCACGTCGATGATCACTGGATGTTGAAACATGTCTGTCCATAGAGCCTGAAAACTTGGCCTTCATCTCAGCCCTACTCCACTCAAGACTATCTTGCATGGCCTTCATCCTGGCTTCCTTCTCTGCTCTTTTAGAACTCCATTCGTCCCTCAGTTTAGCATCTCTTTTTTGCATGTACTTTTCATAAAATTTTCCTCTAGAATCATCACTGAAGTTGAGGTCTGAGAAACATTGCCTCAGGGCATCACCATAATTGCTATTATCCACCATCTTAGTAAGTGTCTTAGCATCAGAGTTTGCTACATGGCTAGAACTCCTAGTCGGTTTAAGTGTTGTATTTCTGGAAGGAAGTTGAGGAGTTGACTCCACTGCTTCTCTATTTTGTGAATGAATACCCTGTTCTACATCTGTGTCAGAAGACTCCATTCTCCGTGCAGAAATAGAATGGTCTCCTGGAACCCGCAGTTTATGCTCTGCAAAAAGCTTTTCAAGCTCATCCGCCTTCAATTTCAGCTCATCATTCAACCCCTGATTTCCCTTAGACTGTCTTATTCTTGGAACTTGCTCTGAAGGTGTCATTGAGGATACATGGAAACTGTCTTGACCCTCTGAAATATCTTTTCTAGGAAGGTTCAACTTGATATGTTCAAGAGGAATCTGAGCCCTGCCCTTCTTGCTGTATGATTTTCCACCAGGATGAGGTTTATGGCAATTCATATCTGGGACATCAGAATCCTCAACCTTCATTTGCTGATTGTTAGAGAATGGAGTGCCCTTTCTCACTGAATCTTCAAGTTCTCCAGTAAAAGAATTGAAATGGGGCTGATGCCTAGATTTATCACTCTCAACCTGAACAGAAACTTCCTTAGGTTGTAGGGAAATCCCACCATCAAATTGTCCTGAGAGAGATCGAGATCGATTATGAGAGCCCCTAATCAAAGAATGAGCTATGGTTTGATTTCTCATTCCACCATCTTCCCTTCTAGGGAATTTATTGTCTGATGCAACAGGCCCCACTTGCAATTTTGCTCTGGTGGCCTCATTCCGCTTGGAGGGGCCCCTAAGCTGTGATTCAGAACCCACTTGATTTTGATTGAAACAAGTCTTTTCTTCGCCAAAAGAAGAAGTTATCGATGGATCCTGATAAGAGCCCAGATTATTTTGCACAACCTGTTCTGTTGCCGAAGGCCTCAATTGAGCATTAAAAGCTGCTTGATCCTTCCAATTGGTTGCCACATTGGAGTCAGCCTCCTCCTCTTCAACAGCAAAATCCCCAATACGGGTCTGGGGATGGACTGGAGCTTTCAGCCCAACATCACCAGACCTTCGGGAACCACTCTGGAGAACAGAATTGGATGAACTGTCCGAATTATTAGATCCTCTATGATCCTTATCTTCAGATGCAACCGAGACTACATTGGGTTTTGTAAGTGGAACAGAAGAAACCGAAGAAGGGGTACACAAGGGGCTTTCCGTGTCCTTCTTATCACCACTCACATCAATGCTCATGTCACTAGCGCCACTCCATCTTCGCAATACAGACTTCTCAGCTGCCGCTGCTGCTGTAGCGGGTCCCGAAGAAACATCAGAGGATAGCCTCCGTAGTTCCACGGATTTGCTAATAATGGGTTTTACGCCTCCGCCGCTGCCACCGGAATTCTCCTTCTGCTTGTTCTCAAAGAGGTTGATCCGGTCCTGCACACTGAGCCGCCGTGCCGGCTGAGCCGTTGGAGTTGACGATTCAGTAGGGACCTCCTCCTCTTTCTTCTCCTTCTCCGCAACAACGACTTCGGCTTCGCCTGTCTCGTTTGACAAGGAACCACGCCGAGAAGCAAAGGTGACAAATTGCATGGGCTGTCGCCACGTGGAGGATTTTGATTGTTCAGATGATTGGGCTTCCGTGGCGTTCCGCTGATTGGTCCTGATGAAGGGCCGAGATTGATCTTCGGTGGGGTCGTCAATGGACATATCTGACCCAACTGATGATCGAAGATCTCGATCGTCATTGTCCCCTAACGTCCACGGGCTGATAAGGTCTGGTCTCCTCTGGTACACTGTCATAAATTTAGTGCAAGCTTCACTGCGCTCCAGGAAAAAATTGAAAAACAAATTATATAAAGGTTAAGATTAAGAGATTGAAAACAATAAAATATAGCCCAACTATACTTAAGTTAAAAGATAATCCTTTTAAATATAATCAATCCATGTACCATTGGCAAAAAAATCATCCATTCATGTAAATTTTAAATATATATTAAATACATATGAGAAAAATTTATTTAAAAAGAAATGCAACAGAAAAGGCCTCTCTATCTTCCATCCATAACTTCCATATAATGTAACATAAAACCACAAGGATGGACTTCTCAGCTTACAATTAGTTATATTACAAGGAACCTATACCTAAGTCTTCATACAAATTATAATAATATATGACCAAATAAGGAAAATAAATAAATAAATTAGAGACACATATTAGTGATATATATCAAGTGCAGTTTTCCCCTGTTCCATTGAAAATAATGAGCAGGTGTAGGATGACGGAGCCCAGGGCAACAACTGGTAGTTGAACAATCATCAAAACATTTAATGGTTTAATTACCATATCATCAGGATTTCCTATTTATTACAGGTTATCTTTTACATACAAGATTAACTGTCAGCTTGTCCATGCATGATCGAGAACTAATCCTGCAATCTGCATGATACCTATCTGCAGCTTTGTACTGTACAGCAAAAAGAACTTAACAACAATCCTACAGAAACTAACATACTATAATAATCCATATGCAAGAAGGTGGAACCAATATAGAGGAAACATTGAAGACAACTAGACAACTTGGATTTTGCTGGACTGATAAGAAAATCTGGATATAGTTTTCCCCTCCTAACCCAACTTTGGGGAAGCCATAACCCAAAACTTAGCTCATAAAATCAGAGCTAGAAAGCCCAAAACTTATACAAACCCCACCTTAAAATCTCATATTTCTATTGCAAAGCTTAAGACAGATTATATCATTGGGTCATAACCACCCTACTCGTATAAGCACTTCTTTATAACTAAGAACAGACGATTTTTTTATGTCCAAATCTAGAGAATTTAAACCAGGAAAAACTTTTATGTTCCATTGACAAACATTTCGTCACTTTCAGAAAAGAACTAATCGGCAATCAAATCGCATCACCAGAAATTTGCAGAGAGGGGAACCAATATAATATGGGCTTGAAAAACTACACCCTTTTCTTCTATAGAACAGTTATACCTATCAATTTTATTCCTCCATGTACCAAATTGAAGGCAACTCTACTCATAGACACTGCACAAGCGAGCGCACTCAAAAAAAGGACTCCCAAAAAGGGTTTAAACTCCAGGGGTTTTATAAATTTCAGACTTTCTTACTTCAACCGATGAGCACCAAATTGATCAGCAAACTGTTGTAGCTCAGACACACTATCAGGATTAAAACCAGCAGCGGAAGCACGAGCGCAAGCTGTGATTAAGTCCTGCTTAACTGCAGTAAGTCGGACATCAATAGCCCTCAGAAGTTCCTTCCTGTACAAGATGGGGAAAAATTAACAAGAAAATAGAAGGTAAGAAAACTGTATCAATATAAGCGTGTAATTGATTCCTTCCCCATATAAATTTCTTTTTCCCTTTTTTAACGTTTTATCATAATTTTATGCCTCACTCCAATGATCATCCAGCACCAAAAGTCTTGCTGACAGTCAGTGAGTTCATTTCCATTAAATGCTTTGATCAACTTCACATTGGCACTAGTTTACTAAAAGCTCCATCTACTCAAAACCTAGGCAAGGAATTTTCACATTTGGATCAGAAAAAATTACAACCCAAATCAAGAACAATCCAACCACTACTCATTTATATAATTTATCCTTGCCCTTGAATGTAAACTGTAGTACTGATTTCTTGCATTTTTTAACAAATTATTGATCTTATCTTTTTTGCAATAAGTAAATACCAGTTTTTCAATAAAATCAAACTATCAGTATCAAATTGTTTACTATTTCAATATCCACTTCATATATGGATAGTGTAAACCATCAGAGTCAACATAGCAGTCCTTCTTTTTAGATTTAGTTCCAGCACTCACTAGTCAACAAAAGTTACTGAAACTGCCATACGCTTTCTAATATTTCATTCTTGCAGCATCGCAAGTTATATGCCCAGGCATTAAAGTCATGAGAAAAGATTAGCCTCTCATCTTAGATGGCAGATGCAATAACTTTCAATCTCTCCCACCAATATAGGGAGCCCAACCATAAAAAAGAAAATAATGATCGCAAAACATGCAAGTTGCAATGCACCCAAAAAAAAATTGAAGGATGGAAAATACTTGGTTGCATCTGCTGCTGCCGTGGTTCCTGTTCCATCCCCACCTGGAGAAAATTTGACCAAATAGTTTATTAGTGTCACTATGAATCACCCAAGAATACTCAAGCAAAAGAAACACCAATGGCCATGAAGAGCCGCAACCGTAGACAATGCATAGGCATCAGGGGCATGAAAAAATAGGTCTAATATATCAACAAGAAACCCCACCTGCACCCAGTGCCCACAATATTCAAAGGTCACAATGCACAAAAGTAGTTGCTATCGCATTTATATTGATCATTAAGAGAAGATAAGCTAAAATCATCTCTTTTTCTTCCATAAAACTTGGTCAACCTAAATTTCATCTAATTTGTTTTCGCCATTTCAAATCCTCTTCAATTAATTCCGTTACCTTGTAAGGATATCAGATGTTATTATTGAATCTTGAAAATATTTTTCATATGCTCTTGATATTTAAATAAAACAGTTATGAGTTCAAGTTTTGTAAATGGTAAAGACCACATTAAGATTTAAAACCCCCCCCCCCCCTCTCCCAAAAAAAAAAAAAAAAAATGGGGCCAACCTGACTCAAATCCCAATTAATTGGAAAAACTATATTATCTCACCCAAAAAATTGAATCCGCAAGTATGTTATGGTACAATCAGGGGGGCATTCATGCATAAAAATTCAATATTGTCTTTCCGTTGTCTTTGGGCTATGTTAATTTGCTTTCTTTTTATCTCCCTAGAAGACATGAAGTCTCCATCAAGATGATACACGGTATAGATTCTCACCACATTAAGTAATAGTAAAATAAACCATTATAGACAAACGTTAGCAATCCAAAACTACCTAAATATCAAAATTAAGTGGACAGCTTATAAATATAGCCTAAAAATATAATGATAGGTTTTTCGGTTAACAAACTGTCAACTCACATGGAATGGTCTTGTTTCAACAAAGAGATATTTTCTACAGAAAAATAGAAAGGAGCTGAAATTGAAAGCTTATTGATGAAATTCAAAGTTCCAAATTTACTGTTCCCATTATCTTTTAAATGCAAATATGTTCTCCTTAACACCCTATTAAGTCTAATCATGAACCTATCAATATTTTCCGTTCAAGGGTGGTTCCTTTGCTTCTCTAGCCAGTTATCTCTATTTCCTTTTCCAAAACCCCTTGTCACAGCCAATGCACAAACAGTTGTGCAATACGAAAACAGAATGATCTTTGAAGTGAGTGGCACATACCTTGAGAATCTGTCCGCTGATCTCCAGACCCCTGAAATTCCAAGATCAGCAAAACAACATGAGTGTTTTACCCAATTATTTGAACCAACATTCTATTGATCATCACATCATACCTTGGAATATATTATCCGCGCTGCTTCCAACTGGGACATCTCTGCATCAAAGGTATTGACCATTTCCAAAACCTCTGGCGTGCTAACAAACCGTGCAAACCTACAAGCACCAAAGACCAATTGGTCCGAAAGAAAAGTAGAAGTTTAGCTCAACAAGTATCATCCTTTCAACTTCTATTTCTACTTCTCTATATGTTTGTGATGAAATTTTCTTTATTTTCATTGCTTTGACCTTTCAAGTGTTCCTTTGGTAAACCATGCCTCTGCATTTTTGTGTCTCTCGATTTCTAGCTTAAATGATTGGACTGCTTGTGCAACCTGCTCTTCGGCAACTTTTAAATGGGTCACAAAATGTTTTACAAATCCTGTTGCCAGCTTCTCAGTATTTCCATCACTTGAAACGAACAATTCACATCTGCCCATAAAAAGAAAAAACAGAAAGACATATGATGTATCAAAGGTAAAATGGACAGAAAACCACACGACCGCTTGAAAAGCCGATTAAGTTATAATTCACACCTTGAACGCTTTGGAGACAACTGGAATACAGCATAATCAAGGGGTGTGTCAGACTTCATCTTCCTTTACTAAAGCGAGCTCTATCAGTTCTCTGACCTATGCACATTTCCAAACGCAATTTTCATCATCGTTTTCGTTTGTTGGTAATGAAAATCAGCAAAATCCACGTCAGAAATCCTAGACTAAGAATGTAGATTCTGTAAAAAAGAAAAAAAAAATCAGAGCAATGAAACTATTTTACTGAATTCTTCATCAGATGACAGCCGGTCATATTTGAACTGACAAACTATACAAATCGGCACTTTTCAAACGAATAATGGCACATAGAATTTACCAAAGGCCTACAAGGTTAAACCCACTAGTTTGAATGCCATAGCAGAGGAACACCATAGATCCCAACCCAAAACCCACTTTAAAAACAAATTGCTTCTTAATTTGAGCATTTCCAGCAATATAGAAATCCAAATTCGCCGTAAAGAAATTAGATGGCATGGATCTGATTCAATAAAAACTTCAGTCAAGTGTAAGACCGCAATGACCCCCTATTGAATACGCTTCTATAACCCAATATTCGACATCTGACGGAGCTAAACCCAGGAAACCGCAAGCAAAACAGGGTTATCAAGTACTCATTTGCATAAACAAACACCTCGAGAAACAATGCAAGCAGTAACATTGAAAATAAAAACCCTAAAGATTTACATTCAAAAGCGGAACTGAAAATGTCGGAAGATCGGGGAATTCAATGCGAGGCTCCAGAGTAGAAGCTGCGAGATCTTCAATTGCACAATCCGATCCTCCGAATTCAAGTTCAATAGAGCACCAGCATTTCGCTCCCTTGTCACTTTTTTTTTTTTAAATATTCTTCTTTTTCGTTGCTTCTTCTGTGTGGCACGAACTCTTGTTTAGTCTCTCGATATTTTTGAAGTTTTACGAAAACCTACAATGACAAGATGGTCTTTGCTTTACTCATCCCCTCAAATCTCTTTCTAGCTTTCTCTCTCTACACTCTATCTCAAAAACTACAGTAGAGAGAGAGAGAGCAATGAGAGAGTGTGGGTTTGGGTTGGGAGGTAGGGGGAAAAAAGAGAAAGAGTGAACGATTGGTATATATGCTTTGAAAGTGAAGACAAAGTATATTTTACTAGCACTACCATATTTGCAAGAGCAAATAGTAGTGTTTTATACTATACAGGGACGACTGAGGAAGATTTACCAACAATACGAGTTTTCATACTGCATCAGATGGATTTGACTGAAGGTCAAAAAAAGAGATGGCTTTGACTGCAAATTTATTTAAAATTTCATTTCCATTCTATTTTTTGTTTTCATTTTTACAGTGACAATAAAAAAAAATTGAATATAATAATTTAGTATTTTGTAACGACTGATTTAAATTTAAGCATAATCAGCTCTAAATTAAAATAATTTTTCTAAGAATAAATACTTTGGATTATCATTTCTGCTTTTAAAGCAGATAATTTTATCTGCACTAAGTTGAAACGACGTCACAGTGCAATGGAAACCTAGACAACCTCACTTTTTCTTAACCTGCCATGAAGAAAGAAAAGCAAGAGTCATTCTTTTGATTTCTTTGTCCTGAAGGCGCGGCGCAGTGATTCATCTGGGAGAGCTCGGGAGTCCTCACTTAGGAGTTGCTCTTGAACAACACTGAAGATTCAGCATGATGTAGGGCGCAACTCAATTGCGTCTGAATTTGAACTTTTTGATTACTTTTTTCTTCTTAAGAATTATTATTTCTGCTTCTTACTGTTTTTTGTCTTGGATGCTTGTTCTTTCGATAGTAGACATAGCAGTGGATTTGAGACTGCGTCTGTTGTGGCTATCTCTGATCTTCTCTCCCTTCCATGGAATCTCATCGCCAATCTGAGCACAGAAACCTGTGGAAACGAGAATCTATTCTGGAAAAAGCGCAGCCATGGGTTAGATCTGACAATTATAGCATTCGGGACTATCTAAAATCACGTTCAACCATATTTGCTTCTTTTTCTTCACGCCCGGTTAAGAAACAGTGAGGTTGTATATATACATATCGGTTTCTAGTGCGTCGCAACGTCGTTTTAACTTAATACAGATAAAATTATCTGTCTTAAAAGCAGAAATGATAATCCCTAAATACTTCCTTTGTTTTTAAATAGAGGTCTTTTAAATTTTTTTTCATTTTATATGTTGTTTTTAAAATTTAATATAGCATTTATTAATATTTTTTATTGCACTCTTATTTACATGAATAATTTACAAATATTTCAATATCGAAAAATATTCACAATGGGATTAATATTTTAATGCTGAGGATGCATTACCTATTTAATTCGTAATATAAGAAATATTTATCTAATTTGATTATATTAAAGAAATTAGTTAACATGACATGCAATTTTCTAAAACATCATAATCATCTTCTTTAATATGTACAATCAATAATAAGAATGGGAGAAATTATAAATTTAAAAAATAAATTTGATCTAATATTATATTTAGGCTCAAAACCAATAGTCAGACTCATATTGGCAGACATCTAGTTGTATTTAAAAAAATCTACTTATATTTATTTCAACAAACTTGTGTGGTATAGAATAGCTTAAAATATATATTTTTTTAAAAAAGAATAGCTTCAAAATACAAACAAATAAATTATGAGTGGATACATTTTTTTTTAAAAAAAAAAGGCATGTAATTTTATTTTGTATGATATTGTATTTTCGGAATATAATAATTAACTCGAGATCTACTATCTACTACGCGGCTCCAGTATTAATTTAATTTTTGAAATGAGTTGCATAATTGGCATTGGCTAGGTGTTGTTGACAAAGGGGTCGGATTGGGCATTGTTTGTCACGTAACCAGACATGAAAAGTCAATTGCATTTGACAACGTACGTAATGACGCAAATGCCTGGTCCACTTTAATATTAATTTCCTCACTCTCATTTGGTAACATTAAATTCCATAAATTAACGCTGTCCTAATCAAACTAATTGTCTGCCTAGTTACTTAACGAGTTTAAAAGACATCATTATTAAATTTAACCCACTACCTTCTTTATTTTATTTTTTTTATAGGAACCTTCTTTATTTTACTGTCCATTGTTTTTCTTACACAAGTAGTGTCTCCAACGTGTATGATTGATTATTACTAATCCCCTGATCTGAAATATATGACAAAATTTATAGTATAAATTGTATTATAGATTTTTTTCAATATTTAGGACCGACGGTAACATTATTTTATCGAAGATTCGTCTGTCCATTCGTTGTTCACGTTGGTATCTTTCCAACTTTATTAATTCTAAATTATATACTCCTCCTCTTTTAATATATATAGAGTGAAAGTCAATTAAATTTATTAAATATAATTATAGATCTTAATTTCAATAAAAGGGAACTTTGAAACAATATGATTGATTTATGGTTTTTAAAAAATCATTGATGCGTCATTATATTTCTCCAAAAGCATCTTATATTATGAAACTCTTTCTTGTCATAATTTACCCACACTATCTTTCTCATATGGTTCAAATTCACAAATTACAAATTCACTCTTAATAAGGTTTTAAGAAAGGTGCTTCATGACAGTTAAGTTACAAAGCTCAAATTTATATATTACAAGTCATGAAACTACTCCCAAAATGTCTTACTACCTCCGGTAAGTAAGACTTAACACCTGCCCTAACTACGTATTTTAAAATAAAGGGAGTATTTTAAAACAGTGATTCCATGACTACAAATTATGTAAAACTTAGGGTTAAGAAGCGAAAATATACATGATTTTTTTCTAATTATTTTAATTTTTTTTCCTAATTTTTGGAATTTTTTTTCGTATTTTTTAATTTTTTTTTCCTAATTTTTTTTATTTTTTCCTAATTTTTAAAATTTTTTTATTCTACGTCAGCGTCTACGTCCGCTTATCAGTCCAAATCAGTGCCACGTCAGCGTTCCCATCCAAGTTAACGGTCAACTAACGGCCCGTGGTATTTTCGCTCCCAAGAAGTAACCACGTGTGTATTTTTTGTCTAGAAAAAAGCTCATGGTACTAGGTGCTCCTTGGGGAAAAACTCGTGTGTATTTTCATCCCTTAACCCTAAAACTTAACTCATGCTCTAATTTTTTATTTTAAATATAAGATATAAATAGTTTTCTCTATCTTATTTACTACATTCAGTCATAAATATAAGATCTGGTAGTCGACTTTTTCTTACTGATTAAGGAGATTAACTAAATTACTCTAAGGGCAAAGGTGCAAATTTAAAAATAAATTATTTTGCTTCGAGCACCAAACACAATCATCTTTTGTTAGATCTAAAAATATGCCACTTTGGTCTTGTTTATTAATCCCTTTTGACAAAAAAAAAAAAGGTCCTATTTATAAGTCCAGTTTTATGGTAGTAAATAAGATTGTGACAATTTTACTCATATTAATTGTACCAATAAAAAAGGAAAGAGAAAAAATAGCTGAAGAATACTTATTCATAAATGATGGTTAAATTAAAAATTTACTCCATAATCATTGAGTTAACTATTTTTCCTTGATATGTCTGATTTAGTTAAAAGGAATGTATAAATAGAATAAAAGTGATATATATATATATATATATATATATATATATATATTTTAAAGGTATTGTATATGACAACGCAATTAACCTTGATTAATTTCTTTTACCTTTTGCATTTAGGTCTCATCAATTTTCTCAATCTCTATTATTTTAATCTATTGTTAAAAATATATGATTTTTCAATGGAAAATATAATTAGGCCTCCTGGGGCAATTTTATTTCAATCAATCTCTAAAAGATTTTGAAAGTTTACTACATGTCTGCACCCCCTTCAGTAAAAAGAAAACTAAGTTTTGTTAGTAAAAAGACAATAATGTCCATACTTTTTTTTATAAGAACATTTATAGGACAAGTACGGGCATTTTCACGACAACTAAAGATATTTACAAAACGAATAAAGGGACTCAAAGAAAACTAATTAAGGAGTTAAAAACAACATTTTGGCGATTCATAAGAGAAATAAGAGAATTCACAAGACAAATAAATGCATTTTAAAAACAAATAAAGGGATTTAAAAGACTCTTGGAGTTAACAATTTTGAATCATTTACAAGATAAATAAAGGAATTGAAAAAATAAAGTAAGAGCATCATTGTTTTTTCACCCACAAAACTTAATTTCATTTTCACCAAGAAGGTGCAGTAAAATTTTAGAATCTTTTAGAAGTTTATTGAAATAAAATTACTTCAATGGAGTCTAAGTGATATTTTCTTATTAAAAAATAGAAAATTCTAAAAAAATTAAAATAATTGAGAATGAGAAGACTGGTATGACACATATGCAAAAAGTGACCGAAGTTAGCCCAAGTCAACAATGTTACAATATATACTACATTAAAAAATGTTTATGTCTACTGTTTGGACCTAATAAATTAAGATATTTGGGTGCTCATAGCTAAATAATTTAATACTAAATGTTCACTTTTTCCCTTTACTTTAAAATATTTATATTTATCGTTTTTCTTCAAACTAATTTTTCAAATTTATTATAAATTAATATACAATTCAATTATACGTAACATATGATTCAATTAAGTAATTTATATAACTTTATTGATCTCTAAAAAAATCAATTAGGGCTTATATTTAGGATTACCCAAGGTAGTAATATTTTTGTCTCAAATTAATCTTTTTGTTTTGGCGAACTCAAATTAATCTTATTACTCCGACAGTGTTTCTCACTCAAATTAATTATATGCAACATATGATTTGATTAAGTAAATATTTTCTTCATATATGTGTGTGTGTGTGTGTGTGAAGTTTTTGTATAGTTGTACCACTCTGATCCTATTTATAAGTCTAGTTTGACCAACAAATTTGGTCCTTTTTATAGGTCCATTTTAATCAAATAAATGAGATTGTGACAATTTTGCACATAGTAATGATGATGAGAGAAATTAGCTAGCCATGTTGGAAAGAGAAAGAGATAAGAGAAGTTTGATAATAAATTTTAAAAGGTACCCATTCATAAATGAAGGTAAAATTGGAAATTTGTTCCATAATCATTGAGATATTTATTTTTCTTTGTCATGTGAGATTCAGTTAAATTGTACTTATAAATAGGACATAGGAGGGAGTAATATTTTATACTTATTGATCGATTGAATGCCTTCTCACGCAAATCATCGATTCCCCAAATCCTTATCTTTGACCCGGTATCTAAAACACACTGCGTTAGGCAAAAAAGGTAACGAGCCGGGTGAAAAAAAAAAAAAAAAACTTACCACTTGAGTAGATATGGATTTAAATAATGTTACATTTTGCCAATTTTATCTTTCTTATCAATAGTTTAATACATGACATGTGATTGGTTGGCTGAAAAAAGAAATATGACATGTAATTTATGTCATCTTTAGTAGAAGTGGAAATCACCGCCACCCGCCCCGGGGTAGAAAAGGAGACATAATAATCTATACCATATTACTCTGATCTTATTTATAAGTTCAGTTTGACCTAAAAAATTTGGTCCTTTTTATAAGTCCATTTTGACCAAATAAATGAAATTGTAACAATTTTGCCCATAGTAATGATCATGAGAAAGATTGGCTAGCCATGTTGAAAAGAGAAAAAGATGAGAGAGATTTGACAATAAATTTTAAAAGGTAACCATTCATAAATGAGGGTAAAGTTGGAAATTTGTTCCATAATCATTAAGATACTTACCTTTCCTTGGTATATGAGATTTGGTCAAATTAGACTTATAAATAAGACCAGAGTGATACACCTATTTGGTACAGGTCTTTAATGAATTACACTACACTGGTCATCTTTAAAAGATGGACCTAGATCTTGAAAAAGTTACCATCTTCCTATGATATCAAATTGACTTTTATTATAAAAATTAAAAAATAAATAAATAAACTATTTTAAAATATTTATATTTTTTTTCTCCAAACTAATTTATTTAACTTATAAATTGATATACAATCAAATAATACATAATATATATTATGATTAAGTAGTTTATTTAAATTCTTTGATATCTTAAAAAAATAATTGGAACTTATATTAAAAACTGGAAGGGGTATTGCTTAATAAGGAATCATGTTTGAATTAAGGAAGTTGGTATTGGTTATAAATTAAGACATGTTTTCATATTTTTAATATAATTAAATTAGATAAATATATTTTATATCAATGATTAAGCAAGTTTTTTTTTATTTTTTAGGTTGGAGACTCATTATCTAATGGGTAACACTTCAAGTAGTGATAGGCATGAATTGTATCAATATATTTTTACAACAAAAATATTTAGAACTAACATCAATAATTCAAAGCCTACAAGTTAATGTACAAATCGTTGAGTAATCTAATTTTCACTTAAAAGAAAAATACGAATGTTATCCAAAACAAGCATTGTTATTACCATCTAATCCTTGATATAAGAAATAGGGTTAAGGTATAATAATATACATATGATTTATTTAAAAAAATGTCCAACACTAAATATTTTTTTAAGTTAACTGTAACTATATGGTTATAAAAGTGAAATATATTGTTAATGGAGCAGACATTACCCATAAATTTAGAATGTTTGCCTAAAAATAGAGTACATGGAATTTGGAAAAGGCAAGTAAAAGCTTTAAAAAAAAAATACGTGGCCAAAATTTGTTGACTTCAACGTCGGGAGGGAGGAAAAAAAAAAAAAAAAAAAAAGGTCACGTCACGCATGCATTTGTTCTTAAACTTGTACAGTTCAGCAACTAGGACCTCCCCCCTACGCAAAAGTTGAAGGAGCAAGCGAAAAAAAGACTTGATAATTATCAGGTGTGTTGCTGGTAGAGTGGTAGAGAAGAAGCATAGTGGAGGTGGGTCCCATCACGACAAAAGTCGCAATGTCAGGACACGTGTCATCCAGATGGTATTCTTGCTGGGTTACCGTTGCGAGCTTTCACTGTCAGAACGTGGCTCTCGGGGACGAAATCGGAAGCAATGGCTTCTATTCTCTCTTGCTTTAGCAGCAATCTCCCTCCCCCAATCAACATCTCCCACGTGTCCATCCCGTCAGAAGCCCCAATTATCACTTGTCCTCCACATGGCGGAGTCCTATTCGCTATTTCTCCATCCCGGTAAAATAAAAAAGGTGACCTGGTTTTGTCGTTTTTGTCATACATGTCATTATTAACCACTCTGATTTGGATTATTTGTTGGGTTGAAATTTTGGCCTGATGAGATTACGTGCTGATTTTGAGGCTAATCCCTAAACCCCTTTGTTTAATCATAACATGTCAAATCAGCCCTACAGTCTTATTTCTCCATTTTATTGGAGCTTCCCTGCTTTTTTGTTTTTTGTTTTTTAATTTTTTGGGAATGAACTATTAATTCATATATATTAAATTAAATTTTCAATCAAATCTTGCTACATCAACTTCTTCTCTTAATAATAGAAATTCGTGTGAATGATATTAGGATGGTTTTTCATACAGAATGATAAGTTGTAGTCACTCACGGTTATAGAAAGGTCATAATTATTACAGATCAATTAATAAGATATTCTCATAATATGATGAAATTTTTTGTTTATTTTATCAACCTCCTCATTTTATTCAAGAGATAGACGTTGATAAATGTTAGAAGTCTATGTTGTTGTTAATATAATGTCTTTATTGACATATTGGTCCTAGTTTTATTCAAAAAGAAAAAAACGCACGGATAAAATGACAGGATTTGATTAGAAATTTGAACCTATTGAATAAGAGTACATGGACTCAAGTTTTATCATTTTTCAGATATTTGTATTTCAAAGTGGATATATCAGGATCTAAATGACAGTGTTGTGTCTTCAAGCCAGTGGCTAGAAAATCTCAGATACAAACACCAACAATGTCACTAGTAGGTTTGAAATCATGGTTTTGTCCTTGAGGCCTATCATCAGGGGGTGCAAGGATGTTCTGTGGTCCTTTGAGGTGTTTAACTGAGAATTTATAGCGTGGGAACCAGTTTTTATAAGATAAAAAAGCTGGGAGAAGTTTTTTAAAACTTGCGTTAAAGTTAAGAAAATATCAATTGGTGTACTAAAGTGCAAATAAACTGGCTCTGAGTACAATTCTTGAAAGGGTTTAATATTTTTGCTTTATGTGAGACCCACTCATTTTATGTGGGTATGACAAAAAAAATATTTCTATAACAAAAGCAGAAACATTAGATCCTTCTTGAAATCATGTTGACTTGACTTGATATGTATAAATGTATTATTTATTATTATTTACAGTTCTAAATATACGATAAAATTTACACTAAAAACTTTATCCTATATTTAAGACCGAAGAATATCTTTTTACTAGTGTCACCCTTTCTTTAGAAGTTTTACAGAATTAGACGTGTCTTTTTGTTTAAGAATTTGAATAGGCTAGCCCGCTCAGTCATGATTGTTGGGCTGAGTTTTTTTTTTGTCATGTTAAAAAAACTGTGAATCATAAGTTCGAGTTCTTGTGGATGCAGAAAACTCCCCTGGGAGAGGTCCCCGCATATGCGCCCAACAGAACCTTGATCCGGACTAGGCAGGGTGAAGCTCTGGTGAACCGGATGCAATAGCCAAAAAAAAAAAAAAAATATATATATATATATATATATATATATATATATATATATATATATATATATATATATATAAAGGAAATACTACTATTATCCATAGATCATCTTACATTACATTTTTTTTTATCTCACTCTACACAAAATCTATTATTAATTTTTTTTAATAAAATTAAAATAACCATAACTATCATCAATATAAGGAATATCATCAAAAGCAAATTAGAGCTACGAGAAGGCTTATAGTTTTGAGAAAGCTTTTCTTTGAAAAATCTGTCTCAAATTTGGATGATAGAAGTATCATCAACACTATTTGGTATTGCCACTAATGCAACTTGAGTGGAATTTAGAAGATGTAGGTAACGGAAATGGTTCTGATATGAGTCTCTTGGCTTTTTATTTTATTTGATTGTTTTCTTCTTCCATTCTTTTAAGATTGTTGTCTAGTCCTGAGTCATGTCTACTCTTCCATCCTCTTTTACTGTGCGTGAGGACATCTCCATTTGTTGGACAATGTTCAATATCAAATCTCAAAAGAAGTTTTAAGAAGTCAACTACATTATTAATGGCGTTACAATTAAGACCACCATAACCACATACTCCATCCCCAACCGACAATTTCATTGCAATGAAGTGAAATTACAGCTTCTCTTCCACCTATACGAGAGAAATCATTTCTTTCTAGGTACAACTATCTTTCTAGACAATGCAAATCACTAAATGTGAATGTCACTTTCAATAAAGATTTAAATATTGCTTCGTCATACTTGTAGAAATCAGAGAGAGAGAAAGGTTAAAAAAAAATATACTTTTAAATAAATATGTTTATTCATATATTCAATAGGGTATTTATACATAAGAGAGAAGACGAAAAAGTAATGACTCATTTTGATGATTAATTCCTTAATCACTTATAATTCCTATAATCCTTGATTATGTGCGATACTAATTAATTATAATATATTTACACTAATATATTTCCTAACACTCTCCCTCAAGTTGGAGTATAGATATTAATCGTACTTAACTTATTGCAAGAAAACATAATATAAATAAATCCAAACAAAATAATTTTCTTTTTCATGAGATCTTGAATCCACTAATAAGTTTAGCTACATCCAAGAATAGTTCAACCAAATGCCATACTGAGGACATTCAAAAGAAACTATCCGAACACTTTCGCCAAGAGTTCGAATAACAAAGAGTATCAAACCAAAGTAGAAGCTTCAACAAATGGTGTCACAAGGGACTAAACAATATTCCAAACATCTCACCAGAGACAAAGCAACAATGAACATTTCATTAGAGACGAACACCAAATGGTCTCGCCAAGGACCAAACAATACTCCAAACGTCTCAATAGAGACAAACACCAAAGAAACACCTCAGCGGAGGTAAAAAAACAAACAGGTCACACAAGGACCACCAAACTCCTCACCAGAGGACGCAAAGCACAACAGATGCAAACGAAAATACCCAACCACAAGCACAACATTCAAGACAAAAGAGCACTTAACAAACGTGTTGGAAAACGTAACAAACAAAGAATCTAGCCACTAGAGACAAGTGAATATACGTGAAACAAAACGCCGACTGTGTTGAAATAATAGAAACAACTGAACCTAGTCTCACAATGCAACCTTCGAAGCAAAGAACCGGCCTAAACACACCTGGAATGAAGGCCAGACGTCAGAGAACAAAGCAAAGCTAGAAAATAAGAGCAACAACCAAATGACAGCAAAAGTCATATTAGTGACCAAATATAAGCAATAGTCACCCTAGTGACCAAATAACACTTTCACAACCAAAAGCCAAATAACCACCTAACCTAAAGCAAATTGATCAGAAAACTTGCTAAAATAGCACTAGAACGAAGACGAACAAGCAAATCTAATCACGTACAAACACCAGATATATATCAAGAAGTCGATGCAAATAGGATAACATTAAGTAAGGTAACCAAATAGCCACAAAGAACCCAAAAAACCACCTAGGCAGATCAGGGTTGAAGAACTGCCCAAATAGAAGGTAACCTCTACTAGCCACACCACACTATCGACGAAACAACAAGGAAACGTCACAAGTACCTTTGTGAATGCTCAACGGTAAAGACCCACACCACGAGACAATAAGGCAAGGTCGGAAAAAGCAAGTTGATGCCATAAAAGGGAAGAAACCGCCAAAAGCTTGCTGGAAAGTGGCGCCACACGCCAGAGCGTGGCAAACAACGAAACTGACAATGGCGTGTGAGGATCACGCACCGATCAAAACAAGACCAGACCACCAGGAAATGCCAATCGGCAGGTGGAGAAACCAACGGTGGGGCGCGTGTAGCTGTAGACCACAACTCACAAAACCCTGTCTCGCACTCTCTCTCTCTCTCTCATAGTGCGCACTGTGCTGGAAATGCAGCGGGAAAAAAAATCGAAGAATTAGAAAACCTAAGGCAACCTAATTCTGACTAGCCATTGTTACTGTCGAAAAAATGCTCAAATTGGCCAAGAACGATCCCTATAACTCTGATACCATGTAGAAATCAAAGAGAGAAGGATAGAGAAAATATACTCTCAAATGGATGTATTTATTCATATGCTCAATAAGAAATTTATACACAAGAGAGAAGACAAGAGAGTAATGACTCATCATGATGATCGATTCCCTAATCACTCATAATTCCTGATTATGTGTGATACTAATTAATTATAATATATTTCCTAATAATGTTATAGGGAACTCACCCATAAATTCAACTTAATGGGTGAGAAATGAATTTTAAGGTCTATCTCAAAAGCTAAGCTTTCAAGCTTAGTTTTGAATTTAGATCATAAGATAGACTCAATTTACCAAAAATGCTTTCTCATAAAAAAAGCGGTGACAATAAAGTTACCATGTATGTAATACAAAGGAAGAGTCCAACAAAGACGAGATAACAAAACAAACATCAAAATCAGAGATGGAGCTTACAAGGGACTAGGGGGCCATGGCCCCCCTCAAGAAAAAGAAGAAGAAGAAGAAAAAAGAATTAGTGTGTGTACTCTGTTTTGGAACTAGCAAATAGAGGACGCTGAGACTGAGAGACATGGGATCGAGATTGAGAGTGAAGGAAGATGGAAGGGGAATCAGAGAAGAGGAAGGACTGATTGTTGCATGCAAGCTTAGATTTTGATTAAGGTGAGTTGAAAGTCATTAGGAACGTAGCTTAAGTTCACATGAATTCTCTACTTTCTAAATAATAAAACAGGGACCATTTGTTTGTAGCTTGCGTCTGGAGCCTTTGAACTTGATTTTACTGCACTAGGGAAAGAATAAAAACCTTAATGTCACTATATAAATATATGTTTGTGTTGACTGGTGAGTCCCTGGTTTTGTTGTGAGAGTATATATATATGTATATAAATTTGCATTTGGAAGATAACTTTGAATAATGTTTTAAGGAAACCCGAAACCATAACTTGATGATTCCAAAATAGAGGAAGAAACAGAGTACACTACGGCACACTCGGGGATCAACTTCACCTAAATGTTCTTGGAATCTTTGTTGCTTATTTGTAGGTGATCGGAGCAAGATTTGTGCCATGGTATTTTACAGGGAAGATGAGGCTTCCATGTTTGCACACATAATCGGCGATACAAAGAAAAAGAGGGTGAAAATGAATAGTAATAGTGCCCCCCATATATTTGTGACAAGCTCTGTCCCTGATCCAAATAAATAAAGATTGGATTTAATTGATCGAACTATTTTATAAACCTCGTACTTCTTATATTTTAAAAATCCTAAACAATCTAGACGAAAATTTTAAACAATTTATATTTGATCCTAACAGTTGAGCGACCCATTATATTAAAGGATTGAAGCATATGGCCGGCTTTTTGATGACATTATTCATACTCAACATTATGGCTGTTCTACTCTGAAGTGCCATCTATAAAAAAGAATAACCGATCATTCTGAGTACTACCTCCAGTCATAAATATATGACATAGTTTATTATGTAATTTGTACTATAAGTTATGGACCAAAGGAGTATTATTTTTCCACATTCTTTGAATTGGTTCTAGCTTGTTAGCTTCTCTTGTTGATCATATAGTTAGTACGTTCCAAGGAATTCTAAACTTTAAAAAAAAAAAAAAAATTGTTTAAAGGATATATATCACCGCTGTAAGCAGTTTTTCACACAGAATTTTCAATTCAAAAAACTTATTATCGACCCAATATTTCTAATAAGATTCCACTTAATTTGTCAGAGATGTTGACTCTGAATTGGAAACACAATGCTGATTCTTTTTATTTCTGTGGATCATACATTATTCAAGATCTGCACATGTGATTCACTTCTTCCTTATATAAACACCTCAAACAATACTCAGGGTTTATTAATATATTCAAACATTCAAACAAATTATTCAACTAAAATTTCTGACCAAGCAGACAAGTTGAATGTTCAAAATTTGGAAATATATAAAAATTTGGCGTGATTGATGGCAAAATAAATGAGGAAAAAAAAGTTTGGTTCATGGAAAAATTCTGTACGAAGCTCAATTTCAGGTCCTAAAATAAAAGTGAATAAAAGAATTAAGAGTGGAGATGCGAACCAGTGCCTTACCGTTTGAGCTACATCCCCATTGAACTGATCATCGCAATACTACAATTAAAATAATATTACTTTCTATCTTTAATATAAGATATAGTTTATAGTATATATATGTTTTTTTAGTAAAGAAATTTTAGAAAAGGGGTTGAATTTACCCACAGGGCGAAATCTCTCTTCCTCCTAAGTGATATTAATGTTGGGTAGGGTGAACCATCTATTACCCTTATATGTTTACCTATGCACCCAAGAGTTAGGATGTCTTCCTCAACGTCTTGACACTCTAAGATCAAACCTCCTCCTTTTAATGAAAGTGTGTGAACCCTTTACTAGTTGAACCTAAAGACAAAAGATATTTATAGTATAATTTATATTATAAACTTTGTCATATATTTTAGACAGAGTACTAAGAGGGTGGGGAATAAATTCCCATACAATCATCAGATATCCATGTCTTGTCTGTAGGAAAGCAGGACAACTATTAAAAAAGAAACAATAAGAGATTCCTTTCTTGGCTAGATAATCAGCCACGCGATTTTGCTTCCTAGAAATATGAGCAATCTTAACATCCCATTGGAAACTCATTAGGTGGCGAATATGGAAAACTACCAAACTCTGCGTTTCTTCACACGAATCTCGACTAAGGGAATCGATCAACAATTTACAATCAGATTCAATGATAACTTTCCTGAGCTCCTTGCTCCACACCAATTGCAGTCCTTTCAAGAATCCCCACTCTTCCGCCTCCAGGGGAGAACAGTACCCAAGCTGATATGAAAAACCAGCCAACCAGCTACCACGATTATCCCTTATAACACCCCCACATCCAGCTTTGTGCCCACCTAAAGAAGCAGCCCCATCTACATTAATTTTAAACCACCCACCAGGCGGAACCGTCCAAGATGTGGAGTTCCCGGGATTGCCAACAGCTTCCTGTAATTGACCTCCATAGTTAGTAAACAACTGCCAAGATTGCAAAACAACTGAACCTGGATTCCTAGGTTTAATGAAATTATCCTCAAAGATTGCCCTATTCCTCCAATTCCATAATTTCCAAATGCCCACTCCAAAAATTAAACTCCAACTGAATTAAAATAAAAGAAACCTCGTCCACGCTTCATGCGGCCCGAACTTGAAAGCTTTTAGGACTTAGCCTACAGCTTTCTCGTTCAAAAAAGAAAAAAAAGTCTATTGACGTGTGCATTTAAATATTAACACATCTTCACTCTTAAATATAAGATATAATTATTTTTTTGAGATATTAATAAAAAAAATTAAATTATTTTAAAATATTTATATTTGTCAGTTTTTTCTCTCGAAACTATTTTTCTTAACTTATAAACTGATATATAATCTAAAGATACACAATATATGATATAATTACATAATTTATTTAGTTTTATTGATTTCTCAAAAATAAATCAACTATACCTTATATTTATGAAGATGAAGTATAATTTTTTGTTGTCGAAGAATATTAATGCGACTTCTTCATTATAATTCCTCACTGTACCTTAAATTCTACAATTCACTTATTTTTATCACCACTTAATGAAAAAGTCCTCCTCTTTTTTAAGACTTGATACAAATCAATACTATATTGATATGAAATTTATTAACAAAATCAGTTAAATAATAAATCGTAGGAGTCATGAAATTTAGTGAAAAGACAGTTTGTAATATGTATTCGGACCTTGCCACAATGACATGCATTGATAAGTTGATAAGCAATAAGTTATCATGTTGTATAGAACACGAACAAGAAGAAAGAAAATCATTATCTGCCCGATTAATAACTCATTTTAAGCACAGTTCCTTCGTAATAATTTATTCTAAATAATACATGTTTATTATATGTCCTCTCCATCAAAATCAAATAGCCCATTTGCTACACCTCACCGATTGAAAGAATCAATAGTTAAAAGAAATTATCTTTAATTTTATGGAGAAAGTGAAAGCAGCAGCCTCGCTGAAAGCATTTGAAGAATCAATCTTATCTTACCTTAATTTTCGTTCTTATGTTATTTCTCTGTCATCCCATTTAATTAGGATTTCTACAAAAGTTGAAACATCTTTTCTTTAACTTCCAACACACAAGTTTTCTTATCACTTTCTCTTCAGCGGCTTTTAGTACCATCACAAGCCGCTGGTGAGTATCATTCTATGTCACAATTATGTCAGAGTAGTAGATCGGTTCCCAGATCTTTGATCTGTGGCATTCTCTTTCTGATTCTTGAGGGTTGTGAACTTTTCTCATCTTTATGGTGAGTTTTTTCCTCTTCTTCAAATCTATTCTACGACGGTGAGAGCTATTTGTAATTTGTCTTTTGTTTCTTTTTTTGTGGTTCTGGGTTTTGTGGTGATGTTCTGGTTTTCTCAGGAAATAAACAAATCTATGAGATCTGAGTATAAATCCTCTTGGTTAGATTGTTGTTTGAACGTTATTGGATTCGACTATCTCTTAGTGGCTTGGATCTGCGTTCTTGAGGTAAGATTTTAAGAGGTGTTGTTCGGTGTGTGGTCGAGATCACCATATTTACTTGAACGGAGAAGCAAAAGTGTTCTTTAGGATATCATGGTTTTCTTCCTTCTGAGGTTGGGTTTTCTTTGATCTTTACTCCAAGTCGGAGTGTTTGTATAGCTACTCTAATTGCAGTTACTGCTTATAAGAAGGTGTGCCCATTAAGGTGAGTTTTACAACCAACACTTTCTTTCACGTCACTTCTAACCTTGGATCTCGAGGAGGTCGGTTTTGTCCATGCTTCTACTTCTACTCTTAAATTTTTAATGTACGGTGATCGGTTGTCTTATATTTAAATTATTTTGTTGCATTGAATTTGGCTTTGTTTGTATTCCTTCTTCAATTTGTTTTCATGTATTGCACCGATTTGCAGTAATAATATAAATAGCTCTTGACTAAAAAAAACACACAAGTTTTCTTGATTTACAGTGTCTGTTTTAATAGATGCGTGTGGGAGTAAATTTAAAAATAAACTATTGATTTACTGCAGGCACCTAACATAATTAATTATTTTAGAGAGTAAAAATAGACATAATCAATTTTTTTTAGCAATAGATATAGCAACACTATTAATCTTAATTAACTTTCGTTACTTTTTATATTGTGCGTCTCACCAATCTTCTCACTTTGTCATTTTAATATACTTTTAGAAGGACAAATTTAGAAATAAACTATTTCGTTATGAGCACCTAATATAATTATTTTTTGTTGAGTCTAAAAGTAGACATAGATATATTTTATCTTATAAATACTCATATTTATCTTATAAATTTTATTTTTTTTCTTGTAAATGATTATATTTATCTTGTAAAGCGATTTAAAAGAATTTAGGGATTTAAGAAATTTTGGTCATTTACCTATTTGTTTTATAAATGCCCATATTTATCTTTTAATTTTTTTTCTTAACTCCCTCAATTCTTCTAAATCCATTTATTTATTTTGTGAATACTCTCATCTACCTTGTAAATGCTTATATGGGGAAAAAAAGCAAGAGCATTGTTGTCCTGACAAAACTTAATTTTATTTTGACCCATTAGTGCAGTGAATTTTCAAAATCTTTTGGAGTTGGTTGAAAAAAAAAACTTTTTCCATGGGATTTAAGTGATATTTTCCCATTAAAAAAGGCATATATTTTTAAAAATATATTAAAATAATATAGAGTGAGAAGACTTACGAAACCTACCATGTAAAAGATAACAAAAGTTAATTAAGGTTAACGGGGTTGCTATATGTGCTACAAAAAAATTGATTATGTTTACTTTTGTACCTCAAAATAGTTAATTGTGTTGGGTGTCTATAAAAAAATAATTAATTACTAAATTTATACCTTTTTTGCCTAAGGGGAGGGAAAGAAAAATTTAAAATTTTTATGAGTTAAATATAAAAAATTTGAAGAAATAGGACTTTAAAATTTGAAGGGGAGGGAGGGAAAGGATTAATTTGTGCCCCATATAGAGTAAGAGTACCAAAAAGAAACTAAACTAAAAAAAAGGCATTTTGGATTTTGGTAGAGAGGACCGAGCGGAAAAAAAAGTTAAGAGGAGAGATGAGACCGAAAAAGCAAATAAGATATTAAAGTCGTCACCATGGTAGTCAAAATCACGATTTAAACGTAAAAAACACTGCTTTTACGTTTTTTTTAGGGAAAAACGCGTTACGTTGTGGAAAAAACGCAAAAAAAACACCGCGAAAAAGCATAAAAACGGCGAGTTTTTGCAAAAAACACAGCTTTTACTAAGGGACTTAAAGGAAAGTTTTAAAAGTTCTGGAGAGGGACTAAAGTGAGAATTTTCAAACTATTTTGGGGCAAAACTGAAATTTCAGAAACATCTGGGTCCTTTTCTGTAATTAATAAATAAAGATCATTTTACCCCTAATTACACTTAATTCAATACAAATGTTCCTAAGTCAACTTAGTACTTAATCATACAATAATATCCCAGAAAATGTATTAAAAATCCCAATTTAATCATGTAAAATCATATAAAAAATATGGTTTGATCAATGACAATGTTGGACATTTTGATTGATATTGCATTGATCAGTATATATGTGTATGATAACAGGTATCTTACTTTTCTCGAAATTTTTTTATATACATATGCAGGTAAAAACTCTATTTTATTTTACGATTTTACGTTTTACGATTTTTCATTCTCCTTCCGTTTTTAGGTAAGAACTACGTTTTCACTACCATGGTCGTCACATCACCTTCATTAAAAAAAATATGGAATCAATTTATAAAACAAAATTATCCAAACCATTAAGAGAAAATATTTAAATTTATCATGCATTCCCATTTCCCATATTATTTCTTCTCGAGTGGGAGGGGCATTACCCACCCTTACAAAAGCATAGCTCGTCAAATATTCACATTTCATGCCCTACCTTAATCAAATATTTACTAAAAGAAAAAAGTAAATTTAGAGGATATAATCTGGCGATTATGTACCCGTATAATACAAATGAGTTAATACACAAACTTTTCAAGCTTCATTGAGTTCAACTTTCAGAGAGGTCAGTCTCCACAATCCATATACACAATCATAACCCCTGAAACGAGGCTTAAAAATACATACATATATACACATATATATACATACATGTTTTTACATATAAGGAGAGAGAAGGGAAATTGAAAAACAAAGAGGAAAATTAAAAAACAGAGATATCAGAAAGAAGAACCAGTCAAACCCAGATCCGAGATTTGGCTCCTTCTTGATCTGAGGAATCATCTTATTGTAGGAAGCTAGTAAATCTACTACTTGTTATACACACAGAAACACAAAACAATGTTTCCCTTGGAATCTCTCTCCTCTGTACAAAACGCATCTATCTGCTTCATATTTCATGTCAAAGTTCTTCGCTTTCCTCTTTCTTCAACGATCCAAAGCACCCATAATCACCCTGTAAAAACACAGAGGCCGCCATAGTTAGGAATCTAGGCAAGAAACTAAGACAATAACGGCACATATTATTTCATGCACCAAACAGGGAATATGAAAAACAGAGAGAGAACCAATCGGAAATGTTCAGACTTGTAGACTCAGGACGCTCTGGTTGAGTTGGCAATTTTCTCCTCCTAAATTTCTTGAAATCACCTACTGGAGTCTCCGCTACAAGCAAAAAAAAAAAAACTCAAACCCATTAACTTTTACAAATCTCTCTGATAAAAAGAATGAAACTTTATAGTTTATATAACTTACATATCATCTTCTCTGATTGTTACACAGGAATCTCATCCTTTAAATATAAGATCTAAGTCGTGATTGGGTCACAGGCCATTATCTTTTAGAATCTCTATACTCAATAGGAAGGAAGAGAAGAAAAAAAGAAGGATTGATTTGAAATTTATAAAGATTAGTATGGCAGAAATCAACTTACAGGGCTGCAGAATCTAATATTCATATCAGAATCTCATATTTTCCTCGGTCAATCAAGTCACATACTTTTATATTGCTACCATAAATATCCACCCCTAAACAGGAACTTAAAAATCTCATCTCAATATTCAAAACTTTAACATTACAACATAGAGAACCATCCCGGTTTTTTTATAATTTCAAGCATATAACACAACCAACATTCGGTCAGGCATTAAAACAAACAGATAGAAGTGATAAGAGAATTTACGTGTAGAAGGCGTGCCAGGGGTGACGGAGCCGGACGGTGAGTTCGGGAAGGGGGCAGAATCGGAGGTGGTGCGAACAATGGTGATGCTGCGAGTGATGGAAGGCGGTGGCGGCAGCGAAATCGGAGAGTTGGCGGCGGCGGAGGAGGCAGAGAGGGAATTGCACTTGCGAAGTTTTCCGAGGCCGGAGTCCGGAGCAGGGCCGGCCAGCGTTTCGTCCCAGATCTTGTCAAGAAAACCCATGATTATGGAATCAAGCTTTCTTCAGTTATGTTTTGGAACAATATTGTTAAACCCAGGAACGAAACGTAGAGATAGAGCCTTTTTTTTTTTGTTGTTGTTATTTTTTGTGTTTTTTATGGATTGTTTTGGTTTGCGAGGGGAGTAAGAATGAGTGCACTTATAGAGAGAGAAATGGAAGATGAGGACGAAGATGAACATGAAGTTGAATTGAAGATTGAATAATGACGGCTAAATTCCTTGTTTAGACTCCGGCTAATTTGGCTTTCTTTAGAGCCATTGAATTTGTATTTCTATTTTCTCTTTGGATTTTCATAAATCCGAAGCCTAAATTCAAATTGGGTAATAAAGAAAAAATACATATGTCTTTTATCCTCCGAGATTTCAGCACTACGTACCTTTTGAAATAATCTTTTAAAAATGGAGCAAAAATACCACTGATTTAAACCTAATGTCTGTCAACTTTTTTTTTTGTGGGGCCCACGGTCATGCCCACATCAGCATAACATGACCTACATCATCCTACGGCTTTAGCCCAAAGAAACTCAGGCCGGTTTGTTACAAAGAAAGTTTGGAGGAGGAAAGGAATGGAAAGGAAAGGAAGATTTGAAAGATGAGGGAAGATGATTTGAGTTGTTTGGTAGGAAGAAAATGAAGAGGTGGTAGTTGGTAAGGAATTAAGAAATGTCTATTTTACCCTCGAAAGAAAATAATTCAAAATAAAAAAGAAAAATATTTTTTTGCTAAAATATATTTTAAAAAAATATATTCTTATTAAGTTTGAACTTGTGAAAAAAAAAAATCGCTAAATTCAAGCTTCCCGCCAAAATTTGAACTTCCCACCAAATTTGAATTTCAGGGGTAAATCTGTCAATTTCCCAGCTTTCCTGGGAAGATGGAGCTTTCCTTCCATTTTTGGATGGAAAGCATCTTCCCTCAAATGAGGGAAGATTGGACCTCACTGGAAGATGCTGACTAGACTTTCTCTATAACAAACACCTTAAATCCATGGGAAGATCTCAATCTTTCCTTTCCCTCCCCATACTTTCTCTCTACCAAACGGGGCCTCAATCATCTTCAAAACGGGGCCTCAATCATCTTCATTACTTACCTTCACTGGCATTCATCAAGTATGTTCAGATCAAACAAAAACAAAATCAGAAACCAGTTCTGCATATATCCTCCCATATCAATAAACCCATCCAGATCAAGTCTTAATAAAGTTTACTCTCTCTTTAGATAGTTTCAAAAATTCTAAAATCGAACGATTTGATCGCCCTTGTGTTTTTCTCTTCTTGATCAGTGCAATATTGTTTAAACGTAAATCAATCTCACTTGGACATTTCATCGAACAGAGGGACTGCGTTTATACTTGTAAGTGAAGACTCATTCGATCATGAAAGGCGAAACCAACGCCAAAATAAGCGTGATGATCGGCAATGCTTTAGGTAAAATCTAGAATAAACACACCGATGCCAAAATCACCGTGTCGGTCACAAATCTCAAGTCATGGGGCCTTATGGGTCCGTCGCATGACTACTTCGAGCAAGGCAACCGCGACATCTTCAGCTGCTATGGCCCCTGCATTGACATGCCGATGTACTGCCTCAACCTCACCTCTGATGGCGCCGGAGCTCACCCTTAGAATCTAAGCCTTCAATTAGATACCAAATTCAAAAAATCGAAGCTCACCCTTTTGGCAATGAAGTTGCCCATGAATTCAAGAAATCAGATGAACTTGAAGGGGACGAAGAGTTTTGCTTTGTCGATGGTGGCTTTGAGTTGTGTTAGTGTGAGATTTCTTTCAAGAGAGCACAAAGATCGGAAGGGATCTGACTGTCTTCACCATCGACTTGGCATCATTAGTCTGAAGGAGGAAGGCGATGAGGTGCGGCGAGGGATGCGACGGCGAGATGGTGGTTGGGAAGGAGGTTGAATGGGAGGATGGAGAGTTTGTGGTGGAAGGGACGACGGCACAGAGAAAAATGAATGTTGGCGGTCACGATCGATTGGGTAAGATAGGGGGGTGGAGCATTTTTGTTTCTTTTTTAAAAATATATATTAAAGAATGGATATTAGGATTTTTTTTTTCCCATTCTTTCTCCCAACTAGGATAATACTGTCCCACGTCAGCATCTGCATCACACTTTCTGGTCAAACTGAATAGAGTTAACGGTCAATGTTTCCTGATTTGACGGCACTGGTATATTTGCTCCATTTTTTAAAAGCTTGTGTTTTTACTCCTTCGAAAAGTATATGATGCTGGACGCTTCCAGAGATAAAACATATGTATATTTTTGTTCTTTTACCCAATCTAAATTTGTGAGTGTGGCATGAAAAGTCCTTGATTTATAGAACAAATTAATGAGAATAATATTTAGGAATTAGTAGTACCCCCAAAAAAAAATTTTAAGGTTCCAAGTTCAGGTTGATCACACTTGGAAGGTGGCAGTTGGCTTTCTTCTTCTTACCTTCACCATTCTTATATCAACTTCATTTAATTTAACGTGATAATAAATTATAACAATATCAAATAACAGTAAAATAAATAAGTTTAAACGGTTAGAAATTGACTTAGATGGTTCAAAATAATTATTACTCTAATTTTGAATTGTTTAAATTTATATTTTTTTAATAGTTTAAATTTAGAGAAAATACCACTCCAACTTCAAAATCTCAAATAGGTTTATTTAACAACAAAATAAAGGGAAAATGATTTCTCCTATCACTGGAGATAAAGTTATCTCCAGTGAACCCAAAACTACGTCGTTTTGAATTAATGAAGGGTGTGTTTGTAATTTTAGGTGAATTAATGAAGGTTATTTCCGTAATTTTGCTTATCTTTTTATCATATGAATTTTACCGAAACACCCTTCATTAATTCACTTAAAATTACAAATACACCCTTCATTAATCCAAAACGACGTAGTTTTGGGCTCACTGGAGATAACTCTATCTCCAGTGACAGGAGAAATCATTTACCCCAAAATAAATTATCAATTACTTTATTGTTCTTGTTAAACTCATTATTATTATTGTCAATAGGATTTTGAAGTTCAAGTGATATTTTTTTGTCATTTTTCCTTAAATTTATTTAACTTTTAATTAAATAATATAATAATAATTTCACTTTCCTAACATATTAAAGTTTAGTAAGTGAAGTTGTGATGAATCCAAAGGTGGGAAAAGTGGGAGAGGGTGTCTCTATTAATCCTTCTCCCCAATTCCTCCTCACTTAATATTTTAACAATTGGATTATATTTTAGTGGATGGGATTTAATGTTATTTATTAAATAGCATTATACCATTAAATATAATAAAAATCTATAATATTGTCACATTGCATTAAATCTCAATGACCCAATGGTTGAGACAATTAAATAGAGAAAGAAAAGTTAGTGGAGAGATTTTGTTCTCAAGAAAGGTAGGAGGAGGAAAGCCATGCTCTATCGCTTGTTGGGAATTCCCAAGATTTAAATGATTTTTATATAAAAAATAAAAAATAGAATGAAAATATTTTAAATTTGAAAACATTTTAAAATTTAAATGAGTATATTTAAAATAATAAAAAGTTAATAAAAGACAAGAAAAAAAAATTAAAAATGACAGGTTATCTTTTTTAAAATACTTTTGTATCCATTGATGTTTATGAGAAAGAGACAGTTTTTTAATGGGCGTGTATTTTTCCTTTAAAGGAAAGAAGAGACATTGAAATGGTCTCATTATGCGTTTTATTTTAAGTAAAGGTCCCTCTCTTTCATTTTCACAAAAATCTAGATATTTTTACTGGATAAATAATAATTTCAATTTCTTAAAGAAAAATATTATACCTATTTTTCTAATATTTAAACTTTGCTGAAATGTGAAGAAAAATTAAGATGATATAACAAATCTGTACAGAACCAAAAGGAATGTAGGAGGAGACATTTAATAAATAAATAAATAAAATATTGTAAAAAATCCTTAAAAAAGACATGCTACACTCACAACTTCCTATCAATTTTATATTTATTACTCATGATATTGATAATTTTCCATCCATCTATAACGGTAACTCATTATTTTCAAATTTTCGAACCAATTTTGTTGAAAGAATTGAATGCTATCACCATTCAAAGTATTTTTGGTGTCCCATCTCGTTAATTTTTGATATAAGATCCTAACTAATTAATCACCTTAATATATGCTTAATAGTGGGCTACAAGATTGGACTTAACTGATAATTTGCCTTGCCAATTTTTTTTTAACCAGATTCCTAATTTAAATAATGTAGTTGGCTAGATATTTATATATAAAAGAAAAAGGTGAGGTTTGTAATATATAGCTAAATGAATTTTGTGGGGAATGTAATACGAGCCCAAAAAAAGAGTACATGTAATATGTGATGATGGAATGCAAGCTTCACAAGGCGCTGGACTCTGGATATCCGGTTTCTCCTAGAAAGCGAGAAAAATGCAAACATAACTACACAAAACGTTTTTTACGTTTTAAATTTGACTTAATTTACGTCTCTTTTATTAGAGACGTCTTTTGAGGGGACATAGTAAAAGGGAGTAATGCAACAACCCTAAAAGAATAACAAATGCAAAAAATTCATACTTACGGTATCCCAAAAATTATTTGGGACACCAAAAATCATGGTTTTGATGTGATTGCAACGGCCAATAGCCATATCATTACTTTTATATCTACATATGGATTTCGGTGATCTTTGAACCAACTCCCTGAATGATCTTTCTCTCACTTAAAGATGTTAGTTGCTATTATGCTAAGCTTGCTTTATGTTGGTACTAGCGAAAGGCCCTAGACTCTTGACGTTGAAGTGTACGTCTTCGATAGTATGTGCTTTTGTATTTCACTTGGTTCGGCTAGATGAGCACTTGATTTGTAATGTTTGGTAGTATACGTGGTCCCCAATCTCCACTGACTTTGGATGTTACCTGGCCGAACTCAATTCACGCACTTAGACCTGAATGTATCATTCTCTTCCTCTTAAAAGAGTTTGTCCTCGAAGCTTTTTTTGACGACAGTAGGATTCAAACTTGTGTTAACTCTGATATCAAACCTTAGGAAAGAAGCATTAACCGTCATGCAAAATCTTAGTAGCAAAGGCACACTCAATTCCTTTAACACATATCAAATACAAGTCCCCTTGTCTCTACTGACTTTGGGTGTCACCTAGCTGAACTAGATTCACATCCCCAAACTCGAGACATATCAGCACTTATTCAATTTGCTAGCACCTTCCTAGTTCCCCAATGGCCCCCTACCTGACCATGCCTCCCTACCTGAGCACTTCTGTGACAAGTGGTTTTTCACCGAATGGTATTCTGCCAATTTCACCATTTCTTCTTGCTTTCCAATTTCGGTCATGTCTCCATACCTCCCAATACCCGCAGCCATACTATTTCCTTCAAAGTGCCCCGGTAAGTAAAGGTCTAACTCCCCCTTCATTTTCAAAAACAAAATCTAGATATTTTTACGGAGTGAATAATAACTTCATTTTTTAAAGAAAACTATTATACATTTATACCTACTTTTCTAATATTTAAACTTTGCTGAAACGTGAAGAAAAATTAAGTGAATAAAAAAAATCTTGTATAGCACTAAAAAAATGTATGAGGAAATATTCAATTAAAGGAAAAAAAAAAATACATGGTACAAAATTCTAGAAAAGACATGGTATTGCACTTTCAGCTTCCTATCAAATTTTTATTTAGCTACTACTCATGATATTGATAATTTGCCATACATCTACCATGGGAATTTATTGTTTTCAAATTTTCTAACTAATTTTAATTTGTTAGAAGAATTGAATTCTATGACCAATCATAGTATTTTTAGTGCCCCATCTCATTAATAGTTTAAGGGTCAAGATTTAACTGTACTTGAAGGTTTGAGAGAGAGACTTAAATTATCCTTTTTCATTATCTAGTAGGAATCAATATTTATTAATACTAAGCCACTTTGCTAAGACTCATATTTATAGACTTAAGGGTAATAAACTAATACAACATCTTAACAATTATTATAACATCCTAACCAACTATAACGACCTTAATATACCTCTAACAGAAAGTTTGAACTTAAAACCTCATACTTAACAATGGTTAACAATGGTTCAAGAACGTGTTTTGTGAAATTGCATGGGATATTTGTGTTTTGAGCTTATTGTCGTAATCTTAAATTTGTATGAATTATTGTTGCTAGTGTTATCTAAATTTTTGTATACGTGTGTTTCAAGCATTTATTTTATTCTGAAAATTCCCGCTCAGATTTAACCTGAGTATTTCCCTTGAATTTTCCAAACTAAGTTAGTGTGAAACTATGTTTAAAAAATAATAACAATAATAAATAAATAAATAAAATAATAATAATAATAATAATTCTTCTGAATATGTTAAAAGGTTAAATATTGTGAAATGAGCATAGTTGTTATACTTCATTAAAATTTGTGCATAAAATTATTTTAGTTTCAACCAGCTAGCTATAAGAACTGTAAATGGTGACACTTGCGTAGGGTGTTGGTAGGAATTAATTGTATGCTGAAAGTAACACTTAAATAGTTAGTAGAAAATCTAAGTGTTTTGTGTAAACCTATTTTGAAAAAAAAAAAAAGAAGTTTGCATGATGCTATGACTTGTGCATCCTTGAGATATTACTTGCCTCATTTAGTTATATTGGAAAGTCGGAGTTAGGAAATTTTACTTCACTATACAAGAAAATCTTTAACGGATTAGAGTGGCTTGGAATATACTATATTAAGTTCCATCTTGTATGTGCATTACCACTCTTTGAATTTCTGCTACCACACTTTATGAAATTTGGATAAATAGTTGCAGTTGATGTCATTTTTCTCAAAATACCAGATTGACCACTGTTTTTGGTAATCTCTATTGTTGTAAACTTGATTGTTAGTTATTGGTATATTAAACAAAATTAGCTTCAAATGGTGTATGATAGAATTGGATGAAATCTAATAAATAAACTGGTTTTGGCTAATAAAAACGACACTTGGTGAAATGTTGTAGCATGCATTGCATAGGAACCTTGTCTTGAAATACATTGTATTGAAATAAAGATTTCTTATCACTTCATTATAATGAGATAACCATGCATTATATGTATCCTTGTTCCATATTGAACTTATGATGAACGCCTTCAAGTTGACATGAACTATTTGACTTGGTAATTTTGCATTTATCTGTTGCGCTTGTAGAAACAGAAACCATAAGGATTAGCCCGATGTGCTTGACATAAGGTGGGATGCGAGACCTGGACCCAACTGATAATTTGCCTTACTAATTAAAATCATGTATATTGCAAGATATTTTTAATCTGTGTGGCTTGTAGTTTATAGATAAAGGGATGTTGGCATGCAAGGGTATATTTACAAATAAAAAAAAATTCATAAGGGGAAGTATAATTATTAGTAATTATTTTTTGAATGGAATTATTAAAAAATATTAATATGAGCATAAAATGGGGTGGACAAAAAAGAGAGCATAAAATGGGAAAAGGACTGGGGAGGGAGACATGAGCCGAGCCGAGCCGAAGCCGATGATGTGGAAATTAGAAGTACTAATAGTGGGAGAGGAGACACGTGGACCCTACGTTGACACATTGGATAAGCTCCCCACCTTAAATCTTCAATTTCGATCCACCAAACCCAACTATGATTAAAGGCGATTTTGACTTTTGAAGGATGTTTGTGATGATTTTTTTTAATTGAGTATTCCTAAAATATATATATATATATATATATATATATATATATATATATATATATATATATATATATATATATATATATATGGATCCCATTTTGAACTAAAATAGAACATTTTTATGGATTAAAAAGAGGTTTTTAAAAATTTTTCGAGGGATCAAAATGTTCACCAATCAATTTTTATTTGTCCTTTTTAGGGACTAAAAAAGGGTTTTCTTTGTATGAGGGACGAAAATGGGTTCTGTATTTTTTTTTCAAGGACAAAAAAGCTATTTACTCTTTTTCTTAGTTGAGTTTTTTTTTGGGGAGAAAAAAGAATAACTTAAAGTTATAAGCCAACTCGTTTCTTATTTTTGACTTTTTCTCATTTAGAAACAAAAAACAACTTATGAAATAAAGACGTTGGGTCTCACTTTTTTAATTGAAATACTATTATTATTATTATTATTATAAATTGTTATAGATGAGACTTTTTGTCTTGAATATAAATTAACTTAAAATTTAATAATCATGATAGTACTCTGAGTTAAGTCCATAAGAATTTTAATTGGTGAGAATTAATTGATAATTTTTTATATAAAGATCATGATAATGCTCGGATTTAGGTAAATTTTTAGTGGACTTTTCCTCAATTTTCTAAAAAATTTAAATAGTTTAGTATTATAAAAATTTCCCAATAATACATTACTTATTTTTATTTTTATAAAACTTATTTCTTTTTTAGTCTCTTATCTTTAAACTTGCTTTTCTATTAATCACCCAAACAAGTTCATGTATTTTTCAAAATATATATATTATTTAATAATATTTACGTATTTTTTAACTATTTTCTATCTAAACTTCCTTTTCATAATAATCATCTAAACAAATTTTAGTTTCAAAAAAGTTACTTAAACTATCGTCAATGTAAACATAAATCATATCATATAATTTGACTTTTATCCAATATTAAATTTGCAAAAAAGTCATATTGCCAAAGAGCCATTTTTGTCATCACGATTTCAAACACACATATTATGCACCCTTGTTATGAGACCCACCATCCCTTAAAAAGTATTTATTACTATTTCTGTTTTATTTTATAAAATGCAAATATCATTAAGTACTAATTACTATAGTACTTCTGTTTCATATTAAGAATAGATTAAATTTCTTTATTTTTAATTTTGTTTCTTATTAATTTCATATTTATGGAAGGAATTAAACTAAGAATAATTTTTATTTTAATAAATAAAAAATTAAAAAATAGGATATTTTGCAAAACGAAGTTTAAGTAAAAGTCAAGTAATATGATATAATTTATGTTTTGGTACACTTTTGTAAAAAAGTCAGTTTTACTCCAAATATTGTGAATGAGCCAAGCTCCGAAACGTAACTTTAAAAGGGTCACATGAATTTTAGGGAAAAAATTCAGCAATCTCACGTACCAATTCAAACATAATTTTCAGGTTTTCGAACTGGTTCATGAGGTTACCAAAACCATTATAAACAAAGCCCCTAACTTTGTTTAAAATCCTTTCTGTGACAAGTGATATGAAATGGAGAAGTACCTATATAATACTCCCTCCGATCTTAATTATAAGAGCTAGTTGACTTTTTTAGAGAAATTAAGGAAGCTAATTAAATTACTTTAGAGTATTTTTATTTTTATTTTTTTTCTTCAAACTAATTACTTTAACTAATAAATTAATATATAATGTAAGGATACATAACATATGAAATGATTAAGTAACTTATTTAGCTTCCTTAATTTCTCCAAAGAAAGTCAACTAGCTTTTATAATTAAAATCGGAGGTAGTATTATGAATACAAGATCTGTGTTTGGAAATGGAGTTTGTCTAAATGGGGATAATTGAAGTTGACAGGGCACAAAACATAAAGTAGTGGTGAGTGAAGAATGTAATTAAGGGGCCAATTAATTTTGGTGTATTGAGTTTGTAGTGACTTAAATGGTGACTATTTGGAAAAGCATTACAAAAGCATAGTCATGAAAGTTGAGATAAAAATTCTTTCACACACTTACTTGTAAATCTTAAATCATATTAAAAAAACAGTTTCTATCGCTAAACTATGTTGTGACTTTTGAGCATCCGAGTGGGCCAAACCTACGTGTCAATCACTTCCTATTTTGCTTACAATCACATATTTTCCCTCATTTCAAACCAAATGGCTCCCACACATATCATCATGACTTTTTTGTTATAAAAATAAATAGTCGCATATTATTATGAGCATGAGGATGTTTCTTGTTTTGCAATAAATTGAAATTATTTCAGCACATTTTCACTACTCAACAGTTGTAAATAATTGACATTGATATTGAATTAAATAATTCAAACACAATATAATACTCTTTATATATTCTTTTTTATCTGAATTTTTTTTCAAAATTTTATTCTACTTACTATGAAATAGTCCAGTTAGCCACATATTGTGCTATCAGGATAGAAAGAAAATGTTGTTTCTAGCACTGACTCCAAGTTATGAAATGTTAGGTATAAGCAAGCTATCATTAGAAGAAGAAAAAGCAAGCATTGCTGCTCTTGTAACTAACTTATCATGGACAAGTTGTCTCCCCCTTCTCAGTTACAACTGTTTTTTTGTACGGAAAACAGATTATTTATAGGAGCTTTTTGTATAGACTTGTCAAGGATGTTGAAAACTGAGGAGCTAAGTCATTGATGAGAAAATTGTATTTAGCTCTTAGAAGAAAATATGACAAAATGTTCTCTTGAAATATCAAAATTACATTTAAGTTATGTGAGATTTTTTTACAATAAATTCCTATCTCCTACCAAGTCCATGGACGTCCATTGACGAGTCCATGGCCGCTTACACTGACAAGTCTATGGGCGTTCATTGACGAGTCCATTGCTGCTTACACTAATAAGTTTATGAGCGTCCATTAACGAGTCGATAGTCACTTATACTGACAAGTTTATGGGTATTTAACAATTGAAATTTATTGTAAAAAGGTCTTATAGGCCTTATTTAAATGTAATTTTGAGATTTCAAGAGACAATTTCATCGTATTTTCTCTTGTCCGAGACCTAAATGCACTTTTCACATTATTTATTAGGCTTAGATTGTGATGCACATAACATTTGTGATTAGATAGATGTTGCAAACCGGCAAAAATAAAAGAGAAAGAACAAGTATTTTTCTCTGCTAACCTCAAACAAGGAAGTCAGTGTTGTGGATTGGTTTATGCTATGTCATTGTTAATATAATTTTATGAGCCAAACCATTCATTTTCTTTTGTGTTCCGCTGCAAGTGGACTATATTTATATTTATACTTTAAAAAAAAATACATGAGCAGAATTGTCCCTCGTGCTTGTTATTTACCGAAGGGAGTTCCCATTTGGTGAGATATGTGTGGGATATTCCATTGCTTAAATTCCATTTCCATAAGACTTTTTCTTTAGAAAAATAAAAAAATATCCTCTTACTCTCATAATTTTGATTCAATTATAACTCATTCCTAAAATTTTCATTCGGTGCAATTTAGTTCCCATAATTATCATCGTTTGAAATTTTAATCCTTAAATTTCATGAAACACTGTAGTATATTTTTATTTTTCAAGATATAGAGAATAATATTTTAAATGGTTGAACTATAAGGAGTGATAAGGATTTAGTTAAATTTTATGGATTTTAGTGTAACAAGTTAAAACTAGGGAAAATGTCAAAAAAAAAAAATGAAATTGCAAAATCTTAAATAAGGCATTTCATATAAAATAAGTTGTGAATTTCTTATTAGGTCTCATCAATACCTTATTAATTCTTGTAACAAACTTGATTTAGAATTTTGCAATTTCAAATTTTTTTCCTGTTATTTTCTCTTAAAACTATATGGATAAAAAAATCAATTTAAAAAAATCAGGTAGAGGGGAAAGACAAGAGGTTCCAACGGATAATATCTTTATATATATGGGGTTTACTTTTCTCATGTTGCATGAGAGAAACAATATTCCTATTTCTTACACACACATAAAATAGTGGGACCCACATATATATAATGCTAATTATATATATATATACGGGTCTCACCATTTTATGTGTGTGGCATGAGAAAACATTTCTCCTACAACATGAAAAATGTTTTTCCCTATATATATACTCCCTCCGGTCCTAATTATAAGACATAGTTGACTTTTTTAGAGAAATTAAGGAAGCTAATTAAATTAACTTAGAGTATTTTTCTTTTTATTTTTTTCTTCAAAGTAATTAGTTTGACTCACATACTAATATATAATCTAAAGATATACAACATATAAAATGATTAAGTAACTTATTTAGCTTCCTTAATCTCTCCAAATAAAGTGAACTATGCCTTATAATTAGGACCGGAGGTAGTATATATATATATATATATATATTTGTTTACATCAACTTCTTTTACTTGAGTTTTTTTTTCTTGATTGTAGTATTTTCCTATTAAAGAGATAATATTAGATACTAAATATGAGTATCTTCTCAGCATGGATTCAAACTTCTTTTACCACTGGGCTATCTCTCTTGAGAAAGACGTATTTCCCAGCACCTTTTCTCCCACATCCGGCCCAATGATAAATTTGTGACTTGGGCCTAATCCTAATGTTTTGGGCCGGCCCACTAGTATTGTTAACATCGAGCTTTTCGAGAGGACAAGTTATTGTTTGTTTTTGTTTTTGCCAGTAACAAGACAAGCTAATGTTGAGGCCCGATTAAAGAATAGAATTTCTAGATTATCCACTTGCACTTCTCAAAGCACATATGGAGCTGCCCAAATGATATACTAACGTTAATGGAATTGGAATCCCAAAAGTCTAATTTAATGACATATAATCACTTATAGATTATCCGAAGGCTAGTAGATTTCACATGATACTCATGTCCTCCTTCCACACCTGTCTTTGCTAAGTAATTTGCTGCATAATTATACGAATGAGACACATAGGTGATCTTCGTTATCCAATCCCTTTCCAATAGTACTCACACTTCCATATGAAGATCAATGTCCTTGTGATTCCAACCATGTTCATGTAGAATCAAGTCAAGGCACTCTGTGGAATCAGTTTCAATCCAGACTTTCCTAATTTTGGTAGCTCATGCTATTTTGAGGCCAAGTACACATGTCCAAATTTTCGCAGATAAAGCGTCCCCATTCTCAATATGATATATAAAAGCTTTTAAGAAATTTTCTTGTGGAGTCGCGTAACAGTCCCCCACAAAACACTCTTAGTAGTATTAGTTGGGTATGCACCATCAACATTACCTTCACCCAGTCCACATCCAGTGGCAGCCATGACTCTTGACTAGGAGCAAGGGTAGCCCCTGAATCTTCGTCCCTGCTAGATGATCTTTTGTAAGTGACATGCATTCCACTATTGCTCTTGTATTTGTAATGAGACTATCATTTAAGATTCATTTTCTTCTAAAAAAACAAGTCTGTCCCTACGTCGCCACATCCACCAACACTATCGAAAAAGTTGAAGCCCACCTCCTACTTGCTTCCGTCTTGCCCTCCATATTCCTCTACACAGAGTCTGAAGGGCTTAGATTACATAACCTGCTCCACCTCAATGGGGATGCCACTTTCCTCAAAACAGCTTTTGAATGTGTACACATTTGGTCAATCCAACTTTATAATAAGTTTCAGTTTGGTCCTTGAATTTTAAAACTCATATTTTCATTTCTACTTCTATGGAGGCCTAATTCTTATTTGGATACATATGTGTGCGTTTGTCTTTGGAGACTTTATTCTTATTCCTTCAAAACATTGTCAAGTAAAGCATTTTCTTTTCCTACAAAATATCAAAATATATGATTTTTTTTGGGGTATTAATTAGATTCTTTATATTGCATGAGTATTAAAGGCACTTTGACCACAATAAGGGTAATTGAATTATTTTAAAGCAAATTTTATACAGACATTGTATAAATATGAAAAGGCATGTTACGTAGTATTATAATTACATTTTTTTTTTAAAAAAAATTATATGTGATATTTAAATTTTGCGTGAAGACCGCAAGCAAGTTGTTTGAAATGACAATTTTTGAATTTTATAAACACACTTTCTAAATCATCCCCCTTTGCATAAACAAAGAAATTATTTGTTTTTTTTTTTAAAGGAAAGATTCTCTGGAAAGTGTTTCCCCAGAAGGAAATACAAAATCTATGCTTGCCCAGATGAACTGAATAAAGACTTCAATTGAACATTTTTTAATTTTGAAAAAATTGATGGAAGATTCCTGTTTAAAATTTTTATATACAAGAATGATCTAAATTTTAGTGTGAGTACTTTTGTGCATGAAATCCTGTTCAATATTGTACCTTTTCTGTATAAAATTACATCAATTATTATAATTTTTAATTCAAATGACGTATTTGAACAATGAGTACATTTTAATAAAAATGAAAATAATGAAACTCAAATTAAAATGTAAATAGCTTTCTAGTCTAGTTAAGAAAATATTAATGTATGATATTTTAAAATATATAGAAATTTGACAAAATGAACAAAAATTACTCAGTTAGGAGCACAAAGATTGACTTTAATGGGAGCTAGAAACATAAATTGATTGACATATGGAGTAGGGGGAAGGGGGCATAGACTAACTAAGAAAAAAGTGGTTGATTTGCATAGTAGTAGGTGAGAAATATTTACATATTCTTACGAGCGGTACCTCTTTTGTGTTCTGACTAATTAAAATGTAATAACTTATCTTATTTTAATTATACACGACAGATGAATCATCAGACAAATTCAAATTTTATGATATTAAAAACCATAAACTACTTAATTTAGAAAAACAAAAAAACAATTTCCTTCTATTATCTCTAAAGTCATAAATTTTGAATTTTTCCAAATGACTCATCGATCATATATGATTGAAATAAAATATATTGTTTCAGGTATGCTCATAAAATATGTAAGTATTTATGGTACCAAGTTGCCTCCTCCTTCCTAATTTAAATTTATTTGTTTATGTTCTACAATTTAAACTCGTGGGCCGTCTCTGAACAAGTTGATCATTATTCTATCAATGATTTCTGACTTTTTTTCAACACTAAATTCAAATGTCCATCATAACTTGTGCCAATTGGGTTGTGTTGTACTCTTTTATTTAATTAACCACAACTTGTTAAAAGCACAAGTTGCACAAAAGAGGGAACCAAATCCCACCTTATCAAGTATCCCTGAGGTTATTCTCAATTCAATTATTTCCATCAATTATTAATTTCAACTATTTCCCTTTCAAGTTATGTTTTCTAAGATATTTTTTAAAAAAAAAATAATATAAATAAAAACCGTACCACGTTTTTCACTTATTTTCCTTTTACCTTCCTTCAACAACCAGACACTTAACTACCAATTTTTCGATTGAGATATAAAGCACGTGATAAACAACCGGAGGAGGCGGCTTTGAGCCAAGAGGTAATACTACCTCCGTCTTAATTATAGGACTTAATTGACTTTTTTTTTTAGAGATTAGAGAAGCTAAATAAGTTACTTAATTATATTATATGTTATTTGTCGTTAGATTCTATATTAATTTATTTGGAGAAAATAAAAATACTTTAAGGTAATTTAATTAGTTTTTTTAATCTCTCTAAAAAAAAGTCAACTTAATCTTATAATTAGAACTAGGGACTATAAAAAATTAAGACAATTTTAATTTGATTTCATAGTTTCATAAAATATGTCTTCGTTCTTCAAAACTAATAACATTACCATCAAAGAGTAGTTTTTTTTATAATAATAATTATTATTATTTAGAAAATTAAATTTAATAAGTTTATATCTAAAAATATTGTCAGCATTTAAAATTTTAATATTAATATTTTTCGTCACCAATCTGACTTTTTTTTAAAAAAAATAGCATTAGAATAAAAAATAAAAAAATATTTTTATCAATTAAGCAACGAAAACGAGATAACCAAATATTAGTTTCTTAAAAATTAATATTAATTTCTTTCAATTTTATCCTTTTGCAATTTTTTATTAGTAAAGTAAAAACCGCATTTAAGAAAAAGTGTTTAAAGATAATACATTTAATAAATATAGATTAAAAATTTTCTTTTAAAATTATTAATAATTTAAGCCAATATCACTAAATTAACGGTTCGGATTCTCTCAGTAGCGAAACCCTCAGTATCGTTCCATCTGGGCCGTCCAAAAGTTTATCTAAGGGTCCAGAATCATTTATGTCAAATCCCTCTCTGGCCGTTAGATTCATTTTTAGACGGCTCAGATTTGCTTTTGAGGGATATTGAGGCACCCACTCCTGAGGATATCTGCTTCCCTAAATTAACTAGTTTTTTGGGAAGTAAATTATCTCAGAATCTCTTTCCTCTTTATCTCTCAGTATCTTTTCATCTTAACCGTCCAAAAATTGATCTAAACATCCAGAGAGTGATACATCATTTACTTTTAAAATTTTCATCTTCACTGCATGGGGTAGTTTTTACCGCGTGCGGTACTCTGAAATAAATGATGTATCTCTCTCTCAATGCTCAGATCAATTTTTAAGCGGTTAAAATGAAAAAATACTAAGAGATGAAAAAAGATAAGATTATGAGACGGATCCTGTTTTTTTTGGGCTGTGAAACTGTAAGATGAGGGAAGCCACGTGGTGTTTTGAATTCACATGTGGGGTGGGAAGCCGATTGTTGTAGGACCCCCCTCCATTGTTTAGAAAAAGAAGCTGGCGGGCCATTACCTCCCTTGTTTTCTTTCTTCACTTGTCATCGTCCTCACATTTCTTTCCTAATATCCATCTCCACTTTCATTCTCAAAAGTCCCATCACATAAATGAAATATCTCACCCCACACCCTTAACTGGTATGGATGAAATCCACACCATTAAAAAATATTTAAAAATAATATTTTTATAATAGATAAAATCTTGTTGAGATTTCAATCCAACGATTGAGATTGAGAAGAGGATGGGAAAGGAAGAAAATAGAAGTCAATCCCAAGAATCACCGTAAGGTCCTAAAACGGAAAAAATCACTACAAATCTCTAAATGATGCTTAGTACTCATTTATTATTAGACTTTTTAATAGTGATTACATTTTCCTCGAGACCTCTTGTGATTCTCCTTACTTTTATCCTCCCTCCTCACTCTCCAACCTGCAAAACAAAGCCCTCAAGTACAAAGATATGGTCCATAAATTTAAATTTCATTTGATTCCAAGTTCCAGCTTGAGTCTAAGGTGGGAACAGGTAAAACGATTACAAAAGATTTGAGTCAACCCTCTCTAAGAGAGGACAATTTTTGTTGGCTCCCAATACTTAATACTCCCTCTTCTTATCATATAGCACTATATCTATTTATGAGTGGTCATTGCTGTCTTCCAGTTCCAGACAGAGTTTAAGGAGTGTTTGAAACAAGTCAGGTCAAGAATATCATCTCATCACTGTGCAGAAATGCCGGAGAAGTCATCGGAGGAAACATCATGCCCAGATGCTACCTTTTGCTTCCTCCCATGTCTTCTCTTACTGCTACCTGTTCCTCGTACTCCTCCTCCCCTCATGTCTCGCAGCTGATCCACCTGTCTTCATACCAGCAACCGGTAAATATACTGCCCCATTGCTACATCTATATGTAAAATGCAGGTCGAGGGATGGAAGGAAAGGAGGAAGAAACCAGACCAATAAAGGGAGAAACGAAATACTCATCAAATTATTCGATTTATCAAAAATCATAGAGAGCAAATGCGTTGAGACGCTATCTGTAGGCCTCAACCTAACAAATTAGTGACAGAACATTCTACAATCCTAAAAGGTGAAAGGGTGACTTGCAATGTCTAATCTAAGGCAGCAGGTATGAAAAGCTTACCATTTGGACATACCTCAAACACACAAGTAATACTCCAATTGTTTTGCATCCTCAAATGCTAATGTTAGTTTACTAGAAACACACCTCGGCAAAAAGTTTAACACGAGAACACAAGACTCACTTAGGCTCTTGGGGGAGGGGAAAAAAAAATTTCAAAAAACCACTAATCTATAAAGCCAATGCTGCTATCAAATGCTTGACCTGGTTTAAGGTCATATTAAGTCACTCTATTAACCTATCCTCTATATAGAACCAATGTAGAGATATGGTTTTACTACGCCAATCTCATTTTACCCTGATCATTAGTGGGAACATTTAAAAAGGCATATATACTAACCCCTAGACAGAAGTCCTGGAAGGTGGCTTCAAAGTGAGCAGAAGAATCCACATTCTTCCCGGCATTCATCTCTGACGAATTGCGCTTGTTCGAACTGGAAGTTTCGGAGGAGTAGGAAACGTACGTAGACGATGTAGAACAAGAGGCAACAGTGTGGGAGTCACTTCCAGATATCCCAATGTCACCTTGAAACATATCTTCAAACAGCTGTTGCAACTCCTCAAAGCTCTCTTCCCCATTTTCCTGTCCATTGATTCACACACAAAATCGCTAATTTCAAAATATTTTATACACAAACCAACCCTATATGAATACAACATAGCCAGATGAAAACTTCTATAATTGCAGAAACTAAGGAACGATCCCTTAAAGCCATGGCCACCAACCACAACCACAAGCAACAAAATGGTTATCTTCATCTCTGAACCCAAATAAACTGCTTTCATACAAGGTTCAGTAGCCAAACCATATCTATCAATATCAAATCTTGTGATTAACCTTAGAATTTTGTTTTGTTGTTAGAATTCATACGGATTTTTTTTTTTTTTTTTGGTCAAAGAATTCATACGGATTGGGGTGACTATGTTGATCAAAGAAAGAAAATGGGCTGGGATGAGAAATTTCGAAGAGCTGATGGACAATTAATGAGGAAAATGGGAACAATTTGTGGCGTGGCGCCAACATCTCCACGTCCACCTGTGAGAATAAAAACCAAAAAGTTCCGTACTTGGAAAACTGTCAGCGAAACCTTCGCACTCAGGTTGCTCCCGCGTGGGCCCACATTAATTTATGCCGCCTCATGGGACCCACCATTTCCAGCTACTAACCCCAGAAGCCACTATTCTCCTCCTTATCAAAACCAAAAGGGTCGATGTCCCACTTGCTCATCAAAATTCTGTCTTTACACTTCAAACCCGGGATTTATTCTTATTCCCTTTAAAGAAATTGTTTTCCTAATTTACTTCTTGATTATAATCACTACCAGAAAGAAAACCCCTGCATTTTCGGCTTTCACTCATGCTTGAGGGTTACTTTTACTCAATGTCTAAAAAGTGAATTTAATATTTAAAAATAAAATGCAAGGAAGCAAAACTCATTGGAAGAGAAAGTCATCTAATAAACACTATTCAGCCCATTTTGCTTTGACATGAATAATATATTTGGGTTGAGTTTCTTTCATTACCTTTTTTTTACTTCATAATCTCTAAATCACGTCTATCCAATCAATACAATACTATTTTTACTTTTCTCTCATTTTCTCAATCAACAGCCCAGATTGAGCTAATGAGAAAAGAGATATGGAGAGAATCTCCTTCGGTCCTTCCATAGTATTCAGCTAATTACTTCAACAAATTTAGAGATTATTATCACATCTTGCACTAAAATTCAGAAAAGAACAGATCAACCCGTGACCCAGATGTGGCCCATTTCAATCTCCAGAGAACAGAAGAAGAAGGAATCTTCCAAGAAACCAAAGAAAAGCATCACCACCGCCACCAACAACAACATAGGATTTGACGAAAGTTAACCTCATGCTTGTTCGTTGCTTAATCCACTAAACAGAGCAGATCGGTCCAATTTTCCAACCCATTAAAATTAAATATTAAACACTGACTTGAGTTTAAGAAGACTCACGTTTGGCTTTGTTTGGCTCATCATTGCTACCATTTCGTTCAAGAATTCTCCCATCCCCTGCAATAATTAGGAAATAGAATTTCAATAAGGATAAGAAAGATGCTAGGCGATGCCAATACTAACACATTCTCCATATGAAGCAAGTAAGCATATATTTCTATCTTAAAGCGAACAAAATATTTACAGAGACGAGAAAAGTAATCAGTTTACAGAGAAAAGAGGGGAAATAACCCAAAAACAGGGAAAGAAATACCAGTAACAAAACCAGGGGAAAAAAAAGAAGACATTTCTTCTATTTTAAATTAAAAGATAAAAAGGACCAAAATTTGGCCTCAAAAGAAAAAGAGACCAGAAGGGTCGGCCAAGTTACTTACAATGTCGTCATCATCGCTGTCATAGACTCCTATGTCATACAAGAACCTCTTATTCGCATCCGATAAAACTGTGGACATAGAAAAGGGGAAAAAACACAGTAAAAACATTGAAAGTAGAATCTCGTGATTCACTTGCTTCAGAACGAAGGATCCAATGAATCCACGAATTTATAGTCAATAACATCATTAAAAACCAAAACAGAGAGAGAAGGAAGAATTACCAGAATAGGCTTGCTGAATTGCTTGGAATTTCTTCTTAGCTTCTTCCACGAACTTTGAATTCCCCGACGCAGAACAACGATCAGGGTGCCATTTCTATCGCATAAAAAAAAATTATTTTTCTTACTACAACGTTCTAACAAACGCACATAATTCCTGGGACACATCTTATAAATCCCCTTCCCCCATATAACAGAGGAAAATTGGTAGAAAGTGTGTTCCTCCCGGATCAAAGACCACATGAGATTTTTCTCAATCTGAACTAGGATGTTTCAGAAACAAAGTTCTCGGAATCTTACATGACCCATATAGCAAATGGATTTCGAAAACAAACAGTGTTATTAAGGAAAAAAGAAAGAAAGATGAACAGAGGGGCATTCAATTCTAACCATTGCGAGTTTCTTATAAGCATTTCTGAGCTCTGATTCTGTGCACTCCTTATCCAATCCCATAATCGCATAGAAGTCATTGCCTTTGTCTTCTCCATTCGCCATTGTCGTTCACAAAGATTGGATAAAAATCCAAACTTTCGCAGAGAGAAGCTACAGCAAAGTACCACCAACCAGACCCAAATGAAAAATCAGAAGCAACAATCAGACCCAGTTCTTCTTTTTCTCTTTCGTGTCGACGAATTGACTCAACCAAACCCAACTAAGCACAAACACCGTACAACGAGAAAAACTACATTAAAAGGCAGGGAAACACAGAATACAAGGACAATACTAGGATTGTTTATATTATTAAGATACTTGTTTGACAATTGGGACACGGAACCTTAACATTTTAGGTTCCGTGTAGTGAAAGGGGAGGAGAGGAAGGAGGAGGCTTTCTCCGGAGAAATCACAAACTAACCCTCCCCAACCTCGCTGTGGCTCAAGAACATTTCAGAAACTGAGCAGTTTATATAGTTTTAATGTATTTTTAATTTTATTTTAACGGTGAGATGGGTATTGAGGACGGTGAGAATATACGGACGAGATTGCACGGTGGGTTTAGATATTTGTGGTTTTGGATTGTGGTGTGTCCAGAAGGTTCTGTTTTCACTGTGAGATAGTCCTTTTTGACGGCCTAAGGGGGAAGACGGGCCCACCGCAACATGGGGACTTTTTTATAACAGCTTTGAGCATTCATTGTATCTTATTGTGATTGGCTTGGCATATAACCAAAGAGGGGTTTGCGACCCACCCCTTTCCAAATAGGTCCGGTCTGGGTGGAATTTTTTCCCTCCACTTAATATGTTTAGACTATGATTCTTTTAAGAAAAACATTTGTTTAATGTAATATATTAAATTTTGTTTTGTCATCATTTTTAATCAAATAAAATATATCACTAAATATAACTTTACTCAAAATTGTCATAAAATTTTAATTTTCTCTTGATTTTTTTTAGACCAATGTTGCTCTAACGGTTATTTAAGTTACGTTTGATTATTTTTGTTGACTAAATATGCTGAATCGACATGTTTATGTGTCATCTACATTATTTTTATTAAGTTGTAAATTTGTTCTTGAAATTTCCCCCAAGAGCAATGATGCACCCACAAACTTTTTAATTTAATATTACCCAAGAAGTTTTTAAATTTAGCAATGTCACTCTGACCATTATAAAGCTTATGTTTAACTATTAGTTAACCATATATTTTAAGTTGGCGGTGTGATCAATATTGAAGAAAAGTCGTACATGGAGGAGAAGCTCACATTCACTAGAGAAAATGAAGAAAAAGTTTCAATAATCAGATCAAGCGCACTAAGATTAGCAAGGGCCATTGGTAACCCTCTATCGTTGTGCCCTAGCAATGTCAAAATAAATATGTACCTTTTCAATTTTGTCTTCTTCGTATAAAAGCTTTCACCTCTTTGATTTTCTCAAATCATTCACACAAGGTTCATTTTTTTCTTAAAAAAAATATCCTTATTTTTAAATATAACTTTTAAAAAATGAAATAAATGGCACATAGACTAACAATATAAGCATATTTGGCAAACTTATAGGTAAGCTTAACTTGGATAATAGCTTAGGTAAAATTGTTACGATTTTAAAACTTTTAGAACAACATAGCTGTTAAGTAAAACTTATAAGTCAACTTTACACCCAAACCCAAAACAAAAATGATATGGATGACACAAGAATATATGAGTTTAACATATTTAGTTAACTAACGGTCAAAATTAACCTAAATAATGGTCGGGGCCAAATTGCTAACTTTTGAAAACTTTTGGAATGACATTGATGAAAAAAAAAAACACTTAGACAATATTAAAATATTGTAACAACTTCAGGGAAAAAAAATAAATCTTAACGCCCTAATCACTAATTGAGTTGTTAAAATTTGAATGGGGTTTACTTTTTTCATGTTGCATGAGAGAAATAAGATTCCTACACACATATAAAATGGTGGGACCCACATATATATATAGTGCTAATTATATATATATATGCAGGTCCCACCATTTTATGTGTGTGTGACATGAGAAAACATTTCTTCTACAACATGAGAAATGTTTTTCCCAATTTGAATTCTTAAGCTTATATACTTCAATGAGAAATTTGAGCGATTCCACGCAGTACTGGTATTATGTGTGATGTAATAAAATCAACATATATGTCAAGTGAATTTTATGTTCATATAAGAAAATCCATTAATAATTCTTTAGAGGTTTGATATATTGTTGGATCAACAATGGAGTCAATGTTATTATTGTAGAGTTGAAAGTCTTGATCATTTAAAAATATATTAACAAGCACTTCAGAGTAAAACCAATATTTATTGTTTGGTGAGTTGAAATTGCTAAGTGGTAATACCCATTGTAAAGAATAAAACTTTTCAATGGTAAAAGTGTGTCCACGCACTATGGGATTAAATCGCTATGTGAGACAATAATTGACCAATCATGTGTAAGGTTAGTAGCATCAATTTGATTCCCTCCACCAAAGTATTAAAAGATATACTGATCTTAGTCACATGAAGGAGATTGAGATTTCTTGAGAAGGGGGAAAAAAAAAAGGAGAATGAGAGTTTAAGTCATTTGAAGTTAACAGTGATAACAACCCAACTCTTGTGATTGTACATACCCTAAAGAAGGTTTATACATGTAAAATCAAACAATATGTTAATTCTGCAAACATTAAAATTCTAATGCCTTTATATGTCTTGAAAAAGTTTTAGAATGCATTGTTGGCGGAAGTTGAACAAAACCTCTTGATGATTTCTGATTTCATATATCCTCTCAATAATGTGCATACATTGCTAATACAGAAGTGCCTGTTTACAAGGACGATATAAGTTGTTTTCCTAAAGCAGTTTGCGGTACATGAGATAAGTTTGTGAGATGAGTGTTGTCTTGAAATACATGAACGTACTTTTCCAACGCCAACCTAAATAGACTCTTTTAATTTGAGTATGCAATGGAGCCACTCATGAGATCATGGCAAGAAAAAGCAAAACTGTGTTGCCAACAAGAGATCCCTATAAAATGATTAGTAATATATCTTAACAACAAAGTGTTGGTTAATTTTGCCTATTACATGAATTTCATGTAAAGTTTCATAAGGTTAAAACAAAAATTTTGTTTAATCGTTGCGAAAATTCGTAACTCCTTATGCTCCTCATAAATTATTAACCTTAACTCATTACGTTAATTAGTTATTAATTATTAATCCAAAACTCTTTACGATGCTTATAAGAATTCATAACAATTTATAATATCCATGAGCTTTAGGATTACTCGTTAAAACAACTATTGGGGATTAGGATAACTTCATAACACGACTATTGGAGATTAGGATTACCTTAGATCACTTGAATACCTCAATGTTATTGGTGTCCTCTAACGTTAATCCACACGGCTATCTGCCGATTGCAATAAGAACTTCTTCTTTTAAAACCTCCCGCTCTTTGAATGCTTGCTAGATGAAGACAAGGTTGAGGTTTGGGTTCCTTGGATTTTTCTCTTTTCAAGAAGATGATGCTTTCTTAGGAATAGGTTAAAGATAGGAGGAGTAAGATTATTGGAACCTTACCCTTGTGGATAATGCCATTTTCTCTCTAAACCTTGGTGAAGACCGAAATTTTAAGAGTACAAACGCCTCTTGTTTTTCTCCTAGAAAAAACGTGCAAGAGAGAGGAACACATTCAGCTTGAATTGAGAAATCTAAATCATGGTGAATTAAATTCATATTTTAATTCATTGATTGAATTTAAGATGATGAATTACATTCATATCTTGATTGATTGATTGAGTCAACCATTTAAGATAATAGATCACATTTATATCTTAATTGATTAATTGAATAATAATTTAAGATGATGGGTAACATTTATCTTTTAAACTAAAATTCAAAATCATTTTTAATTTAATCCTCATTTATTATTTCTCCTATCTTTATCCAATCATTATTGGATCTTTATATATATATATATATATATATATATATATATATATATATATATATAATTCAGAATTATCTTTTATAACCTAACCTTTTGAATTTAAATTTTTAATTTCAAACTTAAATTCAATATCCGAATTTTGAAATTTAACTTGGTCTAAGACCCATTGGGACTTCCAACACATTTGGACCTTTTTGTAAAGAAATTGATTTCTCACTCGAGAACATATATGTGACGTCATTTTGCTTCTTATTGGGTTTAGAGTCTCACTCCAACCCAATTACACCTTTATTTTTTATAAAGCCCAATAACAATTATTAGTCTAAGTTTGCTAATTTTAAACAATCGGTAATAACCTTTGTGTATGACCCATTAGGCCCAATTAGTCACTGACATAAATAAACTTGAACCAATTAAAACTCCTTTAACAAGCCCAGTTTATTTAATGACCTCCTAAAACACTAGCAATGCTCTGCGGCCCCACAACTAATTGAGTTGATCAAGTGACCTACCTTTCATATTTAGAGACCGTGTAAGCATCATCTCTCACATCGTCATTCACATTCAATCGAGAGCAAAGATAAAGTATCATCTCTCTTAATTGACTAGAAATAGCTAATTCATAGAACTAGGATTTTTCTGTTATTAACTCCATAACGAATCATGACTTTTTATGATCACTTGCTGTATGCACAGACTTCTGAGTTAATTAGAAGTTATCTAAGCTTTACCGGTCTCGTGAATGACTAATTCCTTATAGGGGACTATGAGTCCTCTCAGCATGTCCATCTATACTCATGTATTCGAGTTACACCCAAAAATACACTGTTCTCCCCATTTTCAGACGGATAGAGTTGTGCAGTCAATTGTATAACCCCAAGACATAGTGTTTGACATCCTTAAGTCCAGGATGATCCGCACTACCAAACGATGAGAGACTTTACATATTCAATGATACTCCCTACAATGAATTTTGGTGGAGTCTCTCGGCGGGTCAGTTTGGTGTTATTTGTTCTCCAATAGATCCACCCACGACATCAGCTAAGGGATCACCATGCCTGTATTCCATGAGATCCCTACCTTATATCTCATACATGTAAATGATGTCGTATTAGTCTTATTGAGATTATCAATGCCCTTTCTTGGTGATTCAAAACTAAAAAAAGTTTTAGACAATAGATATTTATTGTTCTCAAGTCCTCATGATCATGATTGTTATAATTGATCCTCAAGAATAATACATGTTCTATTCCTAAGGATTTTATCTTCAAACACATATTTACCTTTAAATAAAGGCGAGATATAAATATGATAAAGATAAAATTTGCTCATTTATTAATAATGAAATACTACAACATAGAAATGATGTTGATCTATTCTTACAAATTATCTCTAGGACACTTAAATACTAACACAGAATTATTGGTCTATAGAAGTGTGCTCCGCTAATAGCTCTATGCTAAGTTTTCTTTGTTTGGTTTTGGTTCATAGTCTAAAGTTTACGATATATATTCGAAATGATCATACACGTGTGTAACATATTTCCTTAATTTGTTTCCTTTTGAAATATATATGGGGAATTGATGGATATTTTATATGGGTGTTTATTTCAGAAGGAATTATTTTAGTAACGTACAAATTATTATAATTTTAATTTGGAATTAATCTTTAGTTATGAGATTAATGTGAATTTAATCTATATTTATTAACCCCTAATTCGTTTCTATTTATTCCTATTCATCACAAGATAACCACGATAAGAGTACTATATGTTGATTTATTTTTGTATAGTAAAGAATGAACAACCTTTTCATATAAAAAAAAAAAAAAAAGAATGAACAACCTTTCCATATTTTTTTTCTCTCTCCTTCCCTCTACAATATTCAACTTTATGTAGTTTTGCTCTCTGACTTATTCAGGAAATGTTTGTTTAATCCTCTGAGACATCCGCATAAGCAGATCAAGTCCTAGGCAGGCATGACTCAAATCATCTCAAACGATCCTCTACACACACACACTCTTACATGAACTCATGTTGTGGAATAGATGCAAGATATATATGATGAATAGAAGAGGTTTTTGATGAGAAATGTAGAGCGTATGATAGATGATAACAAACAGGCAATTCTGTGAAGACTGGGTAGCAAATTGGAGTAAAAAACAGATTAAAGAAAGAAGAGAAGATGATTATATGTGGTGGGTAGAAGTAGACATGAAGTGGTCCATATATAGAAGAAAGAAAGTAAAATGGGGCACGTGGTGTATAGCTTGGAAGGTCCTGGAGATCACGTGCGAGAGAGAAGGAAGATCGAGGGACGAAGAATTAGAACCAGATACATACATCCTCAGTCAGAGACTGTGTCCCACACAACTCAACACAGACACAATCTTACTTGGGGACTGTCAATGGCCATGTATCTCCATTATTCGACGCCCCTCCCCACATATAGTTTCCTTTTTTGACCAAAAATAAATCTCAACCCCTGCATTTTTATTTTATTTTATATTATTGTCAAATATTCAGTGTAGGACTCGTAGCTGCTCCTCTTAATATTAATATCTCTTCTGAGACTTAATCGCGAGAGCTAAAGGGATCTAACGTGGCCTTCTACTACCCTGCCTCAGTTTATAATACACACACATATTTATAAAAATATACATCATCATCATCATCCTATGTAAAATCATCACTCATGTTTGTTATAATGTTACTGGTGATATGCCATACAGGCAGGGTCAGGCATATCAGATATGATACATCATTCCATATAGAATATAACAAATTTAAGAATTTAGGGTGTGGATATATATATATATGGGGTGTGAATAATAATAATAATAATACATAATAATTTGTGTTTACTAAATTAATACATTTTTTATTAAGTTTGATCCTTTTTTAAATACAGCATAGTCGTATTTATTATTTAATTTGAAATGAATAGTAATACAAGAGAGACTGTAATAAATTAAAGTCTTATTTCATCATCCACATTTGTAGTGGTGGAGCTTGGGACAAAAATTTGGGGCTCAAATATTTACTCATTAATTAATTCAAAAATTTTATGATTATATAACATTTTAAAATATTCAGATTTATTTGTATAAAAAAAAATATTCAGATTTATAATAAACGTATTTTAACAATTCTGATGTATAAAATAACATACATTTCTCTAATATGGATGTCATATCATTTACAAAATGAGAAGATATTATAAAATTTCAGAAGATTGCCTATTATAAAATATATCAAAATATTAAAAGTTAACAATGTAATCTATAATATAAAATTAATAAAATACTATACTAAATGAAACAATTAAAAGAAAGATCTGGGCATGAATTTACCGTCTAAAATTTTACAACTACCCTGGAACAAGAAAATAGAAGCATTTGATTACTATAATATAGTGATGAATAAGCACAGAAAACTAAAATTAAAAGTTTGATACCAAAATGACACCCTCATGTTAACAATTTCTTTCTTTGTTTCATTTTCCTTTTCATGGCAACTGAATATGTAACTCGATGGCGCTTAAAATAGGATTGCCCCTAGGATTAAATATACATGTACCTATAAAACAACTCATATGTAGTAACCAACAAAGTTACTGGAGAAAATTAGGGATATAGTTGCGCGTAAATCACAATTGCATCTTCAAGGAACAAGATGAGGATATTAAGTTTGATCATCTTCAAAAGCAAAATTGTTTTTCTTTTGAAGAACTGGGGATTTAAATGTAGGTGAGTAAAAATATTAAAATAGAAACAAGTGGGGAAGGAAGAAACATTGAAGTGGCACAAAAGCCAATTTTGTTCACAAATATTAATCATTTTATGGATTTTGGTGGAGACACAAAGCATTTAGGGTTGCAGGAGTGAGAGCGAGCATATGATCTCTTCATTACCCGAAATATTTTTGGGGCCCTTTTTAATTTTTATAATAAATTCTTTTTCCACTTTATATATTCTATATTTTTTTAAGGAACAAAAGACAGAAAAAAAAACTAAAAAATTGTAAAATCTTAAATCAAGTTTGTCACCAAGAATCAATAAGAGAATGATGAAATTTAATAAGTAATTTATAACTTTTTTTTTGGAAATACTTAGTTTAAAATTTTACCATTTCAAAAAAAAAAAAAAACTGTCCTTTTCCCTTTTCCCAACCACCCACATCAACTTACACTAGAGCCGGGAAATCGGGCCGGGCCCGTCGGGCCGGCCCTTTTAAGCCCTGGCCCTGTAGGGCTCGGGCTTGAAAAATATGCCTAAAATTTGAATTTAGCCCTGCAGGGCCGGCCCTGTAGGGCCTCGGGCTTTATCGGGCCAGCCCTGTAGGGCCTCGGGCCGGCCCTGCAGGCCCTGTTACTGTAGCATTTTCATTTTTTTAAGAAAAAAATTAGTGAAAGAGTGCCAAGAGGAAGAGGCTAGGAGGCACATATATAAATACATAATAACTATACTCTAATTTTATGATTTGGTATATTATTTGTTGCAGATAATGATTATTATGGATGTGTTCATGATGCGGGAGAAGAAATTCATAACATTTTTACTCCTGAAGCACAGCCTTCTGCTCAAAGTGAAACACAATCAAATATCTATGAAATTGATGAGAGTGATGAAGAAGGTGACAATTGACAATGATAGTGGTATGCTTTTATATTTTATGTGAGTTATCTAATGTTGTTTAGTTTAATACTTCTTAAGTTTTATGTGAGTCAATTGTGGACAATAGTTTGTTTTTTATTACGAATTAATGAATGTGTTTATTTGTTGGATGATTTGTATTGTTTAGATATTAATGTTGATAATATTTATTTGATAGATTAGAACTTTAATGGTTGCAATTTACTAATTATATTTCTTTGGAAAAAACCTAGAAAAAAATAATTAAAATTTCGAATAGTAATTTCCAGGCCCTGTAGGGCCGGCCCTGGCCCTGATACTATCGGGCCGGGCTTTGAAAAACAGATGTTTTCCTTATCTCAGGCCCTGTAGGGCCGGCCCTGTAGGGCCCAAGCCCTGGAGGGCCAGGCCCTGTAGAGCCGGGCCGGCCCTGAATCCCAGCTCTACTTACACATATAAATATACACTGGTATATATTGCAAGATTTGACGTCATTGTCAATGATTATTTCATCTATATACAGTCAATACAAAATAATCAATATATATATTTATGTAACCCTTTAGAAAATCACACTATTCACAAATTAGAAATGGGGCAAGTGGATTTTTCACTCTTTTCATTTGAAAATTTTCTAGTTATTTTAATGTAGTGAATTGAATTATTCCATAAATCCTATCATATTTGCATATCTTATAAGTTTGATAATTGCATAAATCTTACCGCATGTGCAATTCTATCTTTCATTCTCAATCACCAATCCACTCCGTTCTTTCATCTTCTTCTTCTTCCATAGCTTGTATGCGGAATATCTGCAACCCTCGCCCTAAGCATCGTGCCCTTTGCTGTGGGTGAAAGCCCTTAGACATTTAAGGCTAGCTAATTAAATCGTGTTTAGGCCAACGTGTGACTTTAATTTATATATGGTTCAGGGTCAAGCCACCGCCGGCCACCATCTTACAGCCGGCGGCAACAAAACACCTTTCCCTCGTTTCAAGTGGTATATATTTTGTGGTTCTGCCGATGGGTACGGTGGCCACATGTCCGATGTCCCCATACATTCCAACCCCGGCATTGTCTCTATACCTATATACCACCTTCGTGTCTTCCTAGTTCCTTTACCTGTAGAGCGCCTCCGTCTCGTCTCAGTTCCAATAGAGTACACTTAATATTCCCTTCAGTTCTAAATATATGATAAAGTTCTTAGTGCAATTTGCACTACAAATTTACCCTATAATTAGGATCGGATGGAGTATGGACTATATGCATATATATCCAAATTTTGGAATATATATATATATATATATACTGTTGGAATATATTTAATTCAGTATTCAATATTCCGTTTTTCTATTTATGACCCACATTATTGCCAGTTTTGTAACCGCCCATTAATACTGTAACGACCCAATTAATGCACAGTCAATACGCAATAAGTGCGTATTCAAATTGTTTCCCTTCTTGTAACTCTGTGATGGCCGGAGTGGAAACACGCGCAAAACTTCTGTCTGGTCCCCTGAACCGGCTTTGAAAGATTGAGTGGCACACCATCTGCAGTTTCAGAGAGACAGGTCAGAAGGAAAAGACTCCGTGATTGTTCCTGGTTGCTGGCAAGGACTGTTCGTGTCTGGAGATTTGAAGTTCGTCCCTATTTGCTTCAAGAGACAAATCAATGGCGGGAGGTATTTGTGATCTCTATTGTTTTTCCGATTTGATTTTATGCTATTCGGTTGTTCAGCATGTTAAGATCGCCTAAATTTCTAGCATTTGGTATCAGAGCTGATATTCCTCTGCCTTGATTTTTGACCGATGAAATCTTATTTTCTTCAACTGGTTGGAGAGATTTGATGCATATATTCAATCTGGGTTTTTTCTTTTCTGGATGTCATTTGAATATATGCATGCTTATTTCATCAGGAGAGAGGCGATCAATTTTGTTTTTCAATGATTGCCGACACTGTTTTCATCGTCTCTCTATTCATATTTCTTGAAGCTTTGATTTCATTTGGTTTGAATCCTTGTTTAGATCTGAGATTTTTTCATTTAAAGCTAAATGTTCTTAATCTCAGTATGGGTTTCTTGGATTCTTTTGAGTTTCTTAACGTCACTTTTATGGGAAAAATCCGAAAACTCTTTGGTTTGATCTATGATTTTCCCTTTTTGATGGAGATCTGAGCTCTTGTTCATGTTTATTTTTCGATCTGGATTTTGCCTGATTATCCATGAACGCTGCCATCGGAATCTGGATTTTTCGATTGTGTGATTATATTGAGCATATTGTTCTGGATAATTATTAATTTTTGGTGATTATTTTCGGTCATTGTTGCATGAAAATCACCATCCTTCGAACTTCCCGATTGCCTGAGAATCGCCGTGAAATATGGACCACAACGGCATAAGGATCGCCGCAAAATTGGATCTGGAGCACTCTATTTCCGGCGGCTGTTTTAGATCACGGTGGCATCTCAGATCATAGCAGCCGCAGATCCTTCCTGTCGCATTCAGATTTGGCGATTGGAGCTACCGGTAAATCCGCCTGGAGTTGCCGAAAAAGGTGATCTGCATTTGCAGATCGGGCAACTGGAACCGGGTTGAGCTCTGGGTATTAGGGATCCGATTATGGGGAAGATGACACTTGTGTAATTTTGAAAGATTTTATATTTTCATATTGTGCCCTTTTGGATTTAAATTTAAATCTGAAATTTTATTTTAAAATTGGATTTTCATGTGATCATGAACTACATATTGTGTTACTTGCATGAATTATTTATTATTTAATTATTCATGCAATGTTGTGTTAAATAATATGTAAATATCCAATTTTATTTTAATATTGCTTATAGTTTAATGCAATATTATATAGTAATGTTAAGTGATCCTTATGTTTTTAATTAATTAGAGAGTAGCCACAACATCTTTAATTAATTGAAAATGTAAATAGAGTTGTATGATCACATAATGACATTAGTTGTAATAAATCATATATAGTATAATAAAATTTTATCCCACAGGAATATTTTATTATATGTTTTGTATGATTAATTAGGATAAAATGTCAAATTATATTCTTAATTAACCCACATGTATTAAGAATAGGGAAATAATTTGATAGTTTTATCATACAGTTAAGTATAAATCTAATAGGATACGTTAGGCCATTGGACCAATTGTTCATATGAGTTGAGCAATTATTCAGGGCATTTAAATCTTTTTATTTCCTTCTTGAAAAATTATTAGACCCTATTGCAATTTTTAATCACCTTGGCCATGCTTATTTATCTTATTGGCAACCTATTTTATGTGAAATGTATTTATTACATTAAATTGATTTGTTTAAATTGAGAAAAGTTAATTTTGGTAACTTTCACATTTTAGAAACTTTTTGAAAAAATTATTATCATTAATTTGAGTTGTTTAATTGTCTAAATATTTGGAAAAATTTACTTTAGACAATTATACATATATCTCTTTCAAATTGTTGAAACCAAATTTGAGGTGAATTATGCCAAAATTAATTCTTTAAACATTATTTGGATACATAAAACAGTGGGAGGATTTTTCTTTTAATTTGATTATTTGGTCACTTTTGGATCAAATTAATCAATTAATCCTCCATTAAGATGTGCATATATTGGATTTATTTTGAATGCACAAAATAGTGGGAGAATTTGTCTAAGATGATTATTTAATCACATTTTGTTGATTAAATTAATCAATTAAATTCTCATTAAAGATTTGTGCATATTTTGGAATCTAAATGCACAAGATTAATTTTGGTGATTAATATTGGAAATGTTCATTTACTCAAAGTGGGAGGATTGTATTTAGTCACTTATGTTGATTAAATTAATTGGTTAAGTCTTCCATAAAGCTGTGCATATACAGATTTTAAGTGCACATTATTCATATTTGTGATGAACAAAATACATCACATTAGGGTGGAACGGAACGGCTTTATATCTTCTAAGTAGCCCACAGGTATTAGGGGATATAATTGCATTCTAATTTAATCAATTCGAAATAAATTCATGCTATGCTAATGTCTTTGACCACAGGTAGACTTTAGTGATACGAATTTATATGTATATGATTAATTGGAATAGAATATCAAATTATATTCTTAATGTGCCTGCAAGAATTAAGAATAAAGGAAATAATTTGATAGTTTTATCATAAAGTTATATATGGATCTAATTGAATTATAACTTTAGCCCACAGACAAGTTATATGTCAGTAGATTCATGTTTTTTAAGCATGATTTACATTGGTAAATCATGATATAATTTGTTAGTCTCAAATTTTAGTTATAAGCATGTATGTTCAATACTATGCAGTTATACAACCTGCAAATCATTAATATTATTTACATGCTTAAGTACAAACGAATCAACAATTTGGAAGCGACTAGTTACCATGATTCAAGTTATGCTGGCTGCATTGACTTAAGAAAATCCGCTTTAGGATATATTTTCAAGCTAGCTAATAGAGCTGTATCATGGAGTAGTAAAGAGCAATATTTAATTGCTGCTTCCACTATGTAAGTTGAGTTTGTATCTTGTTTTGAGGCTACCTCACATGGTATATGAATGAAGAGTTTCATTTTTAGGCTTAGAATTATGGATCCAATTTCTAGGCCATTGAGGTTATATTGTGACAATTCAGTTGCTGTTTTTATGGCTAAGAACAATAAAGGTGGTAGTCGAATCAAGCATATCAACATTCAGTGTTTAGCCATAAAAGTGTGTGTTAAAAATAAAACAGTGGTTATTGAACACATGAGCACTAAATTGATCATTGCTGATCCTTTAACTAAAGGCATGCCTACATTGAAATTTCAGGATCATGCAGAAAAAATGGGACTTGGTTCCTTTATGTGATTTTCGTTGTAAGAACGATGTTTTTTATGAAACTCTATTTGCGATATTTTCTCATTCAGTATTGCGCATAAATTCATTTTGAGAAATATCATTAAAGTTTGGACCTAGAATAAATGTAGGGTTTATTCATTAAGTTGCTTGGGCTTGGGAAACATGGTGCAATGTCATACATGGAAGATATTACTCGCTTTAAGAGGACCTGTCGCCATGATCCATGCATTTTGTTTTTCAGTGGTATATACTGAAGTATGTGGGCCAAGTGGGAGAATGTTGGAATATATTTAATTCAGTATTCAATATTCCGTTTTTCTATTTATGACCCACATTATTGCCGGTTTTGTAACCACCCATTAATACTGTAACGGCCTAATTAATGCACGGTTAATACGCAATAAGTGCGTATTCAAATTGTTTCCCTTCTTGTAACTCTGTGATGGCCGGAGTAGAAACACGTGCAAAACTTCTGTTTGGTCCCCTGAACCGGCTCTGAAAGATTGAGTGGCACACCATCTGCAGTTTCAAAGAGACGGGTCAGAAGGAAAAGACTCCGTGATTGTTCCTGGTTGCTGGCGAGGACTGTTCGTGTCTGGAGACTTGAAGTTCGTCCCTAGTTGCTTTAAGAGACAAATCAATGGCAGGAGGTATTTGCGATCTCTATTGTTTTTCCGCTTTGATCTTATACTATTCGGTTGTTCAACATGTTAAGATCGCCTAAATTTCTAACATATACATATTCTTAAGTAAGCATGGTCCCATGACACTTTAACCAACGTTTCCACTTTCCAAATTGGTAAAGATGCAAGCATGTATGTTGAAAAAGGAAGGCAACAAGTTGAAGCAACAATGGTAAATATTAAAGTGTCAAGTGGCATTAGCCATTTGGGTGATATATAATCGACATGTATATCAATTCATATGTCTCTTTCAGAGTAAAATACAATATAACTCATCAACTTGATTGTATTAAATTGTATGCTTTGTTTTATCTTTTTGGATCCAGCAAATTTTGATAACTTCTATGCTCATCTATAATTATGCACATGCATACACAATTATTTTACAAATAATTTCTTAACGACATTTGCAACTAGACAATTACGTCATGAACAACTCCCTCTGATCCTCAATATAAGATAGAGTTGATTTTTTTAGAGATAATAAGAAAGATAATTAAATTATTTTAAAATATTTATATTTATCATTTTTTTCTAAACTATATCGACTAACTTTTAAATTGATATATTATCTAAAGATACGTAAGATATGATATTGAGAACTGGAGGGAATAAAAAGGAAAGGAATAGAAAGTAGCTAAAACAAGTTGCAACAAAAATGGTAAAGATTGAGATGAAGGAGTGGCTTATTAGCGTGTGACAAAAGAGTCCTCTTTAATTAACTTGCTAAATATTTAATCGCACGTCCCTTTCACACTTGAAAAGCATGAATGAATAATTAAAAACTCAACTTGCGCTTATGCTTATTCATGAGCTTTTGGCTTTATGTCGATGGTTCATGGTCCAACAAATTCTACTTTTTTATATGTTATTGTAAATATTGGCTCTCCCATTCTCAGCCGATCGCCAATTATTTTCCATAATATCTTTTGGGAAAATTCAATTTAAATACTAAATGAAATTTTAAAACGATCAAATGTCTGTTAGAATTTGTAAGAAACTTAAAGGAGACAGAGATCAAATTAAGACTTTAAAATATTGGTAAATTTACCTTTTTATCCTCAATTTTTAAAAATAAAAATGACCCCACCAAATGGCCAGCGGCCGGATGGCTTGATATTTGGCTAGAAGTTTTTTTTTTTGGGTGGGGTTGAATAATTTTTTTTAAAAAAAAAATTGCATGAAGGTGTTAGGGTGGGGTTCAACCCCACCCCACACCACTTTTATAAGGGGCTAAGTGGCACAATCAGTATATATGTTCTTCTTAACATTTCTTTCATTCAAGAAACACTCTTGTAAATCTTATTACAAGTGTTGTAAATCTTATTAATGAATTTGTTATTTCTATTACGAATTTTGTTCGTGGTACTAAGATTTTATTCAGTCTTATGAATCCTTTAAAAAAAAAAAGTGGCCCAATGTTTATTCAATCTTTAAAAAAGATTCAATCCCACCCATAAAAATCTCCTCTCTAGATCTTTGGCAGCCAGCAATGGTGGCCCTCCAATGAGGGTCATTTTTTTTAAAAAAAAAAAATTATTTAAAAATTGAGGGTAAATTCATCAACATTTTACAATCTCAATTTGATTCCTATTACCTTTAAGTCTTTTAAAAATTTTACCAAGCCATTTGAAAGGTTTGGAATTTCATTTAGTATTTAAATATTTTCTATAAAATGGTTAGAAATTAAAATACACTTTACATGTGTCTCGCCCTTTCCAAAAATATCTCATTTAAATTAGGTGAATAATATTCTTTTTTTTTAAAACATCTTCCCCAATTTGTAAGTTGGTTCAATACATTTAATAAAAATACACGTGATTATTATTATTACGACAGCAAGTGAAAGCGATTTTTTTAAAAGAAAATATAATTTTTTAGCAACCACAAACAAAAAATCAGATTCCATCCCGTTTTGTGATGCCCGCGTGATCTGAGGCCCAAGAGTTCTCTCCTGGACCAATATAACTTCTCTAATTATTTATTGTATGGACTAAATGGGCTTGATCTATAAGCTATTATCAACATACTAATATGCAAAAAAATTAGGGAGGGGTTGCACTTAGTAGTGCAATGGTTTCCATGCCAGCTCCTAGAGCTGGCCTTCCCCATGTATGCGGGTTCGGTCCCGATCCCGCCCCCCTCACATGTATCAAAAAAAAAATTAGGGAGAATCCTTTTGTAGGCCCAAATTACCAAAAAAAAAAACCTAAAAAAGGCCCAAGGAATCTGTAAATCCTTGAAAAGGCCCCAGGGCCTTTATAGGTATTATGTTAGAAAACGAAATTACATTGATACCCTTGCTGAAAGTCTGAAAATGAAGAAGAATCAATTTGAAATCCATCTCTCCCTCATTCCAAATCGATGCTATTTCTGACCAAAAAATCAACGCTATTCACTCGCTCCCTTCCCTCTGCCTTATTCGAAATCGACGCTGCCCTTCTCCGTCGCTTCCTTCTCTCTGCCGTCTTTGATCTTTGGCCTCATCCAGTTGTCCGTCATCGATCTTCGCCTCTACGCCTCCGTCCTCCGAAAAGAATGGTACGAAATATTTTAAACATTTGATTTTGAGATTTATCAGAAGCTAGAAGAGAACCGATTCACAAAAGTATTTGAGATAACTTCACTGATCTTCTTTTTATCTCCCATGATTAGTTTGTTTCTTTTCCTTCATCAGCTTGAGGATTAGGATTTTGGATCTTGTTCGAAATGTTTAGATTTTGGTAAGCAGTATATCAGTTGGGAAGTCTCAGAGAAAGTTTCATGATTTTACACTTGCATCGCGAATCTCATATTAGATGATGAATCCTTTTTGTGTACCTTTTGCTACTACAAATATGGGTTTTGCCATGCTTGCAATGGATTTGGTTTGGTTATATTAAATTTGGTGCGCATTATTTGGATTTTAAACAATTGCAATACCAAAGAATGAGATAATATTTTTGTAAAATGAATCAAACAATTGTATGTTGTGATCTAACTTTCGATATTGCAGAAAAGAGGTGCAAACATATATGTAGAGTTTCTTGGTGGAAGCTTCACATGTGACGCATATAATATTTTTGAGCATTTTTATCTGGGTTTTTTATCCATTATATTAAAATTGTTTTTGTTTGTTCAACAGTTTCATTAAATGAAGAACTTGAGGTGAGGAAGAAGATTTAGTAGATGGAGAAGTTGGGAGTGAGGAGGAAGGGTCACTAATTAAAGAATATGATGGTGAGGAGGAAGAGTTAGGAAATGAACAAGAATCTAAAAGTGAAGATTTAACAAATGAAGAATTTGAAATTGATGATGAAGATTCAACAAATGAATAATCTGAAAGTGGGGATGAACAAATGCACTTTGTGTTAGGCATGACTTTTGCCAACCATGAAGAATAGAAGAGGGCAATTAACCAATATGCAATAACGAAGGTTAAAGTCAGAATATCCAAGATTGTTCCCTCAAAAATTAGAGTGTGTATATAGACCGATTTATTGTATATTTTGGATTGAACAATATATATTTTGGTGTGTTCAATGTATATCTTATTTTGCAAAAGTTGTATATTTTAGCACCTTCGAAACTATTTGATGAGATTTTGGTCCATGGATTATGTCATCCTTTTGGAAATGACCTTATATTACATTAATTGAGGCTGTTTTATATAACATTAATTGGGGTTGTTTTAGTTGTTAGAGGGGGCTGATGTAGTTGTGAGTGTTTGTTGGTATAGTTGTTAATAGAGGCTGATGTAGTTGTTAACTTTTGCTGATGTAGTTATCTTTTGCTGATATTGATGTTAAAGGAATCTGATTTAGGTTTTTTTTTTTTGGTTGCTAATATTGTTGTTAAAAGGGGCTAGTGTAGTTGTCAACGAGGACTAATATGGTTGTTAATGGAGGCTGATGTAGTTGTTAATGAGGCCTGATATGGTTGTTAATGAGGGCTGATATGGTTGTTAATGAGGTCTGATGTAGTTGTTAATAGGGGATGATGTAGTTGTTAATAGGGGATGATGTAGTTGTTAATAAAGGCTGATGTAGTTGTTAATGGGGGCTGATGTAGTTGTTAATGGGGGCTGATCTGGTTGTTAATGGAGGTTGATGTAGTTGTTACTGGAGGGCTGATATAATTGTTAATGGGGGCTGATATGGTTGTTACTGGGGAGGCTGATGTAGTTGTTAGTGAGGGCTGATGTAGTTGTTAAAAGGGGCCGATATGGTTGTTAATGAGAGCTGATGTGGTTATTAATGGGGGCTGATGTAGTTGTTAATGAGGCCTGATGTAGTTGTTAACGGGGGCTGATATGGTTGTTAATGAGGCCTGATATGGTTGTTAATGAGGCCTGATGTAGTTGTTAATGAGGTTTGATGTAGTTGTTAATGGGGACTGATGTAGTTGTTATTAGGGGCTGATGTGGTTGTTAATGAGGGCTGATGTAGTTGTTAATGGGGGCTGATCTGGTTGTTAGTAGGGGCTGATGTAGTTGTTAATGGGGGCTAGTTAATGAGGCCTGATGTAGTTGTTAATAAGGGCTGATGTAGTTGTTACTGGAGGCTGATGTAGTTGTTATTGGGGGGCTGATGTAGTTGTTAATCGGAGCTGATGTAGTTGTTAATGAGGGTTGATATGGTTGTTAATAAGGGCTGACGTAATTGTTAATGGAATTGATGTAGTTGCTAAAGGGGGCTGATATTGTTGATAAACGGGTACCTTATTATATCTCATTTTCCTGCTTTTGCACACAACTAACAATGACCAGAGATGCAAGAAACATTTGTCGATCTCATTCATATTAGAATGTCATGTCACCTACATCAGAAAATTTACAAAACTTTGTCCTAAATACAAACTCAAGTGTTCTACACAATTGTTGTAATAAAAATATCATACAACCACTAAAATTTAGATACACTTACAAACTAGTCAGCTTGTGTACATAAAAGGATTTCTTCACAACTGTGTCCTAAATACAATCAACGTTATGTTTTCGCCTATAACAAGTCAGCCTATCTACCTAACAAGTTTGTTGCCTACTGTCTCATCTTCCACTTGTAGTACTCCTTGATGAAACCATCAAATATAACAAAACTCAATATCCAAATGTCAGGATTATCAACCTTCGATTCAGCAACACTTTTCTTGAATAGCTCAGCTGCATTCTTAAGAAAAACGATTGATACAGAGCCAGCAATCCTATAATTCAACATTAACCTGTTTGACAAAAAAAATGTGAGATTTACTAAACTTAAAACACATGAATCATTTATAATGGAAAAACTTCTAGACAACAGCAACTGAGATCAGTTAAAAACATAAAATGCATTTCAAAGTTCAAACATAACATTGAACTATAAGCATAGCACAAACTTCTAAAACCATGAGGATCAGTGACTTGAAGAATTCCCCAATTGCTATATTCAGCTGATGAAGAACAAATGTTGTAAAAATCTTTAAAATGGAACAAGAAAATTTCCTAATATTCTTTAAAGCTAAAGTCCATAGAGGAGGCAAAGGGCTACTGAGCAAATAACATATGAATAGAACCTTCCATTAAAAAAATAAAAACACATGAAAACAACCAGGACACTTCATGAAGCTTATTCAAGGACTAGAATGCAGGAAAACAAACTCCTATTTCATAATTAATGCTGCAACCTTTTGACATTGCATCAAGAATTGAATGCTTCATTCTAACAATTCCCTCAGCACACAGAGAGATTGCAATAGCTAATAAAACTGGAAACTTAATTATAACATCCATTATTCTTCTACTTTACTCTCCTCCACAAAACCAGACATTGGAAGCAAAGTCTAGTAGTGAAACATAACAAATTGTAACAGCTAATAAAAGGATGACCACATAAGGACAAATAGAAGTAAAAAATGAAGTTGCAGAGGATAATTTCTCTTCACTCCTAATGGATGGTTTTCTGAATGAGATAACCAGCATTTCAGACTGAGTCAGATATTTCAGATCTTGGTGGGTTCTTAAGTATCATTTGTATCTAAATGACAACTTTTGGTGTTTTCTGACAGATTAATATCTGATTTTTTTTTTCTTTTTGGGTATTCAAGAAATTTCAATCATTCAACTCAAAGTTGTGTTAAGAGCGTTCCCATCATTAGAAACATTGGTGAAAGAAAGATTCATTAATTATTACAGAATCTAAGATATATTCAGCCGTCAATAGGAGTTTATACCCTATAGTTCTTTGTGAAGCTTTGATAGGATCACCATTGAAAGTGCTCTGCATGCCACAGGGCAAACATATCACAGAAAAATTTGTGAAGTGCAACACATGCAAGTTGTTTTCAGGAAATTTAGTTCAACATTCAGGTTCATTAACAAGAGTGAAAGTAGCAAGTTTGAAATTGAAGTTTTGAATCCAAAATTAGAATGGCAGAAAAAAATTCAGCATAAAAGTATGAGTGAAAAACTTATGATGGATGAATTTATGGCAGCAAGAATACTCTTTTCTTTCAACTTCAAAAATCAAACCAAATACTACTCACAAAACTTAAGCATCAAATCACAATCTCTAGTAGAAAATAAAAACTCATGGTTCGCAACAGTAAAAGTTACATTATAATGCAAACTAAACAAACTATTCATCATCTGTAACTTGAACAACGGCACATGTATCCTTCAACAAGAGAATTTGCTTTAATCATTCAAAATTCAAGAGTTACTGTTTCCATGTTAACGCAACTACAATACAAAAAGGAAAACTCCATCAAAGTAGAACTAGTATATTTTAAACCATAAGCTTAGTTTCTTGTTCTTTTTCTTTTTTTCTCCAACAAGGCAAAGCCAAATGTTGACTTCTTTATCCGAAGAAGTTAAGCACTTACAACAAGAAGAACGGCCTTGGTGAAACCAAAAGCATGACAGTTTTATGACAGTGATGATTCAGCAAGCAAAGGTCAAAGTCCAATCAATTCCATTAATTACCTAATAAAGTGCACTAATAAATTTTTTGTCAGCTTTTTTCCCCATAAGAACGGGTGCTTATAAAATGCTTAGATTTCCAATCAATTCCATTAATTACCTAACAAAGCCAAATGCTTGTGTGGTCTAGTTTGCACCCTGTATCAGAAAGAATAGAGTTACTTTTACTCATGCCATATTCTAGCACAAGAAAGAAAATCCTTTTGGCATTCATACATGACTTCATTGAACCAATGATAATAGCTCCATACCTCCATTTTAAATCAATGATTACTCACTTTCACGTCACTCACTATATTGTTTTGTAAACTTCACTTTAGAAGAGTCAAATTCTAGCATTCACTACAAGTCTATAAATCTAATACCCTAGTTGACCAAAAAAAAAAAAAATCTAATACCCTATTCAAATACTAAATAATCTCTGTATGAAATGATCAAGCAAGCTCATTCAAGTTCAAACACAAATCATGAAAGAAAAATAATTGCAATCAATTAAAAGAATAGCAATGAAATGCTCACTGCATCATTATTAGTTTGTGTAGGTTATCCCTTGCTAGCTGCCAGAGCTGCAGCTAATTCTTTTGCCTGTTTGATAATAATAAAGATGATGCATTGAAATTTAGCAAGAAATATAAGCTTAGAGCAAACCCTATTAAATAAGGTCATATCCTAAAAATCGATCCACAAAATTAAGCAAATTAAACTAGAGAAACATGTTTAAGGGAACAGATGGTGTGGGGACTGAAGCAAAGAGTATACCATTGTCAGCAGTACCTTCCGGGAGCGATTTATCATTATTTGTTCATCATTTTCTTCTTAGTATTTGGCAATTTTTTCTTCAATAGCAACAACATTTATTCCTTCAATCAAGTTCAACACTGCAAATGTCAAATAAACATTAAAATTTCAAATATACATTAAGTGTTAAAACCACATATGAAAACTCAACTAACTGAAGTTATTGAAGTATTTTTAATTCATATTTAAATCAGAAAAGAGGATCTAATCTTTCCTCACGTTATACCATAAGAAAGATTTGCAATTTTGTACTGACGCACTGATCCCCCAAACAAATAGACCAGTAAAAAGAATGGAATCATGTACCACCAAATCTTGGCATATTACAATCATAGAGCATATCATAAGAAGTGCAAATCAACACTGAAAATCTGATTGGCCAGCAAACATCGATGAAGCTAAAAAAACACAGTGAATTCTAAAGACTGCAACCCATATAGCGTCAAAACCCAAAGTTATTGGCTTATCGCAGATAAATCATTAAATTGGCATGGTAATTAGGCCCAAAAAAAGTTTGATAATAGAGGTAAATGTATAACCGAAAAATGAAACTTGAAAGAGGACGTACCAGAAAATCAAATCAAAGGAAGAATAGAAACCATCAATTATCAAGCAAAAGAAAGATAGGGACGGAAAAAACCTAATCCCCAAATTGTTTCATACCTTTCTTTTTACAGACAACTGCCATAAGCGAATCAGCGACGGCAACACACACGAGCTTCAGAAGGTTGACGATGGCTGACGATTTTACCTTTCCCACACGAGCACAAATGGCATCGGAGTCGAGAGTGAGCGTCGGCCGTTGAGCACAGAGAAGAGAGCGAAGTGATGAGAGTCGAGCGAGAGACAGAGAGAGAGATGGAATTAATGATTTTGAAATTGCCCTTTCTTTTTTCAGAGCAAGTGGTGGGCTTTTCCGTCATTTCTCTCAGACAATGTATGCTTATAAAGGCCCTGGGGCCTTTTCAAGGATTTACATAATGCTAGGGCCTTTTTTGGGATTATTTTGGTAATGAGGGCCTACATAAGGATTCTCCCAAAAAATTATGGCCGTGTTCATCTTTTGCAAAAGTACAGTTACATATTCATATTTAATTCTTCAGGTAATAAAAATATAAAAAAAAAATTATTTGTTAAATGTATTTTATGGCCAAGACAAAATTTAGCAAGTTAGGATCACCAGTATAGAATCGATATGAATTTAAAAGTCCTTAATTAGGCCTCTTCGCCTTATTAAGAATTTGTTAAAAATGTAGGTGTGAATTTAAATTTTAATATTTTAGTTGGATTTAATTGAAATTTTCTCTAATATTTCTCATTAAAAATCTTTTGAAATTACCGTACCACAAAGAATAAGAAAGAAATAGAGGATATCAAATAAAAGATAGATACTACTATGTGTTTCTATATAGAGAAAATAAGACTACTAAAGTGGTCATAGCTGTTTGTTTTGCTTGTTCTAATCTTTTTTATAAGTACCTTTTTCTCTTCTAAGGCTCATTCTCAATATAAGTAACCTTTTTCCTGTATTTTAAAATTTAAACTAAATTTTCCTTTTTTACGTCTATCAGATACATACTTTTATATTAATTATTTCATACTCATCACTAATTCTCTTTCGTTTAATCATGATTTACTCATTTTTTCTCATATACTCTTTTTATAAATAGGAGTATATTTGAAAAAAGAAAAAAAGAAAGATATTTCTGACAAATTTATTTTTTAAACCAATCTTTACCTTGGGTTTGCACTGCACGATCAGGAAAAAAAAATTTGTTTATATAAAGGACATGAGGAAGTAACTTTTTAGAAGTACTCGATTGACACATTCGAGGTAAATATGTGAAATGAGCTTTATCCAGTTTGGGAAAAAATGAGTAAAAGGAAAAAAAAAACACTTTTTTTTTTCTTCACAAAGATATTGATCATGTTGGTTTCCAAACTTTAAATTATGTAAAAAGACTGAACCAAGAATTAATATATTGATATAACATAAAATTAGTAACAAATTGCAAAATTCGGTAACCAGTACGACTTGAAGAAAAATCATGCTTGATTTGGATTTTAAGAAATTGGTGAAAAAATCATAAAACTATGATAAGCACTCATTAGTCATTACAGTGGGTTGCTTACAAGTTCGTTAGGCTAAGCCCAAACATGACATTTGGGCATCACTTATGTAAAAGATGGACTCATAGTTTTTTTTTATAAAAAAAAAAAAAAGAAACATCGACTCATAGTTATCCCCAATGAATTTTGTAAATGGAGCAACCCAACTCTGTCCATAGCTTGCAGCTTTCTATTATGTGTAAACCAACCTCCTATTTTCTTTTGAACCTTATTTTAACAAATAAATAAAGCCAAGCGCCTTGTAGCGCATTGGCATTAGTGTCAGGCTTAAGAGTCTGGCCTCCTCTCTTTCCTTAGGGGTTCGATCCCTGCCAGTTGTATCAAAAAATAAATAAATAAATAAATAAACCTTTCGGATATTAAAGTTAAACTCTTTTGAAGAATATAAATATAAGGTAAAAGATTTTTTCAATCATTGGAGATACAGTTATCTCCAGTGATCCCAAAACTACATCGTTTTGAATTAATAAACAATGTTTCTGTAATTTTGTTTATTTTTTAATCATATAAATTTTACCGAAATACCCTTCATTAATTCATTTAAAATTACCAACAAACCCTTCATTAATTCAAAACGACGTAGTTTTGGGGTTATTGGAGATAACTCTATCTCCAGTAAATGGAGAAATACTTTTCCCATATATGTATATGTATAAATATACTCTCTCCAATTGTAAATGTATGAGATAGATTCACTGAGCGCTTGGGTCAATTGGCAATAAGCTGTTCCAACTTAATATGCAATCTCGTGTTCAAACTTAATATGCAATCTTGTGTTCAAATTCATAATAAAGTCATGATAATTACTTGAAGGCAGTGAATGGTTCCCCCATTGTGAGCCCACATTCATGTGAATTAGATTAGTTGATTGCTAGTAGCGCCAATTACTGATGAACAACCCTAAAATATGTATAAGCTGATGAGCAAGATTGGTGTTATATATGTTAATGATTAGAGAAGTGTTGAATGGAAGAACAAGTGAAATTGACTTTGTATGAAGTTGACTACAACTTGCCCCACCCCCTCTCTTTCATTTCATCTGTGGATTTGTTCACTTTTTATTTTAAAGAAAAGAAGAATTAAATAGAAGATCGCAATCCTCAGCAACCATTGTCTCCACATATGGTCACATTCATATCATACAAACTAGACTAACAATTCAAACTGCGGGCGACGCCCCCTGATTTTGTTCATACCAAAATGATAATGGATTTGAATTGCTATCCTATCAGAAAAATTTTGTTGCTGTTTTGAATATAGTATTTGTATGGATGTCCATATATCACTATTATCTGATATTATCTCTAGTATTTTATAGTTATCTTTATTCTCGTTAAATCTATTAATGATAGATATAGATTCTACTGAGATTGTAAACCTATGCCTATAAACAGCAGGCATATATTATGTACTTGATAGACTTTGAATAGTGAATATGAATTACTTTTTCCTCCTCTTCTCATATTATCTCTTATCTTTCTCTTTCTTTAAAACATTCTTAAAGTGATTAATTATAGGACACTCAATTACCCAAAAAAAAAAGATTATGGGGATATTATGGGTATTAAATTTAAAGGGTCAATGTGCAAATTTGTTTCATAAGTTTTCACTTGGAAACAATCTTGTTGTGAAAGTTTTTTTTAAAAAAAAAAATCAATGTTACTCTGAAAGTTTCAAAACATAACAATGCTGTCCCATGTTTTTTTAAAAAAAATAAAAAAAACTAACGTTGATCTTTAAAAATTTAACATTGACCATTAATTTTTTAATGAGAAAGAACAACATTACTCTATTTTAACTTTTTCAGGACAATATTTGACTTGGGAAAAAAAATTTCTAGTGTAACATTGCAAAACTTTCAAGATAAATTTGCATCTTAATCAAAATTTAAATATTTAAAAAAATTATCAGCCCCCTCTACCCACCCGATCTTATCTCACGAGTCAGTGAGTCACGATTGCGAGAGGACCAACTCAGGGTCTATTTAGATGGCCTTTTAAAAAAAGTACTTTTTTTAAAATGCTTATTTTTTAAGCTCCAAATTAGAGCTTTTTAAAAAAAACAGTACTTTAGCTTTTTTGTGTGACTTTTACTTTTTTTAAAAAAATATCATTTGAACACATAAATTAATTTAAAAAGTATTTTTTTTACATTAAAAAAGTGCTTTTTTCTCAAAAAATCTCATCCAAATGGGTCTCCCGGAATGTGAAGTTTCCCAAAATTAGTTTCAAGAGAGCTTTGCTGTAATCTTTATAAATTCCTATTGTCACACTGTTTAATTATTCATTTTCCTAAAATAATTGGGCTTAATCGGAAGGTAAAAGTTGAGTCATCACTCATTTGGATTTAAGAAACAACATCAATATTGATTTTAATATTTAGTGCAAAAATTATATATTAGGGAAAAGAAAATTACTCAACCAGAGATCTACCTGTCGGTATTGACTTATGTCGCTCAATTTTCCTTTCTATTGCTATTTCCTATAACATACAGAAATACATATAAAGAAGTACGGTCACGTACGAATAACATACTAGTCCCAACTCCCATGCATGCATATATACCTGAATATTGATTATTGAGTTTGATTAATCAATTGAAATTGAATAATCACGTTTATGGTTTTTAATGAATGGTGGATTAAATAATTCTTCGTTCGTAATCGAAAGCAAAATGTTTTAAGCATAAACAAACACCAACATTGATAACGTCGGTCTCATTAATCCTGCCTTTGATTAGTCTTAACCTCGAATTCACTTCCTTTGTTTAAATAATTTCTTGATATGATTATAGGACTGCAAAATCTTATCATCACAAAATTTTAACTAATAATTAACAACCTTGCATGTCTGTTCGGCCCGAGGAGCATATATAAAAATTAAAAAAGGCATAATTCAATTGAATAAAAAATAATGAAATAAAGTTTATAAACGAAATCGATACCATATTTTTAGTTTCTTACTCACATTTTAAAATAAGATATATATATATCTCCAATAATTACATACTCCTTATCAAATTAAAATTTTATTTTATATGAGATTTTTCCTGCTTAATCATGCATCAAGATCAAATTCACTCACATTTAAACATGCTGAATGTTGCCCATGTAGTGTCTATTTTTTAATGATCCTTTGGGCTAACTAATAGTTGACGTCTTTTCTATATCAAATTATCAAGTATTTGAGAACCAACTATGAAATATTTAGTTTAAATCCCATGATAATTCTGCAATATCTAATATAATTGTTATCATCGTGATCATTTTCGTACTGGGAAATAATTTTATTTTGGCTACAATGATGTATTTAATTATGAACCATGACTGAATTCGTTCGTATAAATAAAATAATCTTTACTTAGTTATTAAATTATATAATCATATAATATATATTGTTGAATACTTAATATGTATTTTTAATTTAATTTGTATCATGTATTGTGGCTTGAATTTGAGAGCAACAATGACTGCGGAATTTTTCTTATTTATTTGAATTTCACGTGATGATGATGATTTGATGATATAGTATGTATAAAATTGAGAAAATGGCATTAAGGTCCCAAAAGCCGGAACAAAAATATAAAAAAGTTTCAATGTAGATTTCCCCTATCTAAAAACTCCCTATGGACCTTAGTGATAAATATTCCAAATGTAAAATTATCTTGCCCTTAAATTGGTAAGTATATATGTTTATTTTGATAAGTTTATACACATCAATATTGACAAGTAGTGTATGTGCCTTTTTTTACAAGTGCATATACATATATTAACAAGCACATATATGTTAACGAACTCCATTTTTCCAATTCAATTTAAAACAATTCTGATGGACAAGTTTATGTGTATATATTGATATGTTATAAAATGATTATTGATAAGCCCACTATCTTAACTAATGTTATTTTTCCAAACAATTTAAAACAGCTCTCGTTGACAAGTTTATATTCCTATATTGACAAGTTATAGAGTAGTTTTTTTTTTTTTTTGCTCAGGTGTTATAGAGTAGTTATTGACAAGCCCATATATGTATTAACTATTGTCATTTTATAATACAATTTAAAACAGTTATTGTTGACAAATGTATATGCCTATATTGACAAATTATAGAGTTGTTATTGACAAGTCATTATGCTTCTCTTTTCCTTTTTTAATTAATGTGGGCAATAAGGTAATTTCACATTTAAAATATATATCATTGTAGTCAGTTTTTAGATAGAAGAATCTATACTAAGACGTCTTTAATATTTTTTTCTAGTCATTGAGACCCGAGTGTGATTTTCTCAATATAATATTAAGGAAAGAAAATAAGACTCGGGTAAAAATATCGCAGTAAAGAGACAAACAATGGGTAGAAATATCACCCAAGCGTATATTTTACACACACACAAAATTTAAAATAAAAAAAATTCTTAACATTTTTTAAAAATGTAATTATTTAAGAATGAAAAAAAATTAAATTTAAAACGGTCTGGATGAGTGCTACCGCAGGTTGCGTCATACAACAGATGTTTATATGGTCGATAAAGAAATGCAAGAAGCAAGCTAATTAAATAAATTAATTTAAAAAAATTGAAATTGAAAATAATAATGTGATTGCATTAATTAATCTTCTTTCCAAATATTGAACGTACAAAACCAAACACAATAATTGCTTTCCACCTCAATCACTTTTATAGCAGGTTTGGTTCGATTTTATGGCACATAAATTAAATGTAATTCTGATACAACAAATCGATTATAATATTTAGTTGGGCATTTATAATGTGAAAAGGATTGTATTTTATAATATTGATTACATCATTTGATATAATCATGATTATACTGCTACAACTTATGAATAAAAATCCATACATATTGTAATCAAATAAAAAAGAAATTATTATCATCATAATCTTTTAAATTGACCAAAGAGTCCACTCATAAACATTGTTAAATATATTAAAGAATTACAATCCTTGAATACTAAAAATTATTTAATTATATTTCCCCATAATATATATATTCTGCCATTACAAAATATTAAAATATCCATTAAATAATACTCTCACCATTAAATATTAAATAATATCATGAATGCAACCTGCTGCATAATATTTTCACCATTACATATTTTTAAAAAAATTACTGTAAATCCAACATTTATACTGCACAAAATGAAAAAATTACCATCAATCCAACATATACATTATACCTTTATGTTTAGATAAGGGTTATTTTGTTGCTTGTTATATTGATCCCCATATATGTATTCTTATTCAACCAAACATTTTGATACATATATATCATCTTTCCTTAATGACCAACCAAATAAATTCATCATTTCATTATATTCATTTACATTTTCACTGATTCCGTAAATCAAATCGAGCACTTAATTTTTTTTAAAAAAAAAAATTATATGGTATGGGTGAACATACAATTAGTACAGAGAAGTACTCTCTAATTACAATTTCTTTGACTGGCCCAAAAAAAATTACAATTCCTTTGGACAGAAATGGAATCACCATCGACCAATGAAAAATGGGCTCAACTATTTATACTATCCTCACTTTGTCCGCCATGCTTTATTGTTTTTGAACGAGACTTCAACGGAGGCAGTAAATAAAACACAAAAATTCCTAAAACCAGCCACCATACCTACCTATATATATATATATATATAATCTTCAGACAACTTACGAAATTAATCTGAGAATAAATTAAAGTGATGGATGCATGTGTGGGGATGAATCAGCATGCGCAATTGTAGAAGTCAGCCAGCTCGTGCAGGGACCCCATTTGAGTTTCGTTGTTTTGAAGCATCCACAGCAAGTGCTCGAACAGCACCACCTCACACGCAACCACCACCGCAGCACAGTCTTCCTCCTCCTCCTCCGGCGACGCAGACCGATCTACCAGCTCCTGAAACACCGGGTGTTCGAGGACGTCGGAGTTCACGAGGTAGCGTCGTCGCGACTTCCCGACGTAGACTGCATGGAGGGGTTGTTGTTGCTTGTTACTATGAACGGCGGCGGAGAGCCTGTGGGGTTGGTCACGGTGGCTGTTGGAGGAGGTTCCGCAGCCGCCGCCGAGCTTGGGGAAGGAGGGCCAGCGGCTGATGGCGGACTTGAGCTTTGTGAGCTTTCCGAGTTTGGCCATGTGTTTGTTTGTTTGATGTGATGAGAGAAGTGGAAGTGGAAGGGGATTGATTATAAAGGGGAATTAGAGGAGTTTTAGTTTTAGGGGAAGGACAAGGGGTGGGGCCCAGTGTACAAGGAACAGCTAAGAATGATATCATTGGGGGCATAGCATGCACAAAAGCCTACTTGCTACTTCTTTTGTTTGCTTTTTGGTCTTTGCTGGTTTTTGTGTGGGGTTCGGATCTGCTTTTTCCTGCTTATATATGAATCTTTCTTTCTTCTGATTTTACTTTCTTACCCTTACAACTTTGTCTTTTCTCTGCCCTTTCCAATAAATTCATCTCGCCCCCCAATGCTTTTTTTTTCCCCAACAATAAATTCATAATGCTTCTAGCTCATTCATTCATTCTTCTTGTTTTTTAAAAATAAAAAATAAAAAGAAATTATAATATGTAAAAATGGTGAAAAATCTCTGGTTGGAAATTTTATTAGTGAGAATGAGCTAAATTAGAGTACTCGGTTAATATGTTTGTACCAATACTTTCTATATATAAATGGGTATTTGAGATATATAAATTCCAATTAAAAGATTTGATGAGAAAAGGATTGAGAATGGGAGTTAGCATGCTATGCCCCAATCATAAAAATTAAGGACTATATATATTTTGTTCACTAAATTATAGTTTTATTCCAATATTAATACCTGGCGTCTAAACCTGAAACATAATAATTGCCATCCCTCAACTATAATTAAGAAGTTGTGAATTCAATGCTAAACCTTAATACGTCGCCCACAAACCTCTTGCTTCAAATGTTTTAGGATAAAGCTTGAAGATTTTATAGTTAAATATGTAATTTTAATATTTTTATAAGTTTTAATAAAAAGAAAGAAAAACTTAATTAATTTAAACCTGTTCTCTTAACTTATGTGATATATTTTGTCTCTACTTGATGGGAGAATTACTCACATACACCTATAGAGAATGCACACACCCCCATATCTTTTTATTTTTATTTTTAAATCACAATCATTTTAAACACATTCAAATATATCAACATTAGGTTTACATCCAAAACATCATATAAGTATGCGGACAGAATTTTCATTATAATGTCAATATTGGAGTGTCATGTTGGTGAAGGCTGAAAATTTTTCCCACGTCACCCGTTCAAACCTGACATATTCTACCGACATCAAGTACTGTCATTAGGATATAGATTAGGGTTAACAAGCACGCAAATATCTACTATGGTACAGAATCAACAATAACTTTACTTTTAACAAAGATGTTCAGTGACAACAACAATCTCTCTACGAGTCATGAGCCTGTCAGCAGTTTGTCGTTTTGTTATTATTTTCGTGTGTCTTGTAAAAATGTGCTACATATCCATTACTGTAGACATATGTCCTTTACTATATGTCATGTGTCTGTCCACTAAGTCATACGTGTCTATACTCTTTTATTTTCATCCACAACTTTGTTGTAGTGCGTTTTATCCTCCAGCTCAGGAGGTTTGTCATCTCATATTTCTACTTTTCTATATAAACAGAGTTCTTGTTTAGTTGTTGGGAAATATTGCTACCGTTAGAAAGAAGGAAGGAAGAAAAGTAAGTGCAAGGACTAAGGAGGTTCTTATATTTGATTAAGTTGGAGAAATTAATAATGGGTTAGGTATAAATGTTGGTTTTCTTGTGGGTGTGAGCTTGCAAATAATGAAAGCATAATGAAGAGCAACAAAATGAAGGTGTTGGTTGGTATGGTAGCCCAACCCACATCTCCTGATCTGTGAATTTAATAATTTTTTTCTATTTTAAGGAAAAGCAAAAAAGAAAAGGAAGTGGGTTTTGGTCGATGATTTTGTCGTGTAGTGGGTTTCATTAAATTAAGGGACAGAAGTGTCATTAAGAGTTGTGACTTTATAGCTAAGCAGCCAGAGTGGGGTCCATGCAATGCTAACCCCTCACGAGCTTCTCCTCTAATTATGGACTTTGTCGTTTTCTTTCCTAATCCTCCTTCCACATCAGACGCTCCTCCACTACCACACGTCTTCTTCTTGTCTGTTTTATCATCATTTTTTCAATATTACTCATCCAATCCAATTCTAAATATTTTTTTTAAAAAAGCTATAAATTAGTTTAAGTTTTTGGTAAAATACTCAAATCTATTAATTCTAAGACAACAACATCAATCAAGCCAAATACATGATCAAAGCTCTTTCATATTACCTTCTACTCCTAACAAAAGATAGAGGTTGATCGAGCTCTATGAACGTAGTAGTGTTTGGTGGTAAAACTTTTCGTCTTTATGGTCCAACCCGGCTCGATCCGGATTAGTCTGAACCCTGATAAATCCCCGAGTTAAAAGAGATAGGTCTAGATACGGATGCACTTGCAAAAAAAAAAAAAAGACAGGTTGATCAATGATACAAAAGTTGATGTCAATATTATGAGCAATGCATGTTTGAAATCAAGTTTAGGAAGCTAAAAGTACTTATTCACGTAAATCTAGACAAACTTATCCCACATACTTACTTCATATATTATAAATTACGATTGAAACATTTGTTTAAAGGTTCCAATCGTTATTTCAAACTATATATTCTTTAATCAATATTCTCTCAGGTCCTAATTATAAGAACACTTTTGTAGGATGAATTACACTATAAATTAAGTGTTCCTATAATTAAGATCAAAGACAATACTTGTTAATCACTATGTATAAGAAACCTAGCATAATCCACAATCCATGTTGTCAACACAACACTAAAGGGATGGTCAATGTTACATCCCCTAATTAACAAATCAATATTTTTAATGCAACCAGAAAACTTGGTTACTTTCCTGTGGACCTTGATCCAATATAGAATAAGGACATGACACTCCAAAAAAATCCATTAATCTTGAATTTGTCGGTTAACCTATTTTAGGATTTGTGAATGTTAGTTATTTTATCAGATTGCCCCAAAAAAGTAAAATTAAAAAAAAAAAAACACACACACACACACACAAAAGCCACCTCTGTGGCGTAACTGGCCGTCACCCTACCCGATAGGTGGAGCTTCAATGACAACTCTATTGCAAAAGTTTTATTGTAGATAGTAAATGAAAATTTATGAATCGTTAAAGTGAATTTGCTAATTTTTAATGTCTAGTTAGTTTCCAACACATTCCCATACCAAAAACATATAGACATGGTACTCCAAAATGAAGGGGTTAGTTAAGGGATTTGTCATTGCTCTAAATGTAAAACCTCAATAAATTTTATTTTTCAAATTTATATTTTTTTTAAACTATCTATACTGACTCTATTTAGAGAGAGCTTTAAGTTAAAAAAATCCAGAAAAAGTAGCAGTAAAAAAAAAAATTTAAGTGGAGTGTTTGGATATAGCTTTAAGTTCACTGGGTTTTTCTTTTTTTTTTAAAAAAAAAAGTCCTAAAAGTCAGTTTAGGAAAAAAGCTCCAAGCGTTTTAACATAGGCCCCACCACTTCTACTACCATCAATCTAAACATTAATCATATTTACAACCTGACTTTTTTTTTATTGGGCTTCTGTAAAAGTCAGATAGAAAATAAACCACCGCTAACCTAAATAGGCCCATTAATTGCATATATTAAAGAAAGTTTTCTAACTGCAAAAAATTGTGTCTTGGAGAATTAGACAATATTTATTAGCAAAAAAACTAATTTTATTAATATTTATAAATTAGGTATTAACTTCTATATTTAGGAATATACACACACAAACACACTTTAACTCACCAAAAATTGATCATTTGACCAAATATTTCCAAGAGGAACACATATAAATGGCTGGTAATTAGCATAAAATAGAGGCAGAAAATAAATAAAAAGTGGCATATGTATGGGGAAGATGTGGTGAAGGAGAGAAGCATTATTAATGGAGAGAAGCAGAATAATTGGAAGATAGTGAGGGGGAGTGGGGGACTATGGAACACTTTTTAATGCTGAAACCATGCATGCCTGTGGTCCAACCCTTAACACTGCACAAAACAAAACCAAGTTCATTTCTGCTTCTATGTAAAGTCACTGTTTTCTTCCACTTTTGCCCCTTCCTTCCACACCCTTTTTTCAATATTTATAGAGAATTAAAATGAAATCCTAAAGAAGGGACTTCAATTATCAAGAAGTTTCAATAACAAATTTCACTGTAAGAAATTACAACACCTCATTTGTTATTGGGTTTCTTGGTAATTAAGGGCCCTTTTGGATGGGGTTTTTTTGAGGGGAAAAAAAAGCACTTTTTTAATGCAAAAAAATACTTTTTAAATTAATTTATGTGTTTAAATAATATTTTTTAAAAAAAGTGAAAGTCACAAAAAAAAAAGCCAAAGTGCTCCTTTTTGTAAAAGCTCCAATTTGGAGAGTAAAAAATAAGCACTTAAAAGAAAGCACTTTTTTAAAAACTCATCCAAATAGGCCTTAAGTCACTTTCTTAAGACTTCATATTAATTTGCCTTTTTTTTTTCCTGTTTACAAAGTTTGTTTCTATATATGAACCTCTTTAAGAGGTACCAATTCCTGATGTATACTTGAAACCATCATTGCGTCTCATTAAAATGATCAAATCAAACAATAAGGACCATATTCAAATAAAATAAACTATAGAAGCTTGAATTAAAATTGAGAAGATCTATAAAGCTATATGGGTCAATTTTCATTTTAAGAATTAATAATGAGTTTAGCGATTAATGTGAGGGAGCCAGTTGGATGGCATTGTTCATACTGTAGCAGTGGGGATTACAACATGCCAAGAATTCCGACATAATCCAGCTACAATGAAAAGGCACACATTAACAATCACACAAAACAACAAACATAGGACTTCATAAATATGACATTTGATAAAATATCAGCTTGTCTCTCCTAAAAAGCCCAATGGTCTCTAGATAATGGGATTACAACATGATTATTTTGGATTATTTAAATATTTTCTTGTTTTTTTTTTTTTCCTTAAAGGATGTTTACATGGATTTTGCAAGTGAAAACCAATGTGAGTTATATAAAATTTATAACAATTTTTTCTATTTATCTATTTATTTATAAGTCATGACCTATGTTTCTCATTTTAAACTGTCTACTACACCAGAAGCGTTTTACTCACGAATTTATAATTGATGATGATAAACTAGTTTCGTTGATTAGTATTTTCATTAGCTCCAACCCGTTAGTAATAAATTTATAATTGATGATGTCAAGTTATTGGACCACACGGGTCGAGATCGAAATAGGCCGCAGTTTCATCTTAAGCCCAATAGGTCTGGTGCAAACATTTGAAGGATGATTCTGTCATTTAGGTTAGTAGGTTTTTTTTACCCCTCGTCCTTGGGTTCAACTGGCGTGGGGGTCGGACTTTCTCACCTCAAGGGAGGGGGTTCGATCCCTGCGTTGGTCAAGGTGCTGAGGGAGGCATCCTAGGGGTCTAGGAAACAGTGGTAACGCTGGTAGAGGTGGAGGCTTATGTATTCTCTGGCCAGTATTCCCTGTGGACTACCCTTGGACTGTGGGTGAGCCCAACCCCTTTCCTAAAATTTTTATTTCAAAAAAAAAAAAAAGGTTAGTAGGTTTTTTCTCACTATAGGACTACCGTTGATCCTTGAAACTCCGCCATTTTTCACGGCCTTGTGGCTTCAGAGGGCAGCACCAAGCCAATCTTGTTCTTGGAGCCATGGCCACGGGTACCATAGCCGAGGCGCCAGTTGCCGTAGAAGGAGGCTGACATCCAAATGATGTTGGCCATTGAGGTCCATCTAGAATAATTCCTAATGGGGTTAACGAGTTTAGCTTAAGTGTGTGTTTTTAAAATAGAGGGAGGTTTGTATAATTAAGACAACAAGTGGGAGGTCAGAATATTTTACTCTAATAATAATAATATATTTAAATAGTTTAATTTATCTATTACAAGACGCTGCCATATGGAACATGAGTGAGCATTGAACTTGTCACACCGCCAACTTACTATCTATGCCCCTCTTTTTTCTTTTTCTTTTTTTTTTTGTTTTGCCAAACAAGTGTCTCTTCTATTTTAAATAATAATATATTAAATAGTTTAGTTTATCTAGTATAAAATCAATTTATCATACAGCCGGCCAGTGACCCTACTACTATTATGTAAGTAATAGATGTCATACTACTGCAGATCATGCAGTTTCTGAACAAGTTTTATTAATGAAAATGATTTAAATCAGAGTAAAATTTAAAGAATGTCAATACTTTCTGTGTAAAAAAAATTTATGAGATGCTCCCACCAATAAAATTTTTTCTTCAAATTCTGTTGAAAATTTCATGAGATGCTTCTAACTAAAAAATGTTCACGTTGGATAAATGCATTTTGATTAATATTTATTTGTTATTCTGATAGTTGATTGGATAAGTAGTGGTTTATACTTATTTTGATAAAGATAATCTAACCCCATTCTATGTGCACCTCACCATTTCTAACCCCAAACTGGCTTTTTATGGAAGATACTTCTTTTTTTTTTTTATCAATTAGAAGATACTTTTTTTTTTGCTACAAAAAAGTTTTGAAGGGTTCGACATCGGTCCCCTACCAAGGTCAGGGCACGGCCCCGTGCTCTATGAGTACTTACTGGGGACTTATGAGATCGCCTACCAAAGGAGTCCCAGCGACGGCAGAGGGGATCGAACCCACGACTCAAGGGCCTAGTCTTGAATCCTTTACCATCTATGCCAACTCACATTGGTAATTAGAAGATACTTTATTCACTCGCGTAATAAAGAAGCTCTTTTTTGTGGTGAGACCATTTTAGGTGTGTATTCCTAATTTGCACTTTAAATTTATACTTTTTATAATAGTTTGAGAGTATAATTAAAACTCTCCTATCCATTTCTATCTTATCTTTTTCCCTCCACCTGATATTTGCACAAGACAACTTTTTTTTTTTTTGCTCAAAGCACAAGAGAAGTTACCCTTATACTTAAATTCCTATCTTTTTGGGGTTGGAATTTCAATTCTCATGTCCCTTGCGAACTGTTTTGGAAAGGATTTGTGACACATCCATGGGAAAGTACGAGCAGCAGAATACTCCTCCCTAAGGATGATGTTATCTTGATGTGGCTTAAATCATTCATTATATCTATTTAGCATAGAAAAACAAAGCGAGATAGGTAACATATGAGTAAGAAACTTAACTATAATAAATGAGAACTGAACCTGACAGTTTGGATTGATCGACAATGCTAGATGCCCAACAACTGCTCTAGTATGTTTATATACACAGGGCCTAATCAGTTACATTCTAAGCAGCTCCATCAGTGATTTTTATTTTTATTTTTTATCATGAAAACTATATACAGGGTTGGGAGATTTTTCCTTTTTTGGAGTAACTATGGGGAGAGATGAAGAAGTATCGCCAATTGCCAATCAGATGTAATTTTTACCCCCTCTATGTGACTGGGAATGGGTCAAAACTATGACTTGAAACTGCTGTTGCTGTATGAACCAATGCTGAACAAAATCAGCCTCAGCTTGTGCTTAAGATGGTTGTTTGCTTTTGGATGTTACCTTTACCAATTTTATTCATTGTTTGCTTTTGGAGGTTACCTTTACCAATCTTATTTCCTCTGTACAGAAATCCACATCCTTCGGATGAGGTATTTGAGTGATGATTAGAATATAACTCTGCACTTAAACAAACAGCATCTCCCCATTATCTACCCAGTTTGCGAAACTTTCAGGGTATTCTACTTTTTTGAGCTCTTCTGCATCCTGCTTCCTCTCCTGAAACTCCGCAAAGCAGGAAATATAAATATTAATAGAATTATTGAATTCCTAATTGGCAGTTGCATAACATATAATGAATCGGTAAAGCAGGAAATCTATTACTATCTTCGGTTATTAATATAACATTCACTTAGTAGTTCAATTCCTTCATTAAAATGGATTTTAAATTAAGGACTAGAGGGAGTATATAAAAACTGAGGTGTAGTGAACTAGAGCATAGAAGTTAGCATAACAAAATAAAGATTCCCAATATTTTCAGTTCATGCTATTAGATTTGAATTTCCAAGAACAGAACAAGCCATATTCCAATAGCAAGTTGACAAAGAGCTGGTGTGCGTTAATCACACTTCCCAAAAAGAGAGCTGTAGATATGTTTTATTTTAAAATATTTATTAACTTCTGGAATGACATTAATTGATTATGAAGCAGATTAGTAAGTTATATTTCGATAAATACTCGTATCATTAATTAATTTTATCAAGCAAGGTAAATGCACCCACTCCTCTCATTTTTGCGCTCTTCCATTGCGTTCTTTTAATTTTTTCACAGGTTTTATCTGTAACTGTCTCCAAATACATTTTCATCATTTAACAAATGCATTACATCCTGATTCTACATTGTGGCATTAACATAACATGCACTGACCTTCATACTGGATCCTGATTCACTTGCAGATGCGGTTGTTTCAGTTCTTAGTTCATTCACGATATTCTCTGATGAGATGGTTGTTTCAGTTCTTAGTTCATTCACAATATTCTCTGATGAGATGCTGTTTAACCTGTAGCCATGAGTGTCAGTTTCCAGTCATAACAGAAATTGAACTCGATAGACAGGCTACAATCTTATAACTACCATCAACAATAATGGCATAATTCTCATGAATTAATTTACTCAAACAAGAAATAATAGAAATTCAGCAATAATATAACATAATTTTGTAGTAACCGATTAAAGTCTTTTAACTCATTTTGTGGCCAAGTAAAATGAATAGTATTATCACAAGAACTACCTTTCAAGTAATTCCTCTTCACAAGAATTTCCAGAAGAAGAATGGCCGTCAAGGTCAAGGAAATTTGACCAGTCACAAGCGTCTCCATGTTCATCATAACAAATATGACCATTTTCATCACACCATTCCTCAAGAATTCTTTTATATATCTGCCTGTAAGATATTGACAAAGCATTAATGAAAAGGATTTGGATGGGCTTGCATGATAAGGCATACAAAATACTGTGCAGATATCATCTGCTGCAACCATACTGCTTGGCCATTTCTCATCTTTATTTGATTTACATGATAAATATTTGATTTGACAGAAAGGAAAGTAAGGAAAATAATCACTCATTAAAAATCAACAAATTGAAGCTTTCGTTATCCAGGAAACTGCACAGGCAGCCGTTCAAGGTGGTTCATTAACTTTACCCCTACTCTTCCTCTTTCCTCATTTTGCAAAACAAACTTTGAATTTCCGAATTTAAAGCATTCAACAGATACCATTAGTTAGCCTACCCCTAAATTTATACACGTATAAGCAGCCACTAAACTATATAGGGAGACTATATAGGGATAGCATTTAAAATGTAATTTAACCATACCTGCAGTGACAAAGATCACTTCCACAAGTGAAAATATCTGGAGTAGACTCTGAAAGACTATGGCTGACTATTTTTTCAGAAGAGGGGTGATTACGCCTAATATCCATGTTCCTGATTGTTGCATCATTTCCACGGGGAATATTTCCAGCTGATAGAGATCTTTTAAAAATTGTCCTGCCAAAAAGACTTCTTAGAGAATAACAGTTTAAGAGACAAATAAAGGATATACAACCAAGTATTCAACTACCGTCTTCCTTGCACATGCAAAATGTATTTGACAATGAAACTTCTCTCCCTATAGTTTGTCCATACAAATGTCATAAGTCTAGGCTGATCACACCACATATCAACTACCTGAGAAAGCCATCTAATTTTAGAATAATACATTTGAGGCCTCTCTGTACTAGTAGCAGCAATTTGATAAGAATGAAGGCCTTTTTGTTTTTTGAGTAGACTGTGCAAAAGCAAAAAATGGAATGCTTTGACTCATACCACCTCGAGGCCTCTGACCTACTTAAATGCTTCATAGTTTCAAATCTCGAAATGTGAAGTAACACAATCACTAGTTTTTTCCTTAAATCACAATTATCAACTTCCATCATTGTGCTTGACTGCTATTTTCAATTTGATGATTAACCTGGGGAAAAATCAGATGTAGCAAAGCACATGAAAGGAGCAAATCTAAGAGGATTTAAATGCATAGATATAGCATATAATGGTAGGTTTTAATTTTTTGTTCTTTTTTTCCTTTTTATAGACTATTTTTTTGTTCAGAATAAGCCACCACTCAAAAGCCATGGTAAATGGAATGGAAGAAAAAAACAGGTATGCATCAAAAGTCAAACTCTGTACCTAAAATTGTCACCACCAAAAAATGGACCATGCCTCCCAACATGAACGTGCTGATCTGAATCTAGCTCCCACAATGCTGGCTTTCCTTGTTGTGGCTGAAAATGCCCCAAGAATCTGAGCAACATAAACAGTAAATAAGAAATGTCAAACTTTTTATTCTAACACAACTAGGATAAATTCAAAGCTTGTGTGATCGTGCGATCCTTATCATCATAAAAGTACTGCAAAACACTTACAGATTAATTGCTTTTTGTTTGTCACCGTCCAAGTAGGTGTTATTATAATAACGCTGTAGGGTTCTAATAAATTCCTGAGATTGTGTTGCTGCCTTCCATTGACCTCTCTTCTCTGAGAATATCTGTACAGCAGGACCAAGTGCAAAATGTTCGAATAAGGAAGCTGATAGGAACCAGCCATCATTTGTATTTTATGTTTTATTATGTGTCTTGTCTTACATGTGACAAGTGTCTAGTGTTGGTTAATGTCAGTTTTATAGGGATAAGATAAGGTAGTTATTTTCAGTTATGGATAAGGTAGTTATTTTCAGTTTATCTGTTAGCCTATAAATATCATAAATGTGTTCTACCAAAAATATGGATGAATGAATATATGAATGTTTTTGTATCTTGGTCAAGGACTCAGATTCTAGTTCTTGAATATACTACTAGAGTTTCAGATTCTGGCTCTAGTTTATCTTTCTCTTCCCCTATTTCTATTTCTATTTTCCAGGTTCTAACAACTTGGTATCAGAGGGTGAATCTTTGGGCCTGTTTGTAATCAATGGTGATCACACATCAGTCCTCTCACAGCAATGATCTTATATTGCCTAAACCTCATCCTAAACCCAACCAAACCAAGCACTCCGTCCACCCAATGAAAATAATAACCCATCACCAAAAGGCCTCTTTTCACAGCAACTAGGTGCAATTTTATCCAAGTTAAATCGTCTAGATGCAGACCTATTCAAATTGAAGAAACAGAAAGAGCATTCATTTTCCTTTGGTCATCCCAGTGAAGCCGAATTACAATGGCAGACTTCTGGACGTTTTTCTTTTTCACGGGAAATTTGGGATCACTTGTTGCTGACAGTAAATACAATTTCAAAAAAAAAAACAGAGAAATTTTTAGAGGTAGTTATTACCATCAGTTATCAGTCAACCTTGGGCAATTACCACTACAGAAATGTCTGAAACTGACAAGCAGCAGTTACGCAGAGATAAAGAGTTATGTTTCAGATGTGATGATAATTTATTACTGGTCATAAATGCAAAACTGCTCCCTTCCTTCCTATCGCCTTGAGGACAAGGCTGTTCTCCTAGGGGTGGATATTGATAGGAACCAGCCATCATTTGTATTTTATGTTTTATTATGTGTCTTGTCTTACATGTGACAAGTGTCTAGTGTTGGTTAATGTCAGTTTTATAGGGATAAGATAAGGTAGTTATTTTCAGTTATGGATAAGGTAGTAATTTTCAGTTTATTTGTTAGCCTATAAACATCATAAATGTGTTCTACTAAAAATATGGATGAATCTGTACTCTATAAGCGCCAGATTCGCCCAGCCCTGAAAAAGTTCGCTATGGCTTTGAGTTTTCATTCGAAAAGCCGAGAGAGAGTAACTAGGTCGAACTTGAAGATGCTCACTCAATGGAAAAAGCCGTAAACAACCGGTGTGGTACCTGCGGCGAAGCCACCTGAGAATGCCAAGCCTGGTACTGATAGGTGATCGGAGTGATATATACGATCAATTAGATTGAGGAATCAGAAGCTATGAGCAGACACCAACAACCTTTTTAGGTGGAGAAGACTAGAAAGCAGTAGTTGTGGATGGTTGGTCCTGTCTCAGTGGATGTTAAAGTTGGTGGGCAAACTCGATACTCGATTCTATGCGAATGTTGATTTATCTATTATTGAGCAAGACCTAACGAGAGATTTCTCTCTCTCCCTCACTTTTTGGCGCCAAAAACCTGTCAGTCCGGCCAGGGCGCACAGAGGTGTGGTCCGGGTTCACAAAACAAAACCATGAAAAAGTCTTTCCATTTTCATACTAAACTAATTTATCTTTCTATCCTTGTTTTTGTATCTTGGATTCTTGATCAAGGACTCAGATTCTGGTTCTTGAATATACTACTAGAGTTTTAGATTCTGGTTCTAGTTTATCTTTCTCTTCCCCTATTTCTATTTCTATTTTCCAGGTTCTAACAGAAGCCCTAAAATCAGGCCAAGGTTTTTGACTAAGAGAAACAGCACAACCAATCATGACAATCTAAATTTCAACATCAATAGCCTGGAGAAATTTTCATGGTCTATAGGAATTACACTGCCCCATAATCTACAAAAAAACCTTTAACACCTCAAGTCAAAAGGCAAGGTAAAATCTACACACAGCACATCGCTACAAAGTTGTGCTTAAGATTTCATTTTCATACATGTAAATTGAGGAATTTATAGTAACTCAAACAATTCAATTTACTTGGAAACAAGCATCTGAAACTGTGCTCAAAGATAAAACTTATGTTGGAAAACTTACATAATTATCCTGGGGATTATCAGTTAGCTGCATAAGTGCATATACTAGACATTAAATAAAATCATTCTGGCTTCTGGTGTCACGCTATATTTCAAAATCCATAAACCTTAAATGTTGGAAAGAATACCTTATTGTGCGCTGCAGAACCACCATATTGAAGTGCTAATGTATCACCCATGGACTCATAGACTGCCATTAACTCTCTCGCCAGAGGGTTGTCAAGGTCTATGTGTGAAGATTCCATAAATCTTAAAGTTTGTAGCTGGCATCCAAGCGCTGCTAGTCCATAAGCAAATTGTGCAACATTGGTACGATCTAAACAATCTATACAATTAGTTCTTAAGACCCCTGCTTGAAACATCTGAGGTTTGACCCTGTAATTTTTGTGCAGTTCAATGTTACAATAATAATTGTCAGCTTCTACATGTCCATCAACTGTCTCCTCACTGAGGCTAGCTTGTTCTGGGACGCACTGATCACTGATATTTTTATTCCTGCATTACATTATATCCAAAATCAGCAATATAATTATTGTCATGCGTTGCATTAAATAAAATGTTCATTTATTTGGCTACTAGAAAGTGTTTCTAAGCAAAAACAGTTTGTCTTGTGTTGTAATGCACTGGCAGGAAAATTACTGGGAGTTCTTTTACTATAAATTCATCGAGTTAAGCATCCTTTTTAATAAATATACCATAGATGCATCCATGCAAGGGAAAAGCATCAGCAAGTGAAATATTAGAGAAAATTTTCAACTTGCCTTTTCATTTAAACACCAAACAGTAATGCATATAAAGCAAAAGCTTACGAAGGTCCTACATAAATTCAATTTTTTCCCTATTAAGAACTAGTCTGAAAAAAGATACATGCAAGGTAGGGAAGATATTATGAATTCTGATTGCCTCTAAAGGAGAAACAAGAACACCGCACACTTCAGTTGTAGACACAGAATAAAATAAAGGGCGTGAATGAATAAAGTAAAAGGTGCTGTAATAACACGTACTCTGAGAAGGAGTATTGTAGCAATCCCTCGGGACTTGGAACTGGAATTACTTCACCGCAGAAGATGCCAGTTAACTTCAAAGCATATGCAGCAACTCTTCCCAATTGTGTCAAGACGTTAGAAGCTTTGCCACTAAAATCATTTGTTTAATCACACGTCAAATAACACCCGAGAAAAACTTACATAGTTGGACAACAAGGGAAGAGAAAACTACCATCTTGTATGTTGATACAGATCCCAGTTAAAAAACCTCAAGCGACTTTCCCCTTTCAAATCCTTATTAATACACTTAATAGCATTTGTAAACTCTTCTTGAAGAATGGTTTCTCGAGGCTTCTTCTCATGGGTCTTAGAAAACAGAAGATAATTAGAAGAACCAAAAAGTTAGGAAAAATCCTATAGTTGACAAAACACAGCAAAGTTAACAGTGCCAATGCCATAAAAAGTTTTGTTGCATATGTGGGAAATTCTACCTTAATCAAGTTCAAAATGATAATTGGATTTCCATATCTTTTCACAAGATTATCAAAATGAAGTCTAGTGGCTTCAAAGTTATGGTCCTTCTTTGATACTGAGGAAAAATAACCATAGTCAGTACAACATATACAGCATGCAAATGACATACTATGCAAAACTGTTCCATATCATACATATAATGTTAGGTTTTATATTCAATCGAGAGGCCTCCTGAGACCAGAAAAGAGGGATTGAACCCCTGATCTGCACCACTGAACTTATTTGGATGGGGCATCCAGTATGAGCATCTTCAAAGACTATCTGCTCTGTCTCAACATCATTAGCCACTCTACCCTTTTCATTCACTCCTCGTTTTAAATATCTGCACCAGAAGATATAGAAATAAAAGTGAGTGTTATTTCATGAAAAGCAAAATAAAAAAGACAATTAAATTCTGAATAAAGAATAATAAAAAATCATCTTTGCCAGAAATCACAGTGCATGCATCAAATAAGTGCATGGAAAAACAAGCATATATATATATATATAGCATGGAAACCAAAAGATCATTCAAGACTCAGAAATTGTTGCAAACTGTTAAGGGTACATATAAAGATTTGTATTTTGTATCCTGGAACAAAAGCAAACGGCTGTGAGTAGATTGTAGCTTTAATTAATCGATTGTATGGCTAACTCAAAGGGATAAAAGCAGTGCATACCTGGTGCCAGCATAATGCCGCGAACGTCTAGCAATGATCGTTAAATTGAACTCCCTGTCAGATATAGAAAGTTTGACCTGGATGCCATATAATGAAACAGAGCACTTATCAAAAAGAAGATATCAAATCTTAGGCAACAGATATACTAGCATGAATGCAATTTACTGCCACAATCAATGAAAGGCTTTAAGCCTTTATAATAAGCAAATCATTAAATTACCCAGCAATAAGGCTTTAAAACTATGCCCTGCATATCAAAGGGTCATTCTAACCTTCAAATCAGTGTTGAGGAATGAATATCCCAACAAAAGATAACTGGAACATTATAATGATCTGGTATGAGTAAAAGTGACAAGAAGGGTTCATTCGTACTACAAGGATAGAGGTACTTGTATAAACAACATCAATTAAAGATAGAAAGGGGGGAACAAAAGCAAAGAGAGAAACATATACAAGTGGCTAGTATGATTAAAAACCCTATCAGTCATTTCCCTTCACCAGTCCCTGTTTTTCACATCTATTAACCGCGAAAGGTGACTTTGTACATACCTGTTTAAAAAAGCCATACACTAAGGCAACGGTCCAGGAAATGTTCTGCAGAATATTCCTGATTTCATGAGTTAAGAACTCATTCCAAACAAACAATGTTTCATAAAGTGACTGTCCACTTGGACTATTATCTGATAAGTTCTTTTGAAGACTACGCATGACATGGTATGAGTAGCTGAAAAAGAAGTCCTTTGTAAGATCCACACTGCATAGAAGCTTCTTGTATCTAAGTCACAAGAGAAGAAAGAAAAAAGTCCATTAATAACATGTTCCATACCATGGAGAGGAGGAAAAGAACAAAATGGTCACAAAAACAACTTATGGAGCCACGTGTAAGAAAAAAAAAGTAAAATGGAAAGAAAGTGATCTCCCCAGTGAAACCCTGGTGATACCTTGGCTCACTCAAAATGTTAGATTTACATCACAACAGCAATGAAGATTGCCCCTGTACATTTGCACGAAATGAACTGGCAATAGAATGTAGAACATGAAACCAACGTATTGAAGAAGCATAATTCTACTTCAAAAGAGACAAATGGATTGTACCACAGAAAAATGAAGAGGTTCTGAGGAACCCCACATTGTGTATGTACACCAACGTGAAACCATTATCTACATAATACACAGAAAACCCCTCAACTGTAGAAGTTCAATGCTAGGTGAATAGGATGCTTTAATAGAATGCTTTCACTAAATAATAATATATGAATTTAAAAAAAAAACAACTATAGTATATAACATCCACCTCATCTAAGTACATTGGACAGGGTATAATTCTAAATGCTACGCTTTTATGTCTCTTTTTCAGCAACACAGACAGGTTACATTTACTTGCAGAATGAACTAAAGACCTGTTCTCATCATTAGAATAAGCCATCTTGGATCGCACAGAAGCATGTGGAACCGGAATCATTTGGCTATTCGAGATAGCATAAATTGTATGCCCACAAATTGTGCCAATCTTCCTCCGTTTAGTAATGATCAGCATGTAGTATGGCTCAAGAAACTTGATAAATCCTGGATCAAAAGAAGAAACAAATCATGAGTTGATAGATACAATCCAGTTTCAAGTCAAATCAACCAAAAATAAATTAGACATAATTTAATGGTAGATTCAGGTATAAACTATCAAATTCACTACTAACATGACGTGTACTTCTTTTTTACACCTAACATCATACAATGGGGTGTTTCATAAAGGTTCCTCTACATGTTATGTACTTGATGGCAGATATCTACTTTTATAAATCATAATGATAATAAATTAACAATATTAACAATGTCATGCTTATATAGTAGATGGGACATATCAACATACCAATAATTCCATAACACTTGGTCAAGAATTTAAGACCTCCTGTTGACTTGTTTCCTTCATGTATTCGTCTTAGAAGGTCACAACACTCTAATTCCGAGAAGCGCGTAGAATCTTCCGAGATGATCAGTTCAGATGGCTCCAATCTGTCAATCTTTAAGACTCTCCAAAAGGTTCTGTTCTTATCTCTTCCGACCATGTAAAATTTCTGTGCACAGAAGAATGATCCAAGCAATTCATGACATTAATGAAGATAAGAAATGAATGGTTATATAATTATTCCATGAAAAACAAATGACCACCCATGCAATATCCCAAGTTTAAAAGCATCCTACAATGAATAAATCAGCTTGCATCTCGTAATATTACCTATCATAACGTCCTTGAAGCATGGGGAGACAACAAAAAAAAGTGAAATAGACAGAGAAAGATGAAGGAGAGACAAGGGTAACCAGATAAAGGTAAAACTGTTAAGGATGTGTTTTGCTGTTGAAAATTATGACAATTTTACTTTTGAATTCCATTTCCTGAAGAAGAAAGCAATGTTTAATTCCAAGGTATCAGTTCCTATTTTGACCTTTCCCCATTTTCATCAAAATTTCCAGAAACTCACATGACTAATTAATGTTGCCGACCAGAAAAATAACCATTGAATATTACTTTCGCAGCTGCTAAAATTTCAAAACTAAAAGGCACAATATCTAAAGAAGTGATGCACGTTAGAAGGAGTTAAAAAATTAAAAGGCAAAGCTCTGACTTCTCTGTTTAAAAACTAGAGAGCGAAGACAAAGTTTAACTAAACAATCCATAGAAGTTACAGTTAAGTTTATAACAGTCAAGCCAAATGAACAAATTACTGCCAAATGACAAGAAAGTGGACATCAATCAACCCTTGCACGCATGTAAACCTTAAGAAAATTAAAATAACATATGCAGCATAGTAAATGCTGTAAAACAGTGGAATCAATATGTTCCCCATTTGTCTGCAAAATCATTTTATGCCAAGATATAAAATTCAGCATATATTTACCATCACAAGCAGTGGGAAGAACGCAGAAAAAATGAGAGGACATTTATTATGATTCCGGTATTTGTCGGACCGGCAAAGAAGAAGTGGAAAATCTGGTTAATTGAAGTCTTGAAAAACATGAGAATCGAGAATCTCGATGGATAACTATATTGAACCGAAAGCTCTATTGACATGAACATATCTACCTTCTCGGTGGAAAGAAGGTGAATCCCAATACACTAATTACTGAAAATGCTTTCTTTTAACAATTATCAAGATTTTTGCCGCACCTAAAGGATCATGAACAGCCAGAGGGAACTTCATACATGCAAATGAATGAGAACAAAAAAATTGTAACAACAGAAAGTGCACATAGGAATCGGTTTCTCAATATGTGGAGACGAAACTACTCTGAAAGAAATGCAGATATGATTTTCAATACATAGAAGGTGAAAAAGTCAGCTATACCGATCGAGTTTCATAGAGGCTGAACTTCTGCATGTAGCCAGACATGAAGTCAGCTCCATCGGAAATACGGTTCCGCTGGTCCTCATTCGCTAACTCCATCAGAATTCAGATCCCGAGCCTCCGGAAAGGCCGGGTTCGCCGAACAGATCACCAAGAGAGAAATTTCAAAACACGAAAACAGAAAGCAGGGCAATAACAATTGAACGAAACAGCTGGAATTTCTTTATGATCACAACAAAAGTCTCAACATATTACATCAATACTGTAAGAACATAAATAGAGTTTTGCGTATACAATGAGACCCAAAAACAGAAAGCATTGGTAAAAAGAAGAAAAAGAAGTGGAGGAAGCTTGAAACGGAAATCAGAACAGAGAAACACGCCGGTCCCGTGAAAGAGAAATCTAGAACATATTGGGGGAAGCAGAAGCAGAGCTTCTATGTTTGGTATGTGATTGGTGGGTTTGAAGAGGAAAAGGAAGTGTATGTCAGATCGTCAGCCAAAGGGGAGAGAAGAAGAAAGCCACAGCTTCGGCGACTGCATCCACACAAAAATAAAACCTTTTTTTAAGAAAAAAAAAAGATGAATAACGCAAAGCGTATAAAAATAAGACAACTTTTAAAAAGCAGAAATTCCTTTTTTTTTCATCATTGTTTTGCATAATTTACAGTATGGTTTGGAAATCGTAACTTTCGCAACGATGTTGTCGCCGTCTTTCTGATTTGGCAGCGGTGATAAGTAACGACTTCTAAATTTACTTTCAGTGAAAAACGAAGGTGGACTTACCTGGGCGGGGTCAATGGATAATCAAAAAACGAAGGTGGAAGTTGAGTGTCGAGAATTCACTCCAATCCAATCCAATCCTCGCTAACCAACTTTCTTTCCCTCGGAAATCTGAGGCTCCTGTTGGATTCCTATTTATCATTTTTAGAATTAAGTAGTAAATTTTTCTCAAAAGTATGTTATGGAGCAATTTTGTTTTTGAAGGTTTTAAAGTGAAAAAATAGAAGTTGTGATTAAATTGGATGTGAGATTTTTAGAGTCAATTTGTAACTTCATTGCAGCCATACGAGGATAATTTAACTTGTATTGTACTTGTGTGTTTGGTTGGGCTTTTATTAGAATGGTAATTTTAGATTGTACATTTTTTTGGTAATTCCCTTTTATAGGCTTTTATGAAGGGACATTATTGTTCTTTGTCAAGTCTTCAAGTGTCTTTTTTTTTTTCTTTTTTTAAGTAGCAAATTTGCTTTAGAAGTTTTGGATCAATGTTACTTTGGAAGTTTTTTATCTTATTATTGCCCCAGAAGTTATAAAACGTAACAATGTTGCCCATTTTTGTTAAAAAATTAACCATTAATATTAGTTTTTTTAACGAAATAGAACAATATTGTTGCGTGTTGAAATTTCTGAGACAACATTGAGATAAACTTTCAGGACAATATTACTCTTGGGCTTATACTTCCAAGACGGATTTATTACTTAAACCTTTTTTTTTAACCCTTAATATTTTAGATGAAAATATAGAAATACTCCCAAAATCACAAAACCAGTCTCATCTTCCTCATCTACTTCTTATTTAATGCCTCTCTCACTTCACCAACTCCTCCATTGTCTTTTTTTTTTTTTTTTGGCGGGAACACCCAATATCCTCGCCAAGTGTAGGAAATTACAAATTAGACTAATTTGATGGTGAAATTCATGTGGGCTCCCTCATTGCTCAACTCCTCATACATCTTTCTATCACTCTCCAATGTTACTCACCTTGTTCATCGGAAACATAAGAGAAATCAAAGAGGAGGGCAAATTTGGATTCACCACAATTTTCCACCTCTCTCCTCGTCTTTGTTGTTTTCCTTCCCGGTCATCTCTTCCATCTCTGTCTTTGTCATCTTCACCATTGATAGCCTCTTCCCTCTTCCATCGACCACTCCCTCTCCATCAAAGTTCACAGGGACACAAATCTAAAATTTTTCAAGATAGTAAATAATTTCACTTTCTAATTTTAAAAAAATAAGGGAAAGTTTCCCATAAATAATTTCACTTTATAAGAAACTTTCCCAAAAATAAATGTCACATTTCTCATAACTTAAAAGTTGTTCTTGATGTAAACGATTTATGTATAAATCTTTAGGAAAAACACTTCTCATGTTGTAGGAGAAGTGTTTTCTCATGTCATACACACATTAGATGGTAGGACCCACACATATATATATAATTAGCATTATATATATATATGTGTGTAGAAATCTTCTTCTTCTCATGCAACATGAGAAATTTAAACCCTAAATCTTTACTCGTTCTAACTGTAAATACTTTTTAGTGGATTATGTTAGTAAATATTTCCCTTAGCGAGCGGGAATTTTGATGTTTGAATATATATATATATATAATATTAAGTTGCATTATATTGTTTAGAATTTATGCGGCAAAATTTATGGTAATGGTATAATCTTTTTATGATATGATAATAACTGTTTTATTTTTTTCATTAAATTATACAACAATATTGTCATTAGAAATCAATCGAGGAAAAAGAAACTACCGTTACATCATTTTTTGTATAACTTTTTCTTCGATAATAAATTTTTTTTTTTTGTATGAAGGTAAATATACTTATGAATGGTGGTGGGATTTGTTGAATATGTATGATTTGCGAAACTGGATATGCATCCTGAAAAAGATTGTCTATTTTAGTCCTTAAGAACATAACCAAGGGTATACTTTTTTCATAATTAAAAATAAATACTTTTAAAAGAAGAATAACTCTTTTAAAGAAATTATAAAGGGAGGGGAAACTTGATTGAAGAATAAGCTTAATATAGTACTCTTCTATAAAGATGCTTTTCTCCCTTTTTTCTTTTGTAAATTTCTTTCCATCTCAGCAATTATAATAGGAAAATTCTTTTAAGATCCCCAAAGACCCCAAAAAAAAAAGTCAAAAAAATCTTCCAAAAAATTTTGATATAAAAAAAAAAGTCTCGTTGACAGCTCATTCAATAGGTAATTATTAACAATTCTATCTGTGAATTTTAATAATTTTTTAAGACTCTTTTGACATTTTCTTAATCCCTTAAAACAATATCCACATTTTAAAATCTCTTTTAGGGCAATTAAATACCAATTTAGGGATGTGTATGTGGAAATAATAATTAAAACCTTGGTGTTGCACTACGACCAATACTAGCTATTATTAAAAATAGAGAAGAAACATGCGATCCGGAAAACAAGTAATTAAAATTAAAATGTATTATTGTGTGTGTATAGAAAGAGATGGAATATATGGAATAAAAATCGTGAAATAAAAAATGAATAAGATATATAAAAGATTCGACGTAAGTGTGGAATATCCTTAATGTGCCTTCATATGGCGGCGAACCAACCAATCATTGCCACATACTTTTCAACCCTGGCTACCATCCCCATGACTCTCCCCAACTTTCCTCGCACTTTTAACATTATTTTATTCAATCATATATTAACTGGTCAATGTTAAAATTAATATATATATATATATCAACTTAAAACATTAAAATTTATAACAACTAAATTATATTATTCATAAATTATAAGTACTAACTATTAATTTATTTATTGACTCTTTACTCTACATTTATCTATATAATACTAATAAGGTTACATGTATATATTAACTGGACATATGATTTTCTCAATATATATTTATATATAATGTATGATTCATATTTAAATTTTAAGTACTGATTTGTATGATTCATATTTAAATTTTAAGTACTGAATACTATTGATTAATCTCTTGACTCTTGACTCTACATTTCTATGATGATACTAATAAGGAGACAAGTTTCCATTAACATTGTTTAAATTTTAATTGAGATGCATCTATAGGATGGTCATATATAATTTAAAAAATTCAACTTTGAAAAACAAAAAATCAGTATTAAAGCAGTAAACTATTAATAAATTTCCTTAACCATATGGAGGATTCAGTCTGACTCAAATTTAAATTATAAAATTGTATCCAACACCAACTAATTAATTTGTAAAAAAACATTTATTCTTTCTCAGCTTCTAGAATGCAAAAATATCACTGGTTATAGAATTGGAGAAATCATATTATCTTTTTTTTTTTATACATCATGGTATGGGAGGGGGCAGAGTTCGAACCTTATACATGGGGGGAGAGACCAGTTAATACTGGCTCCAATGTCATTGCGCTACATACTAAGACGCTGACAATCATATTATCATTCTAGTTGTGTTTTTTTATTGAAATACCTATGCGTTATAGTCACATTTACTTCATAATTGTAAAACAAAACTACATACACACGTCATCATGCATGTGCGACTCATTTTATGGTGACTTCAACGAATCGAAATTAAATATAATATGCTCTTTGGTCCTAATTATAGAATAACATTTGAGAATTGATATTGGTCCCAATTATATGACAAAGTCCTACGTTTTACCAATTTCTTTACAAAATACTCTTATTGATACTTTTTCAATAATAATTTAATAATGTGCATATATATTTTTATAAAATGAGTAATTTTTGCAATTCATTAATGCCACATGCACATCAATTCTACTGGTTTCATTTTTTAATAACATAATTTTGAGCAATTTTGTTATTTAATAATGGTATCACTATTAAATTACACTTTCAACCTCCCAGATAATGACGACCTTTGTTGATACAATGAGGGGCCCAAAATTTTTGTTATCCCAAATACTTCATGCAAATTCAATTTTTTTCCCGCATTTGACCCAAAAATTTATATATTTAGCCCTCCAAAATATATATTTTTTAAATTAGTTAATGAGTATATATTTAGCTTCTGAAAATATTTTATTCAAGGTCTGTCCTTGCTCCCAGAGTAGACCGGAAGTTATTGAAAGAGATCGACTACGCCGAATTGTGTGAGAGCTCAAAGAAGTCGTGTGTGAGGTAGGAGAAGTTCAACAGAGAATAGAGAATTGGAGTAATTGGATGCCATTTTAAATCTTGAATAAGAATGTTTTGAGAAAAAATATATAATTAACTAATTTAACTATTATCTTTAATATTTCCAAAATTAGATAAATATATCTTATAATTAGGACCGGAGGAGGCATATACTCAAAATTTTCAAGCGAGAGGAAACTGGAAAAGTGTGGTGAATTTCGTTATTACATGTCTTTATGACAAGTATAGCTAGATTAATATTATGATAAAATAATATTATGGTTGTTAGGATAATATTATGATATATAAATTTTATTCTGTTTATATTAAACAAGATAAGTCTCTCGCGATTAACCACAGTATTATCCTATCTACCTAATTTTATCCTAACAATCATAATATTACCTTATACTTAACATATAACATAATATTATCACAACCACCATAATATTGTCCTATACTTGACAGTTGACACTTAATTAAGGAACATGTTTTTTTTTTTTTCTGTTTGGTCAAATGTATCGCCAATCTACTTTAAACTTCAAGCTAATTCTTTTTTTAGACCTAGGAGCACAAATATTTCTTTATCTCTCTCAACAAATTTACTTTCCGTTATTTGAATTTAATTTGTAATTTCTTGTTTATGGCTCAGGACCACTTACCATGTCAAGTAATATCTCAAATAATATCTTATTGATGGATTACTGAATCTTTAAAAGCTAACTTTTTACTCATAAATAAACAATATTATGATATATATAGGAAATGTGTGACTTTATCAAGAAGAAAAGGAATTTTAATGCTTCCCCTCATTTTTTTTTTGATACAGCCAGTGGGGGAGGGGGAGGCAGGGCTCGAACCCTGGACAAAGGAGAAGGCCAGCTCTCAAGGGACAAGGAATTTTAATACTTCCCCTCATTTTGACACAGGGACTCAATTTTTTTGTTTTTTTGATAACATAGGGACTCTAATTATAATTACCGGCTAGATTGGGTAGTTGGTTGAAGGATTTAAAAAAAAGAAAATATCATACGTTTTTTTACTGTAGAGGAAGGGGCTCTCATTATGATTAGCGGCTAGTTTGTGTGGTTGGTTAAAGGACAAAAAAAATTAAAAAGATAAGATCACACGTTTTTTTTGGGTCAAAATAAAATCACACGTTTTTCACTGTAGAGGAACGTGACCAAACTGGCTTCTGGAATCACTTGCTTTCACGATTATGCGTCGGGCTGAATTTTACGTAATCACTCTCACTATTTTATCTATTTCATTCTCACACACAGCTGTATACAACATACGTTTTAATTAGTATCTGTGGGCAAGCGAAGACTTTTTGTTATATATATATATATAAAGAAAAAAGACTCATTTCTTTTGCCGGCACACAAAAAAAAAAACTTATTAAAGTTGGCTTCACATTGGATATTTCTCCCTTATGTGTTTATCTCTCTAATTTTGGCGTGGGGGCATTTTTTTTACATAATTTTTTATTTATTGAGATTAAATATATGCAGTATCTTGAAACATTTTTTTACATCTAGCTAGTATCTTAAATTAATCAATTTTGAGTCTTACATTCAGAAATACTTATTTCTTTGTGATGAACTGATGAAGAGGGAAATATAATACTCTATTCTATCTTAGAGATGGTGTTAATTTTTTTTGAAAAAATTAAAGAAATTATTTTAAAGTATTTTTATTTTTCTTCAAACTAATTAGTTTAACAAATAAAGTAATATATAATATAAGAATACAAAATATATAATATGATTAAATAACTTATTTAGCTTCTTTATTTTTTAAAAAAATATTTTAAATTAAAACTTTTTGTGAAAGTTTGATGAGCAAATAAATATAGGCATAGAAATTTCTAATTAGAAAAACGTGTTGAATAAATTTTTCTTGACACATTTATTTAGTTGAGAGACAAAATTTGACAGAATATATAATTCAGAGTTTGACTCAATCCGAGTCCATCCAACTCATTAATTATACCATTACGGCACATCACCCATCCCGGATCTCAATTGCTCCATTATTATTATCAGTGACGGACTCAGGATTTTAGGTTTGTGGGTGCATAAATAGTGGTGAGATACGGGGGTTCGGGGCAGCGCCCCCGAAATTTTTTTTTTCCCAAGATCAATTTCCAGAATTAATGGTTGTCACATAACTAATGAAACAAAGGCTGAACTGAGGCACATACAGATTTTTTTGGGTAATAAAGTGAAGTCTCCAGAGGAAATTACAGAAAGATTAATCAAAACAGGCTACAATAATAGTGTGGCCTCGGGCTCATATAGATTAATCATGAAAAAGATATAAGCAATACACAAGAAAGGGTTACAATAATTAGACCAGGGATGATTAAAGCAAGGGGATAAATCAGATATTTGGCAATATGGGGGGAAAAAAAAGGTTAAAATTGATGGTTGTCACATAACTAATGAAACAAAGGCTGAACTGAGGCACATACAGATTTTTTTGGGTAATAAAGTGAAGTCTCCAGAGGAAATTACAGATTAATCAAAACAGGCTACAATAATGGTGTGGCCTCGGGCCCATATAGATTAATCATGAAAAAGATATAAGCAATACACAAGAAAGGGTTACAATAATTAGACCAGAAATGATTAAAGCAAGGGGATAAATCAGATATTTGACAATATGGGGGAAAAAAATTAACTCAAATACTAACTTTTGACGACAATTGGGTTGGTCTTTAGACAGCCGTTTTGTTCATATCGTTTGTTTTCTTTGAACAACATTATCAACAGTTCATATCTTGTTTGTTCAAATCATACAGGACGGCCTGGAAAAGAAGTGAATACCAAATGAGGCAAGATTAATATCCTGGTGTTCAGTCCAGTAATCGACAAAAGTCGAAGAATTTATTGTTGATGATTCAATTGAAATTGAACAGGAAGCGAAACAAATTGACAACATATGATGACACTGATGGATTGGGGAGAAGGATGGACAAATTAAAGAGAACAATCATAAAACTATAAGAATGAAAGCTAACCTTTCTTCCTCGAGATCCAAAAATGTCAAGTTGTAAAAAACCATCATGGTAGATCTTGGCTTTTTTAGAGGACCGCGTGGAATATAGCACTAGGCACTAGCCACTCTACATTGAAAATCAAAGAGATATTTGAGCGGCCTTTAAACAAAGAGGGGAATTGAAAATTAAAAATGGTGAATATATTTGCAAATATAACCGCAGTCCGCAGATAACTTACTCCAGAGAAATTGATAACATCAACCATATAGGAAGCTCTTATGATAGAAAGAAGCAAGGAAAAGGTCCTCAAACCAACACCAGTTTCAGCGGAATGGTATTAACATATTGAGGAAGGAGAAGCAGCAAAAGAATGTGCAGGCCGATTTCATTCTCGTGAAAAAAAATGAATGATTCACCAAAATGAAGCAATTGCGGGGAAGGGGATGAAGAATTAGGGAACTTACAAGTTAAAAATCAAGAGGCGAGAGAGGAAGAGGGAGCAGCTTGATCGACGGCGGAGGAGCCTGAGCGACGGCGGACGACGAGCCTGAGCCTGAGCGACGGCGGACGACGAACGACGGACGAGGGAAATTTTGAGGATTTGGGGGAAATGTCGGGATGACGGGAGACGAGGGAAATTTTGAGGATTTGGGGGAAATGTGGGATGACGGGATTAGTGGAGAGAGGGCGAAGGAAATGGGAAAAAAAAAGAGAGAAAAGGGGAAGATTCAAGTTCGAACTGGAGACCTTAGGAAAAAATGTGAGAGTCCTTACCATCTGTTCCGACTACACATACCCTCAAAAATTTCTCACAAATTATATATATTTTGTGTCTGCATCTGCCCACAATGGCAACAACGTAGGTCCGTCTCTGATTATTATTATCCCAAAATAAAAATTTCACATTGGCACGCCATCGTACGTCTTTTACCATTCGCGATCCAATCTCAACTTCTTCTTGCTATCATATCAAGTTCTCATATGAAAATGTCAATTTCCCCTCCCACTTTGAAAATATTTGCACTGATAAATTTTTAATAATTAATTAATTAATGTTGATTATGATGATGATAATGATAACGAATAATTTTTTAATTTAATGTATGTGGGCCCCTGATGAGATGAGGACAAGTTATGAATGTGGGCAGATCGATGTGGTGTAGCAGGATGATGTGGACGTCCCATATGAACCACGTGACGCTGCTGAGTTACCCTTACAGTGCCGACAAACATACCACGTGTTCATTTGTTTATTGGCTGCTCTAATCATTTATGCTCAGATCTCGGGGGCCTCCTAACTTACGCGCGGGAGCCTACCTTCTATCACACACGCCACATACTTTTTTATTTTTTTTTTTGGTAATATGGCGATTCAAGCTTAAATGGATTTAGAGTTATACTTCCCGTCATAATTATACGGATATTTTTGTAGTGTAAATTACACTATAAAAATATTTTTATAATTAGGACTAAAGGTAATATCTTTATTTAAAAAAAAAAATTTGTTGTCATTGGAATAAGGGATGCCACCATCTTCTTTAGTTGTTCCAGCTTGCCTCCTTTTTATAAGGAAGACATTTTACCTAATAGGAATTTTAAACTTGCTTTTTCTTTTTTATCCTAATTAAATATGTTATTTATTCACTGTCTTCCTAAAATAAATTTTTAATTATTATTTTTCATGTACATTCTTTCTAAATAATGGTATAATTGAAAAAAAAAGTAGGGATGAAACTCGAGTTAGGCTTTAGTTAAATAGGATGAGCTAGGCTTTAGTTAAATAAGCATGAACCTGCAATAGAAATCTAAAACTCGAGCCTAAGCTTGTTATAGGCATTTTAGGTTCAAGCATGAGCTTTTAAAAAGCCTAACAAAGCTTAAAACCTTTTTAAAAGCTTACTTTAAATGTAAGCATTTAAATAGGCCCAAATTATAAGCATCCAAATTCATTTACAATATCTCAAACCTATTTTAAAACATACCATATAACTTCAAAATTTACGATTTATTCTCACCTGTAACATACGAGTTTAGTAAGAAAATGACCACAAGTGACAACAATTGTTTAAGCAAGTTGAAATAAGAATAACCAATCTAAGAAAACATAGAAACTGAGACAAACTCCTTTTATTGAGATCATAATTTTTCATTGAGGTATCACTAAAATAATTTATAGCAATTCTTATGTTTCAACAAACAATGCAAATTAAGGGAAAATGAGTGAGCTAACATTGTAATCTTGAGCGAATGAGAGAAGAGAGGTAAATGTGTTCGACTGATAAATAAAAATGTTGAGTTTATGGGAGAATGATGAGACTGAAACTTAAGGTAAATACTAAATTAGTGGTTTTATAAATAATTTATAAAATTAATTTAGATTATTTTTATATATAATAATATAAATTAAAAAACTAAATAAGTCAAACCTGTAGGCTAAGTTTTATGAAAATAGGTCTAACAATGGGCCTAAATTTAACCTATTTACTAAATAGGCTAAGTTATATTTAATATAGGTTAGGCCAAAGGCCCCTAATAAGAGCCTATCCTATTCCAATTCCATCCCCAAAAGAAAGCTACATGAGTTATATATTTAAAATTCAAGATTATTAACCACAAGGCCTAACATAATTGGCATTTAACTGGGTTCTTTAAGCATTTAGTCAAAGTTTATGGTGTGAGGAGATTGTTTACCATTACCGGTGATGAATACTCTGAGCTTACCCAAACAAAAATGAATATTTATTTTAAGACATGTGCCAGTATTTCAAAAATTGGAGAAAAGTATGTGTCCTTTTCTTTCAAAAATGAAGAAATGTAAAATTTAGTTATTTTTCGCGACAACGTTATGTAAATTTTACAGATAATTTTAGTAAATAAAGTTATGATTGCTTTAGTATAAAAATCTTGAAGTTGAATTTTGTTTCAATAAAAAAATGTCTTTAAAAAGTATACTTTATCTAGGTTTGATAATGCTCAAATATAATTTCATACTCACACACACAAGCGCACAAGTTCAAACTTTTGACCCACCTTATAAAAAAGGGAGTAGGTGCCACTGGACCAAAGGTTTGTTCGCCCTAATTTTGTAATAGGGGTAAGTAGCAAATCCGTTTTAAGAGTCTATATAAAGAACCAATATTGTCCTGAAAGTTTTTTTAGATTTAATGTCTTTAGAAGTCTCAAAAAGCAATAATGTTGCCCTTCCTGCTAATATCATTAATTTTTTTTGTTTAACTCAAAAGATATACATTACAGACCACTTCATCGCCACCTCATCATCTAATGTTTCCTACCTCTTTACCTCAACAATGACTCTTCTGACTCCTCCCCTTCTTCATCTTCTCTTTGCTTCTTTAACATAAAGATTGCGCAAGTTAATTATGTTAATGGGAAGGTCAGAGCAATATTTTTTTGAGACTTTCAGAGTGACATTGAGACAAAAAATTTATAGGACAATATTATTACTTCGTGTATATTTTCGGGATGGATTTACTACTTAACTTTTTTTTTTTTAAAAAAATGATTTGGTACCGTATTATAGCTCTCAAATACTAAATAAAAAGATGCCTTGAACAATAATTGTGATAATATTTGTATTAAGAAAAAGGGCCCACGTATGTGTGTGTATTTTTTATTTTATTTTATTTTATTTTTGACTCAAAACGCAGATATATATTTAGAGATAGAAAAGGTAGAAAGAAGAGTAGGATGTAAATTTTGTTTTGACTTGGGGGTTGCATCAAGTGAAGTTGCTTTCAAACTGGAGCATCTGCAGGTGACTTATCACAAGTTAAGAGAGAGAGAACAATAATTGAGAAGGTGGCGTGGACAAAATAGGAAGGCGTAAAATGTCAAAATGAAGCTTTTCATGTAACCCAAGCCCAACTCATCGTCATATAAAGGGCCTTGCGAATTTCGACCCCAACGCGCACAAAATAATAATTACTCACCCCGGTTCTAATTATAAGAATTCGTTGTTTTTTTAGAGAGATTAAGAAAGCTAATAAAATTATTTTAATTTTTTTTATTTTTTTCTTCAAAGTAATTAGTTTGACTAACAAATTAATATATAATCTAAAAATATTTAACATATGAAATGATTAAGTAACTTATTTAGCTTCCTTAATCTCTCCAAAAAAAATGTTAACTAGCTCTTATAATTAGGACCGGAGATTGGGTTTAATTAAGATTAGTTTTTAAAAGCATTTTTTGTATTGATACCAACTCAACCTTGATACCTCACAATTAAATGATGGAAAACTCATATCAAAGTCCCAATTTTTTTTTTAAAAAAATATTGGAAAAGATCCATAACTTATTAATAACAAGTGACGAAATAATTAGAGGGAAAATGCCATATAAATACCGAATAAATTTGTAAAACCCCAAGAAGTCCATCGAATTTGCAAAAAGACTGAGAGGTGACAAGGACTTTTAAGGGATATGCAAATTCGCGTAAAATGACCATTTTGCTCTTAGTTATAAATAATTCAAAAAAAAAAAAGTAACCCCCCCTCGCGGTGGGCCCCACCGCCGCCGGTCACCGGTGACCACCTCTTCCGTCAGCAGCCGGCCACCGGTCACCACCATTGCCCGCCGGTGACCGGTGGCCACCTCCTCCGCTGGCCGCAGCGGAGGGGTGGTGGCCACAGGTCGCCTGCGGCCAGCGGTGGTCACCGGTGGCCGGCCATCGGCGGAAGAGGTGGCTGGCGGTGACCGGCGCCCGGGGGGCAATGGGGCCCACCGCTGGGGGGTTACTTTTTTTAAAAAATTATTTATAACTAAGGGCAAAATGGTTATTTTGCGCGAATTTGCATATCCCTTAAAAGTTATTGTCATCTCTCAGTCTTTTTGCAAATTCGACGGACTTTTAAGGGTTTTATAAATTCATTTGGTATTTATATGACATTTTCCCAAATAATTATTAACAAATATTATGAGACTTTTTTAATATAATTTTCTTAATTAAGGTATTATTGTAATTTTCCCTTAAATGATCGAAGTCGTTGTCCCTGGAACTGCAAAAGTCCTTTCTTATCAAACATCTGGCGTCCAAGCAGCCACTTCATTGGCCTTGGCATCTCATTCTATTCCCCACCCAGACAAGTTACAATGATTCTCTCTCTCCAATTATTGCCTCATTCCCCGCCACGGAAATGAGATTTCATATGCATCTCAATCTCTACAACATTATTTTTGGATCCTAAAAAAATTGTTTTAATATTTTTTAAATCTTAAATGTAACTAAATAAGTATTTTACACTACTCAATAGATAAATTTTAAATCTTAAATGTAACTAAATGATACAAGGTGATAGGGGAGGAGGGATTGAACACCTAGGACTGGGAAGAAGGAAATTAATCCCAATACCATTGTACTACTAGTAGTGCTTGTAACTTGTGTTTATTATTATATAATTGATACCAACCAGGTCCTAAAAAGGCTTGAAGGATCACGTGGGCTATTATTCACCACATGTTAATTAATTTGTTAACTAAACTTGAATTCATGTGACAAGGGATCATTTTCATTGGACCTTTGAGGAATTAAATTAAAAAGATTCGATTTTTTAAAGAAACATAATTGAACAAAATGTTTTTCAGGACTGGATCTTTTTTTTTTTTGGAGTTATTTAAAGCATAAGGCCCTCCTCGTAAACACGAATCCTCGGATTACATATAAGACGACGACGACTCTCGCAGTTTTCTGTCTGAGCTCTGCTTTGAGATTGAAAGAGGGAAAAAAATATGAAGATGAAATTGTGTTTGTTTTGTAATGGACATAATTATTTCAGGGTGGGCCCTCTATCCTTTAAGTTTTCAAAGAGTGTGTTCCATAGAAAAACGACACCGTTTTGGGTCGTTGCAGACATATTCATCTACCACAGAAGCAGAAATGTTATCCCCAAGAAATTACTAGGAAAATCGACACCTTGAGGCTATGCATTTATATAATTGTCCATTTGTCTTTTTTATTTTTGTGGCTCATACCTGATTCCCAAATCTTTATTTATTTATTGTTAGTTCATACTTGATTAGCTTTCGTTTCTGATAATGAAATCTTACTAACTTGATAATCAGTGCTCCCACAAAGAACAGATAGAGATTTTGTCGAGAAATGGTTTATCCAAATAGTTGGTTCAAATAATTAATATGAATCATACTACCACAGTTAGTTTATAATTTTTAATTTAATTTTTTTCCCTAAGTACTAGCATCCTATGAGTGGTAATATACTTTCCGACGCAGATATTAAATATAAATACCTCTCTTAATAGGACTTAAACCTGGTGTTGATATATTATGAGGAACAGCTTGACCTAACTCTTATTGATATTTAATTTCGTTTTTCATTATTGTAAAGCCCATGGGCCAAGCCCAGAAACCAAATGGACTTCACTGCAATACAACGCCTTCGCTCAACGTTTTCACCATTCGCATAGGGTGGAAAAATGTTAGGGCCTGTGGTCTGGCCTGCTAAAAGTCTGATCAAGCTTGATCTGTCAGGTTAACAGGCTAGGTAAGGCCTAATTTCAGGTCTGTTTGTCTTAACAGACCAGGTTCAGGCCTCTGAGTAGGCTTGAAAAGCCTAACAGGCTAGCTTGTTAAGGGGTAAAAGTGTAATTGTGTATATATATATATATATATTTAATATCTGCCCTAAAAATAAACTGATTATTTTTTTTTTAAGAAAACCTATTCAAAAGTATTCACTTGCTTCATTCTACTCGTGAATACCAATCCGTCGAAAACACCCTAATACATACTCGCCGGTTTCACAACTGGAGAGGAGAGTCTCGTCCCGTCCGTCGACCCCTGAAAGTTCCAGATCTCAGGTCCGTGCTCACCGACTCACCGTCGACGTCGCGTCCAGTCAGCACAGCCGCACAGGCGCAGCACACAGCTCGTCGACGGCCGCATCTTTCTCTCTCAGTCGCGTCGCACCTTTCGCTCTCAGACTCTCACTCTGGACCTGTTCTAGACGGCGGTCTGGTTGTATTCCTACGGTGAAGAAGGTAAGGGGCTTTTGCTTAAGCATATGATTCAAAACACTATCTGAATTTCTGGTTTCTACTGATATTATGCTCGAATTTCTGGATCAGGAACCCTATTTCTCTGCCTTCCCGGTGCAAGATCGTATCTAGCAGTAAGTTCTCTTTCCTTCTAAGCTGTTAAATATATTTTTTGAGCCACATTTGATCCGAAGGTGGATTTCACTTTCAGCTTGGGACCACCTTTGCAGAATGAAAACAAAAACACACACACAAACAAGTCAAATGGGGCACGGCAAAATCTCACCTCTGTCATTAATTAATATTATATAAAATGAAGTTATATTCTTGACTTATTTTTTGTTTATTAAATCTTATATTTCCTCTGAAATGACTGCCCTACTTTACAAGCAGTTACACTGCCATGCCTCCAATTCTGTTTGAGAGTATAGCTGCCTTAGGTCCCATTTCACAGTTGATATCAACAAAAGCAGAGTTGAATTGAGTGATTTCTTATTTAATACAGACTCAGGATTTTAGAAAACCATGAAGGAATCCCTTCACATGTGATTGCTAAGCCTTCCACAACAAGTAAAACTCTTAAACTTATAAAAAAGTTCTGATTACAAACTTTGGTTTAATATCAAACTACAACTCAATAAGTATAAGAGGATTGGCACTATATTAACAAACCAAGAGTCCTTGGTTGGTTCATGACAACTAGACCATAATTAATTAGATTTGGTAATATAACGAATATTATCAACTATGAAGAAAAGAATCAACATTTAATTAAACAGTTTGCTTACAATTTCATCACATCCATTTCCCTTCTCTTACTTGGAGATGACATTCTGATCTGATCAAATAGCCCTTTTCAACATGCTGCAAGGACATTGTGTGTTGAATCTGCACTTACAATTTCATCACATCCATTTCCCTTCTCTTAGGCTTTGTTTGCTTGCTCTTCCGTGTGATTAATTGCTTGCTCATTATGTGGGCTGTCCTGGATTATGGCACGTCCATTGATGCATTATGTGTTGAATTCATATATATTCATTGACAGGATTTTGATTGAAGGCTTGTTTCTTTTTGCTACGTGAGTATGAGAGTGAAGTATTATAAATGAAATCTTTCCTTGAATTTTGTTGATTAATGCAAAGCTCTTCAATTAATTTGTTTTTTTATATACATGACTCAAATAGATATATATACTCTTTTTTTCTTTGCCAACAAACTCACACCTTATCTTACTCTTATACTATTCCATTGGGTTATATATATATATATATATGGCTGGCTGTTACAAGTGTATTCATTTCCCAAATTCATTTATATATATTAAACAATGTAATGAAATCACAATGTCTTATGATCTTATCTCTCAAAATATACTCTTTCATTTTCTTTTACCCAAGACGTGCTTGGAGCACGGAATATTATTGATCTTGTTTGAAAAGTGCAATTTAATTAGAGATATTAGTATGACTATTATTTCCTAGCTAGCTCATTGTAGGTGTCTTGTTAACTGTTATTCTAATATGGTTTGGTTTTCATTTAAATCGCTCATCCATAGCTGCTGTTCTGTTATTTTGCTGATGTAAATTTGTGTTTTGTTTAGACTTGTATTGTATAAACAATATATATGCCTTGCTATAAAAAGTTTCTTGTCAGTTTAGACTTTAGATATAAGAATTGTTAAACTAAAACTAGAATCTGTATGTTGGTTTTTGTATGTTGGTAACTTGGTGGGATGTTGTAAACTTTATTCATGGGATGTTGGATGTTGAATTTGTATGTTGGATGTTGGATGTTGTATTTGATTTCATTTTTTATGTTATTGTAGAATCTGTTATGTTGTTGTAAATTTGGCCTGTTTAAGCAATTAGGCCTGTTTTCGGCCTATAAACAGGCCAGGAGGCCTGTTTTCGGCCTATAAACACAGGAGGCCTGTTTTCGGCCTGTTTTCCTTGGGGCCTGTGGCCTGTTAGCCTAGGTACAGGATTTTTTAAAAATACAGGCCTCTTAATAGGCCACAGGCCAGGTTCAGGCCTAAAAATAAGCCTGTTACAGGCCACAGGCCAAGCTCAGGCTGCTTCCTTATATAACAGGCCTGACCTGTTAAGGGGCAAGTCTGACCTGTTTCCACCCCTAATCTGAATCCTAATTCCCTTTCCCTCATTTCTCCAGGTGCCGGCGATACCTTCCCCCTCACCTAGAAGACGACATCGCGTGAGTCTCTGATCTTCACTTCTGCTGCTTTCATTGAACCCGCCGCTGCGTTCTCCGTCAATCTTGCTTTTCTTCTCCTTTTAACTGCATTTGGTGAGTGGGTGAGATTCTCCATCCGCATCTATCGTTCTAGGCTCAATCCTTCAGGTAATTTCTTCTACCATCTGAGTCCTGACTACCTTTTGTAATTTTATAATATGTAGCTCTTTGTAGAGGTCTTCAAGGGAAAAAGTAGCTTCAATGCATTGCTTATGGGTTCTAGCTGTGGTAGAGAAGGATTTTAGATTAATACTTCTAAATGCTGGTTCTTCATATCTTGCATCATCAAACATCTGTCAAACTTCATATATTGGTTTGTGCGAATGGTGGATGGTTTACTTGTCTTTGGAGGAAATGTTTGGGTTTTTTTTTTTTTTTTTTGGGGGGGGGGGGGGGGTTATACGCTTGTACTGGACAATGAAATAGATATCAAAATAAAGCCCCAAAAAAATTGGGTCCTTGATTCTGTTTAAGTATCTCTCTTCTTGATGTCTTATCTTTTTTAGCCATTTAGTTTTCTCTTAAACACTTTTCTTTTTGAATCAATCAGATGGCTTTGCGGGGTGTTTGGCAACTGCAGAAGCTGATTGTGAGCTATTGCGATTGGGGTGGAAGTAGCAGAGGAATAAGGTATGCTTCTCAAGTTCTCATTATTTACATTGACCATCCGCCATTTCTTAAAGATATGTTGGTCTTTCGATGACATGTAGTTCTTGCTTGTATGTTTGCTTTTACTGTCACTATTTATTCGCACACTTTGAACATGGAATCATTGCATTTTAGCTTTTAAAATTCAGTTAGATGCAGGATTTATAGTTATACCACTTCTTGGTGATTCATTTCTCCTTCCTGTTGCCCTTGTGTGCGGGTCCAAAATTCTAGTATCAAGTGTCTTTCTCATTCTTTTTTCTGGTTTGAAGAGGAATTTGTCATTTTCAATGTGTAAGGGCATTTATGGAGTCCCAGTTGCCAGTTTTTAAGGAGAAGAATCCTCAACTAGAGGTAGTTACAGAACTTATCCGTGGTCAGCATCCCCATCTGAAGGGCTTCTACAGTAAGACTTTCAAGCACACTTCTGAGTTGCAACTTAATTGCTTAAACTTTTGTCAAGTTTTAATTGAAAGATTCTGTTATGAAATACAGAGAACCATAACCAGAGGGTGATATGTGTGAAGAATATGGATCCGGAAGACATACTTCTCCATGCCGCCAGGCTAAGGAATGCGTTAGGCAGAAAAGTTGTGAAACTGAGGACTAGACATGTAACCAAGCGTCCCAGTGTGCAAGGTACATGGACAACTGATGTGAAATTTTAATTTGCTCAAATCTGTGGTACGAGGAATCCTTCTTGCTGTGAAAGTTTAAGTTTCTCAGCCTTTTAATTTGCCCCAATCCCTGAGAGCTTATCAGATATTTGTTATAAGGCACAAGGTCTTGAATAGACCTTAGTAAATTTTTAATTTTTAATTTTTTGGCTTCCGATTGCTATGATTCTCTCTTCCTCCACTCTTATATTGAAGTAAAGTGAGCTTTAACTGCATCGCAGATCAGGGCTAGTCAAATGTATTATATTGATTAATGTATTTTCACTCGACTTCAGTTTTAAAGTGGCTTTTTTCATAGACTAGGCAAACTTGGTTAGGTTCTGGTCTGGAAGAAAGAATTAGAACTCCGATGTTTTAAGTAATGTGCCCAATTGGTTCTCTAAGTTTGAAGTGTCTGAGATTAGTCTCCTTATTTCGAAATTGTCTCATAAAAAAACTTTTCAATGAAATCGTTGGGTAGTAGCAAATGTTCGTTAATTGGTCTCATGGCTTGCCGAGAGAGCAGAAAATGTACGTCCAAATGGTTCTCTAAGCTTGGAAGTGGCATCTGTGTTTTCTTATGACTGCAAGCATTTCTCCGTGTTCATAATTTATCAGAATCTCATACTTTGTGAGAGTTGATGTGTGTTTGAGAAACCACAAGCTGAAAGCATGGGATTTCTCTCTGACATAACATTGTAAAGGATAAAACGCTGAATGGAGAATATCATCAAACCATATTTTGAATCATCATTACATTATATAAAATAAAATCGTTTTGCACTACTAAAAAAATACTCCCCTGGTAGCTCCTAGATTTTGGACAGGAGACTCTATTAAATAGTATGAATTATTTCAGACTCATAATATTTCAAGTGGTTTCTAAATTTTGCCTTATTCACGGCCTCCTTATTCTATTAAGTAGTTAATGTTTTTGGTCAGGTAATAACTGATACTTTGTAATATTCTCATTTTATTAATATCATTTTTCTTTATTATAATAAAAAAAGTAGTTTCTAAATTACATGGAGAAATAGGACCATGAATCTAAAAGAGAAGCATAGTACGCATGAATCAAAGTCTCATTCACACACATATGTAGTTTTAATTTAATTTTTTTTAAACTTTGGATTTAGTCCTTCAAATTCAATAATTATCAACATTAATATACAACGGAAAATAATGTAGAAACATCAAATTATAAGCTAAAGATATTTTATAATATGAAATAAAAAAACGAATAAATACAAAGTAGAAGTCAAGAATTGAAATCCTTATAATACTACAATGACAAACCTAATTATGGGAACATTTTTATAGTGCTATTTTTAGCACTATAAAAGTGTTCCCATAATTAGGACCGGAGGTAGTACAAAATTTTTGGTACAAGGCGAGGGGAGGGGGGATTCGGGGAGGGGGGATTCGAACAGGGGACCTGAGGGGAGATATAAGGCATCTCAATACCACCAGCTGTGCCACTGCACTGCTGTCCTCGGAGGTAGTACAAAATTAGTTATGAACAAAAGCAAACATGAGGAAGATGCACATTAACTTAAAACAACAGTTGATTTACTTGGAAACAAATGATGATGAGAACAAAGAGGTACAAGAGTACCCACGTACCCATACAACAATATGAACGCAAATGGGGTGATTTAGGATTCAACTCTATGGTAAACATGGAATGAAGTAGTGAAAATGCAGGCAGGGTTAATTAAAGCCCTAGGTAGGGTGTGTGTATATATATAAAATACAACTAAAGATCAAAGGTGGAAGAGTTGTTGAACAGTGTAAGGGTAGGTAATATTGAGGGGTCCTCCCTTCCATATCAAACGAGACAGTTGTAAGTTGGCCTCTTCAGTAGTGTGTAGTCCATCAAACCACAAGTACTCAGATGGATTCTTGCACGCCTCAAATGGGTACTCTCCATATCCTCCACACACAAATTTTGCCCTGAATGCCCCTCCTCCACAGCATGCTACTTGTCCCTCCTTAAATCCTTCACATCATTTCACCACAACAATGTCATTTATACACGCGCGTGCACATGCACGATCTTCATATATAGTATCTTCATTGTTATAAATACAAGTTTAAAGGAAAAGCTCGATTTTAAAAGATTAGATCGTTGGGAGGAGGGCCCCTGAACTTATAAATAACATTTTACTTGTGAGGCTACCTATGGGACTTATCACAATGTGCTCCTTTGAGAGCCAACGTTCCCAATGGCTCTAACCCATGATACTTCACTCGGCATCTTGTCGGTCAGAACTCTTCGTGTGGGTAGCCCTTTTCATATGAAGTGGAAATAAGTTAGGCTAGGTTAGGCTTTACCTAAATAGGCATTGGCCTAGAATAAAGATTCAAAACTTGAGCCTAGACTAGAGTTTGTATATAAGGTTTATTTAGGTTTGAGCCTAGGCTTTCAAAGGCTTAATAAGGCCTGAAGCCTTTTTAAGGACTTATTTAAAATGTAGGCCTTGCACTCTAAGCCTTGAAAGGGGAAACCTTTCATATTATTTAAAAAAAAAAGTAAGCCTTTAAATAAACTTAAAAACATATTCGTTTAAATTCATACATAACTCTTTAAGTCTCTTTACAATCATATGTTATATTTTAAAAGTATTCGATCCATTTTCATCATCATATAATGGTTTAGTAAGGCAAAGAAAATAATGCTTAGTGGCAGTAGTGGTATGAACAAGTAGAAATTAAAAAACCAATTGTTTGTTGACTAATGATATATATTTTTAAAAATCAACAAAGCATAACAAGGACATGTAAAATTAGATTTTACTTTCCTACATAAAATGGGACAAATTCCTCCTATTAAGATTATAATATTTCATTTCACTTAAATAAACTTATAGTAATGGATATGTTTTAACGTACAACATGATGACACAAATCAGGAGAGAGGGAGTGAGCTAGAGTTGTCATCTTGATGATTGAAGAGAAAAAAGGTAGGGGTGAATGCTTAATGAATGCAAGGGTTAAGTGTATGTGAATGACAATGGGATGTGAAACTTAAAATTAAAGCAAAGATGATAATTTTATAAATAATTTATAGAATTATTTAGATTATTTTATATAGAAGTATAATAGTATAAATTAAAAAACTTAAATAGGTCAGGCTTGTACGTTAAACCTTATAAAAGTAGGCTTGACCTGTGAACATCAAACTCTTAATGAAAGTATTATTCTGTATTATTGTAACGAGGACAGCCATACCTCAAAAACTAGTCATTAGAGTTGGAAGCCAAGGCCTTATAAGGCGCTTGCTAATTCAACTTTCTTGATGTGAAAGAGACTCTTGACTCATGACACGGGGAGAGAGATAAAATCTTAGGAAATCTCTATATGAGGTTAATTAGAGGCTCACCATATTTACGAGGGTTGAAGATTCTGTCTCTCAATGATGGATAATAATCCAATATTGAGTATTTAAACCCAGGAACCTCCCCCTCTAACTGCTTCATTACTTGTATTAAAGCTTTGTTGTGTTCTCTTGCCAGTAAATTTTCCTTTTCATTACATTGCCCATCTGACATTCTGTTGCCTGGAACGCATCCCATGGGTCCCACGTTCTGGAATGCAATTTTCTTGGCTCCTAACTTCGTTATTTCCTGCAACATGTATAGCTAACAATATTAATACATGACAACGACAAGAACAAAACAAATCACAATAATATATTACTTGGATATCATCATTATCTCGTAATTATATTCATACTAGGAGATAATTATGCAACTGCCCAGTCACTAGTTTCACAAAAGCCTTCATGCTTTCTTCATTAGCATCAGGATGTTCATCATAGAACTTGACATAATCGTTACCCCCACTGCTGAACAAATAGACAGCATCGGTCAGAATCCTCTTGGCTTCAGTTTCACCAACTTGTTCTTTCAATAACTCTACCACATGCTTGAAGTAGATCACCTGGATTGGTAAATCTATCTGAAATATGACAAACCCAAGATTCAATATTCAGCTTGATGATCAGTTAATGGATCTGTAGCTATAGATAATTGATATGTGTGTTTCAAGTTGTAACTAGGGAACATACATATTCAGATGAATTGAAAAGAACACAGGATCCACCAGAAGCAAAATTGGTTCCATCAGTGAACACATGAGGTCCTGGTTGCACATATGGAGGAAGGATAGCCAAGCCTGCAAATGTAGCTGGGTCCAACACAATAAGAAAGAACATGACAAGTTGTTTGATTATGAGTAAATGCAAAGAGAAATAGAAGGCAAAACAGTGATTAATTATATCATTAAAAAGTGAGGAATTAAAGTTACCGATGAAGTCAGGGACGACGCGTCCATCTGAGAATCTGCCGGTGGCACGGTGGAAGAAAGTTTCGCCATAAGGCCAATAAATGGAACTCAATTTCAGAGAAGTTTTGACGTAAACGTCATTTCCGGGATCAAACAAAGAATCCCCAAAAACAAACAAGGCCTTGCGGTGGCCATTCACTTGCAGAGGCTGCTGTTTATAATGCACAAAACAAGTCTCAAAGTTGATGAAAATGCTGAGTAAGGAACATAATACATAAGCAAGGTTTGCCATATCACGTTATCGATCTCTACTTCAACGTACACTTTCTATATCTTCCTCTAATATGTATGTGTCTGGGTGTGTATGTTTATACTAATAATAGCATACTTAAAATTTGAATTCTAAAGGCGTTTTGAAGGGTAGAAGTGGTCCCCTTTTTTGGCCGAAGAAGGGTAGAAAATAGAAATAATGATCGTGAACAAGCTTCAATGTAGATAGGAAATTCATTGTGGGTATAAATGATCCTTTTTTTAAAAAAAAATTGCTAAAAAATTTCTTATTATAAAATTTTTTGTTTAAAAGTACCTGAAATTTGCAATTATCCTAAGTGGGTGCAAACTATCTTTAACTATCAGCAAAATGAAAAATATTTGCATATAGTTGAAGATATATATGTTGTAAAGACGTGAAAAAAAAAGTTGCACTCATGCTGAAGATGAGTTGCACCAACTTTTAGACTTGAACTTTTAGGTATCTTTGGATAATAAATTTTCCAATAATAGATTTTTTAAGGAATTTTCTCCCCGGTTTCCTTTTTCGCCAAAGAAATGTAAAAAATTCACAAACCTCGTTGTTTTAATTTCATTCAGAACTATTTGAGGTTTTACTGTCTTGAATTGAATGCGCGTTGTAACTTTCTATCCATCATGCCAAATTATAATAACTATTAATTACAGTGATAAGGTTTCTCCCCTCAAGAATAATCAAGTAGGAGAGAAGGGGAGAAAATTAAGGAAGATGATTAGGATGTATTAGGGAAAAAAAAAGTTATATTAACTAACTTCTTTAATCTAATCAAATCAATTAATCAAGTCTCACATTAAGAACTAGAGGAGTAATAGATGAGCATTTAGGTTTTAAAGGGAGAATCACATACAAATCCTTGGTTGGTTTCAACAAGAGCACCACCACCAGCTCATGCAAAATTTGCACCATCAGTATATTGTTGAAAACCAGGTTGCAGGTATGGTGGTATAAACGGAAGCTTTGCATATTCAGCTGAGAAAAATGGTTCAATGTTAGACAAACTCATTTTCAAAAACAAGAATTATTCCTAAATAGACTTAGCTTACATTAATTATGAATCAACATGTAAACATGTCAAATCTATTACCAATGAAATCTGGAATCAGGCGTCCATTTGAAGGTCTTCCAGAAGGATATTTAAAAGTAGTGTTCCCATAGGGCCAGAAATTTCCTTGGAAATCAGGTGTTGTGTTGATGTAGTTACTGTTTCCAACATCAACAATTGAGTCTCCAAATATGAACAGGGTCACATGTTCTTTTGGCAAACAAAAGAAGCCATGGCTGATATGAAGGCTGCCACTGAGGACCAAGAAACAAATCAGAATCGTTGAATTTGCCATTCTGCATTCTCATCTATATTTCCTATTTAGCATCCGCTATTTATATAGGAATAGCTCATCCATTTTCAAATTGGACCTGCTACAGTTTCAGGGCAAGTTCTTGCTGATATAAGCCATTGCGTTATTAGTAGCAGATTGTCGCTCGCAAACTTTAATTCAAGTCTAGTCTACGATTAACGTCAACTTCTGAAACATGATGAATTAGCTCAATGCTTCAACTTTTACTGGTCAAAGTATTAAAATTCTTTCCTTTTGGTTGTCTTCTTCAAAATGTATAGACTTTTCAACTGTATGATTCCTGAATAGGTTTAATAGCCGCCATCAAGTCCTTGATTTGTACTGTTTCTCTCTAGTCTCTGGTTATTTTTATTGGAATATGTTCCACATTAATAGTTAGGCATTGAATTAAATGTATGTCCTATGAATTGGCTTAAGTCATTTTAATAGAAAGATAACCTCAACCTCCACATATATCTAAAAATCTAACCGTTTTCTCTAGGTTTTGAATTGCATTGGGGTACGTTTTCGAACCATACAAATAAATTCAAAGCATGAAATAAGATAGCTACTCAACTAAAATCTTCTTGTTAAATTATATGCATCATGTTTATATTTATTATTTTGTTTTACGTATCATATCAATTTTCTTTGTATTAATATATCAGTAATGAGAATCAATTTTCAATTTTGTTTTGCCGTTTTTCATTAATTTGGGCACATCCATAGAGAAGTTAATGAAATTCTACTCTAATCTATAAAACATTGACACAATTATCTTCATCTGTCAACATGTTGGACATCTGACTAGCCACAGTAAACTCATGTAGATATGGAGCTAAATTGACTTGATGTATCTGAAGAATGAGAAGATACAGAGGAAGAACATACAAATTAAAGGGCGTGAAAAAAAAAAACTCAGAATTTATTTCATGAAGAAGAGCCATAATATATAAGCCATTCATGTGATTAGCCAAAAACAGATCTGGGAAAGCGATAGTGTTCTGTTCATTATTCAAAGTCCAAATAATTGTCTTAGATTGTAAGGCTTATTGACTGAGAGATTTCCACTCCACATCAGTTGTGAGAAAAGCTTATTGGCCTTATATGTAGGATGAGCAGAATCAAAGAACAAATATTCATTCACATTCTTACATAACTTATATTTCTTTATCCCTCTCTTGCCTCCACAGCTCCTATCTTCTCTGTAAGGGCCACCCCCGCAACAAGCCACACTAGCTTCTTTGAAACCTTTCATCAAACCAGAGATAAGCAAATTGGTTGGAAAAAGCCAACAATCTAAAGCATTTGATAATTTTTATATCTTGGTATCACAAATTCAATCTTTTAAAAAAGGTTCATTTACATGTTATGACCTATAACCAGTTTACTTTAGAAATGGACATCCATATTTCATGTCCAAGAATGTTACTGAGCAATTAAATTAGAGTTATAATTGAAATCATAGGATCTATAAAGCAGTGCTGTAGACACGTGTGTGTGGCTCTCATTGTAATGCTATTTTACATCATGTACCATTATTATATTATAAAGGGTTAATGTACAATTTTGCCCGGTTAGTATCCATTCAAGAGCACTGGGTATTCAAAAGTTTTTCTATTAGCAATTTTGTCTCTTATTGTTAAAAATGTTAACGGTTAGTGTCAATTTTTAAACAATTAATGTTAGTTTTTTTAACCGTTAGGGCAAATATGCTCATCGAAAAACTTCCGGATACCTAACTCTTCTATGAGGTTACTTTCGGAAAAATTGCACCTTAACCCTATTATAAGTAATATGTAAGGCAGAGGCTGGGTACCTTAGTATTGAGTACCCTATAGCATATTTTACTCAACCCTGATATTTCAGTCCCCTTCCCGTGGGTGATACTGTAGCAAAGGCTTTCTAAGAGCAATTTTCACAAACTGTTTCAAGGCATACCATATTTTGAAGGGTCTTTCATCACATGAAGAGCCGAATTGTAGAAGTCAAAGACTGAATATTTGAATCCATCGAGCTTTTTCTCCAGCTTCATACACATCTTCGAGAGTTCATTGTTATGAATCCTTGCAACTTTTAACAGTTTTTCATGGCAAGCATCTTTGGTTCCATTCAAGAGTATTTTCATTACAGGAGAACAACCACCAGGACCCATATTAACAAACCCAAACTTCCTTCCACCTATGGTATGAATCTCATGAAATCAGGTACCATGAATTTTTAGAAGTTTATGAACAAAAGGGAAGTAGCAGAAGAGAATAAACTAAGAAACTTTGAAGTTTAATTAGCTGTTATAACGTTACTTTGATGGCGGCTGTTAGATTGCTAATGACAATATCAATGAATTGTTGTTGAGAATGACGAAGAAACACACTTGAGTTTGAGACAAAACGTGCTTCATAATCATTGGCTCCAATGCTAATCAAGTGTACAGCTTTGGACAACAATGCTTTAGCTTCTGCATTCCCCAGTTTATTCCCCAGAGCATTACTTACATTCTTGTAATAACTCACCTGCGTATTCAGGTCTAACACCTACAAAAAGGCAAGTAACTAAGGATTTCTTACATTTTCCTGAATAACACGATCAAGTCGATGTGTGTGTGTTTTTATAAACCAAGGATTGCGTATAGGCAAACGTTCTCTCTTCTCGAGGAGCCTTTTTATTGAGTCCTAAGTAATTTAAATGACATGTAAATGCAATTAAAACAAGGGGAAAAATAGGTTTTGGATTTTTCAATTGATTAACTAAAATAAGATTGCAATTAAATTAAATGCTAAACTAATGTTTTTGGTATTTTTATAAAATTGGTGAATGAGTGAATTAAATGATATGGAATTAAAATATGGATGATGGTGCTCTTGATGATAAAGAAATGACTATCTTTGTTCAAAAAGATTATGGGAGTTCAAATTCTTTAAGTCTTTATGAAAAACCCCAAGATAACACTTGAGTCCAATATTCTTAATTAATAATGGCTCCTACAAACATAACTAACCACTACCTCTTGAGAAATTGTTAAAAACCACTTAATGTGTAATTAAAATTGGAATAATGCAATACGAGTCTTCTTGAAATTGAGGACATAACAGTCCCTCAAAGGGCACAAATCAACTAAATTAATTAAATAATAACACGCTAATTAATTTAATCTCATTGCAACCACAAGAAATTAAAGTGAATATAATCTTCACATTGCAAAATCCAAAATCAATCATAATTATGAATCTAACAAAGACAATAAACATTAATCTCAGTTTTAGAACTTATACACAATAATACCTAAAACTAGGCAATCTAAATGTATAAATCTAGACTAATAGAATGAACAAATTAACTCCCCTGTGAAGCTTTGGAACTCAAGTACAAATCTCCACCACCAAGAAAGAGGGAATCAACAACTCATGAGGCACCTATTGGAAATAATGGAGGAATGCAGGTGAAAGGGGAGAGAGTCGTCGGCGGCAACGGTGAGGGTGATGGAAGCCACCGACGACTAGAGGAAAGGGATGGAGGAAGGCGTGAAAGTCGATCCAGATCCCCTTTGCGTCTCTGATTCTTGCGTGTTTTATCTTTCTTTTTTTTTTTTTCTTGTTCAGTTCTTGATCCTCTGCGTGATTCCCTCTTTGTTCCGTTAGCGTGATCTGTTTCTTTTTTATTCTTTGGTTATTTCTATATTTGCGCGGCGCCACACATTCAATTGATTCAATGAATAATACTCCTCCCCGGCGCTGGATCCTTTCTGAATATTTCATACCTCCAGCTGCGTCTTGGGCTTTTCTCCACGGTCTGCTGTGTTTTTAAATCAGAAAACCTAATTTTCCAAAGGTCAAAACGCACAGCTGCTTCAGAGGGACCTAATTGCAAATTATAAAAATTCTGAAATAGGGACTAAACTAAACCTTTTAAAACTTGAACTTAAATTTCCATTTTCAAATTTAATCTAATCTTTTCAACCATCTATAGTCAAAATAATTAATTTAGCATCAACTATTCTCAGAAACATCAATGACTAAGAGTAATTACAATTTTTTGACAATTTTGCCCTTTTTAGCCCTAATTTAATATATTTACTTTTAATCTCAATTTATCAAAAGAAATACATTTAAAGCTCAATAATTGTGACAAAATACATTAAAAATCCCCATTTAATTACCAAAAATCATGTAAAAATATGGTTAGATCAATCTCGTTTCAATCAAAGCACCAGCTCCAGCAGATGCAAAATTTATTCCATAAACATAGTAATTTTCAGAATCTGGATGCAGGTATGGAAATATCAGCGGCAACTCAGCATGTTCAGCTGCAACAACAACAATTCAAGTAATTTCAATCACTAGCTATATCACGCAACAAAAAAATCTTAAAAATTAGCCATTGGGGTTAATCAGGCATCTTATATATAGAGAGAGAGAGAGGAGGGGGGGGGGGGGGGTGTTGAGATTGGCACACCCGAATTACTACCATGTGATCTAAAGTTTGTTGGTTCAAATCCTCTAAATAACCTTTCTAATTGTAAGGGTAAGGTTGTATATATCTATCTCCCTTTATATCCCACCTAATAGGAGCCTTATACACTAGGTCAGCTTCTTATTGGTATTTAACTAGGTCATATTCAAATATCATCTAAATATACTATTTTTGGCATTTGTACGGACCGTGGTAGTGAAAATGTAGATTTTACCTGAAAACGGAAGGAGAATAAAAAATCGTAAAACATAAAATCATAATGTAGTAAAATCGTAAAAACTTAAAAGCGTTTGGAAAATTAGTAAAATCATTTTAATGAAAAAAATCGTAAAAACATAAAATCACAGTGACAAATCGAGTTTTTAATTACCATGGTACGGACTCAAGTTCAAGATCTCATGCTTAAACAACCTAAACACTTTTATTAGGACAAATGCAGGTTGGCAATTAATCCGCAGGCATCTTTAAGATAACAAAATCGTTTGACCCAAACACACAGCTTAAATAGCGTACCAATGAAATCTGGAATGACACGTCCATCAGAGAATCTACCAGTTGGGTAGTTGAAGAAGGTTTGACCATATGGGGGATAGTTAGCCTTGCTTGCTGGAAAAGAAGGGCTGAGATAGTTATTGATTCCTGCGTCGAATAGTGAATCCCCAAATACAAACAAGGCAGCTTCTTTCTCATGCAACAAGCATATATTCCCAAAACAGTTTCTGATTTGGATAGTAATACCCAAAAACAACACCCACAAACGCACAAACATCATCCTTAAAGTTATCATGTTTCCACTTATTTCTTCTCACAGGGTTTCATATATATTATTGCTTTCCTGGGCTCTGGCTTTTCTCTTAAATGAATATAATAAGAGATAATGCTTCTAGTCTAGTGTGGAGGCTGATTCCAATACCCGTTCTCTCAAATAAGTTAAAAATATGGAAAATGACATGGATGATAATTAAGGGCAAGGCAATATTGTCAGAACCGACAACCGTTGTGCAGAAAAGCAAACTCAAAGCTGTCTTTCCACTTCTGATTTTACAGAGCAATGAGCCTCAAAGTGTTGACTTTGACTCATTCTAGAGTGTTATCGTTTTACTCTTCATAATATAAGACGGTCTTAAATAATGCACAAAAAAAATTTGACCCAAAAAAAAAATAAGTCACAAAAATAAGAAAGTTTAGTTAAATTATTTAATGTGCCTTGAAATGATAAAATTTACATGTTTTACCCTTATTAAAAAATGTGATTTTTAAATACATATTTAATATCTTTCATATTTAGGGTAAAAATAGAAAATAATCATTAATTACCTTACCAACCTCTCATATTTTAACTCTCGAGAGTAGCTTACAAGCAATTGAGGGGGAGAAAAGTTCAACTTTATTTTCATAGAAAGAAAAATGAGGTACATAAATGGAATAAAATATTTATTTAAGCAATCAAAGTACAACAACTTATTTATTCAAAAAAGAAAGAAAGAAAGAAAGTGTACAACAACTTAAATTTCAAAGAGTTGCTTCATGTTGTAAGGCTTATTGAAGGAAAGATTTGCAGACCACATTAGGTTTGAGAAATACTGATTAGCCATATCAGTGGGATGAAGAGAGTCGAAGAAGACGTAGTCATTCACACTCTCACATAACTCATACTTTTCTATTCCTCTTTTACCCCCACAACTATTATCTGCCCTGTAGGCTCCACCTCCACAGCATGCCACTTGCCCTTCTTTGAATGCTGCTCATCAAAATTTCAAATAATTCAACAAAATATCACAAGTCACAACCACGAGCTTCTATATCTATATATAAAGAACTTTTAATTCTTCTTGAAATTTGATTATCCCGGGGTTTGAAAGTTGTTGCTTCTCACAGTCACGTGCTTTGATTAAGTTGCATTCAACATTTTAAAGTATTTTTTTCTATTTAGTATTTTAAAGTAATTTTTGAAGTATTCAATGCTAGAGAACTGATTATCCTAAAATTAAGGTATTTATTGCTACTAAATACTTTAAGGGTAAGTTGCTCAAAAATTTATTTTATGATACTGGATGCTATGAAAAGATTCTTTAGCACGCAGAATGCACCAAGATTAACTGAAAAATACTTGATGGAGCATTTAATTATGTTCTACATTTAATTGTCTTGGGATTGTTTCTCAGCTTCTTATTATTCAATCCTGAAACAGGGGCTCCTCTGTTTTTTTGGGCAACATTTTGCTTAGCTATGAAATGTTGAAAAATAAGAGTTTGAAGACACATACCATATTTGGAAGGGTTATTCATCAACTGAGAAAGTGAACTGTAGAAATCGAAGACAGAGTATTTGAACCCCACGAGCTGTTTCTTAAGCTTCTGGAGCATTCTGGGAAATTCAACATTGTGTAGCCTTGCAGATTCTGTCATCTCTTCGTTACATTCATATCCTTTTACCTGAAACCTAATGCCCGGAGTGCAACCTATGGGACCAATATTCACAAACGCAAATTTCCTTCCTCCCAGGTTGTAAATGTCCTGTAAAACAACACATACATCTAAAATTATGAACAAAAGGGTAGGACCAAGATAGGATAAAGAAAGAAACTTGGTCATTAATTTCTGCAAAACACACACACACACACACTCTCTCTCTCTCTCTCACTTTTATGGCTTCTGTGATGTTTCCAATCACAATATCCACAAACTGGTGCTTGGAGTAACGTTGAAGAACACTGATATTTGAGACAAAACGTGCTCCATAGTCATTGGACCCAACGCTGAATAGGTTCACTGATCTGGACAACAATGATTTGGCTTCTTCATTTCCCAGTTTCTTCCTCAGAACGTCTCTCACATTCTTGTAATATCTCACCTGTGTTTTTAGGTCTACCAACTGACGGTAAACATAAAGAGTAGTAGTATCAATGTTAGAGATAATTAAGCCACTGATATCTTAAAAAAATGTAGTATAATTAAGCAATGCCACTATATATATATATATATATATATATATATATATATATATATATAATGATGGCTTAAAAAGGGTTAATGTCATCAACTTTAATAAATGACCACATTGACACAAAATATAATGAGACTAATGATTATGAAGTCATACAATTCCTTCACTGGTTTCAACCAGAGCTCCGGATCCTCCTGATGCAAAGTTGACCCCAAAGATATAATTATCAAGGGACGATGCTGGATGCAGATACGGTAGTAACAGCGGTAACTTGGCATATTCAGCTGCATCCACAACAAAATTTAACTTAAAATACACTTGACAAAAACAGACAAGTTCTAAAAGAATGTATTTTGATGATGATTCATGTAACGTTAGTTCCAGTGTCTTGCTCTTGAAATTGTTCGTTATGGACCCATTTCCCCTTAATGTTTTAAAACGTGTTGAGAGTTTATAGGGCCACAAAGTGCACAATTCAAGAGTTAGGCATTGGGGTGTTACGATCACTTGTATACCAATGAAATCGGGGATGACCCTTCCATCAGAATATCTTCCGGTGGGATACTTGAAGTAAGTTTCGCCGTACGGCTCGTAGTTTGCTTGAGCTGAAGTGGTGGTGTTGATGTAGTTATTGTTTCCCACGTCAAATAGTGAGTCTCCAAAGATGAATAGAGCTGATTGCTTTTCGGGCAGGCAGATTTTGCTTTGACAGCAAGGCATTTGACTGGAAACGATTGCATAAGAAACCATGAAATACATGAAAACTCTTAAACTTCCCATATTGGCACTTCTCTCCAATGTTTCCGTGTCCAAAATTTGGTTGCGAATTTCACTATTTATGGTCCTCGTTAGAGGACTTTTCCCCCCTTCTAATCCTGTATAATCTCCTAAATTTTGAGTTATCTTTAAATAACTTGTTTAATTATTAATTAAACTTGGTAAGAAATCTCTCTAAACTTTTGAATTTAAGTCTGTTACGGACTGGCCCAATAGGCCTAGGTCCGGACCTCGGCCCAACTACGCCCATAACAGAACCTGCGATATATTTGGAAGGGATCCGAGATCCCACAAATATAGGATCTCATCAATGGAGATTCTCCTACAATCATGGCGCCAGCCAATCAGCCCCTGACGACTCAATCTCAGATATCGCCCATTAAGGCAGAGATACGCGCACCAGACTCCTATAAATAGAAGGAAACCCTAAACAGGTGCACACGTTCTATCTGATGCTCTATTTACATTCCGTCACACAAAGCACACACCCCACTCCCCTGGCTACGTGCCTTCCAGTTTATCACGAACTACGTGGACTTTGATCTCTTCAGAGGGTACGTAGGCTCTAGGCTTGACAACCTAATCAAGTCCAATCTCTGTGTTCTTAGAACAGAACATTGGCGCCGACCGTGGGGACCTATAAACTTCAATTCCCGTGACCACTGATGGTGAGCACTCGAAGCCACACCAGAAACCCCTAGCCGCTGGGAAGAGACCCCCAGCCAAGCCAACCACCACCGGATCAGCCGCCGGAGCAACCACGGCGACAAAACACCCTCGAAGGGCACGTCACTGACACGGCAACCACCCCTTCGGCGGAGAATCAGCAGCCATTAGGAGCACTCACAGTGGCTCCAACGAGAGACGTCCAGGCAGTTGAAGCCGACGTCCGCATCATTCGAAGGACGCAGGAGTCGTTCCTCCAGCGGCTAGAAAACAAGGAGAAACGAGACGACCTGCAGAGGCGGGCCGACTTTGAAACCATTGGCCGAATGATCCAGGAATCGCTTGAAAAAGATCGCCGGCAGGGAAATCGCCGGAGGAACCATAGGCGTGGAAGGAGAGCCCCCGTGGATGATAGCAGTTCCTCGAGCAACTCAGAGCCGAGGAGCACGCGTCGCGGCAACCACGAGCTGGGTCGGAGGATCAGTGAAGAACGAGGCAGACCACGGTCCCCCGAAAACAGAGAGAACCACGGTGTCGGTCTTAACCGCACTGATCGGCCTGTAAGAGAGGACCGAGACCGAGAAGAACCCCGTGTGGAGGATAGAACTCCCCGGACCCGCAGATCACCTCGCCATGGATCCCCCCGTGAATATCGAGTCACGTTCTTGTCGGACTCTGGGAGATCCCCGTTTTCAAGGGAGGCGGCCACGGCCCGTTATCCGAAGCACTTCGATTTGGCCGACCTTCCGAAGTACGACGGAATCTAAGATCCACGCAACCACCTTGATGTGTTCGAAAAGCTGATGTGGGTACGACAAATTAACGGCCCAGTCATCCAGCGTCTTTTCGCGGCCACCTTGCACGGGCCCGCACACAGATGGCTGACCTCTCTCCCGGACAACTCGATCCGGAGCTATGAAGACCTCGGACGCAAGTTTGAGTTGCATTTCGCCACTAGTAAGAAACAGCCAAAGACCACATTCACGCTGAGCAAGGTACGACAGAAGAAAGGAGAGGCCCTACAGAAGTACCTAGATCGGTTCCGCGATGTAGCCATGCAGGTGCGGTCACTGCCCGAAGACATCCACGTACACTGCCTAGTCAATGGACTAGATCCTTCATCCCAGCTGGCTCGACACCTATGCAAAAACCCGGTGTATACCTTGACTGAATTCTACACAAAGGCGAAGAAATACCTGGAAATGGAGCAGATGGAGGCGGCCAATGCCGACGAACCCGAACGGACTAGGAAGAGCCAGCCCAGTGACGAGGAACGGCCAGGAGGGACGAAGGCCGGCCCCAAAAGACGGAACCGAGAAGGCCGAGCCAAGCCTGATCGAGCCGATCAAAAGGCCAAGTACGATAGCTATACCCCGCTGAATATCCCTGGGTCTCAAGTCTGGAAAGAGGTAGCCCAGGCCGAGATGAAGCGGGTGGACAAGCCGAGGTCGATCAGAGGGCGCTCCAGCATGGACCGCTTCAAGTTCTGCAACTTGCACGACTGCCACGGCCATACGACCGACGAGTGCTATGACCTCCGCGACGCTATCGAGAAGTTCGTGAGAGATGGGAAGCTACGTCAGTATGTGATCAAGACTCAGGGAAGGACGAGTGGCAAGCGCACTGACCACGGCCGCAGTAGAAGTCCGCCCAAGGAAACTCGGAAGCAGGGGAAGAAGCAGAGGACGGCCTCAGACGACGAATTTCCCGACGTCGATTTCTAGTGCAACGTCGTCAGCGGAGGATTCGGAGGAGGAGGAGACATCATAAGCCAGCGGAAGAAATACCTCCGCGGGGTACTCACCGTCCGAGACCTCCCCAAGTTCAAGGAGGACCCCAAGAGGCTGAAGCCGCCTACCTTGACCTTCATCGACGAGGAGCTGAAAGACGTCATACCCGGCCACCTGGATGGATTGGTAATTACTGGAACCTTGGTTAATTGCCGAGTTAAAAGAATTTTCGTGGATGCAGGGAGCTCGGCCGATATTATAAGCTGGGATGCCTACAAAAGGATGCACCTCGACAAAGAGGACCTCAAGCCATGCAAAACCACCCTGATTGGGTTCAACGGCGAACAGTCTTTTCTGAAAGGATACATCGACCTCAGGCTGACCCTGGGGACCAAGGAAGCTTTCAAGTCCGAGCGAGTGAGATTCGTAGTCGTCGACTTTCGATCCCCCTACAATATCATCCTGGGCAGACCAACGATCCACGACTGGGACATTCTGGTATCCACCAAACACCAAAAACTGAAGATGGTCAACACTAAGAACCAGATAGTTGTGGTATTCGGAGACCAGAAAGAGTCGAGGCAATGCTATTTTGAAGCTCTCCGGGTCGAGGAAGGAGGACCCTCGTCTCCACCTCGGCTCGGATCCAATGAGCACGTAGCCGAAGCCGGCTCGGACGAGCACCCGCGGCAGCAAGTCAACATGGTAGAGCTCGACCTCCGAGAACAGGATAATCCGAGGCCTGAGCCAGAAGGAGAGTTGGAGGAGATAGTGTTAGGCGAAGACCCGTCCAAGACTGCCAAAATTGGCCGAGACATGGAGGGCGGCCTAAAGGCTCTTATGATTCGCTTCCTAAGGCAGAACCAAGACGTCTTCGCATGGACCTCGGCCGAAGTACTCGGCATCGACCCCCACTTCTGCTGCCACAAGCTCGGCATTTGGCCGGGATCAAGACCAGTGGCACAGAAGAAGAGGAACATTGCGGACAACAGGCAGAAGGCCCTGGAGGACCACGTAGAGGAGCTCCTAGCGGCCGGCTTCATCCGAGAGGTGCAGTACACCACCTGGCTCTCCAACGTAGTGATGGTCCTTAAACCCAGCGGCAAATGGAGAGTCTGCGTCGACTACACCAACCTCAACAAGGCCTGCCCAAAGGACTCCTACCCGATGCCTAACATCGATAAGCTTGTGGACAACTCGGTTGGGTACCAGCTCCTCTCCTTCATGGATGCCTACTCCGGTTATAACCAGATCGCCATGCATCCAGACGACCAAGAAAAGACCGCCTTTATGACTGATAAGGCGAATTACTGCTACAACGTCATGCCTTTTGGACTGAAGAATGCCGGGGCCACCTACCAGAGGATGATGAACCGGGTTTTTGAGGATCAGATCGGGCGCAACATAGAGGTCTACATAGACGACATGATCGTCAAGTCGAAACTTCCAGAAGACCACATCCGGGACCTAGAACAGACGTTTGAAAAGTTAAGAAGACATCGAATCAGGATGAACCCGGCCAAATGTGCCTTCGGAGTTCCGGCTGGGAAATTCCTAGGCTTCATGCTGACAAACCGAGGGATCGAAGCCAACCCGGACAAGTGTAAGGCCGTGCTCGACATGCAGCGCCCGAGAACCAAGAAGGAGGTACAACAGCTAACAGGCCGACTAGCCGCCCTGACGCATTTCCTACCAAAGTCGGCCGAGAAAGCCCTACCCCTCTTCAAGTTGCTGAAAAAGGAAACCCGAGGCAGCTAGAGCCCAGACTGTGACGCCGCCTTTTCAGAAATCAAGAGATGTTTGGCAACCTCGCCGGTGCTCACTAAGCCGGACGCCGGGGAGACCTTATTCCTCTACCTCTCAATCGGCGACGAAGCCGTGAGCGCTGCTCTAGTAAAGGAATCTGAGGCAGGGCAGACGCCCATATACTTCATCAGTAAGGCCCTGCAAAGCTCTGAACTCCGGTACCAGAAACTGGAGAAAGTGGCTTTTGCCTTACTCACCGCGGCACGAAGACTCCGGTCCTACTTCCAGGGGTATCGGATAGTGGTACGAACCAGCCAGCCGATCCGACAGATCCTTCATAAGCCTAACCTGGCCGGACGAATGACCAACTGGGCCATAGAACTGTCCGAGTTCGACATCACATTCGAAGCCCGACAGGCGATTAAGTCCCAGGCACTCGCGGATTTCATTAGGGAACTCACCCCGGCCACTACCAATGACGGGATTTGGAAGGTCTACGTGGACGGTTCGTCCAACGCAAAGGGCAGTGGTGCAGGGGTCATCGTGGAAAGCCCGCAGGGGGTAGCCACCGAGCACTCTCTTCAGTTAAAGTTTCAGACCTCCAATAATCAGGTCGAGTACGAGGCCCTGCTGGCCAGACTGCTTCAGGCAAAGGACAATGGCGCCCAACAGGTAAAGGTTTTAACTGACTCGCAGCTCGTTGCAGCTCAGATTGACGGCACGTATCAGGAAAAAGGCCCACTCATGGCCAAATACCTGAACCGGGCCAAAGAACTCATGGCCGAATTCGAAGAGGTGACGGTTTCCCACATCCCAAGAGAGGAGAACGCCCGAGCCGACATCCTCTCTAAGCTGGCAAGCACAAAGGGGCCGGATACCCACAGAACCATGATCCAGCAAAATCTGACCGAGCCGAGCTGCATCATGGCCGTCTCAGCAAGCCTCGACTGGAGGAAGCCGATAGAAGACTACCTCGAAAGGGGAATCATCCCTACAGACACCACCGAGGCCAAGAAGCTGATCAGAGAAGCCGCCCTCTACGCTATGGTTGACGACCAACTATACAGGAAAGGGCTCCATTGCCCGATGATGCGGTGCCTCGGAGACTCTGAAGCGAAGTATGTACTGGCCGAGCTGCACGAAGGCGCCAACGGCCACCACATGGGGGGCAAGGCCCTCGCCAGGAAAGCGCTACTCGCCGGCTATTATTGGCCCACTATGAACCATGACGCCATGAAAAAGGCCAGAACATGCGACAGCTGCCAAAAGCATGCTAGAATTATATGGCCGCCACCCTCAGAATTGAAAGGAATGCCAGGCCCCTGGCCCTTTTACAAATGGGGCATGGACATCCTCGGACCATTTCGACCGGTGCAGGGGCAATGCAGATGGCTCATAGTCGTGGTAGACTACTTCACAAAGTGGATCGAAGCAGAGCCACTCGCCACAATAACCTCGGCCAGAGTGATTAAGTTCTTCCGGCACAACATCGTCTCCCGCTTCGGGATACCAGCCGAGGTCATCACGGACAATGGCACCCAATTCATGGACCATCGTTTCCAAGCGCTGATGTCCAACCTGAACATCAAGCAGCACTTCTCATCCATGGAACATCCCTAGACAAATGGCCAGGCCGAAGCCGCCAACAAAGTCGTCCTGGACGGACTCAAGAGGCGAATGTTGCAGGTTGAGACCAACTGGACCGAGCAGCTCCACAGCGTCCTGTGGGGATATCGCACGAGCGTACAGTCTTTGACCCAAGAAACCCCGTACAGGCTAACCTATGGATATGAGGCAATGATCCCGGTTGAAATCGGACAGCCATCCTGGAGAAAGGTCAGAGCCAGACAGGAGGGGCAGGAATCGAACGACGACGCCTTGAAGACTGATTTGGACCTTCTTGATGAAATCCGGGTTACGGCGCACTGCCGGGAACTAGCCGCCAAGCAACTACTCGCGGTTAAGTACAATAGAAAGGTCCGACCCTGGTCTTTCAACCGAGGCAACCTAGTACTCCGACGGGCCGACATAGGCAACAAGAATGCCAAGGACGGGAAGCTGGCGGCAAATTGGGAAGGGCCCTACCGGATTAAGGAAAAGCTCAACGGAGGAGCATATACCCTCGAGACTTTGGCGCGAAAGCCCATCAAAAGGACATGGAATGCCGACAAGCTGAAGATCTACTATAGCTAGACTCTTTCTCGGCAATGTTTGTTTGCTTTTACAATTGTTCCTTTCCTCGCATTTGTTTTCCTTTCGTTTTGAGTCCAAGTTATGTCATTTCTGATTATGATGCTTTGAAAAGCCCCGTAGGGCTATTTCTTTCTATCAATAAAGGGTCCTGTTGAGCAAACTATGAATGTGCACAATACTCGCTTAAGAGTGAAGCCGAACCCATGAAGCTCGGCCAAAAACAACAAGACCGAGGCAATGGAGCCTGGACAGGAAGCCGAAAGCCGAGGTCATAAAGCCCGGCACCGGCCATAGGCACTGCAATAACGAAGCCCGGCCAAAGAACTAAAAGCCGAGGTATATAAACCCGGCACCCAAAAAATGGCCCCGAGGTCGTGAACCCGGTCAAGAAAATTAAAAAACATCTAGATGTATGAAAACCGGCCGTTGTACTCCGACAGGCATCGGTTAGAGCTCGGCGAAGGCGCCGTACATGGCCCTTCGTGAAATTGGCGCGTCAACGCTCGCCCGGCTAAGCAAGCAGCCTGCCATGCCGACCCTAATCAGGTCAAAATGTCCGACCCTAGGCCGACAAAGCCTTGGTTAGACATGTGACAGCCTTGCCCTTACGCCGGTTAAGTTTAATCCGACTATGCGAAAGTTGGAGCTTGACTACTAGAAAGTCGGGCCGAGGCAGTACGGTTAGTTAGGCCTGACGAGGCTGAAACAAGACAACCTTACCCCAGCCTCCCACGCACTAAGTGTGGTAGAGTACCAACGACCTGCACACATGCGGCCGACAAACTCGTGAACCTAGGCAAAAGGAAGATTGAACATATCCATTGCCTAAGTTATCTGAATGGTCTGTACCCAGACGGCCAGCGTTAAGTATATGGACAGAAAGGTGACCGAGTCAGCCTATGTCTAAATTGCCTAAACAGCCTGTACACATGCGGCCGACGAGCACTCACGCTTAGACAAAAGAATGATACAGCTATCCATTGTCTAAGTTGTCTACACGTACACGGCTGACGCCAACGCAAACTGAGGCAGAAGGATGACGAAAGAAAATTCTTGGCCTAAGGTAGCTAAACAAACTCGGAACTACAGTAAATGGACGATAAAGATTCAAAACATTCATAGCCATACATAAGCAAAAGAATGGCAGAAATAACAATCATTCATTACTGGGCAAACGTTTGTACAAAATGGCACCAAGGCCAAAGTCATTCAAAAAAATTACAAGGGCCCCAACGCCCCGGAAAAGAACAAAGGAAAATAAAGCTAAGACTGGGAGCCCGGCCCGACATCGGCATTATTCGCCTCGGCACCTTCAGCGTCGGCCACATCCCCCTCCAGCTCCTCGGCAGGGTCTTCGGTGGCTTGAGGCTCGAAGGGAAGGAAGGACCCATCCTCCTGCACAAAGGCACGATGATCGTACCCTTTCGCGTTAAGCTCGGCCCCGGGATTCAAGTGCCGGATCTGAAGCGAGGCCTGCTTGAAGCACACCTGGGCGGTCTGCACTAGGGCATGAGAAAGCTCCTGGGAAGACACCTTCTCTGCAGCCAGGTCCTTCTCGAGCGTCTCCTTCTCACTGACCAAGGTAGCCAGCTGCTCTTCCAAAGCCTTGGCTGCAGCCAGGCTCTCGGCCATCCCCTGCCGGGCCCGAGCGTACTCCTCGCCCACCGAATCAGCATGCTCCCGAGTGAGCTGGAGCTCCTGGTCGGCTTTCACCGCCGCAGCCTTGGTGGCGTCCCGCTCCGCCTTGGCCGCGTCCCTCTCGGCCTGGGCCTTGCCCAGTTCCATCTTCACCACCCCCAGCTTCGCGGTGGCCTCGTCTCGCTCCGTCCAGGCCGTAATGAGCTCATCCTCCGAGGAACTGGCCCTTTGTTTAGCATCGGCCAGCTCCTTCCTCAATTCCACAGCAGCCGTGGCCTGGGGCTTCAGCTCGGCCTCCACCTTCCTCAGCCTCACACACTCGGCTTTAGACCGAGCGTAGAGGTTCCGGACGATCCGCAGAGCCTGGAGATAGCCCACCGACCGGATGAGCTCCGACTGGGCCACCAACAGCCGGTCCTCGGCATCAGAAGACAAAAGGCGACTACCCTCCAGGAAGTGCCGAGGTGGCATAAAGGCGACATCCACCTCGGGGACCACCCCGTGGTCCCATAAGTAGCTGCGGGCAAACACCGAAGAGGGGCCCGTTGGTGGGGGCGAAGAAGGGCGAGTCGGTACTGGTGAAGACGAGGGTGATGGCGAGCCTGGAAGAGAAAGGGTAGCCAACACTTCATCATCTGAGAGGACCAAGTCCTTCCCCTTAGAACCAGGAGAAGCGGCCACACCTTCACCCCCCTCAGAAGCCTAGGGCTAGACGGCCAGGGTAGGACCAGCGGCAACCGCCTGAATCTCCGAAACCGGAGTCTCCACCACGGGAGCAGCCTGGGGAGCCGTGACAGAAGAAGGGCCCTCAGCAGCGGAGCCCTTTGCCTTCTTCGAAGCCGGGGTAGCGGGAACACCGACAGTAGAAGAAGCCGCCCGTTTCTTCTGGCGACTTGAAGGCGTGGCGGCCCTCTTAACAGGCGAGCGTACAGCGGCAGGGTGTCCATAGTCCTAGCTGCAAACAAAGGCAAACAGAGTAGGTCAAAATCCCTAAATTCAACAGACCAATACTGAAACAAAAACAATACGCTGCTAAAAACCCTACAGGTAGGAGGCAGCGGCTTGACAGATATGTAGAAGCCAGCCGGCTGCACACCGTACTCGGCCACCAAAGCCTCAATCTGGGGCACTGCAGAAGTTGATTCCGGCAGAAGACTTTTGCGCGGAACTTGAAAGGATATGGCCTTGGCTCTGTAGTGATCCTCCTCCCAGTACAAAGGGAAGCGACCGCCCCCTTCCAAGAACCAGGGCCGCTCCCCTGGCACGGCCTCAACCTTGAAAAATGCTCCCTTAAAGCGTTTGAAGGAATCCGAGAAGGGCGTCATCAGCTGGCGTTCCGAATTGATCCGGAGGGACACCAACCCCCTCCGCTTATCGCCTCCCTTCGGCGGGCTAGGTGTAAAAGGGCCGAAGAAGTAAAAGAAAAGGTTGGTCGTGCACGAGAGGGGGGGGCGAAAAATGGCTACACAGCCGCTCAAAGGCCACAAGGTAGGCCCACCCGTTCGGATGGAGCTGGGACGGGGCTAGGCGAAGATGCCGCAAAACCTCCATTTGGAAGGAGGAAAAAGGAAAGGGAACTTGTACCCGCGTCAAATAATCGCGGTAGAAAAAGAAAAAGCCCGGCCCGTCCTCGAACCACGCCGTACAGATAGGCTTGCCAGCCACCGGAGGACACACCCGGACATGGCCGGGACCTGCAACCGAGCAATGTCCGCCTCGGACATCAGTGACTGGGTCTTAAGTACCTCATGTGATACCCAGCTATACTGCCGACACAGCGCAGCGGGCGGACTAGAAGAGTCCGAACCCTTGGTCTCCGACCGCCGTTTCGAAGAGCCAGACTTGGGAGCCATAAATAAGCCTATACGAAAATAAACAAAGCTGGTACTAGCAAAGAAACAGAAATACCTGGCATAGACACAGTAGCGGGCAAAAAAGACTGCGGACTTGGACGGACGGTGGCGCGAGACGGGACAACCAGGGTGGACCAATGACGACATGAGCCAAGCATGGCCGAAGCCTCAGCATCCCCACCTCGAACCATCAGCGCAGAAGCCTCCGCCAGGCAATCCCAGCAAGGGTCGAGATACCCTTCCGGGGCGGATGCCCGGCGGACGGCGGAAGGACCCTCATAAAGATTGAGAGGTTGAGCTATGACCACGGGAGATACGGAACCGGAAGAGGAGCCTACCCCAGCCCCACCGGGCGATCCAAATGGAATAGCGCGCACTGATGGCCGCAAAGGATGGCGAGGGACTGGGACCGACACCCTACCTAAAGCCGGACGAGCCCCAGCTCGCCCCGGACAAACAGCACCCCATCGGCGCAGGGGATCCAAAATCCCCGTAGCAGGAGGTTCACCCCCAAGAACCCAGTAGGTCAGTCGCGGAAGGCGCGCACAGAGGAGCATTTCTTCCTCCGGAATAAGCGACGCCTCTGGCCTCGGGACATTTTTACCCCTCACTATAACCGGAAGCCTAAGGTACTACGGGCTAGTGTTTAAGGAGGAAGGGGGAAGGATTCAGGGCGCAAATACGCAGGGGAAACCCAGAAACTCAGAAAACCCCAGAAATGCAGAAGAATGGTAACCCAGGCAGAAATAAACGACAAATCAAAAGGAAATACCGAACAAAAGGGCAGTAAAGAGACGGAATACCTGTGTGGAGAAGACAAAAAAGACCGGAACGTTGGTAAACGACGAAAAGCTTCGCACAAAGGTGAAACCTCTCTAAGGCTCTGGGAGAAACTTAAAAGTATCTGGGAAGAAGGTGAGCAGTAGGAAAAGTGAAAGAAAGGCACGAAGCGGGCTATTTAAACCGAAATCCCAAAACAAAGAAGGGATACAACGGTCTATTCCCGTACAAGTATGACGGGATTGGCGCAGCACGACGCCGGCGCAATAAATGCGCAGTAGCCTCGAAAAACGAGAAGACACGGCGGTTACAGACTCGCTCCAATAGGGATCTGACAGCTGTAAAGCCGCAATAATGACATGCGCAGGGGGAGGCCCAAAGCGTCTTGAGAATTCGAAAAGGCGGAAGCTGCGAGTCCGGGGTCATCAACGGGCGCCAAGAACCAGGACCGAGGCAAGACAAGCCGACCACAGATTTGGACCGAGCTGATGGTCATGGCAGCCGCAGCCTAGGAAGAAGGCCTCGGTCATACCCAAGGCTGGGGGCAATATGCACCTCGACCGTCCAGAAGCCTGAACAGCCGAGCTGGGGGGCAACTGTTATGGACTGGCCCAATAGGCCCAGGTCCGGACCTCGGCCCAACTACGCCCATAACAGAACTTGCGATATATTTGGAAGGGATCCGAGATCCCACAAATATAGGATCTCATCAATGGAGATTCTCCTACAATCATGGCGCCAGCCAATCAGCCCCTGACGGCTCAATCTCAGATATCGCCCATTAAGGCAGAGATATGCGCACCAGACTCCTATAAATAGAAGGAAACCCTAAACAGGTGCACACGTTCTATCTGATGCTCTATTTACATTCTGTCACACAGAGCACACACCCCACTCCCCTGGCTACGTGCCTTCCAGTTTATCACGAACTACGTGGACTTTGATCCCTTCAGAGGGTACGTAGGCTCTAGGCTTGACAATCTAGTCAAGTCCAATCTCTGTGTTCTTAGAACAGAACAAAGTCGATGATTAACTTTATTTTTGTAATTTGTCTCCCAATCTATATTGCGTTTGTTTGATCATAGCAAGTAGATTTGAAATGGACAAGAAATTAAAGGAGGAACATAATGTTCAAAATTGGGGTTCGCTACGGTTCACTTCTCTTCCCATCCTCTTGCCGTCTTCTTCCTCATCTCAGCCGTTGGATTAAAATCTTAACCGTTCAGATTTAATGTTTTATAAAAATATTATTTTTATATATTTTTTAATAATTTAATATTTTATTAATATAATATTAATATTTTTTTAATAAAATATTAAATCTAAACCGTTCAGATTTCAATCTAACAGCTGAGATGAGGGAGAGAACGGAAAGAGGATGGGAAGAGAAGTGGATCGTAGCCAAATCCGTAGGCACTCAGTATATTCAAATGTCATAATTTGTTTGTCTCATTGATGACGAATTTGAGGGAGACTAGGTAAGTTTCTTACCTAGTAAAACATGGTTGTTGGGGAAATGTATTTCAATAACCCCCCAAGAAAAAAAAAAAAGGTGTTTCATGCCAATCTTCCAAAAATTCCTTTTACAATTAAACCCCCAAATTCAAAGAAAAGTTATGTGTTTTTAACATTAAAAATTAGTATATTATTTTTAAATGAATAATTTCAGCTTCTAGAAAAATAAAATGTTAGACAAATAATAAATTTTGCAAGAACTTTTCAATGATGAGATAACTTTTTGAGAAATTGGCAAATAATTTCAATTATAAATTGGACATCGAATACTTTTCTTTATGACATGTATTCCAATGGACACGATGTAGGATGAATAGAATCAAAGAACGCATATTCCTTGACATTCTCACATATTACTCATTCTTCACAACAAGCCACTTCCCCTTCTTTGATACCTTCCCAACATCAATTACAAATCATAATTGCTAAAAAAATTACTAATTAACAAAAAAAAAAAAACAGATATTAGCGACATTGATTCTTATTATTGCTTGGGATATAAGTATCAATCCAAGGTCTTTTAGATTACATGAGAATGCAGCATAAGGGGAAAAGTAAAGGAATATTTCCTTTACTTTGGAATATAATTGAACTCAAGAGAAAGGTAAAAAATGAACCTTTAAGGTACTTTTTTTTTTCTAGTCCGAATCCTCTCATCATCAGTAAATCTGACCAAGAGTCCAGAATGAATTTTAGAAAAACCGTGCGCGGTTTTTCTAAAAATCATTCTGGACCCTTGGATCAAGATTTCAATGGACAAGATCAGCCTGTGAAAGATAATGAGAGAGTTGATAATGAAGAAATCCTCTTCTTTTTCCTTGATAGTTCCTGAAATCAAGGATATTCTGAAAAATGTGTTTGGTACGTAGCTAGTAGGTATAGTACTAGTTTATATATATACATATTCTTGAAATTATATTAATTTAGTCAAAACTGGTCCGACCATAAAATCTTGAACCAGTATATCTTAACCCGTTCAGTTTCTTGCTGGTAAATATGACCCTATATAAAATATATTCCAGTAAAAGCGATATCTATAAACATGTACTTTTTCTCCAAAGAACGCCTCCTTTTAAAACTTCCTATTCTTTAATTTTCTTCAAGTTAGTCTATATTTGGTGTGGATATCTAATATGCGTATATGTAAAACGTGATCAAATAATGAAAGTTGATCCACTTGTTGGTAAGGATATTTGACACAGCTCACGCCAGGCCAGGTCGTTGATCCTCCATGTACATATTGATAAAAACCTTGTCAATGAGAAATTCATAAATAATTCTTTAAGTGTTCTTTAAATCTAATGACATGCTCTGAATATTATTGCAGTACAAAGTGTGATATATTAAAATTTGTAGCAGTTGAGATAGCAGTTTTTGTTAAACCACTACAAATATGAACAGTACAAAGTGTGATGTATTAAAATTTGAATATTTTGAATCCTGCCAATGGTTATAAAGTTTGTAGCGGTTTTAATAGATAAACTACTACAAAGTGTGTAGTTTTGAAATTTGAATATTTCGGAACCTGCTAACATAACGGCCATGAAACTTGTAGCGGTTTTTGGTAAATAACCATTACAAAATATAATATTGAAATTTGAATATTTTGAATCCTACCGACAGTCATTAAAATTTATAGTAGTTTTTAGTATATAACTGCTACAAAATGTGAAATTTTGAAATTTGTTTTAAGAAAATACCAACAAATTTTTGGAACAATTTATAACGCTACAAAACAAAAGAAAATTGCTACAATTATGAAACCACGACTGCAAAATTGTCACATGAATCGCTACAAAACCTGTCACATCAACCGTGACAAAAGTTATGTCAATCCCTATAAATATCCCCACCACACCTTATTTCACACCGCCCTTCATTTTTTCCCACCCTCCTTCTCTCTTGTTCTCTCTCATTTGTAAAAGTTTTTTGAAGAAGTTAAGTGCTGAGCATGCTCATCAAATATGATACTTTTTTTTTTTAAAAAAATCTTTGATTTCAATTTTATGTTTTTTCCTTCATAAAATAATGATACTTATTATTATTATTATTATCCATAACTTTATAAGAACATTTCCTCAACATTCATTCTATCATTATCAACGTTCTTTCCATAATCAAATATCATTTAATGAATAACATAATTAATTAGTCCTTTTATCTACACATTCTTAGTATTATGCCTATATAATATTTATACTTATTTAACTTGAGTTAATCAATTTTTTCAAATATTAACTACTATCATTTAATTTGTCACTTAAATAATAAAATACTCAATATAATATTGTAACAATTGACACAAATTTTGGTTTTGTTTTGTTGTCTTTTTAATTTTGCAATATTTAAAACCGCTACAAATTTTAATTCAAACTTGCTTAATTTTTGAAATTTTATGCAATATTTGTAGCAGTTTTACAACCGCTGCAAAATTTTGGCACCAACTTTTTTGAAATGTATCATCTTGATCGCATCTTGTAACAGTAATGCATAACTACTACCAATACAATAGTGATTTTATTACATGAGTAGTGGTTTTAGAATGTTGTTACAAAATATCTTGTAATAATGTATTTTGTAACGGTTTTTTGAATTGCTACCAGTATCATTTATAGCGGTTTACGCAATTTTCACTGCAACAAAGGATCAGTTTTTGTTTTGTGAAGACATCATCCTTAAAGTCACCATATTTCGACTTGCTTCTAACTGACCAGTTTCATATATTATATGCTTTCCTGAGCTCTGGTTTGAATATAATAACCAAAGATAATGCTTCTGGTCAAGTTTGTCAGATGGTTTCAATACACGTTCTCTCTCTGTTTTTTTTTTTTGGTCAACATACACGTTCTCTCCAATAAGTTAAAATATGGATAATGACATGCACGTATGAGAATTAAGGGCAAGGCGATATATATAGTCAGAACCGACAAATGTAAAAGTACACTTTCAAGTGATTGCAGCTGGAGAGAAAACTCTGAATTTATTTTTCATAGAGGAACGAGAGCAGAAGCAAATATTTATTTAATGAATCAAAAGTACAACAGCTTAAAATTACCCTGTCAACTTCTTATATTTTGAATCTGGGGAGTAACTTACAAGTAATTACAGGGGAGAAAATTCCAAATTTATTTTCATACAAAGAAAAATGAGATACATGAATGGAAGAAAATATTTATTTAAGCAATCAAAGTACAACAACTTAAAGTTCAAAGAGTTGCTTCATGTTGTAAGGCTTATTGAAGGTGAGATTTGCAGACCACATTAGGTTTGAGAAATACTGATTAGCCCTATCAGTGGGATGAAGAGAGTCGAAGAATAGGTAGTCATTCACATTCTCACATAACTCATAATTTTTTATTCCTCTTTTACCCCCACAGCTATCATCTCCCCTGTAGGCTCCACCTCCGCAGCATGCCCTTTGCCCTTCTTTGAATCCTGCTCATCAAAATTCATATAATTAAACAAATATTACTTGTCACAACCACGAGCTTCTATAAACATAACTTTTAGTTCCTCTTGAAATTTGATTATACTGGGATTTGAAAGTTGTCGCTTCTCACAATCACAAGCTTTGATTAAGTTGCATTTAGCATCTTGAAGTATTTTTTCTTACTCAATATTCAAAAGTAATTTTTGGTGCATTCAATACCATAAAGTGTTTTTCTAGTAGCATTCACTATCATAAAATTAGGGTTTTCATTGCTACTAAATACTGTAAGAGCAAAGTTGCACCAAAAATTACTTTATATATGATACTGGATGCTATGAAGAAATTCTTTGGGACGATGAATGCACCAAAATTACTTTAGAATGCTAAGTGCTATGAATAAAAATACTTCATGGTGCTTCTAATTATGCTCCACATTTGATTCTATTGGGATTTGAAAGTTTCTCAACTTTTTGGTATTCAATCATGTAACAGGGATTGCTCTGTTTTTTTGGAAACATTTTTCTTATCTATGGAGGAGGGTTGTGTTAAGCTCATGAAACCCAACGTGAAAATGTATCGAATCTTTTGTAAACATGAATCAATGAAGAAATTGAGCTAATGTTGTGTCGTTGCCGGTAAGTAACACGTTGTATAGCTTGAGTATAGTGACAGCTGAGCAAGAACCACTACATTGTCACCTGAGTTTAGTGTCAAATGAGTAAGGGCTATCACTATCTTCTAAACGGAGGCGGCTTAAGAAGCTAGTTTATGAGAGCAAGATTATATTTGACATTTGGAACATTGGATCTCTGACAAACAAGTATATGGAAGTGGTGGGGGTAATGGTAGATTGTAAGATTAAAATCTTGGGCCTCCAAGAGACTAACTAGATGGGAGAAATGTCTCAAGAAATTTGGTATCATCATTGATAAAGAATGGAGGAAGAATGTGGTGGAAATTAAGGGCCTGTTTGGTACGTGGAAGATCAGCCGAAGGAAAGGGAAGATTGCAGATCTTCCATCACCAAACACATTTGGTAGCCCTGTCTTCCGGGAACCTTCGATCTTCCTTCATTCATGGGAAAACCACTTCCCTCCATTTTCGGTGGGAAAGTTGATCTTCCCTAGGGAAGAAATTCCAAATGACCATCTTCTCCTCCTTCAATCATCTGTCTTCCTTGCAATTGTTGCCGACGCCACCTCCTCCTCCCTTTACAAATCTCGACGTCAACGTTGTAAGGATGAAAAAGAAATCTGAAGCTTTTTATTTATTTATTTTGGTTCTGTCGTCGTGACGTCAGGGATCAAGGAGGGATAGAAGAAATCTTGGGTACTGAACGTTGGTCGCATAATATGCATGTTTGTGGGTTAAGGTGAGTGAGGTGATGTTAATAAATGAGAGAGGCAGCTGGAATAAACCTAACAATTCTCGAAAATTCTCATTGAGAATTCATGGAGAATTCTCATTGAATTCTCGAGAATTCATGGAGAATTCTCATTGAGAATTCAATGTTCTCATTGAATTCTTTGAATTCTGGAGAATTCAATGAGAACATTGAATTCTCAAGAATTGTTGGGTTTGATTTTTTTTTTTTAAAAATTAAATTGCATCGCATACAACACTTGAAGCTGACGTCGGTGGCGGCGTCCACGACGACAGGTGCGGCGTCGACGGTGGCGGGAGTGGCGGCGACGCAGTTGGTCACAACGCTGAACAAGACGCTGGGCAAATTTGTTTGTTTGTTTTTTAATTTAGGGGCATTTTTGGTATTTCACTTCATATTCCCACTTAACTAATACCCAATTCTTCATACTAAACCATTTATTTTCCCTCAACTTAAGTTACCCTTCCATGTCTGCCAAACAGCTCAACTTTTTAATTTCCCTCGCAATCTTCCCTTCCATTCCTTTCCCTCCTTTAAATTCCTTTCCCTCTTTAAATCTTCCCTGTACCAAACGGGCCCTAAGAGGATTGAGGATAAAATCATATCTTTAAGAATGATTGTTGGGAAAATATTATCAATATTATTAGTGCTTATGCACCTCAAGTAGGGTCAGAAGCACATCTTAAGGAAAATTTTTGGGAGGATATGGAAGGGTTGATTGAGAGCATTCCGTTAACTAAAAAGATTTTTATTGTGGAGATCTTAATGTACATGTTGATAAGGAGGCAGGACCACATGCAAGGGGTCATGGTGCTTTTGGTTTTCGGGAGCTTAATGATAGAGGTCAATTTATTATTGATTAATTCTTGGCAGCATAGCCTCAAGATTGTAAACACTCACTTTAAGAAGCGAGAGGAACATTCAATCACATACGCGAGTGGAGGAAGAAGGATATAGATTGACTTCTTTTTGGTAAAGAATCCTGACAGAAGACTTTATACTAATTGCAAACTAATGCCTAAGGATGGTGTGACATCACAACAAAGGGTTTTTTTTGCTTGTTGTCGTATTAAGTATACAAAACAAAAACATTGTCAAGTTTTAAACCAAATGGTCAGTTGATGACAATTAGAGGAGGAGAAGTGGGATATTTTCAAGAAAACTCTTTTGGAGGAGGGGGTGTGGGAGCCTTAAGGAAGTGCTAATATCATGTGGGATAATATAGCTAAGAAGGTCCAAAAGGTTGCTAAAGCAATTTTGATAGAATCAAAAGGTTTTAGTCAGTCATATAAAAGGACTTGGTGGTGGGATGAGTCTGTTCAAGAGAAAGTCAAGAACAAGAAAAATTGTTTCAAAGCCATACACTTATGTAACCATGCTGAAAATTGGGAGATGTATCATTTGGCTAAAAAGGAGACTAAAAAGACATTGAGTGAAACTCGTGCTACATCATATAAGGAGTTTTATAAGGAGTTATGGACAAAGGCAAGGGAGCATAAGATTTACAAGATTGCAAAGAATAAGGAGAGAAAATTGAGAGAGTTGGGCCAAGTGAGGTATACAAAGGATGAAGAAGACAAACTATTGGTTAGAATAGATGGGAAGTATACTTTTATAAGCTATTCAATGAAGGAGGGGGAAGGTCGACTTGTGACTTGGAGGATTTGACAACTCAAGAAGGTGAATTCAATTTGTCATTTTACCGTAAGATTCAAGTTGATGATGAGGTTAAGGAAGCTATTAAGAAAATGAAAAATTATAAAGATAGGACCTATGGTATTCATATTGAAGTTTGGAAATATATGGGTGGAGAGGGGGTATTATGGCTTTCTAAGTTATTTAATAAGATTTCACAAGCCATATAAGTGCCTGATGCTTGGAGAAAAAGTACATTAGTCCTTATTTATATGAACAAAAGAGACATTCAGAATTGTGCAAACTATAGAAGAATTAAACTTAAGTTTGAAATTGTGGGAAAAGGTAATTAAACACAGGTTGAGGTTATAGATTGGTATTTTTGAGAACTAATTTGGGTTTATGTCGACAAGTTCCATAACATAAGCACTTATTTACGAAAGGGGCTAATTGAAAAATATCAGAGTAAAAGAAGGGACTTACATATGGTTTTCATTGACTTGGAAAAAATGTATGACCGTGTATTAAGAGATGTACTTTGAAAAGCCTTGGAAAAGAAAGGGGTGCAAGTTGAAAATATCAAAGTCATTAAGGATATGTATAAGGAACCGGTGTTAGAAAACACTTGGAGGTGAGACAAAAGACTTTCCTATAAGGATTGACCTACATCAAGGATAAGTTTTGAGCCCTCATTTGTTTAACATAGTAGTAGACGTTCCAATGGAGCTTATAAAGAAGAGATCCCTAACTGCATCTTTCTGCCATCCAACTTAAGAGGCAAGGTTTAGATATTTGGGTTTAGTTATACAATAAGATGGTGAAATTAATGGAGATGTCAATCATAGAATTCAAGCTGAGGTATAAATAGAAAAAAGTTATCGGAGTTATTTGTGATAAAAAAGTGTCTAATAAGGTTAATGAGAAGTTTTATTACATTGCTGTAAGATCAACAATACCATATGATAGCGAATGTTAGGCTTTAAAAGAACAATATGAATATAAAGTGGAAGTAACCAAGATGAAGATATTGAGATGGAGGTGTAGTCATATAAGAAAAGATTCGCAGTGTCCATATACGCAAACAAGTTGGAATGGTAGCTATTAAGGAGAAAATGATAGAAAGTTATTTGAGGTGGTTTGGAATTAAATAAGGCTAGTGAGTGTGCCGGTGAGGAGGTTGATCAAGTAGTATGGAGTCCTCTAAAAAGACACTGAGGAAGACTAAAGCGAATACTCAATGAGGTTATAGAATTGGATTTGTTGGTTAATAATCTATTTAAAGATATAATTTGTGATAGATCAGAGCACAATGAAGATGTCTCAACACCACTTAATGGGATAAAGACTTTGCTATTGTTGTTGTTTGCTTAGCTATGGAATGTGGAAAAATAAGAGTTTGAAGACACATACCATATTTGGAAGGGTAATTCATCAACTGAGAAAGTGAAGTGTGGAAATCAAAGACAGAGTATTTGAACCCCACGAGCTGTTTGTGAAGCTTCTGGAGCATTCTGGGAAATTCAGCATTGTGTAGCGTTGCAGATTCTGTCATGTCTTTGTTACATTCATATCCTTTTACCTGAAACCTGATTCCCGGAGAGCAACCTATGGGACCAATATTCACAAACGCAAATTTCCTTCCTCCCAGGTTGTAAATGTCCTATAAAACAACAAAGACATCTACAATTATGAACAAATGGGTAGGACAAAGATAGAAGAAAGGAAGAAACTTGGTCATTAATTTCTGCAAAACACGCACACACACACACACACACACACTCACTTTTATGGCTTCTGTGATGTTTCCAATCACAATATCCACGAACTGCTGCTTGGAGTAACGTTGAAGAACACTGATATTTGAGACAAAACGTGCTCCATAGTCATTGGACCCAACGCTGAATAGGTTCACTGATCTGGACAACAATGATTTGGCTTCTTCATTCCCCAGTTTCTTCCTCAGAACATCTCTCACATTCTTGTAATATCTCACCTGTGTTTTTAGGTCTACGAACTGACGGTTAACATAAAGAGTAGTAGTATCAATGTCAGAGATAATTAAGCAACTGATATCTTAAAAAAATGTAGTATAATTAAGCTATGCCGCATATATATATATATAAATAATGATGGCTTAAAACACATGTCTACCAACTGACGATAAACGTAAAGATAGTAGTATTAACGTTACAGATAATTAATTAAGCAGCTGATTATAATATAATTAAGCAATGTCTCGTATATATAATGAAATGTCATCATCCACTTTAATAAATGACCACATTTTGAGACAAAAATATAATGAGACTAATTAATGACGTCATACCATTCCTTGACTGGTTTCAACCAGAGCTCCGGATCCTCCTGATGCAAAGTTAACCCCAAATATATAATTATCAAGGGACGATGCTGGATGCAGATTTGGTAGTGGCAGTGGCAACTTGGCATATTCAGCTGCATCCACAACAAAATTATACTAAAAAACACTTCAAAAAATGGGACAAGTTCTAAAACAATGCATTCAGATAACATCTTAGCACTTGCTCTCGAAATTGTCCGTTTTAGTGCCTTTATCCCTCACAGTTTTAAAACATATAGAGCGGTGATAGTACCAAAAGAGGACAAATTCAAAACCTGAGACACTAAAATATTACAAGTCACATAATTACCAATGAAATCTGGGATGGCCCTTCCATCGCAAAATCTTCCGGTGGGATACTTGAAAAAGGTTTCGCCATATGGACCAAAGTTTGCCTGAGCTGAAGCGTCGGTGTTGATATAGTTATTGTTTCCCGCATCAAATAATGAGTCTCCAAATACAAATAAAGGTGCTTGCTTCTCCGGCAGGCAGACCTTGCTTTGGCAGCAAGTCATTTGAATAGAAACGATAGCATAAAAAACCATGGAATACGTGAAAATCCTTAAACTTCCCATGCTGGAATTTGTCTCCTATGTTGCCGTGTCCAAGATTTGGTGGCAAATTTCACTATTTATATCCTCGTTGGAGTGCTTTTTTGAAATGCAAATTTGAAGTGCATTACAATGACTTGGCCCAAAAAGAAATAGGCAAGACAGGAGGAATTCAAAATTAGGCACCGACTATTCCGTTCAAAAGTCATAATTTGTCTGCGTCATTGATCGGGAATTTGAGGGGCCAATAAGTGACATCCCCAGTAAAACATTGCGAAAATATATTTTAAAAGCATCCCCAGTAAATGCCTTCCCCAGTGTTTCATGTCCAAAAATACCTTTTGCAATTGAATACCCTAAAGAAAATCCAAAGCAAATTATGTGTTTTTAACGTTAAAAATAGTATATTATTTTTAAAAGAATATAATAATCTCGAGGGGTACCCTGCTGCCGCCATTTTTTTCAGTTGTTTTTATGATTAGATTCTACCTATTGACATTTTTATATCTTATAGGCAAAATATTAAAAAAAAATGATTTTTTAAAAAATTAATATTTTAACAAGAAGAAACTACACATTTTTATTCATGAAGTCAAATAAATTATTTTTAAGTATTTCTAAACATGTACTTTTTTAAAGCCGCCTCACTTTCTTTTCTTTTCTTTTTTTACCTGAAAAGCCTTCTCTTTGCAAATTCTCTATTATTTAATTTTCAAAGCAGGTGAGTCTACATGTGGTGTTTTTATCTAATATTCTTACATTTAAAATAATAAAAGCTTATCCACTGGATAAGGATGTTTGGCACATGGCTCTATAAACACGTACTTTTTAAAAGCCGCCCCTCTTTCTTTTTTACCTGAAAAGAGGTCTCTTTTCAAACTTCCTATTATTTAATTTTCAATGCAGGTTAGTCGTTGTTTTTACCTAATATTCTTACATTTAAAATGTGATCTAAAATAATAAAAGTTGATCCGCTATCCATGTTTGGCACATGGCTCTCACAAGGTCATTGCATAATTCTTATAGAGAGAAACCCTTGTCAATGGAAAATTCATAAGTATCTCTGTAAACATCTTTTTTTAATTAGCCTTGGAGGCATATATATGCTCATAAATTTGAATGGTATCATCGCTGCCACCCTACTCATAATCATCTAAACTTTTTAATACTTTTGGTCTCCTTAATATAAGACATAATTTAGAAGTTAATTTTTTGTCTAAAATATAAGATATAGTTATAATATTTATTAATACTATTTATTTATTTATTGACGTTCAAGGGTGGACCTAGGAATTTTACCGATGGGGGTGAAAATTAAAAAAGCTATATATATCATAAATAAAAAACTTGAAATACGACATAGACTTAATATACGAAAGAAAAAAAATAAAAGAAATCTATTACAGAAATTAAGATTACTTCACTTGACTCTTATTCTATGTGTTTTCATATTGTTAAACTCATTTATGATTGAATTTGTGCTAAAACTCAAAACATGCCCAAAATCTTAACTCTAAAATATTCTCTAATCAATATAAAAGTAGTATCATTAGAAAGATAAAATCATATATAATAGATTTCATTAAGGAAATTTAATGAAAAGAAGTGATTTTGAGTACCTTATTTATTCTTAAAATTTGTCATAAGATGTTTAAAAAAAATGGTAGACGACAGAATGAGAGCAAGCGAGAGGACGAACAAACAAAAGATTTCAAAGAGTGCAAACAAGTGGAGTTGAGGATAATTAAAGCTTATAGGCCCTACCTCTTTGTTATTATATTCTTTATTTTATTTTTTCCAAATATATATGCAAGCAAACCAAATGAAGGATTAGGGACTCAATGCCACCTCTTCAAATCAAATCAATCAAATGCAGAAGAAGTGCAGAAGCGCTATAATAACAGAAGAAAAACGATAGTATGAGAGAAAGAGTGGAGAAAAAGCGAGAATCAATTACACAACATTCATCAATGATATTTCCATCCATCTTCCGATTTATTATGAAAACGTAAGATATATTCCCCTATTCTTTTTTTTTCTCTTTTTTTTTTATTTTAGGGGGGCGTATAACATCCCAGGCGCCCGCTTGTAGATATTGTTTGCTTTGGCGGAAATAAGGCATCACGATTTTGTTTGGCACACATATGGCCACATAAGGCCTCACGGTTTTGTTGGTTTTGTTTGGCGGACATAAGGCCTCATGGTTTTGTTTGGCACACATATAGCCACATAAGGCCTCACGGTTTTGTTGGTTTTGTTTGGCGGACATAAGGCCTCACGGTTTTGTTTCTGACCAGGCCTAGCCCATCAAAATGCGTCCGCAAGGGAAAGGTCTCCGCATCCTTATAAGGCATGCTTCGTTCGCCTTCCCAGTCGATGTAGGACTTCACACTCCACCCCCCGTTGGGGCCCAGCGTCCTCGCTGGCACATCGACCCGAGCCCTGGCTCTGATACCAATTGTAACATCCTAGGCGCCCGCTTGTAGATATTGTTCGCGGGCTCGGGTACCAATTGTAATATCCCAGGCGCTAGCTTGTAGATATTGTCCGCTTTGGCACACATAAGGCCTTACGGTTTTGTTTCTGACCGGGCCTAGCCCATCAAAACGTGTCCGCAAGGGAAATGTCTCTGCATCCTTATAAGGCATGCTTCGTTGGCCTTCTCAGTCGATGTGGGACTTCACAAGGCGGGGGCCACCCCTAGCCTCCCGTCCACCTATGTTGACGCTCCTTCAATAATAATCAAGGATGAAAAAGAACGGGTAAATTAAGTAAAACGAATAGAATATTTTAAAAAATATGTCATATTAATTAACTTATTTAATTTTTTAAATTTAATTGACTTTGGTAAATATGTCTTATATTTAGCTTGTGTTTGGATTAACTTTTTAAGAATAGTTTTTACGATTTATGAGGTAAGTATGTGAGAAGAGTTTTGTCTCAACTTATAAAAAAAGACTTTTGAAATCACAGTTCAGTGATTACCCAAACACTCTATCAGGATCGAAAGAAGTATTAAAAATAAGGGATTAACATATTTGCATTAGTGGCAAAAAAAAAAAAAAACTGTAGCAAGGTAAAACGGCGCCGTTTCTTTTTCATTCTTGTTTAGTCAGAAATCTCCTCATTTTGTTGGTTCCTAGAATATCGTTTTCCCTCTCTTTTCTGGGTTTTCCCGCTCACGTCGGTCCTCTTTCCTTCTCCTCATGGCTGACCCTCGGCGTCATCCTTCTTCTGCAACCTCTTCCACCCCTCCCTGTGGCGCCTGCTAGTTCATCATTGTATTCACCCCAAGGCAGCACAGTCAACCCGTAATGGTCCTATATGTTACTCTATCCCGTTCTCAGTCAAAGCTATCCTTTCCCTCATCGAAAACATGCTCATTGTTGCATGCAATAGCACCACCTTGTTATTTCCCATTGTTTCAACTTCAAATCTCAATCGAACAGTTTTTTTTGTTACAGAGTTATTAAAGAGTCTAACCACAGTTTAAGGACTGAAGAAAGATTACAGTCTCGATAACATCCTCAAGGACCTCAAAAACCAGTTCTATTGTAATGGCAACAATGTGCAGGACAAATAGCTGGGCAACATCATTCAACTTCAGATTATGAAAGGAAGAGGAAGAGAGAGAATGAAAAGTTAGGTTTCATTTTGATATTTGCTTTCATCTTCAAAAATATTATTTGGATATGAGAATGCGAATCGGGTATCTCACATGGTTGAATATAAGCTTCATCCTTGCATTTGCAGTTGCTTCTTGGTCTTGTTTTAAAACATCTACTTGATTGTTGATGAAGTCAGAAATATTCTAAGCTACGAGAAAACGGCATTGTTTTACCTTGCTGCAGATTTATTTTTCTCCGTCGCTAATGCAGATATGTTAATCCCTAAAATGATAGTGTAGGCGCCACTAAATCAAAAAATAACCCCAATTTGCGTTTGTATTAGCTTTTGAAGAATAGCTTTTACAATTTATAAAGTAAGTATTTGAGAGAACTTTTATCTTGGCTTGTGAAAAGGAGCATCCTTAACTACTATTTCAGAGTTACCCGAATAATCATTGTTGGTCAAAATTTACGGTCCAGAATTGAAAGTGGAGTGGATACCCAAGAGGGGGGTGAATTGGGTATACTTAAATTTTTCGAAAAATGCTCTGTTTTGAACTAAAGAAAACAGGGTAAATCAGAGGTAAGGGAAGAAAAGCTTGCACACAAGAATTTATCCTGGTTCGGTTTTATCAACTTGACCTACGTCTAGTCCCCAGACACTCTGGGATTTTCCACTATATCGATGATTACACACTCTGCACTTAAGAGTAGTTCCCTCACTAGAACTCACTCCCCTTACAAGTTGTAATCAAAGATCCCAACCACCAAGTCCCCTGACTTATGGTTCTTTACAATCAATAATCAATGAACAATTAAAACTCTCTCAAAGAGTAGATAGTGATAATCACTGAAGCTCACAATGTCAAAAGACAATTTACAAATGAAAACAGAAGGTAGTTGAGACTATTCAATGCTTGAGCGTTTTCAGATGTTCTTTGTTGTTGAGAAGCCTTGAATGCATTCTATTTATATTTAGAGAGCATTAAATGACCGTTGTAAGATGAATCAAACCGTTGGAGGTGATTAGTGATAACCTTGGTCAGCTTCTCTCTCTAATCTCCACTTAATCCAGATGTTTAATTGCTCTGAAGTGGCTCTCTGTGGATTTGCCCATTGGAGAAGAATTTGCTTGTTGTAGAAAGCATTCTTTACCGTTCTGTAGGCGTGCTCAGTTGGATTAACCAAAAGAAGGCTAATTTTCTGAAGTGCATTTAATGCTCTGAACACTTTTTGCTTTTTGCCTTTGACCTTCATTAATCTTCTTCTAAGTCAACTGAAACTCACTTAGAAAAGTGGTTAAACATAGCTAGGAACATATATGAATGATTAATGGAAGCTTTAAGATCAAAAGAAAGTGTTTCACAGATTCGTCAGATTTGAAAATCAGTTTCAGTGCCCAATACTCGAGTATGTTCTTCAATACTCGAGTTTGTCACTGTGCGCTTGAGCCAATACTTGAGTATCCAGGGTGATACTCGAGTATGCTCCTTCCAGAGGCAAACCATCGTGACTTGAGCTTTGAAAACCAATGTTAATACTCGAGTATGTAAGTCTATACTCGAGTTTTGAACCTTTTGTGAGAGAATCAGTTTAAGTTCAAAGGCTCAATACTTGAGTATTCATTCCAATACTTGAGTATTCAAATCATTGACAAATGGATAACCTCTCTGTATGCTCAATACTCGAGTGTGCTAAACCAATACTCGAGTATTGATTCAATTTCAAAATTTGTGAAGTTTTTCCATGTCAATACTTGAGTATTCAAATGAATACTTGAGTATTCATAAACAAGTGTTCAGTTGAAAAACTTTGTAAGAGCCCAATACTCGAGTATGTAAAACCTATACTCGAGTTTCCAACAGTTATAAAGGTTTGAAGACTCTCTGTAAGACCAATACTCGAGTATTCAAATGCCATACTCGAGTATTCACTCAAGGTGAAAAATTGTTTGCTCTCTGTAAGTCCAATACTCAAGTATTGCTTCCAATACTTGAGTATTGACTTAGCTTGAAAACTTAGGTACTCTCTGGAAGTCCAATACTCAAGTATGCAAGTCCCATACTCGAGTATGTACTTAAGATCAAAACTTGATTGCTCTCTGTAACTCCAATACTCGAGTATTGCTTCCAATACTTGAGTATTGCTTTGTAAAATGAACTTGAGCAATCCACTGTCAAGTCAATACTCGAGTATTGATTCCAATACTCGAGTTTCCAATTGACAGATGATTTTTAGCAAATGTAGAAACTTCAAAACATGTTTACAATTGTTGATTATCATCAAAACACATAGAGAACTAACAAGAATGTCTACAACAATGCTTACTACAAAGTCCAGCACAAAGAGCTTTTATTGATATCATGCTCGAGTAATCACTTATGTGTTCGAGCACCATGCTCGAGTAAAAGTGAAACTATGCTTGAGTAAGGACCTGAGAACACTTTAACAGAAACGTTAGTGTGAGCACGCGTGAGTAAGCTTGAAACCATGTTCGAGTACACTCTTGACTTGGGCACTTTTCATTGATTCAAAACCTTATACATTTTCAAGTCTTGTTATCATCAACACACATAAATTGAGAACACTCTTGATTTAATAACCATATTAATAACATGGATATATGATACATCAGACTTATAAACCAAAAACTGATATGCATTATTGTTGAGTGTATAGCCAATAAACATACAGTCTACTATGTTAGGTGCATTCTCAATCTTTTGGGTTTAAGAATCACAACCTTTGCCATAGGCACCCTTACACTTTCAAATATTTTAAGGAAGATTTCTTTCCTTTCTATATTTCGTATGGTATGTTTTGTATCGTTTTGTGAGACACTCTATTAATTAGAAAGTTAGCCGTTAAAATGGCTTCCTCCCATAAATTCTATGGTAAATTGGAGTAATTAACATTACATTATCCTTTCTTTTTTCAATGTCCAATTTTTTCTCTTTACAATCCCATTTGATTGCAAAGCATAGGGAGCTGTCGTCTGGTGTATAATACCAGATTCTATACAAAATTCTTTGAAGGGGCCATCATATTCTCCCATAGGATTGCTCCTCACTATTTTAATTTTCTTATTAAGTTGATTTTCAACTTTATTTTTATGTTGTCTAAAAGCAATAATGGCTTCATCTTGACTATTAAACAAAACATAACAGTATCTACTAAAATCATTAATAAACGTAATAAAATATTTCTTATTACCCCTAGATGGTACAGATTTCATATCATATATATCAATATATATTAAATCTAATAACTTAGTTGATCTTTCAATAGAAGAAAATGGTAACTTAGAAAATTTTGATTTGATACATATATACTTGACATTTATCATTATTTAAACAATCAATTTTAGGCAATAAATCTAAATGAATTAAATTTTTAATTGATCTAAGATTAACATGCCTCAATCTTTTTTGCCATAAATATGAAGACTAAAGCAAATAAATAGAAGTAACATTATTATTGATAACACCATCATTGGTTACAGTCATTATATTAAGTTTGGAAAGGCCCTCACTAAGGTAATTTTTTTCTACATACATATCATTTGCAGAAAGTACAAACTTATCAAAAAGAAATACAAGATTAAAATCATTCTTTCTTAAGAGGGATCCAGACACTAAATTCTTGCGAATGTCAGACACATGAAGCGCAACATTAAATGTCACAACTTTTCCAAATCGCGCATGGTAATGTTAAAGTCAAACTCGTCAACTTGTTCAAAGTCGCCCACACTGAACTCAACCTCCTCATCCTAAATATAAGGCAATAGGGTCGCCTCCTCTAGGAACAACTACTGAGGCTGCAACCTCCCCCTGCTATGATGGCATGGGGACATGTTTACCCCCATGCGCCCTCTACGACCCCCCCCCCCCCCCCGGGTTGAGGTGCTCTAACACGTATCACCTCATTTCCCTTCTGTAAATCTCTCCTTGAAGCTATAAATCCATAAATACTTTACTTAAACGTTCATAGGTCTTGGTAGAGATTTTTTGTGTAAAAATAAAAGTTTACGAAGCATATCTATTGTCGATTTTGTAAGTCAGTCAGTTATTATATTTTGCTAATACTAAAAAAATATTTAAGAGAAATTAATATCATTTAGCCTCGTTGATTATGTTGAGGGTGGCAATACTATATGGCTCATATTTTGACTGCCTATATGTTTTATAATATGGCTTTTTGATCAAAATAAGAACAAAAGAAAATTTTTTTTTACTAGATTAATGCACAGTGGAAACATTTTATCATACTAATGCTCACGCCACTGGTGGCGCAGGAATGGCGTGGACCCACAATTGTGGGTCTGATTGATTTTTTTAAAAAAATAATAATAAAATGTCAGTGACACTTCTGACAGTTTCTCTCATGCCACTAGTGGTGTGACCTATTCTTACGCTACCAACTACATTACTTTGATAAAATATTTTTAATCTGCTTTAATCTGGTAATTTTTTTTTGTTTCTTATTTTGGTCAAAAACCTTTATAATATAGTAAGTGATTAAACAATGTACCACGTTGCAATGTACTTGTCGTACTTGTCAATTAGTATTGCGTATCCGTTAAGACTCATAAAAAAAATGGTGCCAGTTAGACTGTGTTTGGATTAACTGTGTGGGATTTTGACCAAAATAAGAATAAAAAAAAATATTTATCAGATTAAAGCAGATGGGACACATTTTACTAAAGTAATGTAATTGGTGGAGCTAAGGCAGGGTACGCCGTTAGTGGCGTGAACAAGGTTCACGCCACTGACATATATATATATTTTAAATATTGAATCAGAGCCTGTGATTGGTCCACGTCATCTGGTGGCGTGGACCCTGTGCACGCCACGTCAGTGGCGTGGGACTCCCCTGCGCCACCGGTGGCATGAACCCTAGTTTGAAAAATAGTTTGGGATATGTTTTAATCTGGTAAATATTTTTTTTTGTTTTTTGTTTTTGGTCAAAATCCCTTAACCGTGTGTACGTAATATTTCAGTGTGTATGCGTGCTTACTTTTTGGGTCCCAGTTTTTTCAGTCTTCGAATTTAAAAACTTTAAAAACAAACTATATTTCCATTATGAAAACTACAAATTATATATATATATATATATATATATATATATATATATATATATATATATATATATATATATTCTACGTTGACTAATCATTGTGCTATAACTGCAATTTATGAAAGGTTAATCAATACTAGTTTGAAGTGAAATAATTCGGTAAGCCAACTTGTTACTTTTATTTACTGAAATTTGGAAGAAAAGTAGAAAACACACTTTGCAATCAAAATACTTTTTACTTTCTTTTTGGTATAATGTAATGAAAATGCTTTTTAATTGTATAAATGACTTGGTCAAAAAACAGTAGACAAGAAAGGAGAAATTCAAAATCTAATTAATTGAACCACCCTAAAAAAAGATTAATCACCAGAAGCTTGCTTGGACAGATCTAATATAATTTTATTAATGAGTATCAACATAGAGTTGGTCTAGTGGAATAAGATTTCATTAGATCCTTTTGGGATTTCAAATTCGAGTCTTAGATAGATGAAACGTTTGTGTTGTAAGGGATATCAACAAATCCCGAATCAGATATCGGAATGATAATATAAAAAATATATATATACATGTTGATTAGTTGCTATTTCCAATGACATTAAAAAAAATATTATTAATGAAGGGAATGGTAGTTGAATCAAATTATGTTCAAAAGAATTCGCCTCTTTTAAAATATTCGTGGGTAATCAATATGATTATCCCATATATTCAATAAATGGCTAAATGCATGGAACTTGTACTTTTTCAAAGCCTCCCTATTCAAACTTCAATTTTTTTATGCAAATTGAGTAGTCTATGTGATATACTCTATATAAGCTCAAATGATCTGAAAAATTCTTTATGTTGAACATTTACCATAAGTAGGTATATTTTAATGATGCAAAAGTAGTGTCAGATTAATTATCATGCTCAAATGTCTTAATTTGTTTGTAAATTTAATTTGTTGGTCATCCATGATCCGTTAAGAAATTGAGGGACAACTAAAATCTTCCATAATAAGAAATATCGTTAAGAAATTGAGGGACAACTAAAATCATGTATCACACAATTCCTAGTTTTCAATCCCTCTTTTCCCTCCGCTGCTGTAATCTCCTCTGTACGGCCCACCTCCGCAGCAAGGCACTTCTCCTACTTTAATACCTTCTCAAAAAAAAAAAAAAAAAAACAAAACAAAACAAAAAAATCAATTACATTAGATCATGATTCATAATAGAAATTACTCTAGTTAATACAAAAAGGATGTTATCCGTATTCTTAATTAATAGATGGATAATACTCCCTCCAATCATTTTTATAAGATATAAATCACCCAATTATATAGATCAAAATGTTAGTTAAACTTTGTTAAAAGTAATAAATTAAACATAAAAAAAAGAAATAAATACAACTTGCCTTCCAAAAACATTCTTATTATGTTTAAATAGGAGTGAGCTTGATTGAAAATGAGTGATAGTTAGCAAATGTACAGAAACTAGCCAATAATTAATGGGGCAAAATGAAAAATTGTGCGCTAAATAAATTGTGGGAGGAGCCTCTTCACTTCTTTTATTATCCATTTTCCTTCACTTTTTTACCACCGTTAGATTAATTCTGAACAGTTGAAATTTAGTATCCTATAAAAAGTTTTTATACATATATATATATACACACATTTTAATAAAATTTGTTATTTGATATTATAATAATATTTTTGTAGAATATTAAAATCTCAATTATTTAAAATTCATCTTATGATGGAAATAATGAAGTGGAATGAATTAGATATTTAAAGGACGGAAGAAAACATTTAAAATTAATCTTATCGGAGGGAGGAGTCAGATAATAATCATTAATGTTGGTTGCATAATGATAAGACTTTTCTTTTCTTTTTTTGGCCGGCAAGAATGGACTCAAGGGAGAGACTAATTTGTCGAACTTTTAATAAATTGCTTGGGATAGGATGTAACTGGCAGGTAAGTAATAAACCGAAAATTCCTCTCTGATGTAAGTTATCAAAATATTATCAAAAAAGGTTTAAAAAATAGTCACATGTCAAAATGATCCTACAGTGAGGAGAGAACATGGACACCCCCTCCTGTAGATGTGGTTCGGATCGATGTGGATAGGTCAGTACGTCAACAATTTCAAGCAGCATGCGGAGGTGTGATCAGGAACTCTGAAGGACAATGGATGATGGGATTTTGTAAGCAGCTAGGATTCCATACTGTTATCGAGGCTGAACTTCACGCAATCAAGCTAGGTTTAAAGATGGGCCGCCACATGGGATTTAATAAAATCCTTCTTTATTCAGACTCTCTTGATGCTATCAATATGCTTATGAGAGACTGTTGTCATTCTGAACATCCACTGAGAGACATCATCAGTGAGATCAGGGATCTTCTCTTCCAGGATCGGGACGTGACTCTTCACTATACTCCGAGAAACAATATTGCTTGCGCTGATTTTTTGGCCAGGGAAGGCCACAATGTGGATGCTGATACAGATGTGTTACTAGTTCCGACAATCCCCCCGGGATGTCTGGATAGGATCCGGGAAGGCCAATTGATGGGCCATGTCTAGCTTATTTGTTGATTGATGTAGTATCAGGCTAGTCTTTCATAGGCTAGCCTTAACTCATATCTTCAAGCCACGGCTTGCCTCTTTTCCTTAAAAAAAAAAAAAGATCCTACAGTGTTTTTTGATATTATTTCATAAAACGTTGTACTGATATAGTTGTTCATGTGTACTGATATAGTTGTTAACGTATACTGATTTAGTTGTTAGGATATTACTACTTGATGCTACCAAAATTTAACTAAACACCGCAAGTGTACGGGTCATGAAAATAGTAAGTGACAAATCAAGGTCATCCCACAGAGACTCAATCAAACTAGTGATTAGATGTCAAATTTCCTTTTTTCATTTAAGTTGAACAAATAAGAATTGTTTTCAATAACAATAAAACAAAAGAATCTAATAAAAACAAGCACTTTCACAGAGAGAGAGAGAGAGACACTAGTGCAAAAAAGGGCTTTAAGACCACTTCATTTAGACCGGAGTAGCGATACCCCGATCTTAAACGAATGACCGGTGGCAGTTCTGTAAATATAAAAAACTTGTTAGACCAGATCATTTTTTCATACATCTTAAATATATTATTCAGACCAGACTAAAAAACAACCGGTCTTTTAAATGTTATTAAGAAAATTGAAATATCAATTACTATATCGACAAATCTCATACATCCCGAACTAATATTTTCTGCGGTTCAAAAATAATAAGGAAAAATTTAAATATTAAGGTATTAAAGTTTTAAGACCGAACATAATTAATAGCCGATCTAAACAGTTATTCTTTTAAGACCGAACATAAAATGTGGTCGGTACAAAATATAGAAAATGAATAAATAAAAAATTAATTAATTTTAATACCTGATTTATACATGGACCGGTCTTAAAGGTTAACGTTGAACACTGGGTACTAATTTGTCCGGTCTTAAAGTTAAATATTTTAAGACCGGACTTAAATTTGTCTAGACTTTTAGGACCGTATGTTTGTTAAACTGCAGTCTTAAAAGTCCCGAGACTTTTAGGACCTTACATATATGAATTGTCCGCTCCTAAAAGTCCTGAATTTAAGAAAGCACTTAAACTTTACGACCGTGTAGTTGTAAATATCCGGTCTTAATAGTCTTCCTTTAAATATCTGGCAAATCATTAATACTGTTCAAGACAATCGAGGTTCTGGCGTTCTCCTCAAGCTAGGACCTTCAATGTCGTCGTTTTTACCTCTCCTGATGTTGAGCAGCATTATTGGTCTGCCTTTTCTTTGTCTTTTTTCTTTATCGGAAAAAGAATGAAGATAATGAAAAGGACACTGAAAATATTCAAATCAAGGCGAGGTAAAACCGATGACAACAACGGTCCAACCTTGAGAAGAATTGTCACTCTGTTTGTTTTTATTCGAATAAGGTAGACAATTTTTTTTTAAGTGTTCTTAACTGTATTCTGGGAATTTTTAATGTTGATCACACGAGGACAATGTTTTGGTTGTTTCGTTTTTGTCGGAAAGAAAAAGAACAGAATGAAAAGGATAAGGCGATCGATATCGTTTCTTTGCCTTTGACTTTATCATCTAGCGAAGAGATGCTAAGGTCTTTGAAGTTAACTTGCGAAGAGAAATAGAAAAACATGTAGAAATTGAAATAAAAATTTTATTTATTATATTTTTTTTACATAAAAATATCTAATCCTCTCCATCGTTGTCGGAGGAGAGGGAGTTGTCGGAGAGGTCAGACACGCCGTCATCAGAAAGACGGTACTCAACGTCATGGGCGTCGAGTACCGCCGTCACCTTGTTGACGGCGTGATAGACCTAAAATAGTTGGCTCAAGCGTTGGTCTATATGATCGACGCGGGCTAGAAGGTGCTGCATCATCTGGTAGAATGACGGGTTCGGAGATAACGGAGGAGGGTATGGATTGTGAAGACCGGTAGGACAAGTGTAACATCCTGAATTTTGGACCTAAGACTTGAAAACTAGCCTATTTTTGGAGGACTACTAGGCCCTATTTTTGAAAATGACAAATTTGAAATCAGTATTTTTGAATATGAATAGTATTTACTATTCACAAATACGTACATGAATAGTAATTACTATTCACAAATACGTATTTACTATTGGTTAATACGGTATTTTGTGGGGTATGAATAGTATTTACTATTTAAAAATACGGTATTTACTATTTAAAAATACGGTATTTACTATTCCTAAATACGTATTCACTATTTGAAAATACGTATTTACTATTCAAGCGGGACCCACGTCAAATTATTTCCCTCTGCCAACACCCGTGAAGTTTGAAAAATTTTGCGCGCGGGACCCACTCAATAATAATATTATTATAATATAATATCTTATACTTTGGAAAACAATAGAAATAAAATTATTTCCAATAAACCGTGAATTAGGTTTCTAAAGTAAGGGTATATTATAAACAAGTGAATTTCTATCTCAGAGTGGGTTATCTCCAAAGTCATTTCCGTAATCGGCGGAATGATTATTGAGATAGGTTGAAACCGATATTTTGAAGCAGGACAGATAGTGGAATCTGTAGGAAATAAATCATAACTCAAACTCCTTGAATTAAGTAGTAAACAACTGGACATATTATGAATCAGTGAATTTTTGTCTAGAAGATGGTGTCACCCGAAGTAATTTCTGTAACCGTCAGTGTCCGACTTAAAATCTTCGGCAGGTTACGGAATACCCTAAATAGGATCAAAAATTTAGTTGACCCAGATATTTCTGAAGAGGAAAAATAGAACTTCAAGGCTGTGCTTCCGGATTCTTGAGAATTTCTAATATAACGCGATTAGAACACCGATCAGGGAATCTTTATAGGATAAATGCAAAAGAGTAAGAAAGTGTCATCGTCATGATGACGTCATCGATGACGTAAGCATCTTGATGACGTCATCGATGACGTAAGCAAATGGATTGGACGGTTGAGATGAAGCCATGTTTAAAGTCAAGATCCAACGGCCAAAATCTGACCTGATAAAGTATGAATAGTGTCATGCTTTTTCACTATAAATAGAGGCTTCATTTCTTCATTTTCTTCACACCAAACTCAGAGAACAACAGTTGAGTTTAAGAGAAGAGTGAGAATTCTTAGAGTTAGAGAGAGAGTTTAGAGTAAAGTTCTTGAAGCTGGAGAGAATGAGCAGGAACTTCAAGGGTAAGTTCTCTAGTTCTTGAGTTTTAGCTTCTAGTTCTTGGTAATAGTGTAGTTTGATCCAGAAAACTAGAGAATAAATTCTTAAACTTGTTTTTAGGCCTTCTTGCATTGAAATAGTGCTGAACAAGGTTCTGCAAGGGATGTCCGAAGATTCCGGAGTCAGATTCGAAGGAAGTCCGTATATGTGAATAGTGCCGTATACGTGAATAGTACCGTATACATGAATAGTGCCGTATACGTGAATAGTACCGTATATATGAATAGTGCCGTATACATGAATAGTAAATTACTATTCACACCGAACGGAGGTACGGACGCGTATTGTAACCTTAACTCTGATGCTTATGGTATGCTTATATGTGATAGATAGTCTGAAATTCTGTTTTTGAAAATTGATCATACACATACAACTTGATACGGGTTATAGTCTTGATAACGCCGTTATGTTTTCCTAGCGCTGAGGACACGGATGTACACCGTGGCACTGGTGAATAGTGCAGACTATAATAACATGCATATTGCAGTGGCTGTGTTATGTTATTATGTGAATATATGAATAATGTATGTGATTATTGCTGTTTTGACATGAATATCTGTCATACATATTTGATACATAAGCATGAGGTTAACCGTTACCTGAGGTTCAATGGGTATTGAACCTCAGCTCTTACTGTAGCTTCAGGATTTTCGGAGTGAACAGAAACAGAAACAAGGGTAAGCAGCAGGCAGAAGGACTAGCTGGAGATAGTCCTGTAGATATGTATAGTCTTTCAAACTCTTTGTATCAGCAAACCAGTACACTACAGTGGTTGAATATCAGTTACTCTGTATTTAAAATCATTTCGTTGCTCTATTCTGATTAAATTATTTTGAACTCTGATCAAATTATTTTGAAAATGCTTTAGAAAAGTTGGGGTGTTACAACAAGGAAAAGGAGGACTTGGTGGTGGTGGAGCAGCCATTATGGTGGTGGAGGTTGTAGAAGTGATGGAGAAGAATGTGAAGAAAGTAAAGTAACAACGGGTTTAAATAGAGAACCGATCCTGAACAATGTGAAACGCCGGAAACTTTAACGAGGAGGCGCATAGTTCCTCAGAATATGAGGAGACGCCTAGTTGGGAAATTTATCTGGAAGCCGAAGAGACTCTGAATCTATTCATTGAACAGGAAGGAAACTTAACTTTTAATACTGGATATTTTAAAAGATCCGTTCTTAAAAGTAATATTTTTGAGAAATTAAAAATAAAAATTGATTAGAATTTTAGGACCGGATACAAGATAAAAGGTCGGTCTTATAATAGAAGTTTAGAACCGGATATATTATAAAAGTTAGATCTTAAAAGTATTTTAGGACCGGATATGTATAAAAGGTAGATCTTAAAAGTAATTGAATTCAAAAAAGACTTTTAGGACCGAATATTTATAAAATACGCTCTTAAAGTAGAAAATCACCAAAATTCATCATCAATTGCGTATCTCTACTCCTCTCTGCCCGCTTATATTAACTCCTCACACTACCTCTTTGTCCTTATTATTAACTCCTCACTGCCTCCTAACTCCTCACCAATAATTAAAGAAGCTTATTAATTATCCAGTTTTCCTTTATTTTATTCATTCAGTTGCTGCTGCGCTCGCCAAAGTCAATCCTCTTTTTTTTCGGTTTGGTTAATAAATAGATCGTTAGGACCAGATACGTTATAAGTAACTGGTCTAAAAAGTATTTGACTTTTAGGACTGGATGTTTTATAAATCTCTGGTCTAAACATTAATAAAAATTTAGGATCGAAGTCTTCTAAAACTCCAGGCTTAAAAATTAAATTAATAAAATTCTTATCTTTAGGATCGGATACGTTATAATTAATCGGTTTTAATAAAATCCAAAATACTAAAAGATGCCTCTGTTGTGCGTAAAATTAAATTTCCCTCTCTAAACTTCTCTTGTCGTGCCGAAAGTGATTACTCAGGTTCTATCTCCAATGTTTGTTGAAGATTGGAGCTTGATACCCAAGAGGGGGGGTGAATTGGGTATTTTTAAGAATTTAAAGAATTGCTCTGTTTTTAGCTCAAGAAAACAGGGTATAACAGAGATGAAGAGAAGAGGAAGCTTGCACACAATGATTTATCCTGGTTCGATCTTATCCTTGACCTACATCCAGTCGCCAAGCCACACTTGGGATTTTCAATCCACTATAACTTTCAACTGATTACAAACTCTGTACTCAAGAGTAGTTCTCTCTCTAGAACTCACTCCCCCTTACAAGTTGTAATCAAATATCCCAACCACCAAGTCCCCTGACTTGTGGTTCTTTACAATCAATGAATGATTACAGAAATGACTCTCTCAAAGAGTAGATAAGATAATCACTGAAGCTCACAATGTCAAAAGACAATACAGATGAAGAACTGAAAGTATTGAATGTACACTTAATGAATTTCGCTCTCAGTTCTGCAAAGTTGTTGAGAAGACTTCAATGCACTCTATTTATACTTAGAGAGCATTAATTGACCGTTGTATGATGAATCCAACCGTTGTAGGTGATTAGCATTAAGTTTGGTCAGGTTCTCTCTCTAATCTCCAACTAATCCAGGTGTCTAATAAATCTGAGATGGCTCTCTGGAGTTTTGCCCGTTAGAGAAGAGTTTACTTGTTGTAGTAAGCCTTCTTTACCGTTGAGAAGGCGTGCTCAGGTGGATTAACCAAAAGGAAGCAAGTTTCTGGGTTGAGCATTTAATGCTCTGACACACTTTTTGCTTTTGCTCTAATCCTTCGTTAATCTGTCTGAAACTCACTAAAAAGATGATTAAGCATATCTAGAATCATTATCAATTAATCATGTAAAGCATTGAGATCAAACAAGATGGCATAACAAATTTGTCAATTTTGAATTTCCAGTAACGACTGGAAACTTGGAGGATTGTTCCACAAACCTCGAGGTTTTCTTGAATGCAGAGAGTATTTTTCAGATTCTGATATACTAAACCTCGAGGTTTCCTAGTGAACCTCGAGGTTTCCTTTGTAAAGGAAACACTTTGGAGAAAAACTGATAAAGCCAAACCTGGAGGTTTATAACTTTGTGAAAATCCATTTCCTCTCTGGAACCCTCAAACCTCGAGGTTTCTAACAATACTCGAGGTTTGGCAAAAACATTGAAAATCCAAAGCTTTTTTCCAGGGTCACAACCTCGAGGTTGTGGAATGAACCTTGAGGTTTCCATTCATATAAAAACCTGTTTGCTCTCTGTATGACAGAATACTGGAGGTTTGAAATAATATTCGAGGTTCTAAGTAATTTTTGAAAGAGTCAAGTTTCAGTCAAAACACCAAACCTCGAGGTTTACAAGGGAACCTCGAGGTTTTCATATTCATTGAAAACCAATTGCTCTCTGGATGAAGAAACCTGGAGGTTTCTTCAAATACTCGAGGTTTCACTTTGTTTTTCAAAATTTCAGTTAGGCGCCAAGCCACAAACCTGGAGGTTTTTGCCACAAACCTCGAGGTTTGAAGTGTTGATGTGAAACTGAGTTTTCTCTGGAAATGCTGAACCTCGAGGTTTCTTTACAAACCTCGAGGTTTCACATTAATTTGTGAAACCAAGTCTTTCAGAGGTAAAGTGCTGAAACTTGATGCCTTCTCTGTAAGGCCAAACCTCGAGGTTTTAGTGCAAACCTTGAGGTTTGCTCTTACTCAGAGTTTTCAAACCTTAAGAGCAAATCCTCATTCTTTGCTTATAATTGTTGGCAATCATCAAAACCATAAGAGAGCTAACATTTGTATGTTGCTTCGTCGCTGCTTCGCATCGCTCTCTCGACAATCACTTTTTGGTTCCTTAGTTAAACGTCTATAAACCAAGTTGTAAGAGGTGTTTCGGTTATATAACTTTATGATTTTCCTACTTATCGTTTTGGGTTTTTCATGGGTTTAACGAAATCGATGAAATGTTCTTGTAGGTTCTTCTATTGTTAATGAATATTGTATTTTGAAGATTATATTTGCACTTTAGACCAACCCAACTGACCAACAAGTGTTTTTAGGTTACTCTTGCTGTCTGCAACATTAATGTTCGTGGCCAGAGAAGAAAGACTCAACAAACACATTTGAATTAATATACTACAGGTGAGTCCAAAAGACCTTCATGCGATGCATTTAATTTTCTCGTCATGCATTAATTTTGCTTCTTGGATTCACTGTGATATTTATGACCAAAAGTGATTCTTCGTTATGCATTTAAATGGCAAGTTTCTCCGTTAAAAAAAAAAAAAAGACCTAACCGACATTGAGCATAAATATGCATTTTGAGTTGGCTTATTTTATATTCAAGTTTCAAATTTTTCGGATTATGTATGTTAAACAAAATGGGGCGAGGGAATTTATACAATTCGCTAGACAAAATGTCCATGATGATAGTGGGAAGTTTTATTGCCCTTGTGTAAAATGTTTGAATGAGAGGCGACTAAGTCCTGAAGTTATACACACACATTTAATTTGTGAATGATTTTGTAAGACTTATACTTGGTGAAAAAATGCCAAGTGGGTCTCAACATGGGGAAGTGGTCTTTGATGATAATGACATGGATATGGATAATCGCATAGAGGATATTCTTCGTGATGTAGGAGAAGAGGCTTTCTATCAATCACATGCATATAGTAATGTGTGCAGTGATGCAAAGACCCCACTATACCTTGGGTGTAAAAAATACCAATTATTGAACGCTGTATTGAAATTGGTAAGCTTGAAGGCATGTCATAGATGGAGGGACAACATTTTTTCTGAAATGCTTGAGGCTTTTAAGGACATGCTTCTGAATGATAATGTGTTGCCGCATCGATACTATGATATTCCTTCAATGTTCTTAAACAATGTCACTAACTATGAAGTTTGTTCTTGTTTTATTTTCGTGGCACGATCCGATCCAAAGGGGCTTGTTATAAAAGAGGATGTTTACATTGTTGGGTGGAAATTAGATGAAGGCATGGTGAACATATTATATTGGGCATGTATGTTGATTTACGTGCTGTATTTGTAATTCAGCTTATTGTATTTGTAAGTAAGTTATCTTAATGTATAAATTAATTTAGGTGTTGCAGTCATAGTATAATCATTAATTAAGAAGCCATATAACTCATGGTGAATAATATTTGTATTCTTTATCCCAATTCAATTTATTCATAATTGTTCATAGCTTGTAGCTTAAAGTATCGACTTTTATGTGCTGGATTGGGTGGTGGATTTGTGTATATATATTGATCAGGAAGAACAAAGAAAAAATTCGGGAAAATATAGGCTGGAATAAATACGCCAGTTTTAAATGTTCAACTGTTAAGACCGGATTTCTTTTTACCCGGTCTTAAAATTTCGATAATTTTAAGAGCGGCCAAGTTTTTGTCCAGTCTTAAAAGTTGGGTTTTAGGACTGAACAAAAAATATTTCAAGTTTAATTAGTACGAACTTTAAGACCTAATGTTTTAAATGTTCGGTCTAAAAGATTTTCTTTAAGACCGGTTCGTGTTCGGTCTTAAATGTTAGACTTTTAATACCGCCTGGAACAAGACCGGCCGCGAGTCCGGTCTTACGATGCCTCTTTTATCCGGTCTTAAAAGCCTTTTTTGCACTAGTAAGAGAGAATTCAAATATCAAGGAGGACAACCTAGAAATACTAATCCCTTGTTTATTTTTTAGATTTTATTCCCACTAAATTAATTCTAACTTAACTTCATCAGTTAATCTAGAGTATTGATGTTTATAAATGTCTTTCGGTCCACTTATACACCTACCTCAAATAATTATGCAATGTCTCATATAATTAATTAAGATGTAATTCAAATTGGGCTCACTCTAATTTGATTATGCAGAGCTTCTAGGTATATGTCTATCCTAGACGCAAATTAGATTAAAACCTAATTCCCAATTATTTAATCCAAGGCCAATTCAAGATTCCCTTCGTCAAGTTCAATCCTAAATCCCCAAAACATGCTTAACGGTGGCCAATTACTAAACAATGAATAATAAAAACAAGATTAAATAAACTATATTAAAATTAAGTAAAACTAATGAGTGAGAACAATTTCTAAGTCTCAAACAAGTTCATAGTACTCTAGGATGAAAAGAAAATTAGCCACACATGGCTATAAGAAAATCCATTACAAAAATAAAAAATTCAGATTCCAGCATAAAAAGAAGAAAAAGAAAGACAAGATCACAAAATTGTGGAGCCTTTTCCTTATACAACACGTACCGCACTCTTCTCCAATTCCTCAGATCTACGTCTCTCCTTTTTTCTATTCCAAATCGTGCTACTCTGCGTCCCCCTCCCTTCCAATGCCGCCTCCTTTTGTAGCTTTTTAGGTCTGCTTTTTCATTTAATTCGTGGGCCCCCTTCAATTCAATGGAATCAATATTCTAAAATTGCCAAAACGTTGCATGTGTGGCTGTGGAAACCAAAAAAAAAAAAAATCAATAATAATAATGATAATAAAACTGATTTTATTTTTAAACTTCTCATTACTATTATTTATTTCCTAAACTCAAACTTTTATTTTAAATTGAAATCCCTAAATAATGCATTGAAATTGATATATCTTAAAATCTCAATAAAATCTTTTCAATTTGGTATTGATAACTTCCAAAATATATTAAAATATATCTCAAATCTATTAAAAATAGAAAGTCATCATTAACGTGTACTAATTGTTAATATTGTACTGATATAATTGCTAATATTTATGGAATGATATCAGAAAAGGCTTATAGCTTTTATTTACATGTGACTTTTTTTGACAATTTTTTTTTAATTCGTTAGGCCTTGAGAGAGATTTTCCCAAGACATTAATAATCACGTGAAGCAGTGAAAAGACATGAGTACTTTGTTTTATCCAATGGACACAGAGTAGCTATACATCTGTTTAACCAGTAGATATTAGCCAATGTGAGCTGGCATAGATGGTAAGGGATCCAGGATTAGGTCATTGGGTCGTGGGTTTGATCCCCTCTGCCGTTGCTGGGGCTCCTTTGGTAGGCGATCTCGTAAGTCCCAAGTAAGTGCTCATAGAGCCCGGGGCCGTGCCCTGGCCTTGGTTGGGGGATTGTTGCCGAACCCTCCAAAACTTTCGGGAAACTTACCAGTAGATATTAAAAGAATTTCTTTTTTTTTTAATATATAATTTGATATTAATAAAACAAACATGAAATTTTCACTTTCTTACCGGTTTAGTTCCGGTTTGATTTCGGTCTGGCCTACTAATCCAGTACTCTAACCGGTTTAGTCACCGGTCCAACTTTAATAACCTTGGTTTAGATGTACTGGGGCAAGTGAGCGTTGGGCGTTACCATATTTGGCAGGATATGTCATTACTTCAATAAGAGCACCGTAATTGTCGGTGAGTGTTTGAATGCCTCAAGATCTTTCTGCAGTTTCTGAAGCATTTTGGGAAAAGCTCTTCTGTGTAATCTTGCTATTTCTGAAGCTTCTTCTTCCGGGCACTCATGTAAACCGCTTTCATTTTTAACCATCGCAGGTATTGGAAAACAACTACTCAATTCCGAATTTTCTCCCCCTTCATCATAAATTTCCTGCAATATATATACATATATATATAGAGATAATGCTTCTAGTTAAGTCTGTATTGGAATATTTTAAAATAAAGCAATGTATTTGTTCAAAAGTGATGTATTTATAAATTAAGGAATTAAGGTCATCAAGGTCATATCTTTTTTTTTTCTTTCTAAAAACACCTATGAAAATGTATTGTAACTATTACTTAATGAAAGGTTGTTGGTTTTTCAATAAAACCCTACGCAAAATAAAGACGTAACCTTTCATGGGAAATGTTATTTAAGTTATGTTGTTTAATGAATCAACTATGCAATCTAACATATTTTAATGACTTTTAATTAAGGATATGTTATTTTAAAGATGCACCACGTCAAGACATTACTTCCTGATCTATAAATATCTTGCACTATCACTTTATTTGGGACACACAAGATACAAGATCAGAAATCACTCAACAAAAGATTAAACTTGTTTTTTTTATCCTTGAGTACACACAAAATGAAGTCAGATTATCATTTTGTAAAAGCTGTTATTACCTTGACTTGAGTGTTGATAATGCAATTTATACTCAAGAGTCTTCATTATATCTTACAAGAAATTCGCTTGACAATCCAGTTTGTACCATATAATACATAGAAATAGGTGGTGGTGAATTAAAGTTAAAGGAAAGTGCTACCCGCTTCTTGAAGGCATTTTACACTATTTTCTTCTTCACCTTTTTTTCTTTTTCTTATACTCCTCATAGAATCAACCCCACCAACAGTATGTAGGCTGATTTCAATACACTTTCTCTCAAATAAAGTTAGAATATGGACCCTTTGAGCAAAAAAAAAGTTAGAATATGGACAACGACACAGATAATGAGCAAGGACAACGCTATAGTCTGAACCGACAAGTGTACAAGTGTCAAGTTTTTGATGGAAAAGTAAAATAAAAGATCCAGAGATAAATTAGAAAAAGTTTAATAAATATAAAAAATATTTTAATGAACACTTCAAATTGCTCATATATTAAAAATAAAAAGGACTAGTATACATTTCTAGTCTTTCCTTAATCCTACTATTTGAGTCATAGGATACGGCCTTTTTTTTTTTTTTTTTCTTAGAGCATTCTGTATCTCAGGACAAGCCATCTTTCAAACACATCAACAGCCCCAGACTAATCCGAACCGAGACCGGGTTGGCCCCTTTCCGGGGGAAACCTCTACCACCCACGCACGCTGCATTCTCATATCTCGAACTTAAGACCTGTGGTTAAGCTAGGACAGCCCATTACCAGTTGACCTAAGCATTTGGTGGTGGATACGGCTTATTAATTACTACTATTTGTTCATAATCCCCTTACACTCACAGCCAATAAACCAATGAACACAATCCAAACCTCAAAATCAAAACGTTAACTTCGCTTTTAGTATTTTCAAAGCACCTATTCCAGCTCCTCTTGTCAGGTTAGCATTCCACGTAAGCGATACTAACAGTGTTAGTGCCATATAAACAAACTTAATACCGTTAACCCCAATATTAGGTCCTTATTACTACCTCTGGTCCTAATTATAAAATTTAGTTGACTTTTTTTAGAGAGATTAAGGAAACTAAATAAGTTATTTAATCATTTTATATGTTATATATCCTTAAGTTATATATTAGTTTCTTAATCAAAGTAATTAGTTTGAAAAAAAATATAAATACAAATACTCTAAAGTAATTTAATTAGATTCTTTAATCTCTCCAAAAAAGTCAACTAAGTTTTATAATTAGGATCAGAGAAAGTAAATTATAGAAACCAACGTTTTAAAAGAAGAGAAACTTTAGAGACTAAAAACCTATTATTTGAAACTATAGGGATCAAAACCAAAAAAAAGGGTAAACTATACAGACTAAAAGTTGTATGGAAAAAGTATTTTTCCAGTCACTAGAGATAAATTATCTCCATTAACCCTTAAAACAACGTCGTTTTCAATTAAAGAATAGTGTGTTTATAATTTTAGGTGAATTAATGAAGGGTTTGATTGAACCATATTTTTATATAATTTTTCATAATTAAATTGGGATTCTTAATGCATTTTTTGAAACATTAATGCATGATTAAGCACTAATTTAAGTTAGGGATATTTGTATTAAATAAAGTAAAATTAAGGACAAAATGATCATAATTTATTAATTATTCATACAAATGATTCTTAAACTTTTAATGCTATATTGTTTAATCTTGTATTGTAGGTGTATAAGAAGAAAATGAAGATTTTTTAGGGTTAGAATTAATATTAGAGAAGGACCAAAGTTAATGTCAAGGAAGGACCGTAATACCTAAAATTGAGAAATGGTTAGAGAGGGACCAACACGTGAAACTCTGCGTTTTTAACAAATTAGGGCTAATTTCTTCACTTTGAACAGCAGAGATAACAGAGGAGAGACGTGATATATCCAGGAGCGCCACAAGACTATTACTCTCATCCATCCTTCCTTCGATCTCACCTTCGCCCTTCATCACCTCGCCGACGGTTTCCTCTTCCACCACTGCGAGCGAGTCTCACACTACCGCCATTCTATCTCCGTAGTCCTTCCACTTTCTCTCTCCACCTGCAAATACACCGTCTTTCTTCTCCCTCTCTATCATCGATCTACCACCACAGACCACCACCATCTTCTTCCTTCATTGCAGCCTAAACGAAGCGCCAAGAGAGAAGTTTCAAGCTAAGACTTTCACAGAATCTAAACCAGGGGCCCGTTTTGGAAACAATTATATGAGACGAAGTTCTTAGTGCCGTGGGGTTGGAGAAATTGAACCAGTTCTCAGAGTTTCTAGATTCCAGCAAGTTTTTGACAGTGGCTGAAGGTTCAATGTGTGGCTGAGCTCGTTGTTTCCTGGTGGTGGATATTGACTTAATTTTGTTCAATCTATTTTCTCTAATTTGATTTGAATTTAATAGTTTTAGGAATATTGTTTTGTATTGTGGAGACTTAATTTACCAGTTTGGATAACTTTTTGAATTGAACCTATGTGATTCGATTGAATTTTTATAGCTTGTTGGATTTATATATATGTATTTCCTTATTGATTCAATAATATTGTGCTTTCTATGTGGTATTGTTAGACAATATGATTGAATTGGATTAATTGAGTGGCGTGGTATCTAACACAGTAAGTGGTTTTAAACAATATCTCAAGAGATAGTAGTTAGCTATGGTAGTAGGAGCTACTATTAATTAGAAATATTGTACTCAAGTAGTATCTTGGGATTTTTCATCTAGACTTAGTGAAAATTTATTCCAACATTTAATTGAACTATGATAGTTACTATTCTATTTTCAAGAACATCCATTATACATCTCATACTTCATTCACCATTTTTTATAAGAAAAATATCAAAAACAATAGTTTAGCATTTAATTAAATTGTATTCCTTTTTAGTTTATTAATTGAAAAATCTAAAACCAATTTTTCCCTTGTCACTACTACAAAACAGGTCTATAACGTCCATTTATTTCACCTTTTAACGTTTATAAATGTGGGGACGTCTATCTGGGGGGCGCAAAAAGTGGAGATTTTCGGAGTCTAAATATTTCTTAGACTCCAAAAGTGGAGACTTATAGAGTCTAAATATTTCTTAGACGTCAAAAGTATTTTTTTTTAAAAAAAACAAAATAGATGGGGACGGTGACGGGGTTAAACACAAATCCTAGAAGTTTGAGATCTGAAAAAAGATCTAGAACGAAAAAACGCCAAAACGCAATCAACATATCTAGGAAGTTTAAGATCTGAAAAAAAAAATCCAAAACGCAATAAACAAATCTAAGAAATTTCAGATCTCAAAAAAATCAAAAACACAATAAACAGTTGTAAGAAATTTCAGATCTAGAAAAAATCTAGAACGCAATAAACAAAACATCATCGGACCTACATCTATAGCACATTGAAAGCTTTAGGAACACAGATATGAGTTCGTGTTTTTAAAAAATAACAAGAGTAACTCAAAATTTTTTAAAAAAATCTATAGATTCGTGTTTTTGCTCACCTTCGCCATCGCCCTCCTTCATTAGCTCAGATCTAAGTGTGATTTCAGTAAAAGAAAACAGAGAGGCTTGCATTGCCGGAAAAAGATGATGAGGAAGACGCACGATGGTTGACGGAAAAAGACGAGGAGGAAGACGAGCACAAACCACGCTAACGGTGAAGGGAGGACGACGAAGGAGGGGCGATGACGGAGGAGGGCCGACGATGAAGGTGGTGCAGAGAAGAGAAGGAAAACATATTGAAATTAAATGAAATGAAGTGGGGGAAGAAAAAGAAGAAGTCGTGGTGTCGGTGGGGGGGGGGGGACTTTTGGAGTCTAAGTTCAAAACTTAGACTCCAAAAGCATGATTTTTGGAGTCTAAGTTTAAAACTTAGACTCCTAAAGTGTCTCTCGCGGGTCCCACACATAACCCTCTGCTACACCACGTGACCCCCTACTGCACGACGTGACGTTCTTTTCTGCTGTACGTCATGACTTTTAGAGTCTAAGTTTGAAACTTAGACTCCAAAAGCCATGCTTTTGGAGTCTAAGTTTCAAACTTAGACTCCAAAAGTGTCTCTCGTGGGCCCCACACATAACCCCTGCTACACCACGTGACCCTCTGCTGCATGACGTGACATGATTTTTGGAGTCTAAGTTTTAAACATAGACTCCAAAAGTTATGCTTTTGAAGTCTAAGTTTAGAACTTAGACTCCAAAGGTGTCTCTCAAGAGACTTTTGGAGTCTAAGTTCCAAACTTAGACTCTAAAAATCAACTTTTAATTACAAGAATGTCACCGTCTTTTTTTTTTACTACCTTTTTTTTTAAAAAGGACGTCTTTTTGAGATGCGAAAACTGTTTTTTGTAGTGGTGTGTTTTCATTACATTTGCATGTCATTTAGATTACCTAGGACTCAATAAAAGACTCCTCGAGAAGAGAGAACGATCTTGGGTTTGTCTATAGCAATCCTTAGTTAATTTTGATTGTGGACCCCAAAACTAAACACATAAAGGCCCTCATCAGGATGTAAAATTACAGAAACACCTTTCATTAATCCAAAATAACGTAGTTTTAGGGGGTCACTGGAGATAACTTATCTCCAGTGACTAACGAAATCCTTGGGTAAAACCAAGATAATAATAGTAGTAGGTCTTTTCTATTCATCCTAATCAATGTTGGTCAAAATTCATGGTCTGCAATGTCTACAACAATGCTTACTTTTATGTTACTAGTTTTTCTTTTTCTAAGAATGGATCGATGTCATATGCTGTAACAGCTTCATCATGAAATACATATCATAATCACTACTTCAAAAAAGAATTATTTCCTGAGTCAAACACTTGTATCAAACAATTAAAGACGGACTCTCCAAATAATACACACGCATATATTCATGTTAGAATAGACGATTCTTACGGCCATTTTTACTAGTATTCTTTTTTTCACCGAAATTCACTAGTATTCTAACCGTAAGACTTTTCTTGCGAGGTTCACTCTATTTGTTACTCTTACCTTCCTTAATATAAGAACACTTTTGAGAGTTAATCTTGGTTCTAAATATAAAATAGAATTTTTATGTTTGTCAATATTTTCCTAATTTACATTTATTAATGTTCCTTCAATAATAATAGTCAATAAATACAGGAAATGAGAGAAATAAAGAAGATAACTAGAGTGTTTTAAAAAAATATATATTGTCATATTAACCAATTCAACTAACTTCCTTGATATACTTAAATTAGATAAATATATGGCGTAACAGAATATAAATTAATAAAGCTATATCAAACTATAGCACGTGAAACAGATGAATCATTTAAACAGTAACACTTGTAATATGTAAAGAGAATCAGAAAAGTAAGTGGACTTTCTTTAATCCTATGATTGTTGACTCATAGGAAAGACTATTACTCTCTTATGCTCCTCTTATAAAAGCTACATAACTGTATCACGCGGTTTAAGAATGTTGGAGTTTTAATATGGAAGTGATTGTGTCAAATTGAAAAAATCTCACATTATTTGGGAAAAAGAAAATACAAATGTATATATTACACTTTATGAATTTAGGCAATTAAATGGTCAAGAGGAAGAATTGGTTCGCGCACACAACAATGCCCCCCAGAAGGCAAACGCATAAACCTATAAAAAGGTTATCTTCCCCTTCTATTTCTCGCCGCCTGTTTTGTACGTTCCCCTTCTGTATATACGTACTGACGGCAACAATATAATTTGCTAATAAGCACAATGCAAACTTGAAAATTGGAAGAGTTGTTTGAGATTGTAAGGGCGAGTGAAATGATTATGCCCAGTCCACATGAGGTTGGCAAAATGTTGAGCGGCTTTGTCGGTATGATGAACAGAATCAAAATACACAAAATCATTAACATTCTCACATAACTCATATTTTTTAATCCCTCTTTTGCCTCCACAGCTAAAATCTCCCCTATATGAGCCTCCTCCACAGCAAGCCGCCTCCCCTTCTTTGAAACCTTCCCAACAAACCGTTAAAACAAATCATGTATATTATATATATTAGTCCATGTGGACTTGATATATTCTACTACCTCTATTCCTTAAGACTCAATTAACTAATTTAAAAAGATTAAGGAAGTTGTATAAATTACTTTGAAATCCTTATGTTTATCATTTTTATCCAAAATAATTTATCTGAGTTATAAACTAACATGCAATGAAATGATACATATGAGTACTTTAAAAAGATCATGTAACATATTTATAATTTAGTGATTTATTTAACTTTTTAAATTTCTCCAAATTAGTTAACTGGGTCTTATATTAAGGACTGGATGTAGTAATATGTTTAAGATAAAACTGTTCAAACTATATACTCCTTCTGGTTTTTAATATAACGTATATTTGGGAAGTTGATCTTGATATTAAATGTAAAACATAATTTTCATATTTGTCATTTTTTTTCTAATTTATCTATATTAATGCTCCCATGACAATAATTAAAGAAGAGAGAGGATGAGAGAATTAAGGAAGATGACTAGGATACGGTGTCTTGGAAAATACATATTATATTAAGTAACTTCCTTATCTAATCAAATTAGGTAAATATATCTTGTATAATTAGGACATTCTGTAACATCCTGAATTTTGGACCTGAAGTCTTGAGAATAAGTCTATTTTTGGAAGACTACTAGGCTCTATTTTCGGAAAGTGATAAATTTGAAATCAGTATTTCGTGGGACCCATGAATAGTATTTACTATTCATGTATACGTTTTTACTATTTACAAATACGTATTTAAAAAAATATATATATATATATGTTATTCGCAAATACGTATTTAATACTTGAAATTTGTGAAATATGAATAGTGTTCACTATTCACAAATACGTATTTACTATTTAAAAATACGGTATTTACTATTCCTAAATACGTATTTACTATTCATGCGGGACCCACGGCCAAAATAATTCTCTGCAAACTTTCCCGTGAGTGACAAACTTTCTTGTGAACTTTGAAAAATTTGGCCGCGGGACCTACTTAATATTAATTATAATAATATTATATTATTATTATTTTATTTTATTATTTAAAATATTAAAATATTATTAAAAATTTTCAAAATTTTTCACGAGGCGGCTGAGAGGTTCACGGGGTGCAACTTTTTGATTTTCGAGAAAAATTACGTAAAATGACCCAGAGACGAAAATTACACTTAAAGACCCATTTTCCAACTATAAATAGACCTTCCATTTCATTTCATTCTTCACAACTTCTAAGAGCCATAGAGAGAGGAAGAGAGAGAGAGAGAGAGTATAGAGATATTAGCTTGAGAGTCTTATAATAGCTGGTTGGTGATTCGGGTATTAGCAAGTAACAGGTAACTCTGAATATTCTTCCTTATACTTGTGAATTATGTATGATTATAAATTTGTTTGTTTACTATTTTGGCAAGAATATTTAGAAAATATTTATGGTTTTAAGATCTGGTGTGGGAACTTTGATTTGCAAATCTGCAGAGGTACTATTTATACGTACGTTACTATTCACGTATACCGTATTTACTATTCATTTTTACTATTCACGTATACCGTATTTACTATTCATTTTACTATTCACGTATACCGTATTTACTATTCACATTTACTATTCACGTATACCGTATTTACTATTCATAATACTATTCACGTATACATACCGTATTTACTATTCACGTATACATACCGTATGTACTATTCATGTATATATACCGTATTTTACTATTCACATATACACATAGTATTTTACTATTCACAGATACGCATAGTATTTACTATTCATAAATACACATATTGATGTATAAAACTTTATGGTATAATAATGCATTATTTTGAGTGAACATATTCATCATGGCGGTTGTATTATGATGGGTGGAGTAAGGAGGGATTTGAATGATAAGAATGATTTATGCCACCACTCGGTGCACAGTGGATGGTACTTGTTTCAGGGCCCCATCTTCCATGTTTTCCTCTGGCCGGGATTTCATTGGAGTTGTGGGACATGTGACACCTCCTTAGTTATTTTAAAGGAGGGGAGCCATAGTCCAGATTTAAGCTATATACCTTTGGCCGGGTGTATCTTAAGTTTTGGTGAGCTTGGAACAATTCAGTCAAATGAATGAGTTTCTATTGGACTATGTGTTAGCCTATGGCTCCAGTCAGCGGTATACGGATGGAGGTGGTATAAGGGAGGCTGCATACTGCATAATGCATTTCTGAACAGTTCAAGAATTTGATATAATGATGAATATTCTGTAAAGACATGAGATAAGAACTTTTGAGGTATATATGTTTTATTACCTTCTATATTGATGACTATTTGTATAAATTATTTTGTATGAGAAATTATGGAATCTACATATATATTTGAAATCAGCCCATACTTTTCTGTCATATATTATTTGCTCGTGTACGGTAGAAATATTCAGTAGTTACTGAGACGTGGAATCTCATCCCATTTTAACATTTTTCAGGTGAATATCCTAGTAGAGAGCAAGGGAAGGCACCTATGGAGTGAGCTATGAAGGCTCTTTTGTACTCCTATAGTTTATGTTATGTTATTTTATTTGCCATGAACCTAAGACTTCCGCTTTGTATTGAACTCTGAAATAATTTTTCTGAAATTTATTTTGATTAAGGGTTAAACTTTATTTGAAACGGTAATGTAATCTAATGATTTGGATAATGATACACCCTTTTGGAGGAATTATAAATATTTTGGCCAAGTTTTTGGGTGATGAAAATGAGGCGTTACACATTCTACCTCTGGTCCTAATTATAAGAGCTAGTTGACTTTCTTTAGAGAGATTAAGGAAGCTAAATAATTTATTTGATCATTTCATTTGTTGTGTCTCCTTAGATTATATATTAGTTTATTAGTTAAACTAATTAGTTTGAAGGAAAAAAATAAAAATAAAAACACTCTAAAGTAATTTAATGAGCTTTCTTGATCTCTCCAAAAAAATCAACTAGTTCTTATAATTAGGACCGAAGGGAGTGTATATTTATAAGCATACAAATTTTATTTAAAAGTTTTTTGTATAGTCATGTCTTCTAAGATTAAAATTTCCCCTCTAAAAGCCGCATAAATATTTGATTTTATTGTGTAAGGTAGGGGCATGTTGTTATAAGTTTTAAGGGCAGCATACCGTATTTGTAAGGGTATCTCATAACTTCAGTTAGAGCACCGTAATAGTCCGTGAGAGAGTATTTGAATCCCTCAAGTTGTTTCTGCAGTTCCTGAAGCATTATGGGAAGAGCTCTTCTGTGTAATCTTGCAATTGCCGAAGCTTCTTGTTTCTGGCACTCATCTAAGCTGCTTCCATTCATAAAGATCCTCGCTATTGGATAGCAATTAATAGGACCCACATTAAGCAATCCGAATTTTCTTCCACCTTCCTCGTAAATATCCTGTTATTTATAATATAAAGAGACTCAGGATTGCTAGCTAGATGAAAAATAATACAACCCTTAAAACCCAGTTTACTGATTTTTAAAGATATTAAAAAAGCTAATTGAGTTATTTAAAAAAATTTAATTGGATCTTACTACGTATATTTAAGAGGGGAGAGAATACTACCTCCAGTTCTTAATATAAGAGCTAATTGATTTTATGTTTTGGAAAAATTAAGGAAGCAAAATTAATTACTTAATCATAGTATATATTATATGTTATTAGATTATATATAAGTTTCTAAATCAGACAAATTAGTTTAAAAAAAAAGATAAATATAAACACTTGAATATAACTTATTTAGCTCTCTTAACCTTTCAAACAAAAGTCAACAAAATCGTCTAGGAAGGATAGGAGTGAGTAATTATCAATCATAAAAGGGAATAATTAGTTGGGATCATTTTTATATATACCTGGATGACGCTTGATATGTTTCCAATCACAAGATTAACAAATTCTTGAGGGTGTTGAATATTAACAACAGTAGTACTTGAGTTTGAGAACAAAGCAACGCCATAATCATTGTCTCCAACCGCAATAATGTACACAGCATTTGCCAGAAATTCCTTGGCTTCGCCATCTCCTAGTTTCTTCTTCAATACTTTGCTAACTTGTTTGAAGTAACTTGCCTGAGTTTTCAGGTCTATCGCCTAATAAAAATGAGTAATAAAAAAAAAAATCATCATAATCCACTATATATATATATATATATATATATATGCTCTCTACAATAATTAATTTATAATGAGACTGATGATATATACAGTTCCTTGACGAGTTTCAAGCAGAGCTCCAGATCCTGCTGATGCAAAATTAACCCCAAAGATATAATTATCAAGGGACGATGCTGGATGCAGATATGGTAGTAACAGTGGCAACTTGGCAAATTCAGCTGCATCCACAACAAAAGTTAACTCAAAAAAGCTTGACGCTTTAACGTTAATACACACACATATATACAGTTACAAAAATCCATACCCTTTTAGGCATGTGACAAAAACCTGAAACTCTATTGAGATGATCACTCGTATATACCAATGAAATCTGGGATGACCCTTCCATCGGAATATCTTCCGGTGGGATACTTGAAGTAAGTTTCGCCGTATGGATCGTAGTTTGCCTGAGCTGAGGTGGTGGTGTTGATGTAGTTATTGTTTCCCGCATCAAATTGTGAGTCTCCAAATATGAATAAGGCTGCTTGCTTTTCCGGGAGGCAGATTCTGCTTTGGCAGCAAGTTATTTGAATAGAAATAATTACATGAAAAACCAATATGAAATACATGAAAAACCTTATACTTCCCATGTTTGCACTTGTCTCCTATGTTTGCTGGGTCTTAGGTATATATATTTGGTTTTTAGGAAGCAGATCTATTGTCAAGTTTGTAAGTCAGTACCAGCACTACTAGTAGTAGTGCAGTGGTATTGGGAGTAGTCTCCCCCCTAGTCCTAGGTTCGATTCCCCCCTCCCCGCATATGTATAAAAAAAAAAAAAAGTTTGTAAGTCAGTCAGTTATTATATTTTGCAAATACTAAAAAATATTTAAGAGAAATTTATATCATTTCGCCTTGTTGATTATTTTGAGGGTGGCAATACTATATGGCTAATATTTTGACGGCCTATAGGTTTAATATAGCAAGTGATTAAACAATATACGACGTGCAACGTAGTTGTCAATTAGTATTGCGTGTACGTTAACACTCACTAAAAAAATGGTGCCGGATATATTTGACTTTGTGTTTAATATTCAAATGGTGACGGCTTTTTGTTTAGATTAACTGTATGTACGTAATCTTTCAGTGTGTATGCGTGTTTATTTTTTGGGTCCCACTTTTTTAAGTCTTAGAATTTAAAAATTTTAAATAAACTATATTTCCATTATGAAAACTTAAAATTGTTAAAAATATATATAGAAATCAACCTATAGGAAAAAATAATAATATTCTACATTCACTAATCATTGTGCTATAACTGCAGTTTATGAAAGATTAATCAATACTAGTTTGAAGTGAAATAATTTGTTAGGCCAACTTGTTACTTTAATTTATTGAAATTTTTGAGGAAAACACGCTTTGCAATCAAAATACTTTTTTTTTTTGGTATAATGTAATGAAAATACTTTTTAATTGTATAAATCACTTGGCAAAAAAACAGTCGACAAGAAAGGAGAAATTCAAAATATAATTAATTGAACCACCCTAAAAAAAGATTAATCACCATATGGAGAGAAGCTTGCTTGGACAGATCTAAAATAACTTTGTTGATGTGATACCAACATAGAGTTTGTTTATTAGCGGTGATGTAAGGTTTTACTCGATCCTTTTGAGGTCTCAAGTTCGAGTCTCAGATAAAATACTTGTGTTAAAAGGGGCAACTACAAATCTCAAACCGGATACCGAAATGATAATATAAAAATAAAAAATTGTTGATGAGTTGTTGCTATTTCCAACATAGAACAATGATTATTGATGAAGGGAATGGTTGTTGAATCAAATTATGTTTAATAGCAACAAAGAGGAAAAGTCGCCTCTTTTAAAATATTCGTAGGTAATAAATATGATCATCCCATACATTCAATAAATGGCTGAATGCATTGAACTTGTACTTTTTCAAAGCCCCCCATTCAAACTTCAAATTTTTTTTATGCAAATTGAGTAGTCTATTTGCATAAGCTCAATTGATTATAATAACATGCTTATTATACTGAAATATGATATACTCTAAATAAGCTCAAATGATCTGAAAAAATCCTTTATGTTGATATTTCCCGTATGTAGATATATTTTAATTATCATGCTCAAATGTCTTAATTTGTTTGTAAATTTAATTTATGGGTCATCCATGATCCGTTAAGAAATTGAGGGACAACTAAAATCATATATGCTAAGGTTCCGCCTCCATAATCATAAGTATCGTTCTTTTGATTTTCTTAGGACATTTACCAGTTTTTCTTACTAGGCAAAAAATGTATGTACTCCTATACCATTTTTAATATAATTCCAAGACATTAGTAATTAATGATAAGAGAACGTAACAGTTGAATGATGAAACAATAGAAACAGTTATTTTGGCAAGTTATCAGGTTTCATTAGTTTTCAAATCTTGGCTAATAAATACTAGAGTAAATACCCTTTTTGGTCCCTGACAAAAGACACGGACCCCATTTTGGTCCCTTACAAAAAAAAAAAGACTCTTATTCGTCCTTTTTATGGACTAAAAAGAGCCTTTTGGAAATTTGTGAGGGATCAAAATGTCAACCAATCGACATGTATTCGTCCTTTTTATGGACTAAAAAGGACATTTTTTTGTAAGGGGCCAAAATGGGAATCACGTTTTTTGTTGGGAATCAAAAAGGGTATTTACTCTAAATACTAGTAAATATAACCCCTTACTTCCCTATTGATTAAATATGCACTACTTCTTCCAATTTTGTTACACACCAAATATTCCACATTGAAATGTAATCTATGTATAAGCTTTGTTGAATATTCCAATGAAACTCTCTATTCTTTAGAGCCCGTTTGGCCTAGCTTATTTTTAGCTTTTAAGCTACTTTTAAGTAAAAGCTAAAAAAAAGAGCTTATTTTAAAAAGCTAAAAGCTGTTTGGTGCTTATATAAATTTTTTAACTTAAAAGTTACTTAAAAGTTGAAATTTAAAATAAGCTGTTTGACAAAAATTCTGTCATAAGTACTTTTTCTAATAAAAATTAATTTAAAAGGTATATTATAAAATATACCGTGGTGGCCGAGGTGGTGGTGGCGGGCCGGCGGCGGTGGTGGTGGTGGTGGCCGGCCGGCCGATGGAGGTGGTGGCCGGCCGGCGGAGGTGGTGGCCGGCCGGTGGTGGTGGTGGTTGGCCGGCGGTGGTGGTGGCTGGCCGGTGGTGGTGGTGGTCGGCCGATAGTGGTGGTATTTATCTGGAATTTTCCCTTGAAAAAATAGAGCTTAAAAAAAAAGAGCTTAAAATAAGCTCCTCTCACCAGCTTTTTTTTAAGAGTTTTTTTCTTCATTGTAAAATAAGCTCTTATAATATAAGAGCTTATTTTAAATTCTGTTTGGCCTAGCTTTTACTAATAAGCATAAGATAAGCTGAAAATAAGCTAGGCCAAACGGGCACTTAATAACAATATAATATAATACTCCCTTTGGTCCTTAATATAGGACTAATTTGAGAAGTTGCTTATAGTCTTAAATATATATAAGACCTAATTTCATATTATCAATCTTTTCTTAATTTATCCATATTAATGCTCCCTTAATAATAAACTAAAAGGAGAGGAAAGGAGGAAATTAAGGAAGATATAAAAAGTGTTGTGTAGAAAATACGTAACATATTAACTAACTTAATGAATTTTCTTAATTTAATCAATTTAAGTAAATATATCTTATATCAAGAACTTTAGGGAGTAATATAGTAGAGTATTGAAAAGTACCAACTGTAATTTAGAAAATAATCACAAAAGTACATTTAGTCTTTAAAATTGTCACATTTCAACATTGCCCAATAGTTCAGCCAAGCTTATTCTTCCCTATTTCCCCTTTTGAACTTTTCGGATGGAAAGTCCTAACTCCATTTCATAAGAACATAATATAATATTATAACATATTATTGTTAATTTTAATTAATTTATGTCAAAGTATTATACTGAGTGCTTGTTTGGAGTTGCTTATTATAAGCAAGTTTACATAAGTTTGGACAAAACTTATATATATACCGTAAATTTCAATTATAAAGCTGATTTTAAAGGCTTTAATCATCACACCGGCCAGATAAGTCCTTATAGCGGCGGGGAAAATAATCTTGCGATAGACAAGGGCAATTGAATATATAAGAAGTAATATTTTTTATTTATTTAGAATGATAACACAACAGCAAGCTACATAACAACTTGCTAATGTAATTCAAACTTGAGACTCAAAGAGTTGTTTGAGATTGTAAGGGTGAGTGAAATTACCATTTCCTCCCCACATGAGGTTGGCAAAATGTTGAGCACCGCTCTCAGTAGGATGAATAGAATCAAAATACACAAAATCATTAACATTCTCACACAATTCATAGTTTTCAATCCCTCTTCTCCCTCCACAGCTGTAATCTCCTCTGTACGGCCCACCTCCACAGCAAGCCACTTCTCCTACTCTAAAACCTTCTCAAAAAACCCAAAAAAAAAAAACAATTACATTAGATCATGATTCATTAAGAAATTACTCTAATTAATACAAAAGGAGGCTATCTATATTCTTAGTTAATAGATGGATAATACTCCCCCAATCGTTTTTATAAGATATAAATCACCGAATTATATAGATTAAAATGTTAATTAAACTTAGTTAAAAGTAATAAATTAAACATAAAAAAGTTACAACTTGTGTTCCAAAAGCATTCTTATTATGTTTCAAGATAGGGGGAGTGAGTTTGATTGAAAATGAGTGAATAGTTAACTAATGTAGAGGAACAAGCCAATAATATAATTAATGGGGCAAAATGAAAAATTGTGCTCCAAATAAATTGAGAGAGGAGCCTCTCTACTTCCTTTGTCATCCAATTCCCTCCACTTTTTTATTATCATTAGATTAACTTTAAACAGTTGAGATTTAATATCTTATAAAAAGTAATATATATATATATATATATATATAATACTTAAATAAAATTTGTTAGTTGATATTATAATAATATTTTTATAAAATATTAAAATCTCATTCAGAGTTAATATAATGGTAGCAATAATGAAGTGAAAGGAAGCAGACGTTAAAAGAAATGAAGAGGTTACGGGAGGCCGGAGTCAGATAATAATCATTAATATTGCAGAATGACTTTTTTTTTTTTTTTGGCCGGCAAGAATGAAGAGACTAATATGACGAACTTTTTATAAATTGTATGGGATGGGATGTGACGGTAGGTAAGAAATAAAATTAAAGGAAAATGACATTGATGTCTCAACCAAAAACACAATAACATTAAAAAAAAGTCCAATAATTTATCAATGACAGGTGAAAGAACAACCATTTAAAAATGAAGGAGCTACAGCTAATCAGTTTTGGAATTTTTCTAATATTATTTATCTTAGTTGAGAGCTCAATGTCATTTTTCCTAAATTTAAGGCTGGGGTGTTAGCTATCCCACTTTAGTTACTGCGGCTCAATTTTGAGGCGCCCCGAAATATTTTTTCATAGTTCTTTTTATTATTATATTTTACATAAAATAAATGATATTTTAATATCTTATGTTAAAAAATAGTGTTATTTTATTTTATTTTTTATTTTTAATATTTAATATTCTAAAATTATGTGGTTTCTTTTGAATTTATAGTGTTAAATCTTTAAAAATGCTATTTTTTACTCATAAGATATCAAAATGTTATTCATTATATGTAAACTTTAATAAAAAAAAGAAGCTTAAAAAATCATTTGGAAAAAAGTCCCAAAATTGAGGGGCAACGGTGGTGCGCTTTAGGTAGGGCAGCTAACACGGATTTGGCTTTGGTCCTATACCCCTTATCATCCTTTTCCTTCTTTTTCTCTTTTCTGCCGTTGGATTAAGATCTTAACAGTTCAGATTTATCATATTATAAAAATATATTATAAGGGAAAATGATGGTAAAAAATAATGGTAAATTTGAATAGTTGAGATCTTAATCTAACGGTAGAAAAAAGAAAAGGACGAAAAAGGATGGTAAGGAGTATAGGATTAAAGCCAAGTCCAGCTAACACCTCCGTCCATAAATTCAATGCCTTTTAGAATAAGAGGGTTAACAAGCATTTTTGCCCTGAAATATTCACTGAGAGAAAATTTGCTCAAAAGTGTAAAAAATGAAGCAATTTTGTCTCAGTCATTTTCATAGTTAATTTTCATCGTTAGTTGATTAAATATGCAGAGCTGACAATTCACATATCACCACGTCATTTTTCTTGAGATGTAAATTTACCTCAGAAATTTCAAATATAATTTTTAAAAAAGATAAAATAGATTACACATGAACTTCCAACACAAATTTAATTTACACCTTAATAAAAATGAAATAGATGACGTGTGAACTATCAGTTCAGCATATTTGATCAACAAACATCAAAATTAATTAACTAGGATAATAGCAAAGGTAAAATTGCTTCATTTTTTATACTTCTAGGACAAAATTGCCGTTTAAAAAACTTTCACAATAAAATTACCCCTTAATAAAAACTTTCTGACATAAAATTACGCTATAACCCAAAATAAAAACCCCCAAGTGAGCTTGGGCATTACCATATTTGGAAGGATGATTCATTACTTCAATAAGGGCACCGTAATAGTCGGTGAGTGAGTATTTGAATCCCTCAAGCTCTTTCTGCAGTTTCTGGAGCATTTTGGGAAGAGCTCTTCTGTGTAATCTTGCTATTTCTGAAGCTTCTTCTTCCTGGCACTCATGTAAGCTGCTTCCATTTTTAACCATCCTAAGTATTGGAAAACAATTCAATGGCCCCACATTAAATAACCCGAATTTTCTCCCCCCTTCATCATAAATTTCCTGCAATATTTAAATACATATATGAAGTCCAGAATTGCTAGATAATTTTAAAACAATAATTCCCGAATATATATACATATAATTATATATAGAGCAGCTGAAGAAATATTGATCGATAGATAGATAGATAGGAAGAGCGCAACAAAGATTATTATATCGCTGTATTTCTTTGACGAAAGATGCAACTTGCGAGTGCTAGAGATCACCATATTACAATCAGACAATAGATAATAACCATTGAATGCTACGGATCTCCCACACAAAATTTCAATTAAAACAAAGATCAAATCACTAGTAAGATCCAATTGACAACCCCACAAAGATCTGTGTATTTCAAATCATCCCACAAAATCAGTTCAATAAAACTTCATATCAATCTTTGGTGCACTCTTCCCTATCATTTGTTTATATATAAGTTCAAATCTTGTGCAATATTATATACCTACCTGAATGACGCTTGATATGTTGCCAATCACAACATCAACAAATTGTTGTGGAGGATAAGGAAGAACCACATTGCTTGAGTCGGCCAAGAAAGGATCAGCATAATCATTGCCTCCAACGTCAAAGATGTACACAGATCTTGCAAGTAAGGCCTTTGCTTCTTCATCTCCTAGTTTATGTCTCAATATCTTACTCACTTCTTTAAAGTAGCTTGCTTGAGTTTTCAGGTTTATCACCTAATAAAATTGAGTAAGAAAATCAATAATGATTAAATTATCATGAAGGCTTCTCAATCATTGCCCACTGTGCATTATAATATAACAATTACGTACAATTCCTTGACCAGTTTCAACCAGAGCTCCAGCTCCTGCTGATGCAAAATTTGCCCCAAAGATGTAATCATCCTCGTATGTTGCTGGGTGCAAATATGGTAATAACAGTGGCAATTTGGCATATTCAGCTGCATCATCCCACAAATATATTAAACTCAAAAAGCTTGACTCTTTAACATTAGTGTGTGTGTGTGTGTGTGTATGCATATTGAGATTATCAGTCATGTGTACCAATGAAATCTGGGATGACACGTCCATCGGAAAATCTTCCGGTGGGGTACATGAAGAAAGTTTCGCCGTATGGATTGAAGTTTGCCTGAAAAAAAGTGGTGGTGTTGATGTAGTTATTGTTTCCGACGTCAAATAGTGAGTCTCCAAATATGAACAAGGCTGCTTGCTTTCCTCGGAGGCATATTTTGCTTTGGCTGTGAGTGATTTGAACTAAAACGATAACATAAAAAAACATGAAAACCCTTAAACTTCCCATGTGTAAGTATGTCTCGTATGTTGCTTGTAAAATTTCACAATATATATACAGGCCTTCTCAATCGATCGATCGATCAATATAGTGGAGAAAAAGACATAAGTGATTTAATTATCTTCGACTTCATACATATATAAAGGAGGCACATTAGGTTAGAGTTATTTAACTATACTTTTTGCCATTCTTAATATAAGACCTAATTGATTTTTTGAAGAGATTATGAAGACTAAATAAATTATTTAATTATAATATATGTTATCATTAGATTATTATATATTCCTTCTGGTCCTTTTTGTAAGCAAATTTTTTATTAATTGTGCACAACGAACTGAAAATTAAAATTAGTTAAAAATAATAAATATAAAAAAAATCATATTTCTTCCAAATATGTCATTATTTATGAAAAGTGCATATGAAAGAGAATAAGTAAAAAATATGAGAGATAATGATAAATGATTAAATGAAAGAAAATTAGTGGTGAGTAGGGAATGATTAATATAAAGATATGTATTTGATAGGGGTAGAAAGGAAAAAAAAATAGTTTAAATTTTGAGATACAAGAAAAAAGTTGTTTATATAAGAATCTGCATCAAGAGAGAGAAATTTACTTAAAAAAAGGACTAGGGAGTATAAATTTATAAATCACACAAATTGATTTAAAAAATGATTAATATAAATTATTTAAAATAGTTTATTTAGCTTTCTTAATCTATTTTAAAAAGTCAAATGTCTTTTAATTGTATTAAGGACTAGAGGAAGTATAATTCCTGCATGAAGCTAATGAGTAGGGAGAGGTCGTCTCATCTAGACAATCCATATGAGATCGGGAAGGTCCAAATTTAATTTTTTTAACTGGTGATTTTTAAATAAAAAATCATTTTTTAAGAAAAATGTTAGTTAAGATATTATCTTTATTTTAGATTCTATACCCATCAAAAAACTTAAAAAAATTAAATCTGGGTCGTTCAAATCTCATCTAGATGGTCCAGATGAGACAAGCTTTTCCTACTAATCTAAAGGAAGTGGACGAGTAGGAAAACCAGTTCGAAGCTAAGGGTGGTATTATCTGCTTAATGGAGTATAGCTTTTTTCTATGGTTAGTATATTCATCAACAAATACGGTAACGTATCAATTTGTTTTGCGTATACGTTTCCGCCATTTTAAAAAAATAATAATAAGTCGTAACGTGTAATGTTAGGATCCATTATCAATTTATCTTTATTTAGCGTCCATGTGTGCGTTTGTTCCCATTGACTGTGGCTCTCTAAACACAAATAAACAACGATTCGCGACGGCGCCCCCTCACAAAATTTTACTGCAAAATGAGTTGCAAATATTGAATCAATTACAATTGCTAATATAAATAAGTAAATAACTTAAATGCAAATCAAATATTTAAATATTATAGATTATTTCTAATGATTTGAAGCACTACCATATTTGCAACTATTTGAATTAATACTTGAAACTCATTTAAATGAATGTTTAATATTCATAAATATAATTATATACTACTTCTCGTTCTTAATATAAAAGGTATTTGATTTTTTTTTTTAAAAAAAAGAGATTAAAAAAGCTAAACAAACTACTTAATTATAACATCTGTTATATTATTATATTATTTAACAGTTTATAAGTCAATTAAATTAGTTTTAAAAAATGATAAATTTAAATACTTTATTGTGTAAGAATGAATGTTCTAAATATTGTCACACATAAATGGCTAGTTCTTCATATGTGAGCAACTTAATTACTTTCACTATCAAAACTTCGTTGCCTTTTGCTATTGAGCTTTATTATAGGAGTATTATTAATTCTGATTCTATTTCTATTTTTTATGGATAGGAGGAATAAAAGAAAAATTACAAAACGATTAAAAAAAAAAAAAAAGAACACCCACAAGCAGCGTTTGTTGGGAAATAAAATTGTTATAGTTTTTTTTTAAGGGGGGGGGGGGATCTCATGAAAGAGATAGTTATTAATATATATTTTAAACTTTCCTCTCAAAAAAAGCACCCGATCTACTCCTCCATTTCTCTCAAATCAAAGAGACATATGGTTAATTAATAACTATTCTAAGTTTATAAACAATAAGTACTACCTCCCATCACTACTACAAATATTGGATATTACTACTATAAAAAAGTCTTTATTTAAAAATAGGAAGTAAAAAATGAAGGTAGTGGCATTCTTGTAAATATATGAAAGGAAAATGAGTCTTCAACGTCCTGAATAATAGTTTAGGACTTGTAAAATTAATTTTTGGCGTTGTAACGTAATTATAGGACGCTTTAAGTAGTTTCGAGCGAGAATTTTTTGTTTGACACCATGGTATTTAATGTTCTTTGGAGTAAAAATCATTTTTAGTGTCCTGAATTATAGTTTAGGACTTACAAAATTGGTTTTTGTTATCCTAAATTTGTTTTAGGGCGCCTAATAGCCATATAAGAATTTTTTTTTGGCGTCATGAGATTTTTTTTGTTTGGTGCCATAAGATTTTTTTTTTTGGAATAAAATTTATTTGTTTGGTGCCGTAGGTGGTTTTGTTTTTTAATTTTTTTTAACATTGGCGACCTCAATGAAATTTAGGTCGTCTAAATTCCAATCTCTTTCACTTAGCCGTCATCAATTCTTTTTCGGCCTTTTCATATCCGCCTCGAGAAGCCCTATGTGGGCAATCATTCTTTCTCCCTATCTCCTGAGCTTGTTCCTTTCTTTTCTGTGAACCAGAATTAAAAACAACTATTAATTATGAATTCCATCCATGTCACTAACCGAAATTAGAGAACTTCTGCTTGATATGAACGTCAAACATTAGTCAAATTTTCACTTCATCAAGTTTCAACATTTTATTTAAGAAAGATATAGAATTGTAGAAGAAATTGGGTGAAACAGAGGAAAGGGAGTTTCAAAATTGCTGCCAACTCAGTCAATTCATTCATTCATCATAACTGGTTCCTACACATATTAAACTAATCTCTTATATATAGTTTGAGGCTTGACTCTCAAGGCCCAATAACAGCTTGCACCGAAACCATTACACAGTTAACATACTAACTAACTAAGAGCAATGTCTAACCACTACCTACTATAACAGAACTAAGACTATAATAATGGTTTGACTCTTATGCCATTATTATTTCCCTAATTACCTATTTAGCATTTTACCTTTTCAAGGTTTACATATCAAACTTGCATAGACAAAGGAAGAAATGTATACTTCTATTCATACACCAAACCATTTAACTAACAGGATTAGATGAACATAATAACATTCACATATCCGTACAGGTTAATAAGCAAACAAAAGGGCAAACAAAACTAAATATAAACTCACCAGAGCTTCAGGAGTGGTCAGCAGATGAACAAATTGTTGCCAAGTTTGTTCATTAGTAAATGTGTACTTGTCCCAAAGATTATGCTCAGGCTGAAGCTTGGCAAAAATATAATTATTAGCTAGAAAGGTCTTAAACTTCCTCCACCGATCAACACAATAAGACAATGTCTTGTCTTTCAACCTCTAAGAATCAAGGACAATATATGTAAGCTGAATAGTGTCCCAAATAGGATCCTTTACTGTGCGAAGGTCCACAAGTTTCCACTCATCTGTCAAGATGCTAACCTTGCTGCGTGCTAGATAGCCGACAAAACTAATATATTTGCTTTTATTAGGACCGAAAGGTTCCAAATTTTCATCAAACTAAATCTTGAGCTTTGACGTAGAAGTCCGACTTAGGGTTACATCCATCATCCGTGGCCCACTTCTACCACGGCGTGCACGGTGGTTATGAGGCTCATTGTGAGATGAAGAGGGTTCGTTCTGACTCACATTGGTCACACCAGTAACTGGAGTTCCAAGAACATGAATATAATCATTTTCACCGTTCATTTTCGAGACAGGAAGAGAGGAATGCTTGAGCAAATGAGAGAGTAACAGAGGTTAATGGTACGTGGGCGAGGAAGAGAGATAATGTAACAGCAAGGGTTTCACAACGTGAACATAGGTTCTTCAGTGGAGTAACAAAAGCTTTCGCGCAAAAAAAATATATTTGGTTCATTTTTAAGATCGGATAAATAAAGAGACGGTCTTAATATTTAGCATTTAAGACCGGACAAATTAGTAACCAGTCTTAAATGTTAACCTTTAAGACCAGTGTTTATATAAATCCGGTCTTAAAATTAATTAATCTTTTATTTAATCTTTTTCTATATTTTGTACCTGCCGTATTTTATGTCCGATCTTAAAAGAATTACTTTTAAGATTGGCTATTAAATATGTTTGGTCTTAAAAATTTATTACCTTTATACTTAAATTTTTCCTTATTATTTTAGACCGCATAAAATATTAATCCTGCTGTATGAGATTTCTCAATAAAGTAATTGATATTTCAATTTTTTTAATAACATTTTTAAGACCGGTTGTTTTTTTAACGAGTCTTAATAATATATTTAAGACCTATGAAAAAATGATTCGGTATAAGAAGTTCTTTAACAGGTCTGAATAATATATTTAAGACTTATGGTTTTTTTCTCTTATAATTATCTCAAAAGTTACTTATCCATAAGTCATTTCAAACAAGCACAAAAGCTACTTATCAACCACCAATCCAAACATAAATTACATTTTACAATCTTACTTTTACTTAATCAGACTTTTTCATAAATCCGATTGCCCACCGATATCCCAAACAAGCGCTTGACATTCAACAAACTCATAAAGCAAGCACTACATTCACAAGCTAGCTAGCAACGTGATTTCTGGATGATTTTGAAACAATTGGCGAGAAACTTATTAACACTCATCTCTAATTCTATACAAACTCCTGCATGTATCAATGTATAAGTAATTAAAGTCCATCGTGAGGGGAATTAAATGGTGTAAATATAATAAGAGGTAAGGACCGAAAGGATTGAAGTTTCCTAAACAATCGTTGTAACTAAAAAGACAAAAAACATGATACAAGGTCAAGGAGGCTTGGACCCTTGACCTCAAGAACACTTGGCAAAGACTCCTACTAATTGCGCCAAGACACCAACTTTTTATAACGTTCAACAATAGGTTTTTATTAAACAATCGTCGTATCCTAAAATAAAAAAAGGCCTTGAGTTTGAACAACTAAGATTTTAAAACCACTCGTTGAATTGGAACTTTCAACTACTAGTTTTGAAAACCAATCGTTATAACTATAAAAAAATATTAATTATTTTTAATTTTTAAGCTTGAATATCAACAATTGTTTTCAAGAATAGTATACGTCGTTGAAAGTGTTTTAAAGATTGTTTTTATTGGAACTGTTGTAGAATGTTAAGACAAAATTTTAAAAATGCCACCGTCTCATTTTTTACTTCTATTTTTTAAAAAATGGACGTTAATTAATGTCATTAAATCTACCTTTTGTAGTAGTGACCTTTTTAAAATAATGATGAATATGGTGGATTCATATGAAATTCTCTCTTTCAAAAGCGTGTTTGAATTTTGAAATGACTGGTGTGGGGTTTGCACTTCAAATTCAAATTTAAAACATTAATTATTTTACTTTCCATATAAATAATAAAGTATTGAGATAGGGAAAAATCCCAGAAAAACATTGTTTTCGACATCGAAAAGAGAATCCCCAAATACGAACAATGCGACATGGTTTGTTGGTGGGCATGATTTGGCGAAGCAACGAACCGGGATGATACAGAGAAGTAAAATAGGCTGATAATTGTGTAGGAATCTCACCAGAAACGCGGAAGCGTATCGTACCACGCGATAAGGAAAAGTTAAAACCTTCATTGTTTTGATTACCTGGAAAGATGCAGCGATCTGAAAGCTTCTCCACGAACAGTCCTCGTATCTGAAGAGCGATCTACAAGCCTCTCCACGAACAGTCCTCGTCTGCTCTATGATCGATCTTCCAGACTATCTCTCGAGGGGAATAGGATGGTTGTGTGGGCAACCGTTCAGATGATGAACGTCTGCCTCTAGAGTTTGTTTCTGATGAGAGCCTCCTTATGCGTCTCTTTCTCTCAAGCAGGTGAAAGTAGGATTATATGCTACTTCACCCAAGACCTAACCCTAAACCACATGGGCCATAGAGTTCTTAGGCTATAGTCTCAATTAAGCCTTATTGGGCTTAAGTGACCAAAGAGCACATTAACCCAACAATCTCCCACTTGCTCTTTAAGATACAAACTTGAGTTCGTAAACCTAAGACCATGTAGCCCATAAGCCATCATCATCTGATTATATACCCTATCCTTTGTTTCGAGCTAGCCTGGGGATCTACCATTTGTCATTCATCAAGGCTCATGATAATCTACAGAAGATTATCTAGTTTGGTGCTATTCCACTAAAAGCCCAAACGTGATCTCCAAGAATAATGACACTTATAACAAAAACATGCATTACCCCTTTATAGAATGTCTATAATTGATTGACTAGTTTTCTGTAACCCAATCAATTATTTATTCCCTTGACTTTAACAGTTTCTCTAATGGATTACATGCACTGGCCAGTGTCTTAAATATCCAAGTACCGAAACATATCAAGGGGACATTTCCTATAAATTCCATGTTGTTTATCTCATAAACACTGATAACCAAATGGTCTCAATCCCAAAATACCGAGTTATTGGCCGTCATATAGATCAAACCTCACCCGTTGGTAAATCAAAGAGTGAAAAACATTTGACTACCTATTTAAAATAAACTCAGGATTAAGAGTAACTACATGACTATAGTTATCTGGAGATTTGATTCCTTATGACAGAAAGAACAATCTTAATCAAATCTCTCCTTGATCCATTCAATGTAAGTATTAACTCACACCAATATTTCATAATGATTCGGACAAAACCATTTCATAAAATATTGCAGCCTAAATAAAGTGCCCAACTTAATTTAATAGCTGTGAACCAATTCATCAATTGTGATAACTTATGACCATGTCCTCTATGAACGTATCCATATGATCATATACTCCACAATTGATCCGGACCTTAAAGTTTGTAAATAGTGTGCGAAATAAATGAAAAAACACCTCATTTATTAACATTCAGGAAAAAAAAATGCAATGTCATAATGTCTTGCTCAAAAGGCACAAAATAACAAAGTGAAATAACAACTTCCTAAAGCTATAGCAAATCTGGAATCCTCCTAAGACCCATAGATGCAACATGCCTCTCGAACACACGTTCAGGCAAACTCTTAGTGAAAGGGTCAGCAAGGTTCTCGTCTGATGCTATCTTTGCTACCAATGTATCTCCTCTTTTAATTATTTCTCGGATCAAGTGGTATTTCCTCTCTATGTGTTTTTGTCTCTTGTGACACCTTGGCTCCTTGGATTGTGCTACTGCCCCACTGTTGTCACGGTAAAGTGTGATAGGACAATTAACACCTGGTATCACCTAAAGGTCCGTTAGGAACTTCTTTAACCATGCAGCTTCCTTTGCAGCCTCAGAAGCAGCCACATACTCAGCTTCTGTAGCAGAGTCAGCCACACATGATTGTTTTACACTTCTCCAACAAATGGCACCGCCATTAAGGGTGTACACATATCCCGAGGTGGACTTTCTTGAGTCAATATCTCCCTGGAAATCTGAGTCCGTGTAACCAATGGTTTCAAGACTCCCACTTTAGTAGACCAACATATAATCTCTCGTTCTCCGTAGGTACTTGAGTATATGTTTAACCGCTACCCAGTGTTTCTCTCCAGGGTTCGATTGGTACCGGCTTACTACTCCCACTGCATAGCAGATATCTGGTCTGGTACATAGCATAGCATACATGAGACTACCTACTGCTGAAGCATAAGGTATCCTACTCATACGTTCTCTCTGCTCAGGAGTTTTAGGAGATTGCTTCTTAGAGAGATGAATCCCATGCCTGAAGGGTATAATTCCCCTCTTGGAATTCTCCATGCTAAACCTGACAAGTATTTTGTCAATGTATTTAGCCTGGGATAATGCCAAAACCCTATTCTTCCGGTCTCGCAAGAGTTTAATACCAAGAATATAATTGGCTTCCCCCAGGTCCTTCATATCAAAATGCTTGCTCAGCCAGGTTTTTATGCCTAACAATACCTCTGTATCATTTCCGATAAGGAGAATATCATCCACATAAAGTACCAGAAAAGATACCGCACTACATTGGATCCTTTTATACACACATGGCTCATCAGGACTTTTCTCAAAGCCATACGACTCAATGGCTTGATCAAATCTGATGTTCCATGATCTGGATGCTTGCTTAAGTCCATAAATGGACCTCTGCAACTTGCATACCATTTCTTCTTGCCCTTTGGCTATAAACCCTTTTGGTTGCTGCATATAGATTTCCTCTTCCAAATTTCCATTTAGAAAAGCAGTTTTGACATCCATTTGCCAAATCTCATAATCAAGATTTGCTGCAACAGCTAAGAGAATCCGGATGGACTTGAGCATGGCAACCGGAGAAAAAGTTTCATCATAATCCACACCTTCTTTTTGAGAGTACCCTTTCGCCACCAATCTAGCTTTGAAGGTTTCAACCTTCCCGTCCGATCCTCTCTTTCTCTTGTAAATCCACTTACACCCAATGGGTCTTACCCCTTCAGGTGCATCTACAAGAGACCAAACTGAGTTGGAATACATAGAATCCATTTCACGATTCATAGCCTCAAGCCATTCCTGAGCATCAACATCTCCTAGTGCTTCGTCATAACTCGTGGGATCACCATCTTCATCAATGATGACATCCTGATTTGACTCACCCAACAAAAGATATCTTGCAGGTTTACAAATCAATCTCCCACTACGACTTTGTCGCACTTGATGTTGTGCATCTACAGGGGGGTCCATATTTTGTGGGTTAACAATTTCTAGATGAGGACCCTCATTAAGTGGATTAACCAATTCATGATTTTGTTCTTCATTAAGTTCATCATTATGTTGAACTTCTGGTTCTGTCTCTAGTTGCTGTGTATGTTCAGGTACATTTTCCCCTCTTTGAACAACCACAGGAACAAAAGCTGGAACCCCTTGAGGTTGTGGTGAAACCTGATCTGAGACTAGCTCATCAAGAATAACCTTACTCCTTGGCTTATAATTTGTCATATAGTCCTCCTCTAAGAAAGTTGCGTGAGTGCTCACTATGACCTTCTTTTCTTTTGGACTATAAAACAACCAACCTCTGGTTCCTTTAGGATAGCCTATAAATATGCATACTTCAGTACGTGAGTCCATCTTATCTGGTTTCTGTTGCACGACATGTGCCGGAGCACCCCAAATCCAAATATGGTTCATGGTGGGCTTACACCCTTTCCACAATTCTATTGGTGTCTTTGAAACCGACTTGGACGGAGCTAAGTTCAATAGATACATAGCTGTTTCTAAGGCATATCCCCAGAATGAATCAAAAAGAGATGAATAACTGAGCATAGATCTTGTCATTTCTAAAAGGGTTCTATTTCTCCTTTCAGCAACTCCATTCTGCTGGGGTGTCCTTGGAGAAGATAATTGTGAAACTATCCCCTCTTTGATCAGGTAAGACCTGAACTCTCCAGATAGGTATTCACCCCCTCGATCAGATCGAAGAGTCTTAATTTGAACACCTAGATGCTTTTCTGCCTCAGCCTTGAACTCTTGGAATTTTCCAAAAGCTTCAGACTTGTGACGCATCAGATACACATGTCCGAATCTAGAGTAATCATCAGTAAATGTGATGAAATACTGATACCCTCCTCTGGCTTGGACATTTATTGGTCCACATACATCAGTATGTACCAATTCCAGCTGAAGTATGGCACGTTTTCCCTTGGCCTTGAAAGACCTCTTAGTCATTTTACCCTCTAAACAGGATTCACATACTGGTATCGGTTCAAAGTACAGGGATTTCAAAATCCCACTTTTGACCAAACCTTGTATCCTGTTAGAGTTAATATGACCCAATCTCAAATGCCAAAGATAAGTTTCATTTGAAACTTTTCTTTTCTTTGATGAATTAATATGCTCAACGTCTTTTAATTCAACATGATTAACTTCACGGGGAATAGGATTAAGGAAATAAAGACCATTAAGCTTTACACCAGAACAAATAAAAGAAGATGAACTTCTTATTGAAACTGAGGAATTAAACTGAACTGTCAAACCATGTTTATCCAAACAACTAACAGAAATTAAATTCCTCTTAAAATCTGGAATAAATAAACAGTCTTCTAAAACCAAAGTTCTGCAATTATCAAAAGATAATATAACTTGTCCTACTGCTACTGCAGACACAAGCTCCCCAGTTCCAAGCTTCAAATCTCTTTGTCCTTTACTTACAGGCAAGCTATGTTTGAACCACTGCAAAGAGTAACAAACATGGTTAGTGGCTCCTGAATCAATGATCCATTTATCATCGTGATTCTCCACTAAACAAGCCTCAATCACATGTAAATTACCCATGCTAGGCGTAGCAAACATGTCATCAAGAGTCTGGAGCATTGTTGCTCCACTCTCAATCATGCTCACTTGCTCCTGAAGGTGATTGGCGAGACTGGCCAAAATGTAGCAGCGAACCGACACATTCGCCTTCTCCCATCTATCCTTCTCCTGCTGAAATCGAGTCCGAATTGCATCAGATGCATCTGCAGCAGGCTGCGCTGGCATAGGAGTAGTGAGAACAAAGTTGAGCTTTTCATATTGAAGAACAATATCCAAATTAGTTTTCCATTGTTTGTAGTTTGTACCATCCATAGGTTTTTGGCTCAAGATAGTAGCTAAAGGATTGAATAAAGACATTTTTTTGAAAATAAGGAAAAGCACACTAATTACAAACTAGATTTAACAACAAACAGATATAGGCTAGTAGATTGTAATAACTACTATTCGTTTATTGTTTAACAATCCATTAGTTATCTTTACAAGGCTTACGATGGGCAAGATTCTTGTAAAACTAATATTGTTAATTTGGGCCTTCAGTTCCATGGCCAGAGCCTCGATGGGAGGGTTAACAATTTTACCAAAGTTGAATGTATTTAACCATTGTTTACTTTCAAAATTATCTTTAGTGTCTAAGTGTTGCCGACGATGGGCCATACAAAACTTTACTAAAATTTTGAAAATATTAAGGTTTAATCTAGCGAAATCCGATTATCCTTATCCGATGGGGCTTCAGCGACAACCATTTCACTAATAAACCCACAATTAGGGCCCGTAGGTTTTAAAATTAAATACTTAATTTAAAACCTTCACCCATTCAATATTTTAAATTTAGAATTTTCAATTTCCAAGAATTTGTTCAATTTAGAGTAAATTATTAGGTATCTAAAATCTAGTCATGATTGGCAGAGTGTGCGTCACATGACCATTTTAAATAACCAACAAAATACTCCAAAAGGTACAATTCTCTTAGGAAATTGCCTGGATTATTTGTCTAGACTTTAATTCCACAATTATTATTCCAGATTTTAAAATCATAATAAATGATGATTAATGCAGAGATTTTAATTCCGCAATCAATTAATCCAATTATTATTCTAGATTTCAAAATCATAATAAATGATTATTAATGTCTAGATTCTAATCCCACAATTAATTAATACAATTATTATTCTAGATTTCAAATCATAATAAATGATAATTAATGTAGAGATTCTAATCCCACAATTAATTAATCCAATTATTATTCGAGATTTCAAATCATAATAAATGATAATTAATGTAGAGATTCTAATCCCACAAGTAATTAATCCAATTATTATTCTAGATTTCAAATCATAATAAATGATAATTAATGTAGAGATTCTAATCACACAATTAATTAATCCAATTATTATTCCAGATTTCAAATCATAATAAATGATAATAAATGTAGAGATTCTAATCACACAATTAATTAATCCAATTATTATTCCAGATTTCAAATCATAATAAATGATAATTAATGTAGAGATTCTAATCACACAATTAATTAATCCAATTATTATTCCAGATTTCAAATCATAATAAATGATAATTAATGTAGAGATTCTAATCACACAATTAATTAATCCAATTATTATTCCAGATTTCAAATCATAATAAATGATAATTAATGTAGAGATTCTAATTACACAATTAATTAATCCAATTATTATTCCAGATTTCAAATCATAATAAATGATAATTAATGTAGAGATAATCTAAAGAATCTCGCATAAATGCATACAATGGACTAGTATGATAGTTATTATGCATTTATGACATGTGATTATGCAACAATATGGCATCTTCCTATTCTATATGACATGTTATTTACAGACATCATGATAATCGCATATATAATTCATACAATTAACTTTAATCCATGGCTTTCCTAAAAAAAATAGGAATTAAAAAAAATTTACAACTTTGGAATTCCTCTTTTGTCAGCCCATAGTATCTGTCTCTAGCCTCTTTAGGGTATCTATGGGCACAAAAGTCCAAATACCCATACTTTAGCTAGAAACCCTAGGACACACAAGAGGAACCCTAGCCGTCACTCCTGTCAATGCCTTCAGCCGAAGTCATCTCATCTTCTTCGCAGTTTCTTGATCTCCAACTTTTACAGAATTTTGAAAAATACATAGAAATTCCAAAATAAAATTAAAAATAGCAAGGAGGAAACCTAATCATATGGGATTAGCCTCCTTGTTACAAATCAAGAAATACACGAGAAAATCTAACCATGGATTAAAGCGATTTACCGATTGAAATTAAAACTAATACCAAATATGAATTATAAACGAATAGCTACCATGAAATAAATAACAAATATAGAAAAAAGATGCCATATTTTCGAAAAAATAATTTTCGAAAAAAAAACCACATAAAATATAAATTAATATCAAAACTCGGTTCTTTTCCTCATCGCTATTGGCTCTGATACCAATTGTAGGAATCTCACCAGAAACGCGGAAGCGTATCGTACCACGCGATAAGGAAAAGTTAAAACCTTCATTGTTTTGATTACCTGGAAAGATGCAGCGATCTGAAAGCTTCTCCACGAACAGTCCTCATATCTGAAGAGCGATCTACAAGCCTCTCCACGAACAGTCCTCGTCTGCTCTATGATCGATCTTCCAGACTATCTCTCGAGGGGAATAGGATGGTTGTGTGGGCAACCGTTCAGATGATGAACGTCTGCCTCTAGAGTTTGTTTCTGATGAGAGCCTCCTTATGCGTCTCTTTCTCTCAAGCAGGTGAAAGTAGGATTATATGCTACTTCACCCAAGACCTAACCCTAAACCACATGGGCCATAGAGTTCTTAGGCTGTAGTCTCAATTAAGCCTTATTGGGCTTAAGTGACCAAAGAGCACATTAACCCAACAAATTGAACCACAAGTGGCCATTACTCTTCTAATTCTGACGTTCTGCAATTGAGCATGGAAAGGTGAAGTGAAGGCGCTAAAAATTAATTAGATCTTCCAGTGAAAGAATATACATAAACATGTACTTTTTTAAAGCCACCCCTTTTCAAACTTCCTATCCTTTAATTTTCAATGCAAGTTAGTTTATATTAGGTGTTGTTATCTAATTAGCTTATATTTAAAATGTGATCTAATAATACAAGTCGATCCACTTGATAAGGATGTGTGGCACATAACTCTCACAAGGTCTTTAATTCTAATTTTGATATGAAAACCTTGTTGATGGGAAATTCATAAGAAATTTTGTAAGTGTTTTTGGAATATGAAGGCATGCTCAGAAATCTGAACATTGCCAGTTCCCAGACCCAACTCATCATTTAAATTTTTAACATTAAAGCAGAATCATATATTATATCTAAGATCTAATAAATTCAAACCCAATTGAGAAATTATGTCAGCATACTTTTTATAGAGTTAAAACACAATATCTTTCTTAAAAGATAATAATAATATCAGCGATTTTCTATTCATTCTAATCACTGTTGGTCAAAATTCACGATCTGCAATGTCTACAAATGCTTACTTTTTCATGTTACTATTTTTTTTTTTTTTTTAGCTTTTTCCAGAATGGATCGACGTCATGCTGTAATAGCTTCATTATGAAATTACATATGATCACTTCTCTAGAAAAGAACAATTGTCTGAGTCAAACACTTGTATCAAACAATTAAAGACGGACTCTCCAAATAATATGTGTGTGTGTTCATGTTGGAACAGATAATTCTTGTGGCCATTCACTAGTATTCTTTTTTTTTTTTTAATTTTAAACCGAAATTCACTAGTATTCTAACAATCGAAGACTTTTCTTACGAGGTACATTCTAATAGTTATTTTATGTCGTAGTGGAATATAAATTAGTAACATCTATGCCAAACTATAGCACGCGGAACAGATGAATCATTTAAATAGTAACACTTGTGATATATATATAGAGAGAGAGAGAGAGAGAGAATCAGAAAAGTAAATGGACTTTCTTTAATCCTATGATTGCTGACTCATAGGAAAGACTTTATTAGTTTATGTTCCCCTTCTATCTTTTGACAGACCTTCCTTAATAGGAGTCTTGTACATTGAGCTGCCATTTTTATTTATATTCCCCTTCTATATATACGTGCCGACGGCAACAATAAGCTAATCAGCTCAATGCAAACTTGAAAATTGAAAGAGTTGTTTGAGATTGTAAGGGCGAGTGAAATGATTATGTCCACTCCACATGAGGTTGGCAAAATGTTGAGCAGCTTTGTCCGTAAGGTGAACAGAATCAAAATACACAAAATCATTAACATTCTCGCATAACTCATATTTTTTAATCCCTCTTTTGCCTCCACAGCTAAAATCTCCCCTATATGAGCCTCCTCCACAGCAAGCTATCTCCCCTTCTTTGAAATCTTCCCAACAAACAGTTCGAACAAATTATGCATATTACACACACACATAGTAGTCCATCAGGGATTTGATATATTCTAGGGTCCTGAATATAATACTCAATTAACTAATTTGAAAATATTAAGGAAGTTATATAAATTATTCTGAATCTTTAAATTTATCATTTTTATCCAAAAAAATTCATCTGAGTTATAAAATAATATACAATCTAATGATATGTATAAATATTTTAAATAGATTATGTAACATATGTTATAATTAAGTAATTTTTTTAAATTTCTCCAAATTAGTCGATCAGGTCTTATATTAAGGATTGGAGGTATTAATACGATTAAGATAAAATTGCTTCAAACTATATACTCCCTCTGGTTCTTCATATAAGATATATTTGAGAAATTGATTTTGTTCCTAAATATATAATTTTTCATATTTATCAATTTTTTCCTAATTTATCTATATTGATGCTCCTTCGATAATAATTAAAGAAGACAATGAATAAAGAAATTAAAGAAGATGATTAAAAGGTTTTGGAAAATAAATATAATACTAACTAACTTCTTTATCTAATTAAAATTAGATAAATATATCTTATATTAAGCACCAGATAAAATATTTTAATTAGGACATATTCATAAGCATACAAATTTTATTTAAAAGTCTTTTGTATAGTCATCTCTTCTAAGATAAAAATTTCCCCTCTAAAAGCCGCATAAATATTTGATTTTGTTGTGTAAGGTAAGGGCATGTTATAAGTTTTAAGGGCATACCGTATTTGTAAGGGTATCTCATAACTTCGACAAGAGCACCGTAAGAGTCAGTGAGAGAGTATTTGAATCCCTCAAGTTGTTTCTTCAGTTTCTGAAGCATTATGGGAAGAGCTCTTCTGTGTAATCTTGCAATTGCCGAAGCTTCTCCTTTCTGGCACTCATCTAAGCTGCTTCCATTCATAAAGATCCTTACTATTGGATAGCAATTAATAGGACCCACATTAAGCAATCCGAATTTTCTTCCACCTTCCTCGTAAATAACCTTTGATTTATAATACAAAGAGACTTAGGATTGAAAGCTAGATGAAAAATAATACTACCCCGGAAAGCTGATTTTTTAAAAAGATATTAATAAAGCTAATTATATTATTTAAAAAAATTTAAATAGATATTATATTTAGGATGTGAGGAAATACTACCTCCAATCCTTAATATAAAAGTTAGTTGATTTTATTTTTTTTTAAGAAATTAAGGATGCAAAACGAATTACTTGATTATAATATATGTTGTATATCATTAAATTATATATCAGTTTATAAATCAAGCAAATTAGTTTAGAGAAAAACAATAAATATAAACACTTGAATATAACTTATTTGACTCCCTCAATCTTTCCAACAAATGTAAACCCACTCTACTTTATAAGGAGGAGAAGAGTGAGTAATTCTCAATCATAAAAGCGAATAATTAGTTGGGATCATTTTTTTATATACCTGGATGACGCTTGATATGTTTCCAATCACAAAATCAACAAATTCTTGAGGATGTTGAATATTAAGAACAGTAGTACTTGAGTTTGAGAACAAAGCAAAGATATAATCATTGCTTCCAACTGCAATAATGTACACAGCATTTGCCAGAAATTTCTTGGCTTCGCCATCTCCTAGTTTCTTCTTCAATACCTTGCTAACTTGTTTGAAGTAACTTGCCTGAGTTTTCAGGTCTATCACCTAATAAAAATAAGTAATAAAATAATAAAATTATCATAATCCACTGTGCGCGCGCGGGCGCGCTCTCTACAATAATTAATATATAATGAGACTGATGATATATACAGTTCCTTGACGATTTTCAGGCAGAGCTCCAGATCCTGCAGATGCAAAATTAACCCCAAAGATATAATTATCAAGGGACGATGCCGGATGCAGATATGGTAGTAACAATGGCAACTTGGCATATTCAGCTGCATCCAGCATCCACAACAAAAGTTAACTCAAAAAAAAAAAAAAACTTGACACTTTAAGAATAATATGAATATATGTATGTGTGTCTGTGTGCGCGCATACGTACGCATATGTATGTATATGTATAGTTGCAAAAATCCATACACTTGTAGGTATGTGACAAAAACACACTAAACCCTATTGCTATGATCCCTCGTATATACCAATGAAATCTGGGATGACCCTTCCATCGGAAAATCTTCCGGTGGGATACTTGAAGTAAGTTTCGCCATATGGATCGTAGTTTGCCCGAGCTGAGGTGGTGGTGTTGATGTAGTTATTGTTTCCCGCATCAAATCGTGAGTCTCCAAATACAAACAAGGCTGCTTGCTTTTCCGGGAGGCAAATTTTGCTTTGGCAGCAAGTTATTTGAATAGAAATAATTACATGAAAAACCAATATGAAATACATGAAAAGCCTCATACTTCCCATGTTTTCACTTGCCTCCTATATATGTTTGCTGGGTCTTAGGTATATATTTGGTTGCAAATTTGACAACTTAATGATAGGCCTTGGTAGAGCTTTTTTGTATAAAATTAAAAGTTTAGGAAGCGTATCTATTGTCAAGTTTATAAGTCAGTCAGTTATTATATTTTGCAAATACTAAAAAATATTTAAGAGAAATATATATTTCGCCTTGTTGATTATTGAGGGTGGCAATACTATAAGGCTAATATTTTGACAGCGCCTATATGTTGAATATAGTAAGTGATTAAATAATATACGACGTCGCATCGTACTCGTCAATCAGTATTGCGTATACGTTAACACTCACTAAAAAATGGTGCTGGATATATAATGTTAATATTCATTATCAAACGGTATTGACTTTGTGTTTAATATTCAAAAGGTGACGACTTTGTGTTTAGATTAACCGTATGTACGTAATGTTTCAGTGTGTATGCGTGTTTATTTTTGGGTCCCAGTTTTTTTAGTCTTGGAATTTAAAATTTTAAATAAACTATATTTCCATTATGGAAACTACAAATTGTTAAAAATATAGAAATCAACCTATAGGGAAAAAACGTATATTCTACATTCACTAATCATTTGCTATATATAACTCCACTTTATGAAAGATTAATCAATACTAGTTTGAAGTGAAATAATTTGTTAAGCCAAACTTGTTACTTTAATTTATTGAAATTTCGAGGAAAACACACTTTGCAATCAAAATACTTTTTTTATAATGTAATGAAAATACTTTTTAATTGTATAAATGACTTGGCCAATAAACAGTAGACAAGAAAGGAGAAATTCAAAATATAATTAATTGAACCACCCTAAAAAAGATTAATCACCATATGGAGAGAAGCTTGCTTGGACAGATATATATAATATGATTTTGTTAATGTCGTACTGACATAGAATTGGTCTAATAGTGTAAGGTCCCGTTAGATCTTTTGGGTCTTGAGTTCAAATTTCAGATGAGACACTTGTGTTGGGAGGAGCTGTCACAAATCTTAAATGGATACTGGAATGATACTTTATATATATATATAATTGCTATTTAATTTCCAATAACGACATAAAAAAAATGACTATTAATGAAGGGAATGGTGGTTGAATCAAATTATGCTTAATAGCAACAAAGAGGAAAATTCGACTCTCTTAAAATATTCGTAGGTAATAAATATGATCATCCCATATATTCAATAAATGGCTAAATGTTTTTTCAAAGCCTCCCTGTTCAAACTTCAAATTTTTCTTGCAAATTGAGTAATCTATTTGCATGACGCTTTCAAATGATTATTGTAACATGCTTATTATATTGAATATGATATACTCTATATAAGCTCAAATGATCTGAAAAAATTCTTTACGTTGAACATTTCTAAGAGTAATAGATTAATCTCACAAATAGAATATAAACCGTATATGAAAGTCAACCAACATAACATAGCAATCCATACAACATATATAAAGCATTTGTAATCTATAATGCAAATAACATATAGCCAACACAGCATATACATATCTCATAACCATAGAACTAGGTATACCATGTGGCATGAATCGAGACCCAACAAACAATCGACTGGAACTTACCGAGAGTCCTATCTAGAACCGCAAGAATTCTCAATCGGAAGCGTTCAAGTCGTCTGATTGCAATTGGTTAGTCACCTAAAGACTTCCGTCCAATAGGCCTTACCCCATCTCTATCCATCGGGAAGATGCTCCACGGTCAACCCTTCCGCTCAATTGAGCCACAAGTATGTGATAGTAGAGTTACTACCTGATTGCTTTACAATCTTCAACTGGCTCCAAGTCTGTTTAATTGCTTCGGGCAATGGTCGGGTCCTATTAGTATACATTTACTGATGGCGAGTTATTATTTGTCCAAACTCTTCGTAGTCTCAAATATCATGGAACTAGACTTAATGTAAGGCTATTGAGCCCATATTAACCCTCAAATGTCCATTTTAATTTTTGAAGGCCAAAATATATATTTTGGGCCTTACTTTTCATTTATATTCCTAGGCCTAATTTTGCCATTTATTATGAAATCTTTGGAAAATCATAATTAATTCCGTATAACTCTGATTGGGATGAAACGAATTTCTCTTCGAAGCTCTATAAATCTATCTTAAGGGAAAAATAATCACAAGATTTATTGATAGTTATATCATTCTCAAAATTCCAAAATGTAGATATAACTTAACTCTTTACATAGAATTTTCTGATTAAAAACTTTGAAAAATCACAACTAATTATATAAATATCCAAATGGGTTGGTTCCAAAGCCTATATTTCAAGAAAAAAATATATGCAGGAGTCATTCCCACACATACAAATCTAGAACCAACAATAATCACATACTGTCCAAAATTTGTTCTAGATTCATATGTCAAATTCAAAAATTCATATCTTTCAGAATATAAGTCCATTTGATCCGCTCTCGGGCTCATTTTCAAACTTAAAATGGGTACCACATTATGTCCATGGAAACACTTGAAAGTTTGCCATTTCAAAATCAGCCCCAAAAAAGATCACTTATTTCTGGAAACAGAAATGTTCCGGTGTTCATTGAAAAATCATAACTCTCATTATACACATTAATTTTATCTATTCTTTGGCTTCCATCAAAGCTTATTATTTTTACTATTAACACACCAAATTTCATGGAAAAACTCAAAGATTCCTCATTCCAAATTGGAGCTCGAAAATGATCATTCATTTCTAGAGTCTGACATTTTCAGTGCACATAGGTCAACTTTGAAAAATCATAACTCTCATTACACACATTTTTTTGGAAAAATCATAACTTCAAAAATTACTGTTTACTTTTGAAAACTAACATTTTCCAGTTTTCAGTGTCTAATTTTAAAAAATCATAACTCTCATTATATATGTCCATTTTGGGTGTTCTTTAGCTTGTTTTAAAGCTCAAGATGTATACTATTTACTGCCCAAATTTCATGGTAAAACTAGGATGTTTACCTATGAAACAAAAGCACACAGAATCCTTTGTTTTCTGCCCAAAAAGCATAGGTGTTTCGTGTCTTTGTTTTTTCCTTCCAACCAGACGGCAAACCAACATACTAGGGCCATGAAAATAAGAAGGAAAAGACTTAAGGAACTCCCCTTGGTTGATTCCTCAAGCTTACACGAACGTTTGGTCCTTCGTCACTGTTTCTCGTTCTCAACATTCTCATCTCTATCTCTCAGCTCTGACTCTCTCTCTCTCTCTCTCTCTCTCTCTCTCTCTCAACGTGTTTCTATTTCTTTCTCTGTTTCTCTGGGCTAGAGGGATTATAATGAGGGAGTGTGCTGGGCTCAAGAGGATGTGGCTGTGTTGCTGCTGACGTGAGAAGGATGGTGATCTCTTGCTGCCTTTGTGTTTTCGTGTCTTAGCCAAAACGTTTTCTATGTCTCACTCCTCTGCGTTTTTACGTGAAAGATACTGTTGTGATCTCTTCTGCTTCTGGTGTTGGGCCAAAATGAGATAACAACAATTGCAAGGAGTATGCGGCCTGTCTTTGCTATCCAAAACATATGGGTGAGTTGGATAATGAAAGAAAGAATAATAGGGAAGATGAAATATATGTGTGGGCTGAATTGGTTAATGGATTATGGGATAGAGAGGATTGTTTCATTGGGCTTGTTTTGTTGTTTCAGACCCAATATTGAAAAAGAGAATTGGGCTTGCTTGAGTGTATATATATGTATGTATGAATGTATTGTGACACCACTAAAAATGAACCCACTTAATCTTCTTTAAGACAAATATTTGCAATTAAGTCCTTTTGTTCATTTAATTGCAAATATTGGATATATATTAGAAATAAATCATTAATTCTATGTAAGGATTTTTCTTTCCCAATTAATTTTTCCTAGACCATAAAGTATAACTTCTGAAATTTTTAGGCCTAAAATTGTCCTTCACAAATATTCCTTGAACTTATTCCTTTCTCAAATTAAATTTAAGGAAACATAAACCTTAATTTTCAATAAATAATACTATAATTATTCAGGCCAAATTTCACAATTTAATTTCCCATTCATTATTCCAAATATTCAAATCCCGGAATTTGGAATGTTATATCGTTTTTGTTAAGGTGCAAGTCCCCGGAAGTTTAAATCTAACTTTGAAAAAAAAATAAAGTAGATGACACATGGACTTCTGACACAAATTTACACCTTAACAAAAATGATGTGAAAGACATGTTGACTACCGGCTCAACATATTTAGTCAACTAACAATCAAAATTAACTGGGATATCGGGAAAGATAAAATTGCCCCTCATAAATCTTTCAGGACAAAATTACTCCTTAATAAAACTTCCGGAAAAAAGATTGCCTCATAACCTAAATTAAAAATTCCCCTCCCTGACGGGCGTTTAGAAGTAATGGGGCAAGTGAGGGTTGGGCATTACCATATTTGGAAGGATATTTCATTACTTCAATAAGGGCACCGTAACAGTCGGTGAGTGAGTATTTGAATCTCTCAAGCTCTTTCTGCAGTTTCTGTAGCATTTTGGGAAGAGCTCTTCCTTAAATCTTGCTATTTCTGAAGCTTCTACTTCCTGGCACTCATGCAAGCTGCTTCCATTTTTAACCATCCTAGGTATTGGAAAACAACTCAATGGCCCCACATTAAATAACGCGAATTTTCTCCCACCTTCATGATAAATTTCCTGCTGTGTATATATATATCACTACAAAAAAAACAGTTTTTTGCGGCGGAAAAATTCCGTCGCAAAAAAGCCATTTTTCGTCGCAAAACTGATTTGCGACGGAATTTGCGGCGAAAAAAGTTCCGTCGCAAAAATCGCCCACACAAACCAATTTTCCGTCGCAAAATTGCTTTTTTCCCTCGCAAATTCAGAATTTTGCGAGGGAATATTTTTCCTTCGCAAATCCTTGAATTTGCGAGGGAAAATCCTTTCCCTCGCAAACTCTGAAGATTTTGCGAGGGAAAGGATTTTCCCTCGCAAATTCAAGGATTTTGCGAGGGAAACATTTTTCCCTCACAAATTTCAATTAATTTTAAAAAAAATATAAAAAAATTTTAAAAAATAAAATAATTACATAAAAAATTTTAAAAATTATAAAATAAGAAGACTTATATATTATAAAAACAAATTGTAACAATCATAAGAGTTTACATAGGAAAAACAAATTATAATGTTTCGACTGGGCTTTTTCCTGACGCATTTTAGCTAATGCAGCCTGCTTCTCTATAGCTTCTCGAGCCTCCTCTTCCTCCTTGCACAGCTTCAGCAGTTTCCCCCTAGCCTACACATAAATATTATAAACATTAAACTACCTCTACAACAATTGCTAAACTTGACATATGATTTTAATGAATATACCAGATTCAACCTGGATAACATAAAATAAAATAATAATAAAAAAAAAAGAGAACATAGCATTCTATCTTTCAGATTCTCTCAACAAAAGGATAACACATATATGTAAATGCGTACATAGGTCTATCTTCTTCTTGCATTGCATCACAGTTAGGTTCAACTTAAATGCAAACATTAAGCATCTTAACTCTTAAGCATAAATTAAGGCTGACACTATGCATCATAGTTAGGTTCATGCATGATAAATAAAATTTTCTTTACATCTTTTAATGCGCGTGTGTGTGTGTTCTGTATAAATTAGCAATCATGTGACCTTCAAACATCAAAATAGATTCCACAAATTTCCCAACCTTAAATCTGTATCAAAATCAATTTAAATCAAAGAAAAACATACACTAAATTCGTCTTATCCCTCTTGAAACATCTAACAAATATAATATAAAATACCTATTCCAAGATCACACTCCTTATTGCTTAAGTTATGAGAAAACCCCCAAACTCCACTCTTTCTGTTTCTTTCTGAACGACCAGCACCAAAGAAATAAAAATGAAGGGCTTCAATCCCTCGCTGTAAACCCCATGTTAAAGAGGAAACATATATGGCAGCACTTTGAAGAACTTAAGCTATTAACCCATTCACACATAAACGCAGCAAAGACACAATATATATAGCAGCAATTTGAAGAACAGACGAAAGAAGAAAGTTTCGAGCACACCCACCCACGCACATGGAAACGGCAAGGAAGAGAAGGGACGAAGTTTTCGTGCAGGACTCTCACTGAGAAAAAGATAAAGAAACCAGATATCCGGTGAGTCCTTTGAACGGCGGCAACGGTTCGAACCTCGAGAAAAAAACAGTGTAGCTATGGACCTCGAGAAACAGAGTCTGGCAAAGCTCGATCCGGCGACTGGTACAGCGACGAGGCTTCGACTGAACAGATCGGCGACAAATTTCAGCAACGATCCTTCGAACCTCAGATCGGCGACAACAGCAGCGACGAGACTGATCGCCGTAAAAGAAACGATGGCCAAATTGCAAGAACAATTTGGAGAAAATTGCAGCGGAAATCAAACCAGTGCCCTAATCGCGTGGACAAATTGCAGCGCTCAGTTTGTAGAATTATTAGGGTCGACTTGGTGCAAGAAACCGGATCTTGAATTCCCAATGGGTTTCTGGCCGGGAGGGTTGAGAGCGAGGGTTTGTAGACGACAGAGCAGCGATCGAGGGATTTGGATTGAAAAAAACATAAGAGAGCAATGAAAATTATATTTAAAAAAAATACATATTATTTTGCGAGGGAACAAAGTTTCCCTCGCAAAAGTCACTATTTTGCGAGGGAAACGTGGTTCCCTCGCAAAATTGGAGACTTTTTGTGAGGGAAATTCCATTCCCTCACAAAAATAAGGGAAAATTTTCACCCAATTCCATTCATTTTGCGACGGAACAACATTCCCTCGCAAAATGGGCATTTTTTGCGAGGGAATTTTTTTTCCCTCGCAAAAAGCTTTCATTTTGCGAGGGAAAGACTGTTCCCTCGCAAAATGGGGGGAATTTGGCGGGAATTTTCCCCCCAATTTCCCCCCCATTTTGCGAGGGAACAATCTTTCCGTCGCAAAATGGGCATTTTTTGCGAGGGAATTTTTTTTCCCTCGCAAAAAGTTTTCATTTTGCGAGGGAAAGATTGTTCCCTCGCAAAATGGGGGGAATTTGGCGGGAATTTTCCCCCCCAATTTCCCCCGCATTTTGCGAGGGAACAATCTTTCCCTCGCAAAATTGGCATTTTTTGCGAGGGAATTCTTTTTCCCTCGCAAAAAATGCCCATTTTGCGAGGGAAATATTTTTCCCTCGCAAAATGGGGGGAAATTGAGGGGATTTTCCCCCCAATTTCCATCAATTTTGCGAGGGAACAGTCTTTCCCTCGCAAAATGAAAGCTTTTTGCGAGGGAAAAAATTTCCCTCGCAAAAAATGCCCATTTTGCGAGGGAAATATTTTTCCCTCGCAAATTTACCCAAATTTGCGACGGAATTTTTTTCCCTCGCAAATGCCGTCGCAAATTTTGCATTTTCTTGTAGTGTGTATATATATATATATGAAGTCAAGAATTGCTAGATAGTTTAAAAACAATAATTCACTAATATATATACATATATATAGAGCAGCTGAAGAAACATAGATAGATGGATAGGAAGAGCGCAACAAAGATTATTATATCTCTGTATTTCTTGGACGAAAGATACAACTTGTGTGTGCTAGAGATCACCATATTACAATCAGACGATAGATAATAACAATTGATCGAATGCTACGGATCTCCCACACAGTTTCAATCAAAACAAAGATCAAATCACTAGCAAGATCCAATTGACAACTCCACCAAGATTTGTGTGTTTCAAATCACCCCACAAAATTTCAGTTCAATAAAACTTCATATCAATCTTTGGTGCACTCTTCCCTATCATTTATTTATATATAAGTTCAAATCTTTGCAATATACCTACCTGAATGACGCTTGATAATTGATATGTTACCAATCACAACATCAACAAATTGTTGCGGAGGATAAGGAAGAACGACATTGCTTGAGTTGACCAAGAAAGGATCAGCATAATCATTGCCTCCAACGTCAAGGATGTAAACAGATCTTGCAAGTAAGGCCTTTGCTTCTTCATCTCCTAATTTTTGTGTCAATATCTTACTCACTTGTTTAAAGTAGCTTGCTTGAGTTTTCAGGTTTACCTAATAAAATTAAGAAAATCAATAATGATTAAATTATCATGAAGGCTTCTCAATCATTGCCCACTGTGCATTATAATATAATAATTACGTACAATTCCTTGACCAGTTTCAACCTGAGCTCCAGCTCCTGCTGATGCAAAATTTGCCCTAAAGATATAATCATCCTCGTATGTTGCAGGGTGAAAATATGGTAATAACAGTGGCAGTTTGGCATATTCAGCTGCATCATCCCACAGATATATTAAACTTAAAAAGCTTGACTCTTTAACATTAATATGAATATATATATATATATAGTTGTACATTGAGATTATCAGTCATGTACTCATGTGTACCAATGAAATCTGGGATGACATGTCCATCGGAAAATCTTCCGTTGGAGTACTTGAAGAAAGTTTCGCCGTATATATGGATTGAAGTTTAGCTGAAAAAAAAGTGATGGTGTTGTTGTAGTTATTGTTTCCGACGTAAAATAGAGTCTCCAAATATGAATAAGGCTGCTTGCTTTCCTCGGGGGCATATTTTGCTTTGGCTGTGAGTGATTTGAACTAAAACGGTAACATAAAAAAACATGAAAACCCTAAAACTTCCCATGCTTAAATATGTCTCGTACGTTGCTTGTAAAATTTCAATATATATATATATATATATATATATATATATATATATATATATATATATATATATATATATATATATATAGGGTAAAAGATTTCTCTTGTCACTGGAGATAGAGTTACCTCCAGTGACCCCAAAACTACGTCGTTTTAGATTAATGAAGGGTTTATTAGTAATTTCAAGTGAATTAATGAAGGGTGTTTCTGTAATTCTGTTTATTTTTTAATCATATACATTTTACCAAAACACCCTTCATTAATTCACCTGAAATTACTAACAAACCCTTCATTAACTCAAAACGACGTAGTTTTGGGGTCACTGGAGATAACTCTATCTCCAGTGACAGGAAAAATCTTTTTCCCATATATATATATATATATATATATATATATATATATATATATATATATATATATATATATATATATATATATATGCCTTCTCAATCGATCGATCAATCAATATAGTGGAGAAAAAGACATAAGTGATTTAATTATCTTCGACTTCATACATATATAAAGGAGGCACATTAAGGTAGTGTTATTTAATATTTGCTCTCACTAAAGATTTGGTTGACTTTTTAAAGGATTGTGAAAACTAAATTGTAACATCCTCAAATTTTTAACAATTATAATAATATAAAATTGCAATAATTTTTATGAATAAATACTGAAATTCAAAATAACCAAAACTTGGGAAGTGTTACCGCTGTACTTATACTGAGACAAGTGCAAGGCTACTTTATTACATTAACTTAAATCCAAACTTAAATAAAAATGTCTTAGTCAAAGCGTAAAATAAAATAAAATAAACTAGTTAGAATTGCTCATTGCTCTTCCTCACTTCTCACTGCTAGCCTCAACAGCCCAACTTTGAAACCTGTTTCACTGAAAATCTGCTCCCTCGAAGGATCATCACAGCCCAGAACACAAACATCAACAAAAGCTGGTAATCCTAATAAACATAGATAATAATAATAATAATATAAAATATTCACATGATGATAAGAAAGAAAAATACCGTATACATATATATAATTTAAAATATTAATTTCAATACTCATCATATCTATATATTCTCATCGAATCAAATATCATTCATTATTTTTATTAATTTCATTTGGACCCCCAGTCCATTTAGTTTAGTGGGAAGAGAACCATGGTAGACCCGGAAACCTGCCAGTCTACCCTGTGACCCGGAAACCTGCCAGTCACAAATCATCAATTTGGCCATATCACAATAAAACAATTCGTCCTAATGTGCACACCTCATCCCAAAACTGCTACTAGTGTCCCGGAAACCTGCCAGACACCACTTTGGGAAGAACGGATATAGTTCACATCAAATAATATATCGAGGCATAAAGCCTAAGAGTTGTGTTCATCACTTTGGGGGTACCATCCCAAAGCTATCCTCCCACTGTTAAATTATTTTAATTACACTCATATAATAAATAGATTTCTCAATAAATATATATATATACACAGTTCCATGATATTCAAAAAGAAGAATCTTAATTTATACTTATCTAAGTTAATAACTTGGGTTTGTGATAATTTCAAAAAAAATACATATGCTTGTGACAAAGAGAATTCGTCATAAAAATTCTGTGAATATATATGATAAGTTTCAATCACAAAAGCCGAAGCAACCAAAGCAACCTCGTGAGGTATGTATATTCAATGGTAATTCATCAATCTATATATATGTTTCAATTTCAAAAACCAAAACCTTCAAAGCTATCACGTATAGGCAGGTATATGCAATCATAAATGGATTTTGCAAAAGGCTTCTTCACACAATTTGAGATTAAAAGAGTGTATACATAAAATTCAATCACTCATGCATTTGCGTACAAAATAATATTCAAAAGTTGAATGATTTTATAAAAAGTTGATTAGAATTATATAAAATATATTTTACATATAACAATCACATATGATATATTTAAGATATCAAGATTCATATGAAATTAACCTAAGACTCATGGGATTAGGATTACATTATATATATATATATATATATATATATATATATATATATATTACAATCCTATCAAAATTTATATAAAACTAACCTAAGACTCATGGGAATTAGGATTAGTAAAATAGGATGTAGAGAAAAAGAATAAGTTTAGGATTAGAAAAATAAGATGTAGAGAAAAAGAATAAGTTTAGGATTAGCAAAATAGGATGTAGAGAAGAAGAAGAAGCACGAGATGCAAGGTTGTTCTGGGGATTAGGATTACCTGGTCTCCGTTTTTGCTAGCCTCTTAGAAAAATAATTGACTCAGAGTAAGAATAGAAAAAGTAGCAGAGGAGAATAGTAAAAGAGAGAAGATGAATATTTAGGGTTCGGCTGGACCTCTACTTATAACTTAAAATTAGGGTTTAACTTTGGACTCTTTTACTCTTGTCAACTCATTAATAGGGTGTATTAAATTTAAAAAAAAAAATCAATCGACCATGACGTGAATTTAATATCATTAATAGGGTATATTAAATTAAAAATCAATCAAGCCATGATGTGAATTTAATTTCATTAATAGGGTATATTAAAATTAAAAATCAATCAATCATGGTGTGAATTCAATGTGATAGGGTATATCGCATTAATTCAATCAATCATCATATGAATTAATGTGACTTGGTTGGCGGTAGTGGACTTATTACCTAAAAACAATCATGGTCATCAATCAATCATAGCGCGAATTTAATGTGATAGGGTATATCACATTAATTCAATCAATCATGATTTGAATTAATGTGACTTGGTTTTTCTTAGTGTATAAGCAGAAAATTCCTACGACAATTAAGACTAGGAATATTTGGCCTACCAAGGTTATATAAAATAAAATAAAATGGGTTATTTCTATTAATGAAAATTCTGGGGTATTACATAAATAAATTACTTAATTATGACATATATTATCAATAGATTATTATACACTCCTTCCAATCCTTTTTAAAAGCAATTTTTTTCTTAATTGCGCACAACGAAGTGACAATTAACATTAGTCAAAAACAATAAACATATTTAAAAAAAATATCAGATTCTTCCAAATATGCCTTTATTTATGAAAATTTTATATGAAAGAGAATAAGTAAAAAATATGAGAGATAATGATAAATGATTAAATGAAACAGAATTAGTGGTGAGTGGGGAATAATTAATATAAAGATATGTAGTTGATAGGGGTTGAAAAGGAAAAAGTAGTTTAAATTGAGACACGGAAAAAATTTGCTCACCACTCTGATCCTATTTATAAGTTCCTTTTAACCAAAAAATTTGATCCTATTTATAAGTCCATTTTGACTAAATAAATGATATTGTGACAATTTTGTCTATATTATTATACCAATGAAAATAGTGAGAGAGAATAAAAAGTTGAAAGGCACTCATTTATAAATGAGGGTAAAGTTGAAAATTGACCACATAATCATTGAGTTATCTAACTCTCCTTGGTATGTGTGATTTGGTCAAAAAGAACTCATAAATAGGATCAGAATGGTATATAAGAATCAACATCAAGAGAGAGAAATTTGCTTATAAAAAGAATGGGATGAAATATAAATTTATAAGCCAAACAAAATAATTTGAAAAAAATAATTAATATAAATGATTTAAAATAGTTTATTTAGTTTCTTTAATCTACTAAAAAAAAAGTCATATGTCTCTTAATTATATTAAGGACGGGAGGATGTATGATGCATGCATAAAGCTAATGAGTAAGGAGAACTCATCTCATCTGAACCATCCAGATGAGATCTAGATGGTGTAGATTTAATTTTTTTCACTGGAGATTTTTAAATGAAAAATCATTTTTTTTAGAAAAATGTTAGTTGAAATATTTTCTATATTTTAGATTTTATACCTATTAAAATAATTTTTTTGAAACACAAAAAGTAAAAAAGATTAAATCTAGACCGTTCAAATCTCATTGAAAGGTCCAGATAAGACAAACTCTCCCTACTCATCCAAACGATGTGGATGTAGGGAAACTGGTTTGAAGCTAAAGGGGTGGAATTGATCAAACCATATTTTGATGTGTTATTTCATGATTAATTTGGAATTTAACCATGTTAATTGGGTCAAAAATGTATTATTTATGATTAATTTGGATTAATGAGTGATTACATGCACTGCAAAAAAAATCAGATTTTGTGACGGAATTTTTCCGTCGCAAAACACGTTTTGCGACGGAATTTGCGACGGATTTGGTCCGTCGCAAAATTAGGCGTCGCAATTTGCGACGGACACTAAAAATCCGTCGCAAATTTAGAAATTTGCGACGGAATGAAAATTCCGTCGCAAATTTGCGACGGAATAAAGTTCCGTCGCAAATTTTCTAGATTTGCGACGGAAGTTTTATCCGTCGTGACGGACGTTTAATCCGTCGCAAATTCAGAGGATTTGCGACGGAACTTTATTCCGTCGCAAATTTCAGATTTTTTTAAAAAAAATAATTTTTTTTATTTTTTAAATTTCGATTTGCTTTAAAAATATTTATTTTTCTTTTTCTTAAAGATTCTAATTTTCATTTTTTTAAGATTAGTGACTAATTTTAAATTTTTTTAAAAAATAACTTTTTTATTCTTATCATGAATTTTCATATACCTTCAGGATTATACTCTACTGATCAGTTTAAGCCGAATTATAAAACAGAAAACCAATTACAAAATCAAATTCTATAATCTACTTATCATTTAGGCCGATCCTAATATCTAGGAATTATAAAATAGAAATGCAATTATAAAATTCAAATTCTATAACTAATATCTAGGATTATAAAAGGCAGATCCTAATATCTAAGAATTATAAAAGGCAAATCCTAATATCTAGGAATTTAAATTACAAAATTCTATAGAAATGCAATTACAAAATTCAAATTCCATATCCAATTAGATCCTAAAATATCTCTAACTACCAAGATTATATATTATACAGAAATTTAACATATAACAAGAAAAAAATAAGGTTCCACAGAGTACAAATCAGAACAAGTTTAAATGATATTCAAATAATTCAGAACGGATTCACAAAGTGTCTTCAATCAATGGGAGAAATTACTCCTAAACAAATAATAATTGCAATTCAAGCTCCATACGACATGTTCCAAACAATTTAAAAAACCTACAGAGATGATATTCTCCAAATCTAGGATTGGCTATTTGGTGACGCAAATGCTGGATGTTCTCTGAAGTTGGCCGAAGGAAGTAAACAGCCTTGAGATGCGACATAGATTCCCTTGACTTCGAAATGGAATCCACCAACTCTACCAAAAAGACCTCTTTCTGAAGAAGCTCTGATTGTGAATAGACAACACTCACAATACTTACCTGCACCAATTTGAGAAAGATATCCACTCATACTCAACCGCAGATTTCCAACTCTCAAAGAAATTCAAGAAAGTTGAAATTGAATTCCTTCAGTAAATTGATCTATGATTTTAAAACTGAACAATAAAATAGCAGGCAAAACAAACATAAAAATAGGCACTGATCTAGCACTAATTATTGTAGGTGATACAGTACGGGAGCAAAACTTAATGCGGCTGGAAGCTGATGCAACACTAATATCACTTGCCCAAATGATTAGAAATTGCAAATGGGTAAACAGAATTTGAATGAACAAACGTCGTAATTCAGAGCAAAGGGTTACAAGTGCCAATTCCAACTATAGAGCACCAATTACAAAGATGGTTAGTAAGGGGTCGTACGTTTGAGAATCTAATATAAGAACCTTCATGCCAGAGATGTCTTGCAACATCCGGCTGATATAATCCCGTACCGCCGATATCAGCACCATTATTTCCGGTTTCAAGACCGGTGAATCCCTCAGTTCCTGGTTATTGATCTTTCCCTTGACGACGACGATGAAAGTTCCAATATGGCTGGTGCGAATCATGAAGGGAAGGCCCACGGCGGCGGAGGCGATCGGAAGGAGGAGTGGTGGTGGCGGCGACGAGAACGACGGACGGTGGTGGCCAGAAGGGAGAGGACGAGCGACGAGGTGGGAAGAGAAGAAAAATTTCGACAGTGAGACGGAGGAAATGTCTCAAAGTTGGGACTTAAAGAGATTTTGCGACGGATTCATAATCCGTCGCAAAATCGCGCTTTTTGCGACGGAAATCAACTTCCGTCGCAAAAAGCAAATTTTGTTTGCGACGGAAATAACTTTCCGTCGCAAAAAGCAAATTTTTTTGCCACGGAATTGAGTTCCGTCGCAAAATAGAGGGAATTGAAGGCCCTTTTTGCCGTTGATTTGCGATGGAATTACATTTCCGTCGCAAAAAGCAATATTTTGCGACGGAAACACTATTCCGTCGCAAAACCAAAAAAGTGATTTGCGACGGAATTACAATTCCGTCGCAAAAATCAAGATTTTGCGACGGAAATTCAATGCCGTCGCAAAACCGAAAAAGCAAGTTTGCGACGGAAATACAATTCCGTCGCAAAAACCTCGCTTTTTGCGACGGAATTCAAATTCCGTCGCAAAATCCTTAGTTTTGCGACGGTTTTGATATTCCGTCGCAAAATCCCCTAAATTTGCGACTGAAAAAATTCCGTCGCAAAATCCGTCGCTAATTTGCATTTTTCTAGTAGTGATGAAAAATGTGTTGAAAAGGGTAAAATTGTCATAATTATTGTAATTACTCTTAATCATTGTTCTTTAGGAAGATTTGATGTTGGCTCAATGGTGAAAATGGAACCAAATACCTAAGAGGGGGGTAAATTGGGTATTTTAAAAAATTTTGAAGAACTTGTTTTGTTTTAAGACGATAAAACAGGGCGGAACAGAGCAAGAAGAAGAATAGCAAGACACAAGGATTTATACTAGTTCAGTCCTAACAACTTGACCTACATTCAGTCCTCAGACTCTGTGGGATTTTCCATCATATCAAAAATTACACACTCTGCACTCAAAACGTAGTTCTCTCTCTAGAACTTACTGAAAATGCGGCTGAATCACCAAGAGGGGGGGTGAATTGGGGATTCTTAAAATTCTTTTGAAATATACTCTGTTTTTGTCAGAAATCCGATAGAGCCGAAAGTAAGGGAGTGAGAAGAGAAGAAAAGCAGAACACAGCGAAGTTATCCTGGTTCGGTCCAATCTAATGACCTACATCCAGTCCCCAGTCACTCTGGGATTTCCACTATCTCTCTAGAGAATTACAGACTCTGCAAACAAAGAGTGTTTCACAACCTCGAACACACTCCCCCTTACAAGTCGTAATTGAATAACCCAATCTCAAAGTCCCTCTACTTTGAGATCCTTACAGAAAATTTGATTACAGAAAAGAACTCTCTTCTAAGAGTGGATATTGTTAATCACTGAAGTACAACAATTCAAGATAACAACTCTTCCACTGATATTGTTGAGTAGTAATGTAGAATTTTTGTTCTCTATTATTTCTCCTTCGAATCTTCATCTATATATAGTGTTTTTGAGGCTTGTGAACGTTATAGATTCGTTGGAGCTATTTCCTTTCTGAAAATATAGCTGTTGCAGGTGTTATGTCTTGATCTTGTTTTGCTGAAATCACTCTTTGTCCAAAATATGGCTGTTGAGAGTTTATTCTCAGACTTCCTTGATTCTGGTCTTTCTTTTTAAGGTATATATCCATTGGAGATGTTGCACAACGGCTATATGATCTCCTCTAACGGCTAGATGATCTTGAGTAATAGCTTTCCTTAGTTTTTGCAAGTTTCCGAAAATAACTTTCTTTTTGAATCTCAGATAAATCAGAAGATCTCCTGTAATCTCATGAATAAATGTGTTAGAAAAGTTCAGTTACACTGATGTGAGATAGATATAACAACTAGATTGAATGGGTAACTTAAAATATGAAGATAGAATCTGATTTGGAAATCTGAGTTCATCTGCGTTTTTCAGATCTGGAGGTCTGAACTCGAGTTCACAATGTTAGGCTCGAGTTCGCCCTTCAAAATTTTGCTTCTGCCAAAATCAAACTGGAGGTTTAAGACAAATGGCCTCGAGTTTGAAACTATTGAAAATAGCTAATTGCTCTCTGGAACTTTTGAACTGGAGTTTGAAGAGTTTAGGCTGGAGTTTGGTTTTCTCCGAAATACTCTGAAGGCTCTCGGCCAAAACTAGGCTCGAGTTTGAAGAGCTTAGGCTCGAGTTCATACTCCAAAATTTTGAACTTTTTCAAACTTGAGGTTTGAGTAGAAGTTTAAAGTTTGAAGCAGATTTTCAACAGATAAAAAAACTCTCTGGCAATGATGAACTCGAGTTCGCCCTTAGTAGGCTCGAGTTCATGCAAACTTCCAAAGGTTTAATTCTGAACTTCAGGTTCAGTCTCAAGTTTGAACTTTGGCTTTGCAAGTTTATGCTTTCTGTCAAATCCAGGCTCGAGTTCATTACTCATAGGCTCGAGTTTGATTTTGACAGATAGAAAAATCACAAGTTTTAAACATCCTTGACTTGTCAAATCTTTCCAATATTGTTTACAATTGTTAGTGATCATCAAAACACTTCTGAGAACTAACATTCTCCCCCTTTTTGATGATGACAACACTTGCAAACAATTAATTGAGAAACTTAGTTTGAAATTCATTTTGAAACTCAGTTTGTGAAAACCAATTTTAGAGATTTGATCAAATTATCAGAAAACATATACTTAGGAGCAGAATATAGCAAAATATCAAAGATTTGTTTTGTGAAAAACTTTTTTTTGCGCAGATTATCAGAGACTTAACCAAATTATCAGAGACAAACTTCAAGGCATATACCAGAAGCAAAACCAAACATATTAAAAACTGATCACTAATCAAAATGTTCACAGAATCCCAAAATAACTACAAAAGTTTATAGAAACCACAAGGGTTACAAATCAACAACATTGTGGCATTCACTCCACATCTTCTCCCCCTTTGGCATCATCAAAAGAGATAGGCTCAATTGAGACATAGGGTACTACGGCTAGTGGCTCAGCAGAGGATGTGAAAGTAGAAGGTATAGGAGCAGAAGGAGGTGTCTGTGCAGGCTGAGCATGAACAGGATCTGAGTCTGGGACAGGTACAGAAGTAGAAGCATCCGGAGACTGAGACTTCAAGATCTTGTCCATCTTGTCGCTTAAATTCATCATTGTAACCAATAGAGTGGACATAGTAGAAGTCTGTTTATTGACTTGAGTCTTCAGTGCTTCTTGTTCAACTCTGAAGGCTTCTTGAGTATCTACTAAATTGTTGTGCCCTTTGTTCACCTCGGTAACCAATTTACCCACAGCCAATTCAATTCCTTCAATCAGATCAGACACAGCTTTGTCCACAATTTCTTGGACCTTTGTCTCAATATCAGAGGCAGGTGGAGCACTTTGAGCTTCCTCAGCTCTGGACTGTGTGGCTCTGGATGTTGCTGGCTTGGACTTCCTTGGAGCTCTAGACTGATCCGAATACTCAGGCCTATGAGTCGTCATTAAGTTCATGATATGCTGCCCAAATTCTGCTGGAAATTGAGGAGAATCATTCTCGGCCAAGTGCCAAATCTTCTCATGAAACAGAATTACTGAAACCAAGCTGGCAAAGGGAATCTGGGATGATTGGCGTGAATGAAATGCAAACTTTGCCATTTCTTGAAAAATCCAGTCACCTACATTCTGTGGTTGTTCATCTAGGATGGAGGCGAAGATATTAAAATCTTTCTTGGCAAAATGGGTAAAATTGCCTCCCTTCTGTAGGAGATTCCTAGAGTAAATATACCAGATTGCTCGGTTTCTTAGAGGCATGGCAGCTGGAGTAAAATTTAGTATCTCTAAGGCATCAGGAATAGGCTCATCTGGTCTAAGTAAACTAAAAATAGCCTGTTGCTTATATCTGTGAGTTTCAGGCTTGGGAGGGTTGGTAATTTGAAGGATAGAGTTCAAGTAATTAGGAGTAATTGTGATTTTCTGGCCTCTAACCTTTGTGACAATTCTCTCCTCTACCAAATCACCTTCAGAGTTCAGTATATTATCAGATTTCATGTGAAAGTAAAAGACTTTCACAAGTTTAGGACTGTAGGGAGTCTTTATTGAAATTAAGGTCTCAAACTGTTTCATCCAAGGGGTTAAGTCCAAATCACATTCTTCTTTCAGTTTGGCCAAATTTACATACACAATTGGACAAAACTTTTTCTTCTCATCAAACTTCTTCTTAAACAAATTACCCTCTTCTATAGTCATCCTACATGGATCTACATTGAAGCCATCTGGACATCTCTTATGTTTGTAAATTTCTATGATTGCTGGCAAAGATTGTAATACCTGAGGAGCATCTGGCTCCTGAGCTTGGCCACTGCCTTGGCCTGGAGTAGGAACAGAGGGGATACCCGCGGTTTTCTTTCTCTTAAAGGGTTGTTTTTCCCTCAGAGGAGCAGACGGCTGAGGTGCTTTTCCCTTTCCTTGAACTGGGGGCTCTGGGTCGTGCCTCTTCTTTGTTCTCTCTTCTGAAATCACAACTCCTTTTGGTTTGGGAGGAGGAGTTTCAGTGTTTTTGCCGTTGATACCTCGAATGTACGTGTCAATTCCATCTTGTAATCGAGTTGATCGAGTTCTTGAACGGACAGGGCGCTCAGAATGAGTTTGAGAAATAGATTGTGAAGGATTAGGGTTTGTATCTTTGGGATTGGAGAATTGTGAGGCCATTTTCGCAGTGATTAGAGGAAGAAGAAGTTCGAAGAAAGTTAGGGCAAACTGGAGGTATGTGAGGAGTGAAATGACGAGTTTGCAACTGTAGTATATATAATGTGCGTCACGAACTCGAGTTCCCCTCTTACAGGCTCGAGTTCGTCAAAAATTTCCACTTACCTGGACTTCAAGAGTGTGCTGAGAACTCTTGAAATTCCTCGTGAACCTGAGGTTCTTACTAACGGGCTCGAGTTTAGAATGAGATTTCTCCAGGGTGGCTTTCTGTGATTCACGAACTCGAGTTCGTCACTTATGGGCTCGAGTTCACCATGTCTGGGTTCCAGTCTTGCTCTCTTTCAAAAATGAACTTGAGGTTTATTTACTAATGAACTCGAGTTCTCTCTTGCTTTGCACTTCACTTCTTCTTAGTCTCTCTCGAGCTCGAGTTCATCCTTCTTAGGCTCGAGTTTGCTCATTCATCAAACTTTCATTTCTTCTCTGTCTCTTATATGTTCAAGTTTAACAACCACGGGCTCGAGTTTGTCCATAATTTCAGCAAGTTTGGGACATAAACATCCTGCATAAAACATATCTAGATACTCCGATGCTTAAATTAGTGACAAATCATCAGCAAAATCATAACTAACATTGAATTTGGGTAAGAAATACTTACAGTTCATTGGGATTTACCATTCCCAATTCTCTTCTTATGAAGTTAAATTGTTCTTTTGCTAATGGTTTTGTGAAAATGTCTGCCAATTGGAGATCAGTTGGGACAAACATGACTTTGATTTCCTTTTTCTGAACATAATCTCTGATGAAATGATGTCTCACATCAATATGCTTGGTTCGTGTATGTTGGACTGGATTCTTGGCCAAACTTATTGTGCTTGTATTGTCACATAGTATTGGAACTTCCTTCAAGTTGATTCCAAGGTCTGAAAGTTGTTGTTTGAGCCATAACACTTGTGCACAGCAACTTGAGGCAGCTACATATTCAGCTTCAGTGGATGATACAGCTACCGTTGTTTGTTTCTTACTAAACCATGACACAAGTGACCCACCAAAGAATTCACACTGTCCACTTGTGCTTTTCCTATCGGTTTTGTATCCGGCATGGTCTGAATCTGAATATGCCACCAAATGTTCTGGTTGGCCTTTGGGAAACCACAATCCTAGAGTCTTAGTGTCAGCAAGGTATCTGAAGATTCTTTTCACATGTTCAGCATGTGACTCCTTTGGAGCTGATTGGAATCTTGCACACATTCCAACACTGAATTGGATGTCTGGGCGGCTTGCTGTTAAATAGAGTAATGATCCAATCATTCCTCTATATTTTGTGATATTGAAGTCTTTTCCCTCTTCATCTGCATCCAATGAAGTAGTTGTGCTCATAGGAGTGTCTATACCATTGCATTGATCTAGTCCAAACCTTTTTAACAGATCATTTAGATACTTTGTCTGTGATATAAAGATGCCATCCTTCTTTTGCTTTACTTGAAGACCAAGAAAGTAATTAAGTTCCCCCATCATGGACATTTCGAATTCCCCCTGCATTTTCTTTGCAAAGTCTTCACACAAACTATTATTAGAAGCACCAAATATGATATCATCCACATATATTTGTACGACTAAAATTTCATTTAGCTTATTGGTTCTAATAAACAAAGTCGTATCAGCTTTTCCTCTAACAAAGCCTTGATCAAGAAGAAATTTGCTTAAACGTTCGTACCAAGCTCTAGGAGCTTGCTTAAGTCCATACAAAGCTTTCTTGAGATGATAAACATGATCTGGAAATTTTTCATTTTGAAAACCAGGAGGTTGTTCTACATAAACTTCTTCTTGTATGAAGCCATTTAAGAAAGCACTTTTTACATCCATTTGAAAAAGTTTTATTCCTTTAACACAAGCAAAGGCTAGTAGAACTCTTATGGCTTCCAATCTTGCCACTAGAGCATAAGTTTCCTCATAATCAATTCCTTCTTCTTGATTATAGCCTTTTGCAACCAATCTTGCTTTGTTTCTGATAATGATTGCAGATTCGTCACGTTTGTTTTTGAATACCCATTTAGTCCCAATGACCGGATGGTCTTTAGGCCTAGGTACCAAATCCCAAACTTGATTTCTTTCAAATTGGTGTAATTCTTCTTGCATTGCGATCACCCAATCATTGTCAGAAAGAGCTTCATCAATTTTTGAAGGTTCAATGTGAGATATAAAAGCAGAAAATGTAACTTCATTCAAAGTACTTTTTCTGGTTCTAACACCTTGACTAACATCACCTATTACTTGGTCTAAAGGGTGATTTTTATTATATTTCCAAGCTTTAGGCTGAGATGGTTCAGGATTTTCAAAATGGTTTTGAGGGTCTGTTTCAAAAACATCTTGTACTTCTGAATCAGAAGGAGGTTTTAGAAGATGCTTGTTTTCAGAAGTTTGAAATTGATTTTTCAAAATAAGTTCATCATCATCATTATTCAAAAGTTTTTTAGAGGATAAGTCACAGAACACAACATGTACAGATTCTTCTACACAACGGGTTCGAATGTTAAATATCCTATAGGCTTTACTTCTATTAGAGTAACCCAGAAAAATACCTTCATCTGCTTTGGCATCAAACTTATCCAAGTTATCCTTACCATTGTTGTGGATGAAACACTTACATCCGAACACATGTAGATGTGCTAAGTTAGGCTTCCTTCCTTTGTATAGCTCATAGGGAGTTTTGTTTAGTTTCTTTCGCATATATGCTCTGTTTGAAATATAACATGCTGTTGATATTGCATCAGCCCAGAATGCTTGAGATGTTTTGTTTTCATTCAGCATTGATCTTGCCATCTCTGTAAGGACTCTATTTTTTCTTTCAACTACACCATTTTGTTGAGGAGTCCTTGGGGCTGAAAAGTTGTGATCAATTCCTATGCTTTCACAGAACTCAGCAAAGGATTGATTGTCAAATTCTCCTCCATGATCTGTTCTAATACCTGAAATAGAAATACCTTTCTCGTTCTGGACCTTTTTGGCAAAAGCAACAAATTGATCAAAAGTTTCATCTTTAGAGCATAAAAATATGGTCCATGTGAATCTTGAAAAGTCGTCAACTATAACTAAAGTATATAAATTACCGCCTAGGCTTCTAATTCTCGCAGGTCCAATTAAATCCATGTGAAGTAATTGGAGTGGTCTTTGAGTTGAAATCTTATTTTTGGTATTAAAAGAAGACTTGGTTTGTTTCCCTTTTTGACAAGAGTCACAAATCATGTCATTTTTGAAAACAAGTTTAGGAATGCCAATAACTAATTCCTTTTTAACAAGTTTGTCAAGTTGATACATATTCACATGTGCCAACCTTTTGTGCCAAAGCCAAGTTTCATCTGAGTTACTTAGAAAACATTTTTCTGAAGCTCTATCATCAATAGAAAGATTGAGTGAATAGCAATTACCTTCTCTTGGTGCTCTGAACAATGCTTTAGATTTGATTTCTTCCAGAGGAAGAATATCTTTGCTAATGATTAAACATTCTTCTGAATTAAAGATAACCAAGTTACCTTTATCTGTACTTTGACTTACGCTCAGAAGATTGTGGCATAAACCTTCAACAAGGTATACATCTTTGATTTTTGGTCCATTGGTATTTCCAATATCTCCAACTCCAGTAATCTTGCCTGTTTGATCTCCACCAAATGTTACCTTGCCTCCATCTTTTGATTTGATTGTTGCAAATTTTGATTGATCCCCTGTCATGTGTCTTGAGCATCCACTATCAATAAACCATTTATTGGATTTTGATGCTCTAAGACAAACCTCTTCATTATTAGATTCTTCTTGAGCAACAAGACAAATATTGGTCCTTTCTTCCTCTTTAGCTTCATCTTCATCTGATGAGCTATCTCCCCATATGCCTGAGACATAAGCTCTTCTTTTGAATTTGTTTGATTTCTTTTCTTTGTTCTTGAGCTGAGGGCAATCAGATTTGAAATGACCGGGTTGTCCACATTCATAGCATGTGATGGACTTCTTTGTTTCTGTGTTCGAACTACCCTTGTGAAATTTTCTGTTGGCCTGATCCTTTTTAAAAAATTTCTTGAATTTTCTGACCATCAGACTTATCTCTTCATCATCATCATCCTCATTTTCTTCATCATCATCAGATTTAGGTTCTCTAGAGGTTTTGAGAGCTATACTCTTATTCTTCCCATGCACTTCTTCAAGTCCTTTCTTGAATTTTAGTTTAGCTTCATATTCAGAGAGACTTCCAAAGAGAGCTGCTACAGATGTCATTGATTCTCCACGTGCTTCTTCGATGGCAGTGACCTTTGCCTCCCATTCTTTGTTGAGGACATTTAGGATCTTCCTCACTTGAACAGATTGTTCATATACTTTTCCTAAAGAAGCAAGTTGGTTAATCAGATGAGTAAATCTCAACTGGAACTCACCAATGGATTCTCCTTGTTTCATGCGAAGGAGATCATATTCTGTCATGAGGGTGTTGACTCTATTCTGTTTGACTCCAGTTGTCCCTTCATGAGCTATCTCTAAGGCATCCCACATTGCTTTTGCTGAAGTTAGAGTGCATACACGGAAGTACTCTTGTTGACTCAAGGCACTTTGTAGCATGAGTATGGCCTTGCTGTTGAGAGTGATGTTTCTTCTATCATTCTCATCATAGTTTTCTTCAGATTTTGGAATTCTGATTCCTTCTCTCTCAATTGTTGGAGCATAGTCTCCTTTTTCAAATACCTTCCATAGGCCATATTCTGTGGCTAAAACAAAAACCTTGAATTTAGCTTTCCAAAAAGAATAATGCTCACCATTAAAACCTGGAGGACGGTTGATAGAGGCTCCATCGGGCAAGATTCCTTCCATAGTGATCCTTCTCGAGATGTTAAGCTCTTCAGAGAAGACCTTGCTCTGATACCAAATGAAAATGCGGCTGAATCACCAAGAGGGGGGGTGAATTGGGGATTCTTAAAATTCTTTTGAAATATACTCTGTTTTTGTCAGAAATCCGATAGAGCCGAAAGTAAGGGAGTGAGAAGAGAAGAAAAGCAGAACACAGCGAAGTTATCCTGGTTCGGTCCAATCTAATGACCTACGTCCAGTCCCCAGTCACTCTGGGATTTCCACTATCTCTCTAGAGAATTACAGACTCTGCAAACAAAGAGTGTTTCACAACCTCGAACACACTCCCCCTTACAAGTCGTAATTGAATAACCCAATCTCAAAGTCCCTCTACTTTGAGATCCTTACAGAAAATTTGATTACAGAAAAGAACTCTCTTCTAAGAGTGGATATTGTTAATCACTGAAGTACAACAATTCAAGATAACAACTCTTCCACTGATATTGTTGAGTAGTAATGTAGAATTTTTGTTCTCTATTATTTCTCCTTCGAATCTTCATCTATATATAGTGTTTTTGAGGCTTGTGAACGTTATAGATTCGTTGGAGCTATTTCCTTTCTGAAAATATAGCTGTTGCAGGTGTTATGTCTTGATCTTGTTTTGCTGAAATCACTCTTTGTCCAAAATATGGCTGTTGAGAGTTTATTCTCAGACTTCCTTGATTCTGGTCTTTCTTTTTAAGGTATATATCCATTGGAGATGTTGCACAACGGCTATATGATCTCCTCTAACGGCTAGATGATCTTGAGTAATAGCTTTCCTTAGTTTTTGCAAGTTTCCGAAAATAACTTTCTTTTTGAATCTCAGATAAATCAGAAGATCTCCTGTAATCTCATGAATAAATGTGTTAGAAAAGTTCAGTTACACTGATGTGAGATAGATATAACAACTAGATTGAATGGGTAACTTAAAATATGAAGATAGAATCTGATTTGGAAATCTGAGTTCATCTGCGTTTTTCAGATCTGGAGGTCTGAACTCGAGTTCACAATGTTAGGCTCGAGTTCGCCCTTCAAAATTTTGCTTCTGCCAAAATCAAACTGGAGGTTTAAGACAAATGGCCTCGAGTTTGAAACTATTGAAAATAGCTAATTGCTCTCTGGAACTTTTGAACTGGAGTTTGAAGAGTTTAGGCTGGAGTTTGGTTTTCTCCGAAATACTCTGAAGGCTCTCGGCCAAAACTAGGCTCGAGTTTGAAGAGCTTAGGCTCGAGTTCATACTCCAAAATTTTGAACTTTTTCAAACTTGAGGTTTTAGTAGAAGTTTAAAGTTTGAAGCAGATTTTCAACAGATAAAAAAACTCTCTGGCAATGATGAACTCGAGTTCGCCCTTAGTAGGCTCGAGTTCATGCAAACTTCCAAAGGTTTAATTCTGAACTTCAGGTTCAGTCTCAAGTTTGAACTTTGGCTTTGCAAGTTTATGCTTTCTGTCAAATCCAGGCTCGAGTTCATTACTCATAGGCTCGAGTTTGATTTTGACAGATAGAAAAATCACAAGTTTTAAACATCCTTGACTTGTCAAATCTTTCCAATATTGTTTACAATTGTTAGTGATCATCAAAACACTTCTGAGAACTAACACTTACTCCCCCTTACAAGTTGTAATCAATGAATCCCCAAATCACCAAGTCCCCTTGACTTGTAATTCCTTACAATAAATGATATTCAGAAAGAAACTCTCTAAGAATAGATATTGATGAACACTGAAGCTCTTTGTATCAGAAGATACTATACAAGTGAAAACTGAAGAAAATAAATGTAGACTTGAATGCAATTCGTTTTCAGTAGTTGTGATTGTTGTGAAGACTTGAATGCAACTCTATTTATACTCAGGAAGCATTAAATGACCGTTGCATCTTCAATATAACCGTTGGAAGAAGTTTGCAGAGGTTAGCAAGTGGTTTTAGCTTTCTTCTCTCTCTAATCTCCACTTAATCCAACTGTCCAAGTGTTCAGAGTTGACTTCCTCTGGATTAATCCGTTGGAGAAGTAGTTGCTTGTTGTGGAAATCAATCTTAAATGCTTTGTAATCGTGTGCAGGTGGATTAGCTAAAAAGGTGAAACTTTCTGGACATAGCATTTAATGTTCTGAACTGCTTTTTGCTTTATCCCTTAACCCTTCAATAAACATTCTTTAAATCATCTGAAATTCACTAACAAAGTCATCAAACATAGCTAGGAATATCAGAGAATAATATTGGTAAGTATTAAGATCAAACAAGAATGTTTTCCAAAATCGTCAGATTTGAATTTCTGAATCACCGCTGTGAACTCGAGTTTAGAACTTCAGTTTGTAAAAGCGTTTAAAGTTCAAAACATATAAACTGGAGATTTGAAATCAAAACCTGAGGTTTTTTAACACATTGAAAAGTCACATTGCTCTTGGGTTGATTTGAACTCGAGTTTGCAAGTCTGAACTCGAGTTCCCTTCTTCCAGAAAGGAATGTCGCGATTTTGAGTTCTGGAGAGTTTGTGACTAAGAGGTAAACTCGAGTCTATTAATGACAGGCTCGAGTTTGACATTGTTCAAGACAAAACATAGTTTTAGCTTTCAAAAGGCAAACCTGAGGTTTGAAATGCAAACTCTAGAGTTTTCTCAAGTTGGAAGGTTCATTGCTCTCTGTAAGGTTTGAACTCGAGTTTGCAATGTTAGGCTCCAGTTTGTTCAACTTTGGAAAATTCTGAATGTTTTTGGCCTGAAGTAAAATGGAGGTTTGTGAACTAAGTCTCGAGTTTACTTTGGTTGAAAACTTTGAAAGACTCTTGGCCAAGTGTAAACTCGAGTTTGCAATGATGAACTTGAGTTTACATGTTTTGTAAACTCTTAAGATTTTTCAAAACTGGAAAACTTAACTTGGAATGAAACAGTGTAGAGTTTGTGAAAATCTCTCAATTTGAAAAAATCTTCCCGCTAGAGGTAAACTCAAGTTTGTCATAACAGGCTCGAGTTTACAAGTTATGTAAACTATTGAAGATTTTCTCTGGAGGTTGAAAACTTTAGGTTTAAAGGAAGAAGTGTCGAGTTTAAAATGTCTTTAAGTCAGAAACCTTTCTGCCTCTGGTAAACTCGAGTTTGCAACGGCAAACTTGAGTTCACATAAAGTTTTTGAAAACTTTGGAAAACTCTTAAGTTCAAACTTTTGGTTCAGTCTCGAGTTTGAGGATTAAACTGGCGAGTTTACACCCTCTGTCAATGGCAAACTCGAGGTTGTACATAATAGGCTCAAGTTTGTCGCAGACAGAATGTTTTTGCTTGAAATTGACAAGTTTTAATCCAATCTAAACTTGACAAAAAAACATCTCCACATTGTTTATAATTGTTAGTAATCATCAAAACACATAGGGAATTAACAAATGGCTTGATTGGTTTAAATTGTAGGTGTTTGAAGAAATCGAACCAAATTTAAAAATGGAAGTTTGGGCTCAAATTGTAAGAATGTCAGTTTAGTCCCTCCACAAACTTTCAACATTTAGTCCCTTAGTCAAAACGCATGTTTTGACCAAGGGAACTAGGACAGCTGACCTTCTTCTTCATAACGCAAACACAGATCGGGAAAAGGGAGAGCCCCGCGTATTGGAAGTTGGGATCCTTCTCTCTTCCACTCATCACCCACCTCAACCTTCCTCTAAGTCACCGGTGGCCTTCACCCTCACCACCATAACTGCCGGAGACCTCCATTTTTCCTCCTCACCATACTTCCGTCGTGGGCAACCTAAAATAGAGGGGCGAGAGTTGCAGGGGAGATTAGACAGAGACCTCCGACCCTTCTCTCACACCTTCGCCCTTCCTCCCCCTCGCCGGTGGCTTCCTCTTCCACTATGGTTGCCAGCGAGCGACTGTTTTCCACCACCACAGACAGCACGGCCACAAGATACAGAACTAACAGAGACAGAATAGAGCGTCGCGAGCTTGGGTACTGACAAGAGCTTGAGAGGGAGGGAACGGAGAGACCACCACCGACGGCGTCTTCCTCCATCCATCGTCCTTCTTGCTCATCACGACTGAACCACCACCGCCATCCTTCGCCTTCACACCATCAACCACCATCATCTTCCTTCTCTTGAACCCAACAGAGCACCGTCGACCTCCACTTTCCAGTTCCCCCATGAGACACTGCCAATGACCTTCGTTCTCATTGCTGAACCACCGTCAGCCACCACTTTAAAATTCCAGATTCGGTGCTTCCTTCATGTTCTCTGGTTGAATGGGTTGTGAAGCTAATGTGGATGCTCTGGTGGATTTGTATTACTGAACCTATTGATTCTTGGAGATGGATTCAATGGCTGGAGTACGTAGTACCAAAAACATAATGACCTTCGAGGAGCTTGCCAAGACAGGTCTTTTCAATAGAGAAGATTATTCTATCCGCTTACCGAAACCAGAAGAGTCCATCTCCTGCTGTCGGACTAAAGAGAATGAACCTCATTTCTTCTTCTTATACCGGAATTGCATTTCTCAGCTCAGTATTCGCTTCTTGTTCACCGAGTTTCAAATCAATCTCCTAAACCATTTACATCTCACTCCTTCTCAGCTTCATCCTACAGGTTGGGCACTTGCCGTAGCCTTTGAGAAGTTCTGCCATGCCGAAAAGCTGGCCTATATCATCCCCGTCTTTTTTTATTTCTTTGAGGTTCAACATACTTCTAAGGATGCCGATGATAACACCCCATCTAGGAAGGACTGGACCTCTATTCAGAGTATCCACGATCGCCCCCTTTTTAAACCTTTGATTCATTCGTTTGAAAACTGATGAGTATATATTTTATGATTAAATAGGTGTATATTTTTTGCGAATTAATTGGAATTATTGATGTTATATACCCATTTAATTATCTTTTATTTATTTTTCCATCATTGAATCAAACTTGGGATCAAAGAATAAATTGACATAAAATCTACTCATATCATATTTTTATTATGTAGGAAATATTAGCTGATTTGGAATGAAGTAGAAAAAGCAATTAAAAAGATATGCAATCAGCCAAACTCGATGGTCCAACGCAAAAAAAATAGAAACAAAATTAATTGTGTGATCTGATGGAGTAAATTACAAGATATGAGATATCTTTGTAATAAGAAAAGGAGAATCAGTGACCCAAGACCTAAATTATAAATAGGGAGGCAAAGAAACAAGAAGAGGGAGTGAGATCTGAGAGACACAGAACAAGAAGGAACAAAGAAGCAGAGGAGTAGCGACTGAACGTTTCGGTTCTCTCCATCATCTCCATGGAAGGACGAAAGGACTGTGGAGGCGACAGAGAATCTTTCTTTCATCTCTTTCCTTTATTCTTTCAATCTGAGTTTCATCTTTTTGTTCTAGATTTTATTATAGCCATGTGTGGCTAGTTTGTTTTGCAACCTAGAGGACCTATGAACTTATGAGTGAATTGAATTTTGTTTTCATTATTTAGTTAAATTTGATATTAATTTTGGTTACTTAATCTTTGTTAGTTTTATCTATGTAGTGATTGACCATTATTGAATATGATTTTGAGCATTAGGATTTACCTTGACGAAGGGGATTTTAATTAGGCTCTGAGATTAAGTAATATGGGATTAGATTACGGTTTAATTTGCGGTTAGGATAGACATATACCTAATGACCACATAAAATTGTTGAAGAGTGTGTTCGATTTTTGTTGCCTCTTGAGTAACTATGTTAGACATAACAAGTCATACTCAAGAGAGGGTTGTAAGTGGACCGACAGGCACCTATAGCTATTTATACTCAAGATTAACAAAATTGATATTAAAGCTAATTCAGTTAGTGAAAACAAGGTTTATGAAGCTAATAAGGGATTAGTCACTCTGGGTTGCTCATTTGATTATTGTGGTAGTTTTCTTATTTTTATTTTAGTTTTGATTTTCTTTTCCTTTATCTTAATTAAATTCAATTTGTTTTGCTCAACTTAAACGAAATTGTGAAATTAATGCTTAACTAAATTTGTGATACTAAGTCCTTGTGGGAACGATACTTTTCTTATCACTTTATTACTTGATACGGCCCGTGCACTTGCAGAGTTTATAGGCTATAAAGTTTTACCCTATCAAAAACTTTAAATACGCCTTCTTCAAGGTAACGACCGAGATTAAGAAACTTTCTTGGCTCCTTGAAGTTGCTAAATTCAAGGAGGTAGAGGAAAAATTCCCCCCGTATTGGACTTATCACACCTGGGGCCAAGAAGAGGGTCACACCATCATCCACCATTCCTGGTTCTCAAGGGGGTGGCCAAGTAAACCCAACTAAGAAACTGAAAGTCGGCCCATCCACCTCCCAGAAATCAAAAGAACCTGCTTCTGCCAAAATACCCGTCGCACAGGTTGAAAGAGATTTGCCGTGTCCCTCAAAATAACCAGATTCAATAAAAGATTTGCAGCAATAGGGAACCTGGGTCATTTTCCCAAAGAATTTGTAGCGGGTCTGAATGGACAGTAACAGCGAAACAGAAACAGTAAAAATGGGGGGTTTTGATTCAAACAGATTAGAAACGAAATAAAGGGAAACAGAATGAAATAAATAGAAACATATTAAAATCGATCAACCCAACATTCATATTCCAGAGACTTCCATTATTGAATGAAATATAAATAACCCACATTTGGCTCTGGACGAACCGAGATCTCTGTATTCGCCTAGAAAATCCCTCGACTAGACGATCGCCTAGAATATGTTCGAACAGTGGCGTCCCACTGTGCGATCGTACAGCAAAACTTAAACCTAGTTCGAACTCAGTCCTTGGGATAAACCAAACCAAATATTAAATCTAATATTCGAACTATTTCCAGAAATCGAATCCGATAAGATGAAAATGGAAACAGTTAAATTACCGATAAAGCACAAGTTCTCTGAATGAATCATGGAATCCTCAATGTTGGGTTAATCACAGAAGTTTAGCTGAGCATGGCTGGAGAAAACAGCAAAAAGACGAAGAACGCGAAGAACATTGTAAAGAAAATTAAACTTCTGTATTTCTTAATCCAAAATTGTCAAAAACGTGTATGAATAAATATTGGCGGCTGACCTAACTAAATAAACCTTAGTTGTCAAAATGAAATAGGCTCTACAAGTTTGGCCCAAAACAGAAATAAAATAAAACTGGACTTTAATTACAAAATTCAAGCCCAAAAAAAAATCAGCATAATTCATATGATTTCGGCTCTAAAATTGACCACCCTCTTGTCCGAATTTGCCCTTCATGTCTTCATAACAATTGTATCTCTTCGACCGATCTAAAATATGAAATAAGAATGAGGCTAATCCAATGTTTGGTTCAAGAGTTGTGGTAAAAATAGTGAAGCAATGTCAAACTAGAATTTTATTATTAAAAATGGCTAAAATCTAATTAAAGGCCCAAAGCCCAAATAAGTATAAAAGCCATTATTTATTAACTAAAGAGTCCTAAATTATTAATCAACAGATAAAAAAGAAGTGTATCAAATATTCAATTATCATAGGTTCTCGTCCCTCCTTCTTCTACAAGCTTTCCGCCTCCTCCTTCATCAACCCCGAAGTTCCCTCATGGAGTTGTCTGGAGCCATAATGTGCCTATCGGGCTTCGATCGGCCATCTACCCTCCAGAACGCTTCTTTGAATCAACCAAGTATAGTAGTGCCAAGCTTAAGAGAATTGCCGAGCTAGAACAATGCTCCCTACAATTTGCTGGCTTGGCCCAAACTCTGGTTACCGTTAATTCGCAATATGCTGCTTAGGCTGCCGAGCTGCAAAGGTTGAAACTAGAAGAAAAAGAGCACAAACGTCTGACGGAGGTGATAAAATCCGACGCCCTGGATCAAGTGCAGGCTGCCAAAAGATGGATTTCAACAAGGCAATCCATCATTTAACCCAAAATTCATGCCAGAGACAAGTCTGTTATAGATCTGTTGCTACAAGAGCAGAGGAAGCTCCAAGCCCAGTTAGGTGCAGCTAACGCCGCCATCGAGGAGAAGGATACCGCAATAGTAAAATCTGTCGGGGAATTCTTCGAGAATGCCCTAGCACAGATTCGCATGTTGAATCCTGATGTCAACTTTAACACCTCCAGAATGGACTGCATGTCAATCATCAAAGGAAACAAAAGAATCCCGCTCTTTCCTTCCCCCGAGACCGCTTCTGGAAGCCACTTTGAGGGGGGCCAAGGGGATGACGGAGGTGAAGAAGTCCATCAAGACACCGAGGCACCTTCCAGCTAACCTCTCATCTGGGATATATTCAGTGGCTTCCACCTAGCGGTGGTATCTGAAGCTCATTCAGCATTAAGGGATTCATTTAGTCGTGACAAACTTGTCAATACTGTCGGACTGTTATGCTTTTTGTTTCTGATTTTTTCTGCATTAGCTTTAGGGTTAAATACCAAATTTACCCCGGAAGTTTTGATAAGGGGGCGCTCAGCACCCGGAAGTTTTTTTGGTACCAAATATACCCTGGAAGTTTTAAAAGGTATCAAATTTACCCAAACGTTACGGAAGTCCACGTAGACCGTTAATATCTGACGTGGCATGCCACCTCATTACACGTGGCATGCCACCTCAACACACGTGGCATGCCACCTCATCAATCAAAAAGTAACATTTTTGCCCCGAAAGTTTTCATTAAGGAGCAATTTTGCCCTAGAAGTTTTCATTGAGGAGCAATTTTGCCCTGGAAGTTTACAAAAGTAGCAATTTTGCCCTTCTTTTTCCCAATATTAAATTTGACTATTAAATCAGTCAAAGACCATACATGTCTTGCCATGAAAAGGTCAAACTTGGAGTTAGAGAAGGAGATCCTTGAGATGTTGAGCTCAAGGCGGCCAAAATTTGTGAAGCTGAACTGGTCACAGGGACTAAAAGGTCTGTCGCAACACTCAGAGGAAGCATCACTTATGATCTAAGCAAATGAAACCCAAAACGAGAAATGAATTGTTCCAAAAATTGGTTTAGTAAAACAAATCAATAGTGATAATATTTACGTTTGTATAGACTGATCATTTGCTTAGATCATAAGTAGAGCTGGGAAATCGGGGATGGGCCGGGCCCGTCGGGCCGGCCCGTTTAAGCCCTGGCCCTGTAGGGCTCGGGTTTAAGAAATATGTCTAAAATTTTAAATCGGTCGCTCTAGTTGCTACTCACCGTCGGTAGTCACTAGCCACCGCATCGTCGGACAATGGTTTGTTTTTTTATTACGAATTAATGAATGTGTTTATTTGTTGGATGATTTGTATTGTTTAGATATTAATGTTGATAATATTTATTTGATAGATTAGAACTTTAATGGTTGCAATTTACTAATTATATTTCTTTGGAAAAACCCAAAAGAAAAATAATTAAAATTTGGAATAGTAATTTCTAGGCCCTATAGGGCCGGCCCTGGCCCTAGTACTATTGTGCCGGGCTTTGAAAAACAAATGTTTTCCTTATTTCAGGCCTTGGAGGGCTGGCCCGGCCCTGATTCCCAGCTCTAATCATAAGTGATGCTTCGTATGATTAGTTTGGCTTCACAAATTCTGACTGCCTTGAACTCAACATCTCAAGGATCTCCTTCTCTGACTCCAAGTTCGACCTTTTCAAGGCATGACATGTGTGGTCTTTGACTGATTTAATAGTCAAATTTAATATTGGGAGAAAGAAGGGGCAAAATTGCTACTTTTGTAAACTTCCGGGGCAAAATCGCTCCTCAATGAAAACTTCCGGGGCAAAATCGCTCCTCAATGAAAACTTCCGGGGCAAAATTGCTCCTTAATGAAAACTTCCGGGGCAAAAATGATATTTAATTCTTATTGGGTTGATGAGGTGGCATGCCACGTGTCATGAGGTGGCATGCCACGTGGACAGTTAGTCAAACTTAACGGTCAAAATTCACGGATGGGCAAATTTGCTACCTTTTTCATACTTCCGGGGCAAATTTGGTACCTTTTGAATACTTCCTGGGCAAATTTGGTACCTTTTGAATACTTCCTGGGCAAATTTGGTACTAAAAAAACTTCCGGGTGCTGAGCGCCCCCTTATCAAAACTTCCGGGGTAAATTTGGTATTTAACCCTTAGCTTTATTCCTGGGGTATTAGGGACCCTAATTTTATAGCTCCTTCTTGGGCTGATAGCCCAGATGTTTTTCTGTAATCATATGTGAGAATTTAAAGCAGTAATGTATAAACACTTACTTTTTGTGCATTGTTTAGTTTGCTTATGCCTTTTTCACTCTGAATATCGTTCCGAGTTAGGCTTTTGAATTGTTGTCGCTGCATCTTCCGAACTTGAAACTATCTTCAGAGTTCTGTAACTTGGCCAAAGTCGAAAATTCATTGTGCACAATACGGGTCTAAAACCACCCATGGGCAATATACCCTCCTGAGTGATTTGCCAGAAATCAATTAGTAGTAAAAGTCTTTCGTCACATATCTAGGTTCAATGTCACAGCCGAACTCTAAACATTTCGACTTGATCAAGGTCGTTGTGACAGCTAACTTTACTAACATAAGCTTTGATGCATCACAGCCACAATGGGCTTCGTTGGTTTTGTTGTATTTCAAAAGAAGCACGTATTAACCATTATGTGGGCATTATCGTATCTCGTAGGAGTACGGTTTAGCCAAAATCTTGGTTTTAGCCTATCCCGAAGGAATACGTGTTAGCCTGTGGGTTTTACCATATCCGAAGGAGTACGTTTTAACCATTATGTGGGCATTACCATATCCCAAAGGAGTACGTTTTAGCCATTATCTCAGTGTTACCACATCCCAGAGGAGTGTGTTTTAGCCTTTATGTGGGCGTTACCGTATCCCGGAGGAGTACGTTTTAGGCAAAATCTTGGTGTTACCGCATGCCGAAGGAGTGCATTTTAACCTTTACGTGGGCGTTACCGTATCCCAGAGGAGTACATTTTAGCCATTATCTCGCAAATCTTTGATTGGAAAAAAGTTAAAATATCATTGATTGAAGGAAGGCATTGCCATTCTTACAAAACTTGCCCATCAATAGGCCCGAAATTAATGTAACCCAATAGTCTTTCAACTACACTCCAAGTCGACCTCCGGATATTCCTCATCATCCTTTTAGCTTTCTTTCTTTTTTTACTTGCCTTCTTTTTCTCTTGAGTGGGACTATCATTGCGGCTTGGTTCTTTGCACTTGCTTTTCTGTCCCAGAGCTTCTACAACGTATTATCGCAACTTCCCCCCCCCCCCCTGACCAACTTTTCTATAACATCTCGGAGGTGATAACATGCGTCCGTAGTATGTCCTGTGCCATCATGAAACGCACAATACCGAGATGGGTCTGCTCCCGGTCGGCTGAAAAACAAACGAGGTCGCTCTACTTTCTTCATCTCAATATGAGCCACCTCCTTCCATACTCGTGTTGCGATACATTCAATGGGGTGTAATTTTTGTATCTTGCTATCAAACCACCTCTCTCCCCCGGTGTCTACTATCCGAGATTCTCCCACTGGATTCGCGTCTTTGATTGCCGTATTCTTCCTTCCCTTTCAATAATCTGCCAAGCTTCTCTTTTTCCCTCACGAGCAGACTCTTTTCCCCGTCCTTATTCGCAGGACTCATTGTAACGCCTCATTTTCAATACCAAAATCTTGGCCAAAATAATAGTAACACCTCCAAATATAGGATATTCAACACTCAAACACATATTTACAATATGGCCAAAGGTAGAAATCCATTTATACAGGGCCAAAATAAATCCAATAAATAAGAGTTATTTTAAAATGCGGAAGTCTTTTAGGTTCATGGCAAATAAAATAACACAACATAAACTAAAGGAGTACAGAAGAGCCTACAAAGCTCACTCCATGGGTGCATTCCCTTGATCTCTACTAAGTTATTCACCTGAAAAATGTTAATATGGGGTGAGATTACACATCTCAGTAACTACTAAATATTTCTACCGTACACGAGCAAATAATATATGACAAAAAGATATGGGCTGATTTCAAATATATATATAGATTCCATAATTTATCATACAAAATAATTTATACTAATAGTCATCAATATAGAAGGTATTAAAACATATATATCTCAAAAGTTCTCATCTCATGTCTTTACAGAATATTCATCATCATATCAAATTCTTGAACTGTTCAGAAATGCACTATGCAGTATGCAGCCTCCCTTATATCACCACCTCCCTTATACCGCAGACTGGAGCCATAGGCTAACACATAGTCCAATAGAAACTTATTCATTTGACTGAATTGTTCCAAGCTCACCAAAACTTAAGATACACCCGGCCAAAGGTATATAGCTTAAATCTGGACTATGGCTCCCCTCCTTTAAAATAACTAAGGAGGTGTCACATGTCCCACAACTCCAATGAAATCCCGGCCAGAGGAAAACATGGAAGATGGGGCCCTGAAACAAGTACCATCCACTGTGCACCGAGTGGTGGCATAAATCATTCTTATCATTCAAATCCCTCCTTACTCCACCCATCATAATACAACCGCCATGATGAATATGTTCACTCAAAATAATGCATTATTATACCATAAAGTTTTATACATCAATATGCGTATTTATGAATAGTGAATACTATGCGTATATGTGAATAGTAAAATACGATATATATACATGAATAGTAAAAATGATGAGTACATACGGTATGTATACGTGAATAGTAAATACGGTATGTATACGTGAATAGTATTATGAATAGTAAATACGGTATACGTGAATAGTAAAATGAATAGTAAATACGGTATACGTGAATAGTAAAATGAATAGTAAATACGGTGTGAATAGTAAATATGGTATACGTGAATAGTAAATACAGTATACGTGAATAGTAACATGAATAGTAAAAATGAATAGTAAATACGGTATACGTGAATAGTAACGTACGTATAAATAGTACCTCTGCAGATTTGCAAATCAAAGTTCCCACACCAGATCTTAAAACCATAAATATTTTCTAAATATTCTTGCCAAAATAGTAAACAAACAAATTTATAATCATACATAATTCACAAGTATAAGGAAGAATATTCAGAGTTACCTGGTACTTGCTAATTCCCAAATCACCGACAAGCTTCTAAAAAAACTCTCAAATAATTATCTCTCTACTCTCTCTTTCTCTTCCTCTCTCTAAATAGCTCTAGGAGTTGTGAAGAATGAAATGAAATGAAAGGTCTATTTATAGTTGGAAAATGGGTCCTTAGGCGTAATTTTCACAAAATTATAAAATTATATAATATAAAAACATTTTCCTCGTGGGCTGCTGCGCTTCTGCCGTTTCAAAATTTTCTTCATTATTTTAATATTTAAATTTGTAAATTACTGTGCAAATAGTAAATTTAATAATATAATATTATTCTAATTATTATTGAGTGGGTCCCGCGTGATTTTTTAAAACTTCCCACGAGAAGCACAAGGAGAGGCGGCTGAAGATGAATTATTTTTGACGTGGGTCCTACGTATTTTCAAATAGTGAATACGTCTTTATAAATAGTAAATACCGTATTTTTAAATAGTAAATACGTATTTGTGAATAGTGAACACTATTCATATTTCACAAATTTCAAGTATTAAATACGTATTTGCGAATAACATATATATATATATTTTTTTTTTTTTTAAATACGTATTTGTATATAGTAAAAACGTATACGTGAATAGTAAATACTATTCACGGGGCCCACAAAATACTGATTTCAAATTTATCACTTTCCAAAAATAGAGCCTACTAGTCTTCCCAAAATAGGTTTATGTTCAAGATATTAGATTCAAAATTCAGGATGTTACACTCATCATCAAATATGTGAGTTAATTAACTATAGATTCAGAAAATTAGGTTAATTAACTAATTCTAAAGGTGTGAGTTAATTAACTAATTCGCATAAATAAAGAAAATCATATTCGTTATTTATTATCAAAAAAATATGTACTAATTTTCTTGAAATATATCCCTCCTTTTAGTCATACATAAATTCAATTTTGCGGTGGTTTGTAAAAGAAATAATATATAAACTTACATTTACTATCAAAATGAATTTCTCGACTATATCTTCATATTTAATCAGGATACCGGAAGTAGTTATTTACAAAGACGTGAGACAAATCAGAGATGAAATGGACGATTCAACTAAATTCATTAATCATAATGAAGGATTTTCCCACTATTTTTGTTTTTTTATGCGTGCTCATAGATTCTAGTTTAATTTATAAGATGATTGATATCGGTATTTAAATTATATGATTAAACTTTTTTTAATTAATGGACAAATTTGGCCTGAAAAGCATAGCGTATTGTCATTTAGTATGTATACCATCAAACATCGCGATAGGTAAATGTCGTTAAAAATTAAGAAACAGAATATTACAATGCAGCTTGGAAACAATTACATGTGTAAGTATATACAAATTAAGAAAAAAAAATAAACAGACTTAATTAGCGTAATTGAAAGAGTTGTTTGAGATTGTAAGGGTAAGTGAGATCATTATTTGCAGTCCACATGAGGTTGGCAAAATGTTGAGCAGCAAATTCTGTGGGATGAATAGAATCAAAATACACAAAATCATTAACATTATCACATAACTCATATTCTTCAATCCCTCTTTTGCCCCCACAGCTATAATCTCCTCTGTATTTGCCTCCTCCACAGCAAGCAGCCTCCCCTTCTTTGAAACCTAATTTCCAAATAATAATCACAAATCATTATATTATTAATTCCTTTACTCATACAATTTTAAATTTTCTGTATTCGTTATTTCAAATGGTTGTTAATTAAGTAGAATCATGTCTTTTTTTCTTTTTTTTTTTTGCTCAGACGAATCATGTCTTATAAAAGAAGAAGAATTTAACCATAAATCATAGGTAAAATAAATAAATAAAAATAAGTCCGTTCAATTTCATTTAATCTTAATGTCTTAAGAGATTTATTATTTACAACTCGAGAATTTATATTTACAAATTTGATCTGTAGATAAAACTTGTAAATCTAAATATTGAATCTCTTGAGATGTATTAGTATTAAATATAAAATTTGTACGACAAAATATTTCCAAACAGCAGCCTAAATATGACTACCTTTGGTCCTAATTAAATATGGTCCTAAATAAAAGACTAGTTGACTTTTTTTTAGATATTAATGAAACTAAATTAGTTTTAAAAAAATGATAAATATAAATATTTTAAAGTAATTTAATTAGTTTTTTTAGTTTCTAATAAAAAGTTAATTGGGTCTTATACTTAGAATTGAAGTAGTGTTAGGTGTGAAGGGAGTGCTAAAATTTTTCTTAGGTCATTACCATATTTGGAAGGGTATTTCATTAGGTCAACGAGAGCGGCGTAAAAGTCGATGACAGAATATTTGAATCCCTCCAGTTGTTCCTCCAACTTCTGAAGCATTATGGGAAGAACCCTTCTGTGTAACCTTGCAATTGCCGAAGCTTCTTCTTCCTCGCATGTATCTAAACTGCTTCCCTTTTTCATCATCCTTAATATTGGAAAACAATTAATTGGACCCACATTAAGCAACCCGAATTTTCTCCCACCTTCCTCGTAAATTTCCTGCAAATTATTTTAATCCGTGAGTAGTGTGTGTCTGTGTATATATAGCAGTTGAAATGAAAAAAAAATGTAAGTTAGAATCTTTTTGCATACTTGTATGACGCTTGATATGTTGCCAATCACGACATCCACAAATTGTTGTTGAGGATATGGAAGAACAACGGTATCGGAGGTTGTCAAGAAAGGGGCAGAATAATCATTTCCGCCTACGCTGAAAATATACACAGCAGTGGATAACAATGCCTTGGCTTCTTCATCTCCCACTTTCTGCTTCAACAGCCTGCTAACTTGTTTGAAGTGATTTACTTGAATTTTCAGGTTTATCGCCTGCGTAAAAAGTAATTAACAGCATTCAGAAAATATATACAAGGAGACAAAAAAAACAAGAAATTTGAAATTGTAAAATTCTAAATTAAGCTTATTATATAGAGTTGATAAGGAAATAATAAAACTTAATAAGCAATTCACAATTTATTTTTTTTTTCAAATCTTTGATTTTATAATTTTAAAATTCTTTTTCTGTGTTTTTTCTCTCTGTATATTTGTTTACTTAAATTCCCAGAGCTTCCATAATATCATGTTGAACATTCAACACAGCGTTGTTCTGGCATTGTAAGGGCCTATCAGAGGTGTGCCAGTCAATAAGATCTAGAATAGGCCCGGATGGTTGATAGTGTGAAAAATAATAACATGTGGGACAAAAGAAACTTACTGTTCCTTGACGAGTTTCAACAAGAGCTCCAGCTCCTGCTGACGCAAAATTCACCCCATGAATATAATCCTCAACGTTTGATGAAGCTTGCAGATACGGTGGCAACAGCGGCAAATCAGCATATTGGGCGATGAAATCAGGGATGACGCGGCCGTCAGAGAATCTTCCGGTGGCATTTTGGAAGAAAGTGTAGCCGTAAGGAGCATAGTTGGCCTGAAGAAAAGGGACATTTTCGATGAAGTTGTTGTTTCCGACATCGAACAGTGAGTCTCCGAATATGAACAAGGCTGTTTGCTTCTCCGTTTTGTGTTGAATAGAAAAAAACATCACACAAACAACCATCGAATACATCAACTTCCTACTTAAACTTGCCATAATATTGTTAATTCTCTGATGCTGTACTTTGTTGTTTATTGTGTTGCTTACTCACACAGATTTGGCTACCAAGTCACTTCATATATATATATATATATATGGCTAATGGACCTTTCTAGAGAAAACGAAGGGAGGCAGATCTAGAATAGAGTACTTATCGTTTTGCCTAATGCGAACAGAAAAGCTGAGTCAAATAATAGAGGGAGCGAGTTGTCAAATGGCGGCTGATGAGACGCGGACACTAGGCAATATAATGGAATAAAAAACGACACAGTGCTTTGCATTAAACACATGAACGACACGACCACGCGGCCGCCATGAGGTAATGGGTAATGACCATAAAATTAAAGGGAAAATCAGTTTTAGAGCCCCTATTGGCCAAAAAATTTCAGAAAAGGCCAAAGAAATTTGAAAATTCAAAAAAGGCCCTAAGATTCTAAAAATTCTAGAAAAAGCCCTAAGATTCCCAAAATTCCAGAAAAGGCCCAAGAGTAAGTTGTTAATGGGGCTGATATAGTTGTTAGCGGGGTGCTGATATAATTGTTAGCCGGGCTGATTTAGTTGTTAAAATTTTTTTTAACAACTAGATCAGCCCGATTAACAACTATATCAATACCCCCACTAACAACTATATCAGCCCCATTAATAACTCCGTAAATTCTGAAGGGCCTTTTCTGGAAAAATCAAAATCTTGGGGCTTTTTTTTGAATTTTCAGATTTCTTTGGCCTTTTCTGGAATTTTTTGGCCAATAAAGGCCCTGAAACTGATTTTCCCAAAATTAAAGCACCATATGGATCACCTAGCATTTGCTTTTTGGTAGCGCAACAATGTCAGGAGGAGGTAAGTCTAAATACAGATAAGGGTGACCATTCGATGTTTTAGTTCGGTTTTCAAATTAACTGAAAAAATAAATAGGGATAATTTTAAACACCAAATAGAAAATGATTAAGCAAATTAACCAAAAATGAATTAACCGAAATACTTCAGTTCGATTCAGTTAATATCCTCAATATTAGATTTAGGAGAAAATATATAAAATAAATTAAATGAAAACATACTTAACCGAACCGAAAAACCGAATTGAATTTGTTCTGTTCAGTTTTTGGTTCTAAATCTAATTTGCTCGTGAGAGAGAGAAACGGAGAATGTGACAAAAGATAGATGCATGGGTGTAATGATTAAGAGCGGTCGTTATTTTTGAATTTGGACCGCGTCCACAATCCACAGATTCATGAACCATAATCTTTCATGAGGTCGGCGTTATAAGTATTTAAAGTTCAGGGACAAAAGATGGGGAAAAAAAATGCTCCATCAGTTCTTAATACAGGATCCAATTAATGTTTTTAGAAAAATTAAGAAAGCTAAATAAATTAGCTAAATCAAATATATATCGCATATCATTTTATTATATATTATTTTATAAGTTAGAAAAATTAGTTTGATATAAAAAAGATAAGAAAAAATAATTTAAAGTATTATTTAGCTTCGTTAATTAATATCTCCAAAAAAAAGTTAACTATGTCTTATATTAATTACCAGAGATAACACTATTTATGGTCATAAATATAAGATCTAATTAACTAATTTGAGTATATGAAGGATATTAGTTAAATTAGTTAGGGTTAAAGCACAATTTTAATAACAAAACTTTTCACAATGAGCATTTGGCACAATTAAGTTTTGAAATGTGCAAAAGTAGACACAATCTTTTAAAATGGTGAAAATTTAGCAATTCTGTTAAGTTGACCCAAACATCCTTTATAAAACTGGAGGGAGAATTAAAGTAGATCCCACATGACAAAAGAGATAGATGTTTGGACCAATTTAATGAAATTGTTAAAATTGCTCTGTTTTTAAAGAAATTTTAATTTTTCTACTTTTGAGTCATTTAAAACTTAATTGTGTTATACGCTCATGGTGAAAAGCTTCATTGCTAAAATTCCACATTAACTCAATTTATTAATATGAAGTCACAAGAAGTTTAATGTTACAGTCACATCTTCTAGTCCAGTACTGGGGGGAATGTGTGAAGGTTGCAACATATTTAATTAATAGATTGCCCTCTAAAATTCTTGATTTTTAGATTCCATTCGAAAGGGTCTATAGGCAGAAACTAGATCTCAAACACATGACACTACAAAAAAAAAACAGCGGTCATTTGCCGCGGTTACTTTGTAGCGGTCACAAGAAACCGTTACAAATTCACATTTTGGCGCTAATTTATCACGATTTTAACTCAAACCGCCAAAAATTAGTAACGGAAACATTGGCGCCAAATGGTGACCATTTTGCTTCGATTTTTGTAGCGGTTACACAAAACCAAACCGCCACAAATATGGCGCCAGCCTTGGCGCGTTTTGGCGCGAAGTTTGTTGCGGTTATTTAGTAACGGTTTTGTTGAAGTAACCGCTACAAAAATTCATCGACACCAGATTTGTAACGGTTTTAACTGTAACCGCTACAATATGTATTCGAAACGACATAATTTTCTCGTGGTGAGAAGAAACCGACACCTTGCCCGTGACTAGTTGTTACAATTTTTAGCGGTGTAGGTTGTAACCGCCACAAAATTTATTTTATAAATAACCGTACAACAACTATAAATATTGAAAGATATTCTAAGTCAAGATTATCGCTAAAAGAACATTCTCTGCTCTGTTGTCCGGAGATGAGATAAGAGATGCAGAGCCGAGAATGTTCGTTTAGTGAAAATCCAAATTTAGTTATTCCATTCAGTTGAACACGTCTCCTCTTCTAAAATTGTCCAACATACTATCGGAGATTGGGTCCAATATATCCACCAATCTCTCTGGGAAATATCTCTGATCAAAATGAGTCAGGGAGTTTTTCTAGGGAGATCGATGGCTATACTGAATCCAATTTTCAATAAACTTGTTATTACTAACGCTAGCTCTTTTAGGGAAATTAAAGAAAATAATTGGAAATGTTTTTATTTTAATAAAGAAAAAAATCTAAACTAATTAGTTTGATAAACTAATTAGTTTGGATTTTTTTAAAAAAAATAATATTAAACTGGTAGCAGTTCCTATAAACCGTTACAAAGTGTCAAAGGTTATTGAGTTTGTAGCGGTTTAGTAACCGCTACAAATGTTCACGAAGAATGAGGCACATTTGTCGCTGTTTAAGTGGCGGTTATACTCTAAACCGTTACAGATTTTCAAAAGTCATGTTTTTTGTAGCGGTTAAGAGACTGCTACAAATTTCCGCGAAGAACGAGGCACATTAGTCGCAGTGGAGGTGGTGGTTTGGGTGTAACCGTTACAAAGTTTATTACTTTTGTGACGGTTTTTGGCATAACCGCTACAAAGTGCAACGATTATAACACTTTCCTTTTCACTTTTGAAATTCACGCGCGCAAAAGTTACTATTCACTTCTCAATTTCAACTTTTACCTTTCACCATCATGGCTTCTAACGACAAGGGAAAAGAGAAAGTAGTGGAAACCCCAAGAAAGCCTCTCAGGGGTGGTAGTAGTAGAGGTAGGAGAGGGCGTGGGCCTGTAAATATCCCCCTTCAGCCCCCTCAGGTTGGGAATGAGTTTGATGAACTCTTTGCAAATGACCCAATCCCACACCCAGAGACCCTAGAGACCGTAGGTGGAGAACGAGGCGCAAGTCTATCGCTTGAGGACATCTTAAATGATGACGAGGAGGAGATCCAGATTGACATTCCCATAGCGGAAGCGGAGCAGTTCCTCGACCAAGAGAACGAGCGGGACCAAGGGAACCCCCAACCGTCGTCTTCTCGTTCCACCGGATTTACGGTGGATGTAGAAGGTACGTATAAGTATTTTATTGGCGAAAAATAAAATTTAAATTCCTGACGTGTAATAATTGTTTATCTAATTACAATACAACAATTTTGTTATAATTGTGCAGATCCACATGGGAACGTCAGCCGGAGGACGCTGGACATTCCCACTCTCAATCACGAGAACAACACCTACCGCGTGATAGTCCCCTGGAACGAGGACACGGACCAGCCGATTGGCAGCGGTGGTCACTTCTTGAACCGATTCCTGTCACAGCTTGGCGGGAATTGGGGGTTTTTCCCGATCTATTTCCAGAATTGGAAAAAGGTCCCAGATAGCAACAAGGATAAGGCGTTTAAGGACGTTGTGCAGGTAAGTTATGTTGTGTAATTAAATTTTACATGTTAATAGTTTTAAGTTGTATAAATTGTGGTTAATTTAGTTATTTATTTCTTAAATAATTATTAATTAATTACTAATTATTTAATGATATAGACAAAGTTTAAACTGCGAGCCGAGGCAAAGAGGTATGTAAAGATGAAAATGGGAGAAGCGTGGAAGAGCCGGAGGGGTCGTCTCTACAACAAGAAGAATGGAGATGGGACTATGCCTCTGCAGCAACTGATGGAGAACGTCCCAGATGGCGTGGAGCCAAATGACTGGGCAGCTTTTGTCCAATATAGGAGGAGTGCAGATGGACAGGTACGTTTTTTTAATAATCATAGTTTTGTTTTTTTATTAATCATGCAAGTATTGTATAGTTTAAAATTTGTTTTAATTAACTACACTCATTTATTTTGCAGGCTCTATCGCAAAGGAACACCAAAAGCAAGGCAGCTTAAAGGATCAATCAGACGGGAGGATCCAAGACGTTTGCGGTGACCTACAATGAGATGGTATGTTAAAAGTTGAGTTAATGACGCGTTAAATGACTATTGTTTTGTTTTAGACATAACAAAGTTTATATTTTTTTAGCAAGAGAAGGCTTGGGAGGAGAACCTTCAGACAGATTATGGGCAGTTGTTCACACGCACCCATAGGCACCATGATGGGACGCCGATCTCTGAGGAAGCAGAGGAGATAATATTAAGTTACAAAAAACTAATTGTATATTTAAATTTAATTAAATTGATTGATTAATGTTTTATGAAATATGTGCGTCAGGCCCGGATTGAGCAGAGCCAGCAGGAATTGCGAGCATCGCAGACCCCGGAGTCACAGGGTTCTATTGATCCTACGGCCGCATTGAAAGCTGGTGTGGACCCAGTCGAGCATCCTGGCCGTGTTAGGGGCTTTGGGCTAGGCGCCAAGCCTAGTATGGTGTACGGCAAGGCCTCCTCCTCTGCCGCCGGGACCTCCAGCTCGAGCATGCCACCACCTGCTGCGGTTGATGCGATGATTGCCGAGAAAGTTGCCGCGCAGGTTGCCGAGCAGCTTGATGAGAAGATTGCCGAGAAGGTTGCTGCAGAGAGGGCCAGGAATGAGGCCAAGACTAGATGCATGCAGGAGAGTCTCAATAGTTGGTTCGCTACTCAGAGGCATAGCTGGCAGTCACTTGTCGAGGCCTTGACAGAGTTGCTGCTGAACAGACGGTTTCCATCTCCCGAGCCTCCCCCTTCGTTCATCTTCGAGGATTCCCCCCCCCCCCGGCTCACCCGCCTCCCCCACCTCCGCGTCCAGAACCTGATGCTGCTACTGACGAGGACAATGTTACCTCTGGTCGAGCCCGCGTCGCCCCTGAGAGAGACCTCTCTGAGACAGGACCTGATCATCAGGCTCCTGATAGTTAGTTATTATTTTCTACAGTATTTCATTTTGTACGCCCCGGATGTTTGTTAACAATTTTATTAAATTTAAATATTTGTTATCGTTTTTTTTTCATTAGCTTTTTTAAATTTAAATTTTATTAAATAGAGTTTATAATTTGTGAATAAAAATGTATGATTCTTGAGAGAAAAAATTAAAAATGTATGATTATAAAGTTCGTAGCGATTTACAAGCTAAACCGCTACAAACGTTGTTAATTAATATATTTGTCACGGTTCTTAGAGTAAACCGCTACAAATTTAAATTTTAAAATAAAAATATCTGCCAAAATTAAAAAACAGTTGTCATGTGTTACCGGTTGATGTAGCGGTTTTATCACCGCGACAAACTTACGGCTTGATTTTCAATTCAAATTTGTAGCGGGTACCTTACCGCGGCTATTTGACGATTCGAATTTGTAGCGGTTTCTAAACCGCTACAAAGTTTAATTCTAACTGAGTCGCGGTTGATGTCGCGGTTTTGAACCGCTACAAAGTGTCCAAGATTGCATTTAACAATCTCAAGTGCTAAGATGAAATTTATTAAACATTGTCTCCACATTAGTATACTTTCCTAGCTTTGATTGCTACAGATGGATAAGTCATGGATCAAGATGCCGCGCAGTTCTCCTGTATATTTAGCGGGATTGAAAAATTTCTTAGATTTCATCTTCTCTCACGCTAGCATTAATGGCAAGATCGTGTGTCCTTGTTGTAGATGCAAGTTTAAGAAATGGCAAACACGAGAAGGTGCTATGGAACATCTTCTTTCTAAGCCTTTCCCAGAAGCATATACATTCTGGGGTGTTCATGGTGAGGAGCGTGGTATGAGATATGGGGATCATCTTCCTCAAACCTCACAAGTAGGAAATCAACTAGATCAAGATGATCCGGTTAATGAAGCTGTTCGCGACGCTTTTGGTGTTCAAGACGACAACTTCACGGCAGAAGTACAAGGTCCTCAACCAGTTTTCAACAGGAATGAAGCAGCTCGGGAATTTTTTAGCCTAATGGATGAGAGCGATCGTCCGTTGTATCAAGGTTGTCAGAAATACTCAAAATTATCCTTTCTGATCAAATTGTACCATATCAAGTGCATGTGTGGGATCACTGATAAGGCGATGTCGATGCTGCTGGAATTATTACGAGATGCTTTCCCTGACGCGAACATTCCCACAACCTTCTACGAGGCCAAGAAGATAATCAACAGATTAGGATTGAACTACGAACAAATTGACGCCTGCCCCAACGACTGCATGCTTTATATGGGGGAGGACGCTCGGAGAGAGACTTGTAAGAAGTGTCACACTTCGAGGTTCAGGACAGTTCAGAAGGGAAAAAAGAAGAAGAAGAAACCCGCAAAGATTCTAAGGTATTTTCCTTTAAAACCTCGCTTACAAAGATTGTTTATGTCGTCTAAGACAGCTGAGCATATGAGGTGGCATGAAGCCGACAAGAACGACGATGATAAACTCAGACATCCACGTGATGGTGAAGCGTGCAAAGCATTCGACTCAGACTTTCCTAATTTCGCGGCGGACCCTAGAAATGTTCGCCTTGCTTTGGCGACCGATGGCTTTAATCCGTTTGGTAATCTCAGTACAAGTTATAGTATATGGCCAGTTGTTTTGATACCTTAACACTTGCCCCCTTGGATGTATATAAAACAAAGCTCCTTCATTATGTCCATGATCATTCCGGGCAAAAAGGCACTGGGAAATGACATCGATGTGTATCTACAACCGCTTATCAACGAGTTGGTGGAGTTATGGAACGTAGGCGTCGAGACGTATGACGCGCACGAGAAGACACTGTTCAACATGTGTGCGGCGTTGATGTGAACTTTCAATGACTTCCCTGGACTGGGAACATTATCCGGGTGGAATGTGCATACCGGCCTTGCGTGTCCGACTTGCAATTTTGACTCTGACTCAGTGCGCCTTCCCCACAGTCGTAAGTGGTACTTCATGGGTCATCGGAGGTTTCTCGATGGTACACACAGGTTTAGGTTGCAGCGCAATCGTTTCAATGGGCAATAGGAAAGAAGAGGACCTCCTCGGAATTTATCCGATGCAGATATCATAGAGCAAATTGTGGATGTTGAATTTGAGTATGGGAAAAAAGACGACCCAGCAAGGGTCGGGACAAAGACGGCAAGGGCTTCTGGTTCTGCGACCCAGCAATGGCAGAAGATAAGCGTCTTCTTCGCTCTTCCGTATTGGAAAGATAATTTGCTCCGACACAGTTTGGATGTCATGCACATTGAAAAGAATGTGTGCGACAATGTCTTATACACGATTATGAACGAACCAGGCAAGTCAAAAGATCATCTTCAAGCGAGGAAAGATTTACGGGAGATGGGGGTTCGTGCAGACGCGTGGCCGGATAAGCATGACAGATTTCAACCCACAAAATTCACCCTGACAAAACCGAATAAGGAAATCTTCCTTGCCACTTTGAAGAAAATAAAAGTTCCTAACGGGTATTCAAGCAACATTTCACGATGTGTGGACGTGCAAGCTCAAAAGGTTACTGGGCTGAAGAGTCATGACTCACATGTGCTTATGCAGCAGTTACTTCCGCTGGCCATAAAAAATACACTGCCTCTCGATGTGTCGATCGTTTTGGTCGAGCTTTGTACTTTCATTCGAAAGTTGTGTTCCAAGGTGTTGATCATGGAGGAGCTCGACCAGCTGCAACAGCAAATCATTCTTACGCTGTGTCATTTGGAGATGATCTTTTCTCCTTACAGTACACCTTGTTCACGAAACAAAGCTTTGTGGCCCGGTTCACTACTGATGAATGTATCCTATTGAGAGATACTCTTTTAAAATTAATTACTTCAGCATTACATTACTTCCTAGTCGCATGTTTAAACATTGATATATCGACATTTTTCCTCATTACTTTATAGGTTCCTTGGGAAACTGAAATCTTACGTGCGGAATAAGGCGTGGCCTGAAGGTTCAATAGCAGAAGGTTATATTGGGGATGAGGTCTTGTATTTTTGTTCCAGGTACTTTGATGACATTGAGATGTCATTCAACAGACTGCCTCGTGTGGACGATTGTCCTGAGCCAGAGCCAGAGCCAGAGCCATCAGCTTCAGAGTTGTTATTCCCTCGTGTTGGTAAACCGGTTGGCGGACATGAGAACTTCAAACTCACGGCACTTGAGAAGTTTCAAGCACATAGACATGTCTTGATCAATTGTACTAAAGTTGAACCGTACCTTCAGTAAGGATTGCGCACATATATATATATATATATATATATATATATGTTATCTTATATGTTTCCTTACATTTTATTGGCATGTTTCTTGCTTGTCATCACATGTTTAATTGCAGGGAATTTAGGAATCATGTGAAGCGTCAGCTGAGGATCCGTACACGAACATCAACCGAAATTGATAGAAAGGTCAACAGAGAATTCCAGGGTTGGTTTAGTAGGAGAATAATGAATGACCACAACCCCCACTCACCCGAATTCAGAGCTCTCGCACTCGGCCCGCTCGACCACGCCCAAAGATTTACAGCATACAATGTCAATGGCTTCAAGTTTTGCACGGTTTCACGAGATCAGGGATCGCTGACCCAAAACTCGGGTGTATACGGCATGTTTGGGACGAGGAGTTATGCGAGCAGCAGTGACGGGAACATGCAGTTCGGTGACGTCCCGTATTATGGAAAGCTGCTTGATGTGGTCAGGATAACTTACCAAGGCCTTTTCTCTGTGACGCTGTTCAAGTGTTTGTGGGCGAATACGACAATGTCCCAGGGACTCACGACCGATGACTTAGGCATCACATCCGTGAATTTCTCCTGCCCTATTCACACTGGTCAATCTGAAGATGACGAGCCGTATATTCTTGCCTCAGAGGCCCATCAGGTTTATTACGTCGCTCATGAGAGGCACAGGGATTGGAATATGGTGGTTCACTTAAAGCCTCGGGACCTTTACGACATGGGCTATGGTGAGAACGTCGCCTACGATTGTGAGCCGCTCCAACCCGCTAGTTCCGAAAACTTCTTCCCAGACGGTGATGACACTTTACCTGTAGTTCGGTACGTCTTTTAATATCTGTAACATGAAATTTAAAAATTTCACTTCAAAAAAATTTTCTATGTCTTATTCTATATTAACTCACATGTAACTTTTTATACAAACTTTCTTTGCAGGGAGGCCAACGAAGATTGAGAAGAAAAATTATCCCTACTCTTCATTTTACTTTTATTTTTTAAAAAAAAAAACCCAAAAAAGTTATTTGTATCCCTACTCTTCATTTTACTTTTATTTTTTTAAAAAAATGCTGAAAAAGTATTTTGTAGCGGTTATAAACCGCCACTAAAAACATAAAACCTGCTACTAAATAAAAAACCGCTACAAAACATAACAAAACTGCTACTAAAATAAACCGCTAAAAAAAACGCAACCTCAACCGCTACAAAATGATACGCTCATATCAAAATAGATAACCCCACCAAATCACATTCAATATGCTCCCATTTTGATTTCTGCACACGTTTTCTCTCCATCTTCTCTCATATTTTTACGTTTTCTCAACGAGGCAAAGTGTTTGAATCGGGTAAGTGTCACTCAGCTTGATAATATTTGTTTTTTCTTCTACCCTCTTGAAAATATTTGTTTTTTCTTCTACCCTCTTGATATTAACTTCTTTTATTTTACAGGTACATTTTTTCAATTTTCAACTTCTTTTCTACTTTCATATACTTATTCATCGATCTACTTTCTCACACTTTTGTTTTATAATTCATTTTATTTTTACTAACTCAGTTATTGTTATTATACTTAAATATTCTCATTATTTTTCATATCTATACTACCTTATACAATCAAATATTATATTTTAGTATCATTTTCCGTAAAAATATAAATGAGATAATAATTTAACATTTTTTAATTACTATAAGAATTGTGAAATAAAATTTTTTTTTAAATTTCACCACTTTGTAGCGGTTTTAAAACCGCTACAAAATGGTACGCTGAGGTCAAAAATGGCGCCAAAACTTTTTGTAAAAATCTTGGCAGGAATTATTTGTGGCGGTTACCAACTGCGACAAATATTATGGCGGTAAACTTTTTCAGATATTTAGACAATTTTGTAACGGTTATGTAACCGCAACAAATGTAAAATAAAAAAGGCGCCAAAACTTTTTTCATTTTGTAACGGTTTTTTTACCGCGACAGTTGTGTATATAAGTTGTCAGCTTAGCCATATATAGTGGCGGTATGTTTTAACCGCTACAGTTATAGTAGCGGTTTATTTGCATGTAGTAGCGGTTTTTGTTAACTGCAACAAATATGTTTGTTTCATTGGTTTTTGTTGCAGTTTGTCTAACCGCGACTAATGTCATTTGTCACGCCAATAACCACCACAAATGGGCTATTTTGACCGCCACAAATAACCGGTTTTTTTGTAGTGTGAAGGTATTTGATTCTCTTGCCTTTGCCACAGACCTTAAGATTCATGATAAATTACAACCTCATGTTATTCCTTGTGTATTCCTAGGTTACCCAGAAAATCAGAAAGGTTATTTGTTGTTAAATTTGAAATCTAACATGCTTTTTGTAAGTCGTCATGTCAGTTTTGTAGAACAAATATTTCCTTTCAGGGATAGAAACTCACACCAGCAACAGGGAATGCATCCGACTCTAAGGGAAATGTTCTGGTTTATTCAAAGACTCCTTGTATACAGACTGATGTAATACAGGATAAGTATGATACTTCACTAGGACATGATATTCAACAATCTGGTCATAAAAGTTTCATATCAGATAGCTGATTGCCCAAATAGTTTAGATCAGTCGCGTCCTATAAGGGATAGATGACCTCCAATATGGTCTAGTGATTATGTGTGCACAGTTTTAATGTCTAACACTAATTCACCACATGTAACGAAATGTTCTTATCTTATAGATCAGTTTGTTTCTTATGATGGTATTTTTGCTGATCATTTGGCCTTCTTATCTTGTATAGATGCAATTCCTGAGCCCTCTACCTAGGAGCAAGCAATTACCAACCCTGAATGGGTGAAAGCTATGAAGGTTGAGATGCAGGCTCTAGAAGAAAATCAAACGTGGGAGCTGGTGCAGTTGTCCAAAGATAAGATGCTAATCGGTTGTAAGTGGGTATATAAAGTCAAATATAATTCTGATGGTAACGTAGATAAGTATAAGGCTAGGTTAGTTGCTAAAGGATATAGTCAAAGAAAAGGAATTGACTACCATGAAACATTTTCACCTGTTGTAAAGATGTTTATAGTTAGGTTAGTGTTGAAATTGGCAGCAATGCATGTTTGGAATCTTTATCAAATGGATGTCTATAATGCATTTTTGCAGGGTGATCTACAAGAAGAGGTATACATGAGATTACCTCAAGGTTTCGAAGGTAAAGGGGAGCATATGGTTTGCAAACTAAAGAAGTCCCTTTATGGACTCAAACAGGCTTCCCGCCTATGGAATCAAAAACTATCACGAGCCCTTATTAAGGGTGGCTTTGTACAAAGCAAAAGTGATTACTCTCTATTTACTATGGATTGGAATGGTTGTGTGGTGTTGGTCTTTGTATATGTCGATGATTTGCTTATTACTAGTAGTTCTGAAGAAGGCATTAGTTATGCCAAAGGTCTAATACATGATAATTTTATGATTAAAGATTTAGGACATATGAAATATTTTCTTGGTATAGAAATAGCTAAATCTGAAACAGGGATGGTTTTATGTCAACGAAAGTTTGTATTGGATTTATTATCTGACTCAGGCATGAGTGGATGTAAGCCATAAAGTATTCCAATGGCACAGAATTTAAAATTAATGTATTTTCAAGAAGGGAAAGACAATGTGCAGGATCTGTGTAAGAATGAAGAACAATATCGTCGGCTGATCGGAAAATTGATTTACCTAACCATGACTAGACCTGACATTTGTTTTTGTGTGCAGACGCTAAGCCAGTTTATGCAACAACTGACTAAGTCACACATGGCAACAGCTATAAATGTTCTTAGATACCTAAAGGGTACCGTTGGACTTGGTATAAAATTGAGTTCTGGTGGAAATTCTAATCTAGAATATTTTTGTGATTTAGATTGGGCTTCTTGTGGGATTATAAAGCGTCTTTGGTTTTTGGATACCTGTTGAAGTTTGGAGGATCTCTTGTGATGTGGAAGACAAAGAAGCAAACCACGGTGTCCAAGTCATCTGCAGAAGCTGAATATAGTGCACTCAGTATGGCCACATATAAGATAGTTTGGGCGCTCAGGCTACTTCGTGATTTGCGGATTCCACACACAGCACCAGTGCCGATTCACTGTGATAGCATTGCAGCAATCCACATAGCTGCAAATCCGGTTTGCCATGAAAGAACCAAGCACATTGAGGTGGACTGTCATTTCATTCATGATAAGTGGAAAGAGAAAGTGATAGACCTTGTACATGTTCGATCACATGAGCAAGAGGCTGATTTGTTAACCAAGTCAGTGTCAGGAGATGTACAACGCAACCTATTGAGCAATTAGGGTCTATTAACATATTTCCTCCCCCAACTTGAGAAGGAGTGTTAGAATATGGATTACAATAGTTAATTGTTGTCTAATGTTGTATAATAGTTAGTTGTACAATTCTTATTCTCTCTGGCTTGTTGCATATCTCTGTTTCATGATTATCAAGTTAAGATAATTAACATGGTATGGATTGGAAGCATTGCAAAATGAGAGAAAATTGGAAACTTGAAAACGAAAGGGATGGGAATGAGATGTTTGATTTATTTTTTTTTTGGCCCCTTCATCCTTAATCTAGTATAGTACATGGTACCAACACTGAACCGAACATCTGAGAAGACTTGCGCAAGGAAGAATATTGGGACTCTGTATTGCCTCCTACCGATAATTATTGCAAGCAATCCTTTAATTCACTTTTTTCCTAAGAAAAAGCAAAGGATGATGGCAGAAGGTGGGGGAGAAGTGGGAACAATAGGACTCCGTACATCCTCTTAGAATCTTTTCCGCCGAGTTCAGCCGGAAGTTGCATCTGGTCGGCCTATTCCCGGAGTTTGAAAAGTGCTTTAAAGGTGCCAATAACGGATGGCGGTGATTTAGTTGCAATAAACGGTTCAGATATTATACAATAGTATGACGATGTGGTACATTATGAGCCATCCGATCATATGAACGGACAAGATTAAGGACACTGAGGGACGCTGGGAAAAGGCGCTTCTGAGAGTATCTCATGAAATCCGTTTTTCCGTGTAAATTAATTCTCCAACATATTAATACACTACAAATAGCAAAAGGATCGTCACAAAGTTGCTAACCTTACTGCTATGCCTAGCTAAAATTCTGTTACTTAGCAATATGAAATCTGGAATCAAACGGCCACTAAATATTCTCACAAATAGGATCACACGGGGGGAAAAAAGCAACACACCAACTCTGCTTTTCATTGACATATCAACATCTGTATATGACTGAAAGATCAGATTTGGAAAGCAGAAAGATAATACTCAGACTCTGGACTAAAATTTGCATTTTAGGCGTTAAACAGTGACTTCACATTGTAAGGTGCCGCAACGTTGAGATGTCCAATCCACATTTGCTGCGCAAAAAACTCATTTGCCCTATCAGAGGGATGAACAGAGTCAAAGAATACATATTCACTTGAATTCTTACACAGTTCGTAATTTGTCCTTCCCAGAATACCTCCACAGGTTAACATTCCCCTGTAAGGACCACTACCACAGCATGCCACATCCCCTTCTTTGAAACCTGTTGAAAGAATAAACAAAATATACTCAGAACAAACTAAACCTTCAATTCAGATTCAATAAATTGATCCTCAAGAATCTATCATGAGTGTTTACCTACCATATTTAAGGGGGTTATGAATTAGGTCGGTAAGTAAATCATAGAAATTAGCAAGTGAATATTTGAATCCTTCAAGCTGTTTCTGTAGTTTCTTCAGAATCCCAGAAAGTGCTTTGTTATGGAGTTTTGCCAATACAGAAGCTTCACTTTCATTGCAGCAACATGTCCCATTTGAACGCATCTTTATCAGTGGAACACATCCTACAGGAGCCAAGCCAAGAAACCCAAATTTCCTTCCTCCTTCGTTGTGAATTTCCTTCATATATCACAAATATGAATTCGGATAATATTTTTAAAAAAAATAATAATTAAAAAAAAAATATGTGAAAGTGAAGTGATAGGATATATTCTAGAACTCACTAATCACATACTTTAATAACACTTGTCAGATTGCCAATCACCAAGTCAACATATTGATCTCGAGAGTATGATGAATAGGCACTGGAATCCAAAGTCACGCGGTTTATGTAATCATTGCTTCCAATGCTGATCAAGTAAACAGCTTTGGATAAAAAACCCCGGGCTCTATCTTCTCCTAGTCTCTTCTTTAATAGCTTAGCGAAGTTCTTGAAATACTTAAGCTGAGTTTTTAGGTCAATCACCTGGGGGGGGGGGGGGGGGGATATCAAATTGGGCACATCAATCTCCTGAATTTTTCAAGAAGAGGAAAAAAATTGGCATATGTGAGAAATAGAAATACCAGTCCTTGGTTTGTTTCAAAGAGAGCTCCAGATCCACCAGAAGCGAAATTGGCTCCATCAAGACATTGTTGATAAGCAGGGTGCAAATAAGGAAGAGCCAGTGGCAGATTCGCATACTCAGCTGCGGAAAAATTTGTTTTGGAGAAAAAGGGTATGACCAAGAACTCAAATTGAGATAACCCAGAACCAAAAAAAAAAAAAAAAAAGTTACCAATGAAATCAACAATGGTTCGTCCATCAGTATATCGGCCATTGGGGTAGTTGAAGAAGGTTTGGCCGTAGGGCAATCGGTTAGCCTGAAAGTGAAAGGGAATTTTGGGGTTGAGATAATAGTTATTGTTTCCGACATCGAAGAGGGAATCCCCAAACACGAACAATGCGACGTCGCTTGTTGGTGGACATGATTTGGCGAAGCACCGAACCGGGATGATACAGAGAAGTAACGATAGGCTGATAATTAAACCAGAAGTGGCCATTTATTCTAATTCTAGCGTTCTACAATTGAGCAAGGAACTGTGAAGTGAAGTTGACCAAAAAAAATGGAACTGTGAAGTGAAGGCGCTAAACTAGAAGAGTGTGAGTGTGACGTGTGACGTGTGACGTGTGACGTGTGACGTGTGCGTGGTCTGCTGCATCAAACGGCCCCGTTTGAATGCGGCTGAGCACACACCTCAGACACAGGCGGGCAATAAAAAAAATAATTTAGGATACTGAATGGTACTAAAAAAATTCTTCATGATCTTGAAAAATTATTTTAGGATACTGACTCATACTAAAAGAACACTTCAGGATGCTAATTGATACTAAAAAAAAGTAATTCTTAATCCTAAAAAAATAGGATATTGAAAAAACAACTCAGATACTAACGGTTACTAAAAATATACTTTAAGATATTTTGTAAAGATCCTAAAATAATTTTTTAAGATCGTAAATTATTTTTTCAATACAAGTCAGTACCCTTTTAGTATTAGCCAGTACCCTAAAATATTTTTTCAAGATTCTAAAATAATTTTTAAGATCCTGAATTATTTTTCAATACTAATTACTATCTTGAAGTATTTTTTTAGTACCAGTCAATACCTAGAAATATTTTTTTCAGTACCACCAATATCCTAAATTATCTTTTTATTACCCGACGGTGCCTAAAAAAAATTTTAAAAAAAAAGGACTAGGTGTGTGTGCCACTACATTAGAACAGCGCTGTTTGATACAGCATATAGGGATAGAAATAGGTCAAACCAGGCGTTGGCTAAATAGGCCTGAGCCTGCAATGGAAGCAAAAGGTCTGAGCTTGAATTCAGACCTTTTTCTAAGCTTAGGCCTGAGCCTTCATAAGGCCTGGTCAAGCCTGAAGCCTTTTTAAAGGGCTACTTACAATGTAGACCTTTTAAAAGGCCTCATATTACAAGCCTTAGATGTCATAAATAGGCTTTGTATACTTTAAGCCTATCAAAACTTACATAAATATATCTTGAAATTATTTTTTTTATAATAAATATATCTTGAAATTATAATATAAGAATGAAAAACAATAAATATTATCTTATTTATATGATTAAATATAATTATATTTATTTAATATTTAAACAAGCCAAGCCTGAAGGCCTACAGTTCAGACCTTAACAAAATAGGTCTGGCCTATTTACATATTCAGGTCTTTAAATAGGGCTTAACTTGGTCTTTTTAATAAACAGGTAGGCCTAGCCAAGCCCTAAATAGGCCAAGACGTAGGCCGCCTGATAGGGATCTAGCCTATTCCTACCCGTAACAGCGGACGCAGGACCTAAGCCAGGTACGGTGAAATGTGATTGTAAAGTGTAAACCAAAATGGCCACTCCAGCATTGTTTGTTGTTTTTACTATTTGGACCCTCTTAGGTTTTTTATGGAATTTGAAAAAGGAAAGGCGGGAGAGACAGAATGGTAATTTAACATTTTTTGGGGGGCAGGAGGGGGGGCGGTTTTAAGAATTCCACTCAACTCCAAGTCTCCCAGTCTCCCCCACACATGACTTTTTTTCACTTAGGGCCCGTTTGTTTCACTGAATGTTGAGGAGGGAAAAGGAAAGGAAAGGAATGGAATGGAAAGGAAAGGAAGATTGGGAGGGAACTTTAAAAATGTGAGCCGTTTGGTTCACTAGGGAAAGGAAGTTAGTTGAGGGAAAATAATATGTTTGGTATGGAGAATTGAGTATTTGTTAAGTGGGAAGATTAGGTGAATTTCCACAAATGCCCTTTTAAAAAAAAAAAAGGCAGTCTGGTTCGAACTGGGAAGAAACGTCCCACATCATACGTTCGAACTGGGAAGTCTGGTTCGAACGTAATGTTCATTTGCTTTTTTCCCCACATTTCATCATTAACAGAACAGCAACACATTGTACACACACAAACAAGCAATTTCATTCCAAATTGTGTAGATCTTTTAAAACAGTGTGTGCGACTCATTAAAATATATAAGAATATAAAGACCATTCACACTCGTCTTTCTCTCTGCCCCCAACATGCAAGCATATAATCGTGTCTGTGTAAAATTGCTTTCATTCAGGTGTGTGTGTGTCCCCCCCAGCTCGACTGAACAGCCCTTCCCAAATTTCACCTACCGGTAAATCACACATTAACCTTTCTGATGTATACTGACCTCAAATGCAGCTCTGTTCTCCTTCACCGAAAACGCTACTGTTTTCCAACCTTCTTCGCCGACAGCTTTGTTCAGCTCCAAGATTTTTCACCGACAGGTTCGTCCACCTCCAGCTCTCGCCTTAAATGCTTTTTGATTATAGGTACAGTGTTTTAGGGGCCTTTTAGTCCGACAATTTCACTCTCCCGGCACCAAATTAACATTCCCGCCTCTTTTTAATGGAAAGCGCATTCCAGCGGAGGAGGGAAAATTCAAAGTCGCGGGAAAGTGGGAGAACCAAACGTGTTTTTTTCGTTGGAAATGCCTTATTTTCCCTTTCCACCGCTGTCTTTCGCCGAAACAAACGGGCTCTTAGAGTATGTTTGGATTGAGGGAGGAGGAGAGAAAAAAAAGAGGGGGAGAGGAAAACTTGTGGGCCCCACTACACTCAATTTTGAAAAAAAATTTCCCTCCTCTCCTTTTTTTTCCCTCCCCCTCCCTCAATCCAAACATACCCTTAAAAATAAATAAGATTATGAAATTATGTTACAATAAAGGATGGTAGTGAAATTTTGTTTTAATAGTACATGACCACAATACTCTTCAAGTTCATTCAGCTTTGTTGCCGAGTGTTGGCACATACACATTTTAATAGCTAACAATAACAAAATTTACAGGTATTCACATAGAAATTTACAATTCATAATTTACATTATAACCGCTTATACAAAAATTTAGAAATGTTTGTGAGTGAATTTACAAATGCATATAAATATGTTAACAAGTATTAATAACAAAATAACACGTGTCTAAATGTGTCCAAATGAAGGGAGGGCATTTTAGTCATTCATTATAAAAATACAATTCCACATTGCCCTTTCATATCCAGTGTAATTTTAGAATCTTTCAATACCTTTTTAAAATAAAGATGGATATGGTGGACTTATAATATGAAATCCTCCCTTTCAAAATCGTGTTTGAATTTTGAAATGACTAGTGGGAGGTTTGCGCTTCAAATTCAAATTTAAAACATTAATTATTTTACTCTCCGTATAAAGAATAAAATATTTACAATTTTGAATTCGTGCATAGTATTATTGGATTCAACTAGTTAAGGAAGCATATATGTTGTTCACTTTTCAACTCTGTAAATTATAGAAAACAAGTAAGTGACAGAAAATAGACTAATTGCACAAAAATAACTTTCTTATTTCCACCATCATATTGAACAAGGGAGATAGGTTGGAGCATGCATGCCTGTGTGTGTGTGTTTGTGCGTGTTCTCTGAAGACAAGATTCAAAACTTGAATACATGTTCTCTTTAATTAAAATTGGTACACATGTTGATTTTCTTTTTGTACGTAGCCTTGTGTATGTTGCCCCTCACATTGAATCATGAGCTCATTATCGTCCCAAAACATTGCTTTTTTGAAGAGGATTATTGGATTTTTAGATGGAAAGAGCAGAAACGCATTTCATTGTGATGGCTTGGGAGTTGCTGAGAGCATAAGCCTGAAAATTAATAATTATTATTATTTTTATTATTTTTATGTTCTTAACATATATATCATGACAATAATCAATGAGCGATTTAGATATACAAGTGAAATTAAAAGGTTGAAATAATATACCAAGCGTCTCTTAATCATTTTGGTGCTGTGCACTTCATTTTTCGAGGAAGCACTAACAATATCTTTCAAGTTAACATTCATGTCACAATCCATAGCAAGCTGCAACAAAATGGAACCATATATTAATCAATATATATAATCAGAGCAAAACATAGTTATGTATATATCTAATGTGTGACATAAATCAAGAGAGGGAATTAAAAAGGAGAGATAAATCACCTTTATGGTAAGAAAATTTAGATGAAGAAACCAAAGATGGGCCTTAGCATCTCCTAAGATTTTCATCTCTGAAACGTTACCTTTTGACTCATTATAACCAGCAGTACTCTTTGAAGCCTCGGCCAAGATTTTAGAGACATTAACACACTCCAGCAAAACCCGACAACGTACGACAACATCGTCGCGATGAGGAGGCTGAAAGAACCTAGGAATTCGTATGGTTCCTATGGGAAAATCTTGGTGATAGACATGGAACCTGGCAGGACTAAACCCTAATCCAAACTTGTTGTGGTTTTCAGCATTAAGGGTTAATGAAAGCACAGCCGAAAGCAGAAGGGTGGTTAGGTTATTATTAGGGTTACGATCATTAGTGTCATCGTCAAGCTCATAAAAATCCATTTTTACCTCTCTAACTGAGAAAACAGGCTTGTGGGGTTTGACAATGATGATGACAAAGAAGGTGGATAAGCCAATTATTATGAAGGTGATGATGAAGAAGATGAAGAGAAAGAAGCAAAATTTTTTGAAGGAGAAGTTATGGAGGGAGAGTAGTTCTCTGCAACAGAAGCAATTTGATGAATTGCGGGTAGGATTGTTGGAAGCTTCCATATTTTGAGATTATTAACATCGTTTTGGAGTTTTAGATTGATGTTAATTAATAATAGGCGTGTTTGGTTTTATTGGTATAATTGAGGAGGGTTACTTCAATGGCATTAATTAAGGAGGGAATGTGATGACTTCCTTTTATCGTTAGCTTACAGTTATTCCTTTCTAGAATTGATACGAAAACCTTTTGGAGAGAGAACATGTGCAGCAAGCAACTACATATTTCTTCCGAGCTCTTAAGCTCTTTAATTATAATTAATTATTCAAACCGTATGGGAATAAAATGAAAGTACTTGTTCTTTTCTGTCTTGAAAAAGCTTTCTTAATTTTTATTTCTACGAAAGGGAAACTGGTGTTTATAAGATCATTATTCTTTAATAACGCTGTGATGGCCGAAGAAAGCGGCGGTGACAAGTGTGGTCTCCAAGAAGAAGGCAAAGGTTGTGAGAGGGTACTCACCAGAGAGGAAGACGAGCGACAATGATGGACGGTGGGAGAGGGGTGGTCGTCCGAGAAGAAAGAGGAGCTGTTGCCGTGACTAGAGCTCCTGGAAACAGAAGAAGTGTGTGGGCAAATAAGAAAATTCAAAGCATGGGGATTGTTTAGCGAGCAAAGATGGGTTTTCCGGGAAATATGCATTTTTCACACGCTGAGACAAGGAACCTAATTTCCTGATTTTTTTTTTTTTTAATGAGTTAAAATGCATTTTTGCTTTTAAAGTATGCGTCCAGAAGCAATTTTGCCCCTGAAGTTTTTGGCGTAGCAATGTTGCCCCTGAAGTTTAAAAACGGAGCAATGTTACCCCTCCATCAAAAACCCTTAGGTCAACTAACGCTCAACGTTAGGGTTTTTAATAAAGGGGCAACATTGCTCCATTTTTAAACTTCAAGGGCAACATTGCTCCCAAAAAAGTAGCAATTTTGCCCCTGAAGTTTAAAAAACAGAGCAATGTTGAGCAATTTTGCCCCTGAAATTTAAAAACGGAGCAATGTTGCCCCTCTATCAAAAACCCTAACAGTCAACTTTAGAGTTTTTTAGAGAGGGGCAACATTGCTCCGTTTTTAAACTTCAGGGACAATATTGCTTCGCCGAAAATTTTAGAGGCAAAATTATTCCTGGGCGTATACTTTAAGAACAAAAATACACCTTAACCCTTCTTTATTTATGAAAATTCAGTTTTTATGAACCCAATTTAATGGCAACCAAAAATTAAAAATGGGTTTCCTTTTCCATCAAACCCAACAGGGTTTGAAAACATCCACTATGCACTATATATGTCCGAATAGCACAGGTTGATAGATATATGGGTCAAATTTCATTATCACCTTTTTCTCATTATTTTTTATAATTTTTAAATCATATCTATCCAATTAATCTAAAATATTACAATACTACTTAAATTTTTTTCTAATCTTTTCAATCAATGACTCAGAAAGAAAAAAAAAAAAAAAAACTTGTGAGAAGATCTCCTCCGGTTGACATGCAGCTTTAGGCTTCCTTTCATATATTTTTGTTTTTTTTTAAAGAAAAAGTAAGACCATTTTTTCTTGGTGTTTGGATTGGTCAAAATCAGAATGGTGGGACCACTACTGGGTTACTGACGCCGTCAAATGAAGGGCTAACGGCATTTTCGTTCAGGAAAGTGTAAAAGTGAAGGAATTTCATGGTGACTGTTATTATAGTTAATTTTCATCATTAATTGATTACATTTATTATATTGGAAGTTCAAATTCATCCACTTTAGTTTTGTTAAAGTGTAAATTTATCACAAAATTTTTTAATGTAATTTTAAACAAAGAGAAATAGATAACATAGGGAGTTTTAGTAGGAATTTACATCTTAATGAAAATGATACAGATCACATATATAACTCATATATTTAGTCAACTAATAATAAAAAATGAGTGAGATGACAGTTAGGGCAAAATTTGAAAAAAAATGCCCCTAACCCTAAAAAAGGCAATATGAAATCACGGGTTTTAATTGTTTTGGTATCATACTTCTCTACATGTGAAAGGAGAAAATATCTGTAAAAGGAGAATGTACGTTTATGTGTTCATTTGGCTATATTTTTCAATGGTCACACACACACGCGCACATGCTTTTAACTGTATAAACTTTGACTGGATCTAGTAAATCCAAGTCTTTTTTTTTTTTTTCTTGATAAAGAGTAAATCCAAGGTTAGATATGTCGGGACAAACCCAAATGGAAACTAAAAGATAAGCGTCTGGTTACGGTCCACCGCGGTGGACCGTTCACTGCCTTTTTTTTTCCTATAATTTTTACCGCATGTGATAGCAGTACAACATGCGGTAAATATTTATGTGTAAAATAGGGCAGTGGACGTTTCACTGCAGTGGACTGTAGCCACTCCCGAATGACAAGGGCTGTTTGAGTAGTTGCTACAAATCTCTACGTTCGCCCCAATATAAAATTTCTATCACATTGTTTTTTAATTTTTATTATAAAGTATCAACTAATAAGTATATTTGATCATTTTTATAAGGCAGTTGCGTGTTTCTAAAGAGCATTAAATATTTTTTCATATATGCTCATAATTGATAAGAGTAATAGGTGAGAGTAATAATTAATACAATATTAAAATTTAGTGTAATTAGAAGAAATAATATTAAAAATTTAGTATAAATTTAATAATGACTTTAAATATTTTTATTAGTTTGTAAGAATTGTTAGTTGTTGTCTTATAATAAATATTTAAGGATTAACCCGAACGAACAGATACACGGGGAGTAGAGAAAGAGAGTGGTAGAAAGCTGACACGTGGACGGCAATCATAAGAAGGCTGGGCCTTTGCGGTTCATATAAGGTGGGGCCCGTAGTGGCAAGCATGAGCAGTCACCGTCGGATTTGCCCACTCCTTCGTTTCCATGTCACCAACACTTGTCGATGCCTGCCACGTGAACCCCCCGTTGTGAATTATGAAAATGTTAAGGAGCATCCAACGCAATGACAAGTTTGCTTGCGTAGACAATATCTTATTTAATATTGATCCTTCTTGCTAATTAATTAAAGGGTTAACAAAGCAGTGCAGAAGGTTTTATTGAGGGACAATTTTATTTTTGGAGTTTTTTTTTTTGTCCCAGTTAATTTTGACCCTTAGTTGATTAAATTTGTTGAGCTGGCACTTCATATGTCATTCACGTCATTTTTATTAATATGTAGATTTGGGCTAAAAGACTATCTGTCATCTACTTTATTCTTATTCAAAGTTAAATTTAAAACTTTCAAGGTAAATTTGTACCTTAATAATAATGATGTGGATGTTATGCAAAGTACTAGTTCAGTATATTTGGTCAACTATCAATCAAAATTAATTGAGATAATATCCAAGACAAAATTACTCCACACTTTGTAGACTTTCCGAGCAAAAATTCTCCCCTAACCCATTGTTAGATCCATTTCGAGTAACTTCATTATAACTCCTCCAATTACGGTTTATGAGTGTTCCCCATATTTTTCCGCAAAGAGGCAGTCCCTAATATCATACGATACCTCTTGTCCCTATTATAAAAAAAGGGTGAAGAGCAAATTGGCCAACAGACTTTTAGCTCAGGAGCAATCAACACAAAAAACTTTTAAATGTGAAATTTATACTGACAGACTTTTAGCTCAGAAGCAAATTGGCCAACAGACTTTTAGTTCAGGAGCGATCAACACAAAATCGTTATCTGGGCAGTAACACTCCGTTAGTAGGTCACATTTTTGGGAAATAATGAGATGAAATAAAAATTAAAATGCAGAGCAGAAAAAAAGTGGCCACAACCTAATCAAAAACGTGGCTTCAACCTGGTTCTGAAAGAAGAAAAGGAGGAGCGAGATCGAGGCTAAACAAAACCACCATCTTTAGCTCATTATAATTACGACTCATTATTTCAGCTCGTTAGTGGGTCACATTTTTGAGAAATAATGAGCTGAAATAAAAAATAAAATGCAGAAAAAACTGGTGGCACGGGTTCTAGTGAGTTTGAGAATGGTCTTTTAGACCTCATTGCTTCCACTCTTGGACAAACCAGTATCTCATTATTCAGCTTTAGGACCCCCTGCAAAGCTACGATTTTTACAGTCGATTCACTTATCCCAACAAACTTGATAACTCCCATTCGCCCACAATAGATTACGACAACTACGAACACTTGGAATATGGAAATTAAAGGAAAACAGCAAGAGAACCTGGTGAAATAAAAACAATTTCTAGACGCAAATTGCAATACTTGTTTCTAGATGCAAACTGCAATGATCCCGTCGATGAAGATGGTGGTTTCGTTCAGCCTCAATCTCGCTCCTCCTTTTCTTCTTTCAGAACCAGGTTGGAGCCACGTTTTTTATTAGGTTATGGCCACTTTTTTTCTGCTCTGCATTTTAATTTTTATTTTAGCTCATTATTTCCCCAAAAATGTGACCTACTAACGGAGTGTTATTGCCCAGATAACGATTTTGTGTTGATCGCTCCTGAACTAAAAGTCTGTTGGCCAATTTGCTCCTGAACTAAAAGTCTGTTGGTATAAATTTCACATTTAAAAGTTTTTTGTGTTGATCGCTCCTGAGCTAAAAGTCTGTTGGCCAATTTACTCCTTCACCCATAAAAGAAAGACCAAAAGTTCAGTTACGTTTGGCCTTAAATGTAAATTTTTAATCCGCTTTGTCTCTCTTAAACCTATAACTTTTGTCGGTGTCGTCTTGCTCTTGCATGTTGGGAACAAATCATTCCAAACACTCCCCTCAATTTCTAGATTTCTTGGAGATCCAATCCGACACTGGTGGCTCTGCAAATTTCTTGTATAAAGGATTAAAAACTCATTCTAGAAGGCCTCATATAATAATAGGAGGGATCAGAGGGAATGCTTAATTTTTTTTTTTAATACATTATGGTAGAAGAGGGGGCAGGGTTCAAACCCTGGATATGGGGGAGGGAGACCAGTTAATACTGGCTCCCATGCCACTGCGCTACTAAGCTAGTGCTGGCAGAATGCTTAATTTTTTGGTAGGCTTTTTATCGTGTTTTTTAAATGAGGAGAAAAAAAAAAGTGGGAAGACATCATTGGATGTGGTCGGAAATGTGAATAATGGCGGTTACTGTGTGGTTATTGCGCTTATGATGGCGCAAACTGTGGGGGACAATTAATGAAAGACTCTCCATAAGAATTTGGAGAAAAAGGGGTTTCTTTTTTATCATGCATGTTTCACTTAATATATTCATGATTTATTTTATTATTTTAAAATATTATCTTTCCTTCTAAACCTCACAAATATAATACAAAGGTGGTAAATATATGTCTATATTTCTCTATCCTCATTTCTTTGAACCCAACAAATCCCAAATGAAGACAAGGGTAAAAGACAAGATGCAGGGCAGTTTCACCCCCATGCATTTGTTTCTTGCAAAGCAAACGCGCCTTTATGTCTGATAATGTTCAGGTAAAGTTTGACTTCATTTCCGTGTTTTATTACTATTCAATTAAAAAATATTTATGAAGCATACTCCCCTTATCTTTTTTATACGGTGGAGACATTTTCTATACTATGTACGATCAAATCATTAAATTTTTTATATGAATGTAATCTTTCACTTTTTATTTATTATTGCGTAAATTTTATTCTCATTGAGTACAATGTATAATACCAAGTCAAATAAGAGAGAGTAGGAGTATAATATATAGGAAATAGAAGTAAAGATGAAAAGTTGTTAATTCTTAAAATAGAGCTAACAAGACTTGAGATATCTATTTGTTCTGCTAGAACAAGTTGAAAATAACTTATAAATAAGACTGGAAAAGAAAAAAGTAGGCCAGAAGCATAAACAATAAGATGGAGTTGGAAATAATTCTTGTTTGTAACTGTTGAAATTTGGGAATCGGTTATCGTGCCATCGTCTAGAATCCAAGTTCTAGAATTCAGTAAAAGCTGCAGCCGAAGTGACCATCCATAGCAGTAACAAACCAATCTAACATGGACACAGGGAAGATAAAAGAACACAAGTTAACATTGATCAGCAGTCAAGACTGAATCTCAGTATCGCATATATAAGCATCCTTATATATATATAAACATAAAAAGAAAAAACAAAGAAAAACATAAAAAAGCCCCCCCAAAATCAAGGTCTTTAACAATGTAAATAAAGGACACCTAAATAGGAATAAGACCCCAAAATCTCCATCAGCTACCAGTGAACAACCTCCACACAATGCTTAAGCGGGTTTTACTTTCTCTAACACCATCTCCAACACAGGTGACAAACCATTCCTGAAACAAACGAATCAAATGGGGAACAAATAAAAACTCATTCTATTACAAAGAACAACACTAAAGAAGCAGCAGCAGCTAGAAAAGAGGGTCATGAAAAATTTACTAACTTGTAGCTTTATTTACATTAAAAAACGGGGTCATTGAAGAAAGCAAGCTTGCTCAGTAAACTCCCCCCATCATGGATGGAGGAAGGTCATCAAAGCTCCAGAGGCTCATTGGGTTATTTGCAGCATCCTGTGTTGTGTCTCCACCAAGCAGGCTTCCCAGTGAAGCATCATCCCAGCTTCCTTCAAGGTATGGTGCCTCAAAGAACTTCAGTTGGGATTCAATGTCAGCAAGTTCATCCGACAGACTCTTTCCAGAACCATTTCCAGCAGGGACCACATTCTCAGAGTCTGAGTATTGCATGTTGTTGTTGGCAGTGGTGTTCTGGTTGGAATCTTGCAGATACTGAGATTCACCAGAAAACATGGATGAGATTTCTGGGGTCTTTGGAGCTTGTTCCCCAAATCCAAAGTCTGAGTACTCGAAAGAGTTGCTGGCCTGATCAGAACTGAAATAAACAGTGACATCATCAGGTGATGAAAGTGATGGGACCACACTATTAACGTTAGCCTCAGGGAAGGATCCCATGTTGGCGGCGGCGGCAAACTGGTTAATCTGTGGTTTCTGTTCCATCAGACCCATTGAGTAGTAATAGTCCTCCAGATTGTTTCCAACATTGAAGTTCTGGGTGAAGTTGGGCTGAACAGAGTTCAGATTCGCCTTTGGAAGTTGCTTCTCAACTTTGGCCTTGAGACGCTTTGATGAAGGGCCTGATGGGACCTCATCAGGGAAGTTGACTTTGGCTTTCTTGCCACGGATCCTTCTTGCCTCAGCATCATAGGCTCTTGCAGCTTCTTCAGCAGTGTTGAAGGTTCCAAGCCAGACACGAACTCCCTTTCTTGGGTCGCGGATCTCAGCCGCCCATTTACCCCATGGGCGCTGGCGGATTCCCCTGTATTGATTCTTCCTCCTCCTCTTCAAAGACTTCTCAGCTTGTCCATCAGATTTCTCAGGTTTTGCAGAGGAAGATCCTTCAACATGATTGAAAAGAAAATCAATAAATCATCATACTAATGAGAATAAACTCATGTTTCAATCCAACGCAGGCATGGACATGGTTGGTTATGTGATCCTTCATCGGTTGTTATTAAGGAAACCATAACATTCAAGAACTAGCAATATTAGATGTAATATCGAAACAGGAATTACTCCCCCGAGTGGTACAAAGTACTACTGTAATTCTTAGGTCAAAATTGTTGAGTTTTTGGTTTATCAGATTGATAATATTAACTCTTAAAAGGAATCAGAACAGATTTATCATAAAAGGCGAATTAATTTAACCTAGACCAGATATGAACCAATGGACCCTGAAAGGGAAAATCCAACTTAAGCAGCGTGTTTACATAATCAGACACAGATTACCAGCCAATAATGATTTCTGGAATACCATACAAGCAAAAGAAATCATTTACAATCGGATCTACAAATTCATACCTATGCTGAAGTCAAACCTAATTCTGAATAAGGGGGGAAAAAAATCAATCTTGTTTTTGGCTCAAGACGAAATATTCCAAATTTACAAGGATAACACATTAATTTTAAGACCGCTTGAAAATTTCTTTCCAGATTTTACACACTTGAAAGTGAGGTGATGGATCCTAGAGCACGTGCACCGTTCATTAACAACCCAGCAAGTAGGATAGGGGAAAAAATTTTTGTGAAAATTGTTTCTGAAGAGGAGCCAATATATGTACTAAAAGAAAGCCTAAAAGTATTCTTCAGGGAGATGACAAGATCTAAGTGGTCGATCTTATCTTCCTGCAAAGATAACTTTCATATCCAGAAAAGAAATTCCATAGTAGATTGTTATTTTTGAAGGTACTCAAAAATCATAGGTCATAGACAAACAAAGCCAACTCCAATTTGATAGAAAAGGCAAATTTCAAGATTTTTCAGGTAAAGAAACCAAGAAATGAAAATCATCTTTTCTCCATCAACACAACAAAAATCCAGCCACCGACAAAAGAATCACGCAACCAATTGCACGAGAAACATCCTACAACAAATTTCATTACAACAGAATGAATCATGCAAGAATATCTATGAAGCTAGCTATCCTCACAGAAAAATTATGAGGAGATTGAGAAAATAATTACCACGAGACAGTGGCTTCTTAGAGGGCTTAATGGCGGAAGAAGCAAAGGGTTTGACATCAACATCATCTTCATCTACATCGATATCGGAATCGTCCTTAAATTCCCTGAAATCGGCTTCAAAATCATCGTCCAAGTCGATAACAGTTTCAGGCTTCAGTGGCTTGGAAAACCTCCTGCCAGACCCAATCTTGTTCAAATCAGGCCACAGGTAATCGGCGGTGAGCCTTCGAGCCCTTCCTCCTCCTCTCCCGGCCGCCGCAACCGCCGCCGCCGGGATGAAGTCGGAGATAATAGCACCTCCACACATGTTTGTATTGCCTTCTCTGTACGCTCAGCAGACAAATTTTCTTGTACTCTGGAAACGAGAAATGTAATCTCAAAGCTTTTTTTCTTTTTCCTTGGAAATGTAAGCGATGTTCTTGAGGAGGGTTTTAACAATTCTGATGAGTTTGGTGAGAGGATGACTGGTAGGGAGGCCTTTATATTATTGTTGTCCAGCAATGGAGTAAGCAGCTGCACAAGGAGTCCTTTTCGTTTACCATTATGCCCTTGGCTCAGCTCGTTAATTACCACGCTGAAGGTTAGTACAGAGACTGGGACTTCCATGTTTACTGGCTTAGTCAGCTGGTGGTAGTAACACGCGTATTTGACAATAATTAAGAATTATAGTTTAAAAAGATTGAAAAAAAAAACTACTCTTGAAAAGTTAAATAAAATAATCACAATTTTAGTAATTTTTTACAATATTTCATCAACAAGTTTGAAAGAATAACATTTTTTTTGTCATTTTGTTCTTGAAATTCTGGTAATAGTAAGATTGCAAAAATAGGTTTGGTTAAAATTTATAAAGAATCAACATTTTCTTTTTTGCTCATGGAACATGAAAATTTTTACCCATTATATTTGTGATTAAATCTTAATTGTTAACAAACATATTCGCCATGAATGGAGAATTATTACGGTTATTAGCTTTTTGATGGTTAGTTTTTTTTTTTTTTTGTCAGAGAATATTCTAGGGAAAATTATAATAAAGGACCTAAGAAAAATAATATTTATTAAGAAGGACCATAAAAAGTTGTAATTATTTTAAAGGACCAAAAATTAAAATATTAAAATAAAAAGACTAAATTACCCTTAATCAGATTTCCTATCTTCTCATTAACTAAATCTGGAATGATTTTTTCTTCCTATCTTCTTATTAACTGAATATAGAATGATTTTTTCTTACATGAGAATCTAAAATAATTAATATATGATAATAAATAGATATTAATTCAAATCCCATCGTAGAATCACTCCAGATTATTATGCTAGATAAAAGATAGGAAAGATGGAGCTTTTATGGTTGTGGCAGAAGAAGCCTCGTGCGTTGTGCAACCGTCTACAGTGTTAGACCTGAGATTTTTTGTGCTTAGGCAACCAAAAATACCTGATATTCATTCAATATTACCAGTTGTTCCATTCACAGATAAACAAAAAATAAAGTAAAAGGCTCTTAACTCAGAAAAACCCCATCAAAAGAGAAGAGCGTGGTTAAAAAAACCAAATCCCTCTTTCCTTTCGCTATAACCACAAAAAGCTCCATCTTTCCTATTTTTTCTCTAACATAATAATCTTAAGTGATTCTACAATAGAAAAAGAATTATTTTAATTGATATCTTTTTATTATTATCCATCAATTACTCTAGATTTTCATGTAAGAAAAAATCATTCCAGATTTAGTTAATAAGAAGATATGAAATCTGATTAAGGGTAATTTAGTCATTTTATTTTAATATTTTAATTTTTGGTCCTTTAAAATAATTACTACTTTTGGTCATTCTTAATAAATATTATTTTTCTTAGGTCCTTCATTATAATTTTCCCAATATTCTATTAATAAACTTCAAAAGATATAAATAGAGGTGTACATGGCAATGCTATTGATTAAAAAGGATATGAAATTAAACGAAGAGCTTAACATGCAGGAAATCGAAATAGTGTCACAATAATGCATGGCAGGATTGTGATTATTTTTTTGTTACGTGCATGCCCTAGACGTGCAATCAATAATCATGGTTAAATGTGTAACATTGATTAAACCCTAATAACTAAAGCTATTTTCTTATGCATGGCATCACCAAAAAAAAAAATACATGTCGCATTTATGATTAAAACTTAAATACTCCCTCCGGTCCTAATTATAAGAGCTAGTTGATTGTTTTGGAGAAATTAAAGAGGCTAATTAAATTACTTTTGAGTATTTTTATTTTCATTTTTTTCTTCAAACTAATTAGTTTGATTAATAAACTAATATATAATCTAAAGATACACAACATATGAAATGATTACATAACTTATTTAACTTCCTTAATTTCTCCAAGAAAAGTCAACTAACTCTTATAATTAGGACCGGAGGTAGTATCAACAAATATATATGTTAGCGGTGAATTATTAATGAATTTGTAGCTTTAATAAATACAAATGGCTAGACAATCAAAGTTGTCAAACTCACAAGTTTGTTAAGTTTAAACAAGCTCGTGAGAGTAACGTAAACTCGTATCGTGAACTTGAATCATAAACTCGTAAAAGCTTACTTTTATTATTAAATAGGTATTAGTAGTGTATAATTAAATAATTAAAATATAAAAATGACAACAATTTGATTTAAATATATTTTAAATCCAAATAATTGAAATTAAATCCATCAACATTCATTATTTATCATATTTAATAAAGAAATTTCTATATATAGTTATTGAGCATGATCAAATTAAAAAAGTTAACGCGAGTTTAAGAGTAAGTTAATACGGTTTTGTAAACTACAAACGTAAAAATGGTAAACTCGGTGTATAAACTCATGAATTTAACCGAGTTTACAACTAGCACGAGTTTATTACTGACTCGACTCGTTTTTGTAAGTTAGAAACGTAAAAATGGCAAACTCGAATAGTCAACTCGCGAGTTTGACAACAATGTAGACAATCATACACAAATTTAGTTGAACTAAAATATTATAAAGATATTAATTTTGTATTATGATTATTATTAGCATGAGAAATTATAATATAAATACAAGGTGTGATAAATAATTTTGTTATTTGATTAAATAAATAATGAAATTAATTCATTAATTAGTCAATTTTTTGTGTATTAAAAATTTTACTGCTTTCTATAAAATAAATTAGATAACTGTGAAGAAGGTGACAGGGAAATTACCTGTAATTTCGGTTATTAAATTAGTTTAAGGGTGAGGAGAACAGGGGCAAAACCGGGAAGGAAAAGTAAAAGGCACGTGGGCAAAATAGTAAACTTATGTGGTCAAAAGAATAGAAAGAGTTGAGTTTTTCCCACTTCTTTCGAGTAAAATCCAATGTCTTTATAGTTTAATTCATGCATCAAAAAACCATTCATGTATCCACATTAAATGGCCAGTCAATATTTTGGATCTCAAAAATCACAGAGGTTGAATATATACATATATAATTGATCAAAAAAATATATATATACATATATATGCACTTATTAAGTTCATCACAAATTTACTAAATAAAAAGCGAGCATTTGTTACCATAAATATAAATTAATTAATTTTGGAGCTCCCTATTGGTCACAATGATATTTGGGATTTGGGCCCTAAATTTATTACCATTTTGATCCTATTTATAAGTCTATTTTCATCAAATATCACATATTAAAGAGAAGTAATAAACTCAATAATTATAGGCTAAATTTTCAACTTTGCCCTCATTTATAATTTGGTATTTTCTAAATTTGCCCTCATTTATAATTTGGTATTTTTCAACTTTTTTCTTCTCTCTTTATCTTCACGAGTACAATTAATATGAGTAAAATTGTCACAATCTCATCTATTACATAAAACTGAACATATAAGTATGAACATGTTTTTTTATTCAAAATGAACTTATAAATAAAATCAGAATGGTCCTATCCTTATTTTAAAGTCAACATATACGATAGTTATAGACGTAAGGAAAAGGTTGACTTTTACTATTTATGCTTAAAACATTGAAGATCAAAATTAAATAACATTTAGACTAATACTCTGAATCTTATAATAATGCTTTAGATTTTCATCTTTTTGGCATCTTTTAATTAATGGTTCAGATTTTGATTTTAGAAACAATTAATTATATTTTTATAATTATAGTATACATTGAGACCAAAAAAGATACAATGAATTTGAAAGAAAAGGTCAACTGTAGATAAATTCAGGACTGTAAATACTAACTGCAGTTACTTTCAGCAAAGTACAGTGTATTTTCTCTCTATTAAATGCAGCAAATAAATAAATAAATTGGTCAATTCTTGATTTGTAAATGAAACCTTTGTTTTAACTCAGTATCAATAAATAATAATAATAATAATAACCGACTACGGTAATACCAGATAGTTATACAGGAGAGCTGAGTAAACAACCAAGGTTTTTTTTTTTCCCCTCTGAAGGATCTATATATTAATACTCCAAAACGATACAATACATAACAGTAACCACAAATAGATCTAAAACAAATATAACCAACATAGCAACAACAACAACAACAAAAAAAAAAAACTAGATATAATATTAATCAAGCACCGTACATTAAAAATATAAAAGTAGAAGTAGAATCATGAACATCATCGGTCTCCTCGAAACCCAAGGTTAGAAGTGACAAACAAGAGAGTGTTGGTTGAAAAACCTACCCTAAAGGGCACACAATCTTAAAAACAATACCTGCGATTAAATCAGCTAACTGGGTACCCCATCTTGGGGTAAAGAAACCAGAAAACCTAACCTTGAAAGAAAGAAGACTCTTGATGTCCTGAAGAACACTTCTGCTCCTCTAACCAAACAGATCCGGTGATATCGTCTACAAACCAGACCACACCTCTTTAGATCTTCCCCCAAGAATGCAGATCCAGGCTACCAAGAGGTAGTCGGACCTCATAACGTCCAAACAGTCATCCAACCAAAAGGATTTGATCTCAGATTTGACAGATCTGTTTATTTCTAGAGACAAGAACACCACCACAAAATCTCATACTACAAAGAAAGAAACAAAAACACAGAAAACCAAAAAACTCTCACCTCGGCAGATCAGATCTGAAGAAGGAGAGGGAGAAGCTCGCCCCAATAACAAGAAGGGTGCTCGCCGCCGACCTGCATCACAAGCCACCGGCGAGGGAAAGAAGATCACAAAGAGACGCGGCAGTGAAGAAGAGAGAAGTTGGACCTTCTCTCTCTGAAATATAACAACCAAGGTTAAGTCTAGGTTTGATTTCCTATTTTCAAAATAGTTTTCTGTTTTTAAAAATAAGAAGGTTATTAAAAAAAATAAGTTTTTATTACGTGTTCTACAAAACAAAATAAATTAAAATTTAATGTGGAAAAAAATTAAAATATCGTTTTAATGTTTTGTGACGTTTTGGTTTGCAAAGTTTGAGAAGAAATGAAGAGCATTGAATTTTTATTAGGAATAATTAGGTAAATATACAGAAAATAATTCTTTCTCCCTTTTTTGTGCTCTTTTTTTATGCTGTTTTTTTTATTAAAAAAAACTTTGTTTTATGCTTTTTTGTGGGAACCTTAGCTTGAAAAGTGGTTCTTTTTATAATAATCAAGGATGCAAATAAAATTACACAAGACTTCATGGTATATAGAATGAAACAAAGGCAGGTACGTACTCTCCATATAATAATCAGTTTTATGCAAAGTTTTGATTTTATCATAAATAAAATATTTCCTTCTCTTTTATCTCTCCCCTATTACATCTCCATACCTTTATTTATTATAGGGTATTTTTATCTCTGCATATTAAGTTTTATTCATTAGATGACTTGAATATTTTAAAAAAGTATAAAAAATTCTTAACATATTAAATAAATATAAATAATCTATTTATCTATTTTTTTTCTTGTATATACAAATAATTATTTAGAAAGAACATGTAGCCCTTATTATATAGGTCATGAAGCGTGATATTTGTTACATTTTTCCGAGATTACCCCTATTTAAATTCGATATATCGAAAAAAACCGGGGGGGGGGGGGGGGGGAGAATGAGTGATTATGATGAATTGTATGAGAATAAGAGAGACGTGGAAGAAACACACGGGTGAGTTGATGACTGAGTTCAGCCTAATCAAACCGAGTCAGGACAACATAATTATCAATCAATAATAAATCTTTAATGGGAAAATCCTTTTCAAGGGCCATGTTACCCAAAAAAAAAATCCAAAAAAATGCCTCAAGATTCTGAAAATCCTAGAAAAAGCCAACGTGAGTTGTTAACGGGCTGATATAGTTATTAACAGGTAGGTCATTAATAACTAAATCAGCTCTATTAACAACAATTTGCTAACAACTAAATCAATCTCGTTAACAATTATATCAATACCTCATTAACAACTATATCAGCACCGTTAATAACTCACGTAGATTCTGAAAATCTAAGAAAAGGCTTAGGGCCTTTTTTAGGATTTTCAAACTCTTGGGGCCTTTGTTAGGTTTTTTTTTTTTTATGATGTAGGTCCTGAAAGGATTTTCCATCTTTAATTGCCAAGTTGGGGGGCAACTTACCAACCTAATGTCTGTGAGTGGTTTCACCATATTTGACTCCAAAAAGCCCCCTATTACGTTGAACCACCACCTAGTCTCTTTGTTTGCCTTTTCCCCTCTACGTCTCTACCATTTCTTTCAATTACGAATTCGGGTTAATATTATTTTTAATCCTTTGATCAAGTTTTTAGTTCTATTTTTTATAATTTCAAATTATTAATTTTTGTTTCCATACTTTCATAAAGATATAATCTAGATTTAACAACTAGTCCCTACACTTTTACTAGTTTTAATTTTGATCTCAATGTACTTAGACTCAAATCAAGTTATGGGTCAAAAATCAACTATTTGAAACTACAATAACTTTTGGCCGGAAAAAAAAAAAAGGAAACTACAATAACTAAAATTCGATCAAACTATAAGGACCAACAATGATATCAATTTTATATATTTTTATTTCAATTTCTCGTTTCTAAAATTATACTTAAACAATTTTCTCAATTTTTTTGTTTGTTTGTTTTGACTGCGGTGTTGGTTTATTTTGTGGACTATTGGAGGGCAATGCAGATGTTATTTGATGCCGGTAGATTTAATTTTTACATGTCTTTTTTCAATGAAAATGTTTAATTGCTATAGTACTAATATTAATTATTAATAAAAATAAGCGAAAAGGGAAAATAACAGCCAGCTTTTTTGACTGTTTGGAAAGATATGATCACAGCCAGCTAAATCTTTCTTATCAACCAATTATTTGATCATTGATATTGGCAAGGGAAAATAAAATTCTAATATTTGTTTCTTAACAATATCTTTACCTACACTTAAAAAACACTCATTTCTATAAGCTTTAAAAACTTATTAAGCTTTTTTTACAAGAAGTAGCTTTTTTTTTAGTGGTAAACAAGACATTAGAAAAATTTTAAAAAATACCATATGAACTTCAAATTTCTAAATAAGTGATTTCACAACAAAACGAGTTATCAATTATTTTATTGTTCTTGTTCATCTCATTATTGTTGCTGTCAGCATGATTTTGAAGTTTAAATGATTTTTTTTTTGTCATTTTTCCAAATACATATCCTGTCAAAGTCATATAATCATATGTAAATCTTTTTTTCAACATCCGTCTTTATTTTTTTTTTTCTTTTTAGAAATCATCATTTTAATATTTAAAAAAAGAATTTAATTGCGTACTTTTTTCAACTAAATTTTGAAAACTCGTCAGCTATCTTTACTTTCAATTAATACCCAATTAGAAATTTATGAAATAGAATAGTATGATGTACCTTAATATTCGATAAAATCAGACTAGAAAATTAAATATTAAATTAATAATTTTACTTTCCAAATGACTAGCTACAATCTTGATGTTAAAATACTACAAGTTCTCAACAGTATGCTTACAATCACGTGTGACTGTTTTGAGGAAAAAAAAGGCAAAACCACATGTTTTATGTATGGGGTGGATGCCACGTACACCGTGGCTGAAGCGTGTCTACTTGAATACGGCATAACGTCATAGTAAAGAGAGTGATGCATTAATTAAGTCGGTGAAATCCACTATTTGTAATACTTCATTCTTAAATATAACATAAAATTAATTTTTTTTTAGAGAGATTAATAAAACTAATTAAATTATTAGAGTATTTTCATGGAAAAACTAAAATCAAGAACCTATAGTAGATAATATTTATTAAGAATGACTGTAAAAGTTGTAATTATTTAGAAGGACCAATTAACAACACAACAAATTAAAAATACTAAATTGTCCCTAATCAAACCTCCTAAATTTTCTCTCACATTCAATATTTGAAAGTAATATGAATTTCTAAATTTAATTAAATTAAACACAATCTCTCTCATCATAGATATTTATAGAAAAAACAAAACAAACATCTTTCAATTTTGTCAAAATTATAATTTTATTTTTAAAATTGACGCAAACTTTAAGTAAAAAAATAAATAATTTTAGGAAAAACTCAATTTTTTTAATAATTAGTTACAAACATTAAATAAATGTAATATATATATATAATTAATAGGTTCATGTTTGAGTGTGCCTTTTAGTGTCAACAGATATTAACACCTTATAATATTTCAATTTTTTATACAATATAGTAATGTTATATTTTTGTTATTTGAGCCTACACATCTAGTTTTAATAAGATAAAAAATGTGTTTAATTTTTTATTTTGACTAATAAAGTTTCTTTAATAGAGCTTTTTCCCCCCTCTTTATTTACATATAAATCAAGAGAAAAAAAAACTTAATAATATGAAAAAGTTTAAAGGGCCAATATTTATGTTACCAATAATAATTAAATTATATAACGATAAGATATGAAATGCATTAAATTTTTTATTTTGGTTGACAAAGTTCCTTTGATGGAGCTTTTCTTTTTTTTTTTTCCTGATTTATATAAAATTATGTAAATCAAGAAAACAAAACTTAATGATATTAAAGGGTTAAAAGGTCAGTATCTACCTTATGAGTAATAATTAAATGATATAATGATATGATTATGTAGATATTAGTTAAGGTTAAAAAATGATGATTTTGACGGTAGTAATTTTGGTGGAAAAAAATTAAATCACTTTCAAGGGTAATTTAGTATTTTTAAATTTATACGTTGGTAATTAGTTCTTCTAAATAATTACGATTTTTATAGTACTTCCCAATAAATATTATTCTCTATAAGTCTTTCTATCTAATTCTCCCTATTTTTTTTTTCTCTAGATCAATTAATTTAAGTAATAAATTGATATATAATCTAAATATATACAATATATGATATAATTAAGTAATTTATTTAGTTTTTGGGAAAAAATAATTTATTTAGTTTATTTAATCTTTTTTAAAAAGTAAACTCTATCTTTTATTGAGGAGGAAAGTTTTTTTTCTTGCGTTGGTCATCACTCACAGATTATTACATTACAGCATCTTAATATTTATCATTTTATTGCAAAATATGAAATATGTTTCATGGGTATTCATATTAAGCTTGAGTTCAATTGTGATGTGGATTATTTTGAACCGAAGAATAATTTTACATTTTACCTTAAGAATGTGTTAAATAATATCTGGTATCCTGAAGTATATTATTTAGTGAAACTCATTATCCTAAACTAATTTTTAGTGCATCCACTATTCTCAAGTATTTTTGCAGTAGTATCTAGTACCATAAAGTTTTTTTCTTTTTTTAACGTATTCAACACTCTAGAGTATTTTTTTTTTCAATAGCACTTAGTATTATAAATTTAGAGTGTTGATTATTTCTAAGAAAATACTTTAAAGGCATGATAATTACGTTGGAAATTACTTTAAAATAATGAATGCTCCTGAAAAAAATATTCAACAGCGTTGAATAAACCAAAGTTTAGTTTTTGATACTAAATATTGCTAAAAAATATTTTAAATGGTTGGAAAATGTAAGTCATACATATTTCTAAATAAGTGATTTCTCATTAAAACGGGTTGTCAAATACTTTTACCATTATAGTTAATCCCATTACTTTTGTGAAAAATATGATTTTGAAGTTCAAGTAATATTTTTTTGTGAATTTTTTTTAAAAAAATATTAGTAAATATATGTGAAGAAGGATTAATTAATGCTACATCTAATCTAGTATGTTCTTTTCATATGACTTGTTATCTAAGCAAATTGTTTGATTAATACTAAAAGATTTAGTGATGTGGTTCCTATAAAAGAATGAAGTGTTTGTTTGGAGTGCGGCTCATTAGGAGCGTTAGGACCAGCAATTTTGAAAAAAAGTCCACTAACGCTGCTAACTCTCATTTGGTCTGTTTGGGTTGAGCGTTAAAGAAAAAGCTCCTAACACAAATCAAATAGCTTTTAAGCCACCACTCCTACCGCCAATCCAGACAAGCACAAAGAAGATTTGGAAATTCAAAAAAGAGTAAAATGAAGACGCTTATAATTAAATAAGTAATGTGGCCTTAAATATAAGCTCTTATTATTTATTGCCATGTACACAAATTCCTTTCCACTAACATTCCTATCTATTGGTTCTAGATGAATCATACATATATTTTTTTTCAAGTTTCAAAACATTGTCATATTTAAATTGATGATATAACTGAAGTATTAAATAACATCTTTCATCCATTAAATATAATTTGTAAGGGAAGAGCAGAAGAAATGAAGATATTTTTTTTTATTATAAGTTATATAATTTGTAACAAATATATAATACCATTCTATATATATATATATATATATATATATATATATATATATAATACTTTTTTAATTCTATCAAAAAAAATAAAAAATATGATATCTACTGGATAGGGCGGCATACCATGCCCAATGTCCAGATTTATCCGCAAAAATGTTCAGCCTAGTTTGGACTGCTTTTCTTTGGATTGGGCAGAGCGATTTTTTAGTATGCACGGATGGACGAACAAGGCCGTGAATATCATGAACACCCCTACGCCTAGGGGTGGAAACAGGCCAGGCCAGGCCAGGCCTCACCCTTAACAGGCCAGGCCTGTTATGCAAGGAATTGGCCTGAGCCTGGCCTGTGGCCTGTTACAGGCTAAAATTTTGGCCTGGGCCTGGCCTGTTAAAGGCCTGGCCTGGCCTGTGGCCTGTTAAGAGGCCTGTATTTTTTACAGGCCGAAAACAGGCCAAATGTAAACAGGCCTAAAACAGGCCGAATGTAAACAGGCCGGAAACAGGCCTACAGTATACAGGCCAAAAACAGGCTAACAGGCCTAATATAAACAGGCCGACAACAGGCCTAATGTAAACAGGCCAAAAACAGGCCTGAGTGAGGGAGAGAGGAGGGATATTAATTAATATTTTTTATAAAAAAAAATTAATTATTCTTAACAGGCCGGCCTGTCAGGCCTAACAGGCCTATTTGGAGGCCTAGGCCTGGCCTTTTAAGCCAAACAGGCCTTAAAATAGGCCTTGGCCTGGCCTTTTAGCCTGACAGGCCAGGCCTGACCAGGCTTTTAACAGGCCAGGCCACAGGCCCCTGACAGGCCCCTGGCCTATTTCCACCCCTACCTACGCCATCGCATAAGCTTCAATTTAGAGCTTCCGGTAAAAAGAGCTTTTTTTCGCATAAGTCCATTCAACACTGAAGCTTCCCAAATAGGGTAAAATGGGCTTGTTACTCCCCACTGGGCTGTTATGAGGTTTGACCGTGCTTTTAGGCTTTTGAACACCTTCCTGATGAGATGTATATTCTTCTCTCATTAATTATTGTTAAAGGATATTAATAGAGATAAATTATAAAAAAATTAATAAATATAAAAAATATGTTATATATATATAATCAAGATCATATCCTTAAATATGTATTATAAGCGTGAAGTAAACCTGTCACAATTAAATGATCAACCATCTCCTTTTTAAAAAAAAAAGAAAAAAGAAAATAAATAAAGGAAGAATGGTAAATTGCCATTTGGCCAGCAGGGGCAGGAGGAAGGAGGATCGATTGACTGGACGCAAGTAGTGTCATAAGAAAATATTTAATTAATTAGGAAGGGGATTAAATAAATGGGAATTGGGGGGCGGAGATGCATGAACCAGAATATTAGGAAATCAACACAAAACTATATTCAAAAACAGAATCCACAAGACGACAAGATTGAAAGCTTGATAATGGCAAACACACACGCCTTGTGGGCCCCCACTCAACCCATGGCCCATGTGGGGCGTCCTTCACGATACCCTCCAACTCCAAGGGCCACGCGCTCTCTTTCTTCTCCTCCCATTCTACCCCTCCTTTGTAGTAGCACAAATATCTAAATGTCACTACCCTATAAAATATTTTATAGGGTACTGACTGATACTAAAAATATACTTCAAGATATTAAATCATACTAAAAAAACTACTTCATAATCTTGAAAAAACATTTTATGTACTTTTTAATAGCTTAAAATATATTTTAGCGCACTGATTGATACTTAAAATATACTCTACATGACCTATATATATTCCCACATATATCAAACTCTCTCTCTCTAGCTAGAAAGGCCGTAAATTTTCAAATAAGCTACTTATATATCATCCATAAGTTCAATTCAAACTACTTCTCAACCAAATATCACCATTTACATAAGTTCGATTCAAATAATACATAAGTTGTTGCATCTCAACACCATGTTTTGCATGCCTTATGAATTAAATAAAAGTTGCACTGTCTTTCTTTTTTTTCCTCTTTCTCCTTCCATGCTTTGCATCAAATAGGTCAAGGTATTATATATAAGATCAATATCAACTTCTGACTCAAACTTTAGAACAGAAAGAATATTTCTCTTTTTTTATAACGATATAAATAACTGGGTTAATATGAATTTGATAAGTTAATAAGTTGTTGTGAAATAAAGAACATCAGGATCACGTATATATAATTAAAAAATAGAAATATTAATGACTGTATTACTCTTAAGCAAATATAATTATAACTTTAATTATATAAAATGATATAAGACATGTTTGAGTTGGTGTTTAAAAAATTATATTTATACAGGTCATGACAAAATTTTTCTCACATACTTACTTTGCTTACTGTAAATTATATATATATATATATATATAGATTGATGGCGATCATAGTTGGCCACAGGAGCTTTGAATAACCAACAGAAGAGGGAGTCTTGTAAAAATATTATCATTTGGCTAACGAGAACCTAATTTCATAAAAGTTTATATATAGAAATGATAAGGAAAATAATCTGAAATTTACATATATTATAGTGGTAGTACAAAAAAAAAAAGAATGAGTGGTGGGAAGTGAAGGGGACAGAGTGATAAGATATGATAAGACTCGATGCATATCGAGCAGAGGAAGAGCCCTGTTGGGTGTGACACGTCATGGTGGCTGTGGCTGAGCTGGCACCACCATCTCCCTTACGTTGTCACATCGATCATGTGCTCCATTTCACTCCTGAATAATAACTCATTCGAAAATCGTACTTTCATATGCCCCCGGTACTGAGACCAACATGTTTTCTAGACAACTCCATGAGCTGAGCTGGCACCTTGCTTGATTCTCTAAAGCCACCAGCTTCATTCATAACCTAAAATTTAAATGTTGCTTAAAGTTAAAGAATTTAGCGGCTCATCCCGTTCATGGTAGTTAAAAACTCGATTTATCATTATAATTTTACGTTTTTACGATTTTTTTTTATTAAAAAGATTTTACTAATTTTCCAAACGTTTTTAAGTTTTTACTAATTTATTTTTATTAGGTTTTCTTTGGTTGTTTTCTATTTTATTAAAAATCCTAAGCATACATATTTATGATTTGTGTGAATGTATGTTCATATGCAAGAGACCTGATTTTTTTCTCCCCAATTAAGGGTATCTTTTATGGGTGCACTTGCACCCATGGAAAACAATGTGGCTCCGCCATTGAATAATGGCATATATTTCTTTTTATATTTAATCTAGATTTTTTAATTACACTAAAAATGAATATAATGAGGGATTCTAAATGCCAGGCTCTCCATTCTAGGTTTATTTTTAAGGCAGGATTTTTATTTAAAAAATGAAATGAAATCAACTAAAATTTACAAGTTACGTATAGATAAAAGTATAAACTAAATTTAATAAAATTATAAATAATTTTTCTAATAATATATTTATAGGATACCGATAAAAATGAATTATAAAGGAAGAATGAAATAAGGGAATGTGTGGGGGTGAGGTGGCGTGTAGTCCGACGGAACGGGAGCGCAGGTGGAGGCGCCACCAGTCAGACAACACCTCTTTCGATGTGATTGATGCTTTCCAATGCCTCCTCTCTCTCTCCCTCAATCATCTCAGCTCTATCAATGCTTCTTGATCCCATTTTAATCTTATTTTTATTTTGTAAAGAAAAAGAATATTAAAAATACATATACTCCCCAAAAAAAAATCACTTGATCTAAAATATAAGTTGCTTAAAAATCAATTGATACTGATTTGTCAATTTTATCCTTAAAATTAATAATTAAACATGGCTCATTTTATTTTCCTTTATCCTTCAAAACCTCACTTAATATAATTAAAGTTAGACTTTTTTATTTAATTTAAGATAAATTTAATAAATTAACTACCATTTTCTAGATTGTGATAAATTAGTCCACTGGAAGGAGCAAATAAAATGAATCTAGGTTGCCATCTCTATAGCTGCAAAGAGATCAAGCCCTATGATGTATGATCTTACTCACATCTACTAGTGCAATGACTTCTTAAATTGAAAAACCAATTTAGGCTTAAATTTATGTTTGTTATGATTTTAAGGTAATTGATTTTTATTTTTTTTTACTCTCTCCCCCTCTGGTGCTTAATACAGGACCTAGTCTACTTGTTTTTTAGAGATTAAAGATGCTACATGAGTAAATTAATTAATCATAACATATATTAAATATTACTTTATAAATCTGAAAAATTAGTTTGGTGTAAAAATAATAATTTATATAATTTTATTAACCCTAACTGTGTTTTATACTCCTAAGAAAGGAGATACAGTATTTAGCTTTGACCGGCTGCTCTAGCTAATTCAGTCATGATCAGCTATGCCATCAACTTTATGGGTTTTAATATTTTAATTAGCTATTTATTAGTACTAATAATTAATTAATAATCTAATGCCGCAACTTGCCACCCTGGATTAGAATATTCTGGCCCTTCCCGCTCCCTTCAAAGGATTCTACCCTATCCACACTCCTCCGTGTGGCCTCCACTCACACAGCAACGCTCCTAATTAATCGGTCACATTTTATTGTTTCCTTAATTACAAATTACAACTTGTGTTTGGCATTTAGGGTGTGTTCGGCTCCACTTTATACGTACGTTCATATTAGTTTTTAAAGGATAGTTTTTCCGATTTACAAAATAAATATGTAATAGGAGTTACGTCTCCTATGTGGAAAAAAAGCCTATAAAACCATTGTTTCAGAGTTACACAGACACTCACTAGCTAAATGTGCTTTTTCATACAGAGAAGTACTCTGAAATTTTAGATTAGGAGATTAAATTAAATGAAGTTTTTCAATAAGAGAATTATTACTTTTTGTCTGTAAAGAAAAATTTTTAGTATAATTTATACTATAAACTTTGTTCTATATTTAAGACGGGAAGAAGTACTCAACATTTTTTTTACAGTGTGAAAGAATAGGATGAATTTGAATATAATATAGCATATATATGTAAATATATAATCCAAATTTGAGTTAATATGTTATACTCTTGGAATTGTAAAGTTATTAGTAGTAAATATCAAATTGACATGAAATTCGGTAGGAAAGAAGCACGCACGCCAGTTCCAGACGGCAAAAATGCTTGTGGACTACACGCTTCTTAAATCTTAATTGGGGGAAGGAAAAAAAAAAACTGATTAAAGATGAGTTATTATTTTTTAGGACATTTAGTTGTTTTGCTTCAACATAAATAAATATACTCCATTTGATATTTATTATAAGACATAGTTGATTTTTTTTTTAGAAATTAAGGAAATTAATTAAATTACTTTAGAGTATTTTTATTTTTTATTCAAACTAATTAGTTTGACTAATAAATTAATATATAATCTTAAAATATACAACATATAAAATGATTAAGTAACTTATTTAGCTTCTTTAATCTTTCTAAATAAAATCAATTATATCTTATAATTAGAAATGGAAGGAGGTATATCGTTTTGCAACCAAGTTGCTCCTCAAATGGATGTTTGTATTACTCATTAGCTTTGACCCAGATTTATTTATTTCAAAGGCACTCATATGATATCATATCATACATATCTTGGGATTCATATCTCTAACCGATAGATAAATGTGTCGCCATGTGTCACACTATCAAAATGGTGGCAAATTTCACTGTCACGCGCCTTCAGTCGTTTGATAAAATACCTCTAACAAAAATATTACTACATTTTATTACTTCTGTTTTAGATATACGATAAAGTTTAAATACAAATTTACACTATAAACTTTATTTTATATTTAGGATCGAAGGAATGTGTTGAAAAGGGAGTATGTGGAAAATGCAAACATTCAATAAATTTATCCCTTGGCATTTACTCAATCTGATTCTTATTATAAGGCACAAACTAACAATTTTCACAAATTAATAAAAACAGGTAAAGTCAATAAAGTTATTCTGCAATTTAAATAACTTCTAATATTACCTATATTAATTGCATTCAACTCTAATCAGGGACGGACCCAGCAATCGAAATTAGGAGGGGCGAAAGTACAGAAATGAACCCATAGTTTTAGAAAATCACATTTATGCCTCATAAAAAGTTTCAATTTTTAGTTTAGTCCCTCCATGAAACTATATAGAGGGGGACTAAAGTGAAAATACTAAAACTTTATGAGGCTAAAATGTTATTTCATAAAATTTTGGGCTATTTTCTGTAATTTTCTCCCCTCCTAATTTCAATTTTAAATTTTTTATATAATTTTAGGGGGGCGGGGGCCACCCCTAGCCCCCCTAATTCCATCCATGACTCTAATATTATATTAATTATTACTCTCACCAACTACTCTTAATAATTATGGGCATACATAAAAAAATAATTAATGCGCTTTGAAAATAAGCAAATGCATTATAAAAAGAATAAAATACAATAGTTAGTTGGTACTTTATAATAAGGATCAGAGAAAGTAGTTGCTAAATGCAATAAACCTAATCTATCTTAATATGTGGACTAATATTTTTATATAATGTTTAAAATTATAAGAAAATTAAACTTCTTTATGTATTCCTTTTGAGTTTTCTAATTCCTTATATAAGATATAATTATCCAACTAAGAAAATTAAAAAAGCTAAATAAAAAACTTAATTATAACATATGTGGTGTGGTCTCTAAAATACTTATCTATAATATTAGATTATATATTATCAATTTATAAGTTAGAAAAAATTAATTTAGAGAAATACACACGTGTGTGTGTGTGTATATATGAGATAAAATGAAAAAAGGTTCTACATTAAGAATCAAATTTCACTCTCAAATTAGGTTCTATTTACCCACTTGTAAGGTATGTGAAACCATATTCGATGAGCATTAGTGCAATACTTTATCTATTTAGGGAAATCTCATTGTCATTTTTTCATTTATGAAAAGAAAAATAAAGTGACTTTAAAAAAAAAAAAAAAGAACACTGAATTTGCAGCATGAAGTGGTCCACGTAGTATCTGTTTCCCTTCCAAGGACACCAAAAAAAAGTGGGGCCCATATTGGTGGGCCTGGCTTGCAACTTGAAGTCCAATATTATATAAAACCCAGATAGGTCCATGCCCAATATTCTACACAAACACACACTTGAATTAAATTAACAGAGTATCGCGACTAATATATATATATATATATATAAAAACAGAGTATCGAGACAGAATATTATTTTGAGTGGAAAGCAAAGAAACATTACTTGCTTTGTGTGCAAAACCAGTGTCATTGGTTAGACTTACTCATAACATTCCAAACGTTAAAGTTTTAAGTGAGGCCACCAAAAATCATCACGGATTCGATGTTTTATGCTTGAGTAAGATCCTTTTGGCCAATAAAATTTTTTAAATACATATTTTTTTTAAACCGATTTTCTCATTTTTATATTTAACCACTAGTTAATGAGGCAATAAAGAAAACAAAATAGAGATTCTGAACTCCATCCATGCACAACATTACTATGCTAGCTAGTGATGCAGTTTCACATATATTTTTAAAATTACAATTTCATTCCATTGATTATTGGGTTAAGTAGCAAATTTATCTCAGAAATTTTCATTGAGGAGCAATATTACCTTAAAAGTTTTCTTTTGTCTCAATGTTACTTCGGAAGTTTCAAATCGCAGCAATATTATCCATTTCTATTAAAAGGTTAATAGTCAACATTAATTTTTTGACAGTCAATATTAGTTTTTTAACAGACTAGAATAACATTATTATGTTTTGAAACTTCCGTGGCAACATTGAGACAATAAAAACTTCTAGAGTAAAGGACGGATTTGCTACTTAACCCTTGATTATTTCACCAACTAGCTATCTCTCATGACTTTTGACTTCTTCTCTAACAAACTGTTTGATTTTAAGGGAGGGGAGAGATAATATTAATCAAATTACAATTAATAATAAGAATATTCCGTTTTATTGAGAATGTATTTTTAAAATATTGAAAAAAATTTATGGACAATTGGTAAAAAATGAGGTAAAAAATTTCCCACGATAAATCATATTGAAAAATGGAAAAAAGAAAGAGAGGAAGAACAAAACAAGGCAAGTACCTACCATGGTAATATTCTCCAAAAAAAACATTAAAAGTTTCGAAGTGAATATTTAATGAATTGTTAGTGGATAAGACCAAGGTTAGTTGTGGACCAAATTAAATGCCTTAAATTTTAATTTTGAAATAAATATAATAATATTTAGGGATGGTGGGAATTATGGAGGGCAAGTTGTCGATCCAGTTGATATTATTTTAATCCCACATTTCGTACACATCAATCCATTTGCAAAAAATATAATAAACTTCACTATTAGAACAATTATTATGGTTAATTCAGAGATTAATTGATTCCCACTAAGTAATTAACGTGTCAAGTTGGTGAAAATGGTGGGGGCCACTGCATGTTCTGCCAACCAACGTATTGTTCTTATCATACTTAGCAAGAAAAGTCCAGAGGTGGTACTATCGCCTAATAGTAATAGATTCTTTCGTCCTTTTCATTTACATGCATTGTACACAGAAGCTACCGTCGTATATATTATAGTATATACTATTATGGATTGTTTTAAAAAACAAAAGAAAAGAAAAATTCCACAAATTTCTATAATCTTATCTACTTTTGATTACATCCACTTTTAAAGTTTTTTTTTTAATGACATCAATATACTCATCTGGCCGTTAGTATAAGACATAATTGACTCTTTTAGAAAGATTGGAGAAACTAAATAAGTTATTTGATCATAACATATTTTGTGTATCATTTGTTATATATGAGTTCATAAGTCAAACAAATTAATTTAGTATAAAAAAAGATAAATATCAATACTTTAAAATAATTTATTTAATTTCCTTAATCTCTAAAAAAAAGAAAAAGTTAACTTTGTCTTATATTAAGCATTAGATGAGTAATTTTCTTAGACTATGTTTAGAATTTTTGGATGGAAGGAAGAATGGTATGAGGAAAACTGAGAGAAAGAATACTAAAAGGAAATTTTTTAAATATAGAAAAAAATATTTACTACATTGGGGATTTTCGTTTCCTAATATTATTTCTTCCCTACCTTAATGATAGATATTGGTTTTTAACTTTTTTATACCCATAGCTTTTTTTTTTTTGTTGCCCACCCGGTCCATCAAAGCTTCATCCCAACTAATCCGGATCCGATTCGCGTCACGCATCTGGTTATGGTGAGAGAGTCTCCCAGCGAGGGTTTTTTGCATTCACAAGGCTCGAACTCGAGATCTTGCTTAAGCGACACAAGCCGCTTATCACTTAAGCCTACCCCGTTAGTTATACTCATACTTTGTTAGTTTGTGAGAGAAATGACGTTAGAAGTTGTTGATGATATTGCTCTCACTCTGTATAATAAAAGAGAGAGAATGAGAGGGAAGAGATGAGAACAAAGTTTACACGTTCGATGATGTAAGTGATGATATTAATTGTTAATTATTGTCATACGAGGGCTTGCATGCTAGTTGCTAGGTCACTAAATTTAATTTAATTTTTCTGTCACTTTTTGTTGTTGTTAGAGATTAGGGTAACTACAACTACTCAACAGAATCCACATTTCTAATACTCCATTTGGTCTTTATTACAACTAATAATTCTTATAAACTAATAATTATTACTCTCACCTCATTATCCTTATTAATTATGGACACACATGAAAAAAAATAATTAATGCATTTTGGAAAAAAGCAAGTGCCTTATAAAAAAAATACCAAATGTAATTGCTAGTTGGTGCCTTATAATAAATATCAGAGGGAGTAGCTAGTAATCAAGGTTCTTAAACCCAGATCAGCCACTAAACCTTAGACATAAATCACGCGCGGTATTCTTTTGACAATTATTATAAAGTTCTAAATAAGGGTTTAATCACTCAAAAATATGATAACAATAGACAAGTATACGATGATATGTTCCAACAACATGAAATATCTTTTAAGTTTATCCTATTCACGTATCATTTGAATTTTTTGTTATTGAATCCCTTCTTTTAAACCACACAGTAATTCTCCTTTTTTTTTTAAGTTATAATAAAATTATGCATAATTGGTTTCTATTTCTAAGAGAAATCTGTGTATATCTTGATAATAAAATAATCTGTGTAATTTTTTTTTAAAAAAAAACAGGATCCCTTTTTCCATGATGATGAAAATTAGTAAAGATCTTAAAATCAAATATAAAAAAAAAAATCTGCGAAGGGAATTAAGATTGGAGAGTTTTCCATGGATGAATCACCAAATATCTACACATCGATGGAATTGACAATAAAGTCAAAATAAGTTAGATAAGAAATTGACAGAAACATTGTTGAAAGACCCATGTTACTGTTTATCTGAAGACTTCATTTGTCTTTATTTAATGAAATACCCTCTTGTGAATGATCCCACTCACTCACGCGCCCTTGTTATGTGATAAAAATAAGATTAATTTAAAAAAAAAAAATTTATACATAGGCGATAGGGGATGGGGGATCGAACCCAGTACAAGGGAATGGGGAGACTACTCACAATACCACTGCACTACTAGTAGTGCCGGTAATGTTTGGAAAGGTAATCACTCAAATTTATCTACATGAGAATGTATTTTTTTAAGTGTTTGGAATTTTGAAAAATGATATGGATATTTCCAAATGGATCTGTGGATTCGACTGGGCTCCGTATCTTTCCTAGGAAATCAGTTTTTCGGGCTCATAAACCCAATCCATTATTTAAGCTTCTCCTAAAAGAGGCTAAAGAAGATTTGGGCCGAGCCCATTAAGCTCTGGGAATCTTTTTACCCTTTTTTCCCTAAGCCTCTAGCTTATTTCCTAACCCTCGTCCTAAGGTTCAATGAGTAAAAAGGTTAGATACTCTTATCAAAAGAGAGGAGATTCAATCCTGAAATTATCAAGGCACTGAGAGAGGCATCCTAGGTGACGTGAAGTGGGATAATATAGGCTGAGGTGGAAGCATATGTACGCTCAGTCCTATATTCTTTATGGATCAAACCCATAATGCCCTAATCTTAGACAGTAGGTGAGCTCAACTCATCTTCTGAAATTTTTTTAGCAAGAAAAAAAAGCTCATTTCCTAGCATCCAACAAGAATATTCTCTTTTAAGTTTTGACTTTGTTGGTAACTATATTTCTCTCTTTTTTATTTAAGATATATTTATTTTATTTGATTAAATTAAAAAATTAATTAATATGACATATATTTTTATAAAATACTTTAGTCACCTTCTTTAATGTCCCCCTTTTTTTCTCTTAATTATTGTTGTGGGAATATCAATAAAAATAACATTAAAAAAATTGATAAATATAAAATTATCTTATACTAAGAGGAGTAAGTCCTAACACAATTATCATAGATTTTTTTTTTTAAATAAAAAAACGAGACGCTATATTTGGTATACTAGTTAACTTTGACCCAAAAAAAGTATACTAGTTAACAAGGCCTGTGACAAAAAATAATATTGATATAAATTTTAAATTCATAAAATAAAATTATGGGATGCACTTTCCAACAAAGATTTTTTGGTGAAAGCTTGAACATGTTTTGTAAGTCAACCTTCTCGGTCCCTTTTTGGACTGATTGCGAGACTAGTCCGTGTTAGCACCCCCCAATAGAGGCCAGTCGGCAGCCATTATTTTTTTCTCCATAACTTTGCAGTTTTGCATCTGGGAATAATATTATTTTAATTCACAATAAATGTTGGAAATTTACTAAATTTTACATTAATGTCAAATCAGCCAATAAGGTTGTAAAAATCAAATTATAATAAGATAAAATTTGTAGAATCTCTTGTTCATGATCAACCATGGTCTATGCTGTCACAATTATGAAAGCACGTGGGAATGAAGAACAATCAGGAGGCTCTGCCCAGTTGGTGCTGTGCCTCCTAGCCCTCCCAGTTGCATAACATATTACCAATATAGTAACTTTTTGTAAAACTTGTATTCCCTCTGGTCTTTATTATAAGGTACTAACTAGTCAGTTTATTTGATCCTTTTTATAAGGCACTTGCTTGTTTCCAATGAGCATTAATTATTTGTTTCTATGTCTACCCCTAATTAATGAGGGTTGTGGGTGAAAGTAATAATTAATACTTCCTCCGGTCCTAATTATAAGAGCTAGTTGACTTTTTTGGAGAGATTAAGGAAGCTAATTAGATTACTTTAAAGTATTTTTATTTTTTCTTCAAACTTATTAATTTGACTAATAAACTAATATATAATCTAAAAATATTTAACATATGAAATGATTAAGTAACTTATTTAGCTTCCTTAATCTCTTCAAAGAAAGTCAACTAGCTCTTATAATTAGGAGCGGAGGTAGTATAATATTAGAGTTTAGTGCAATTAGTAGAGGTAATATTGGAAGTTACTTAAATTGTAGGATAACTTTATTGACTTTAACTATTTTTATTGGTTTGTGAGAAAAGTTAGTTGGTGCCTTATAATAAGGATCGGAGGGAGTACTCAATTAGAACAAATAGAAAAGATTTATCGAAATAGAACAGTTAGTAGCGTCGCGTCAGACGATGCCATCAATGGCGTTAGAGTCCATGACGCCACTGAGGTCACGCCCTGGGGGCGTGACGCCAGTGGCGTCAGACAGTACAATGCCACTGAGTAGTGTTATCGTGTACCCTAATGTCATTGGTGGTGTCACCACTAACTGTTTTACTCCGATAAATCTTTTTTCATCTGTTCTAAGTCGGTATAATTTTTGCAAAAAGTTCTTATATTGGTGCTTTTCCCTATATATTTTTATACATGTTGATAGATCGATATAGAGAGAGATGCCATAAAAGAACCCTGCAAATTTAATGGAGCTTCCATATTTTGATGAGAATTTAATACTACTAGTCATTAAAAGTTACACAGATCTTTAGACACAGCTTCTCCCTTCTACCTATATCCTCTCCTCTGATCCCATTCTATGGCACTGTTTTTATGCAAGTTCGCACTGTTCTTTCTTTTTTCTTTCTTTCTTTCTTTTTTTAAAGAACTCACCATTATAGTAATTCCTAAGTTCTAATCAATATTCTGTTTTTTCAAATTTTAACTCGGCGCATATTGATCTTTTGCGAAAAAAAAAATGAAAATTCCGTATTATTAATTTCGGTCTGACTTGGATTTTTTTTTTTTTTTAAAAATACATTGGCAAGCTAAAGGCTTGAGATTAACAAAAGTCTAAGACTAGACTACATCCCTTCATTTGTGACAGTTTTTTTTTTTTTTTTCCTGAGTTTTCCCTAAAATCAATAGCATCAATTCTTCTTTCCCACCAATACCCTTATTAATTGTAATATAGGAAGAGATTGTATAAGAAAGAAATCAAAGGTAATTAAGATAGGTTAATCGAAGGACCACATGCGAAGGCAGTGAAGGTTTTTTAACATTTCAATTATACAAACTAATTATAGAAAACAGAAACAATTTCATTCACACCGCAATAAAACCCAGTACATCATATATATATGCATACGCTTAGGTGCTCACGTTGGCCATGCCAATTCTCTCTCATCTAACTATCTCTCTCTCATCTAACTAACTCTCTATTTATTTACTATAATATCCTTAATACGTATATCATTACTCCTCCCCTAAAAATAATCCTTGTCCACAAGGATTACATAAGCAACAATAGAAAATTGAAGAACTGGTGTTGGATGACAGTAAGGGTCGCCCATGTGGCGGCATCAGGTGGAGGATGAGGCTGGATTCTTGAGTCAAGCGATGGGTTTGAGGGTGGAAGGAGGGAGAGAGCCCTCAAGGGCGTGAATACGGCCGTCGGTCAGCCTCGCAGTAGCGTCCAGCGCATCCTCAAAGTAATCGTCATCATCATCCATGACGAGCATGTAGGACTGAGAAGCTTGACATTGGTGACCAGAGGAGTATTTCGCAGGGCACCAATAGCACAGACCTTGCCGGCGACGGTCATCCATTTCACGCATAGTTAGCTGGCGTGTGGGTTTCGAAATGGATGCAGAAGAAGGCATGGCTGAGGGATGCGAAGTGGAGCCAGAGGAAAACGTTGGAGTGCCGGGTTTGGAGGACGAGAGGTGGGACTTTGGGGGATCTGAAGGGAGAGTTGGGCCTGGCCCAAGGGAAGAGCCCATAACCGTAACAATGCTGGGACCCGAATTTGGTGAGCGTCTGGAAGAGAGGAGTTGACAATCACGACTTGGGGCATTTTCATGGAGGGTCCAAATGGTTGCCTCTTGCAACTGAGCTGAGCAAGTGGCGCTGGCGAGCGACGGAGGAGCGAAGTTCAACACAAACTGACGTATATCTGGACGGAGACCATCGATAAACAGGTTCACCGCAATGGATTCTGGAACGTCGACCTCTGAGAGCAACTCGTTGAACTTGCGTTCATAGTCGGCAACCAGTTCATCTCCTTGTTGAAATTTTTTGAGAGCAATCAGTGGGTGTTCTTTGCGTATATCAGTGAATTTCTCCTCCATCTGTGTGAAATAATCCTCCCAGCGGATGGCGGTGAAAGCTTGATGCCTCATGAAGGTTTGATGCCAGCGCAGAGCATGGCCTTCTAAATGGATGCTCAATAAACGAATTCGATGATCTGGTGGTGTGCTGTCAACTTCAAAGAACTGTCGACAGCGATAGGCCCACCCGCGGAAATCAGTCCCGTCAAAGCGTAGAAATTCCACACGGCTTTGTTTGGTGGGAATGACGTAGGAAGAAGCGTGGGGTGGATGCTGTGGTGGAGGAAGTGGTTCCGGAAAGGTGTCGAACGTCGGAAAATGCGAGTGTACAGTGGAGCTAGAACCTCCATCACCATTGCTAGTGGAGCCGAGAGGTTGCATCCCGATAGCAGAGTGAACCTTGGGCGGGGAAGAAAAATCGGATTCGAGCTTTTACATAAGCTCGTCCAATCGCTTCTGCATAAACTCCTCCAGTTGACTGGTCGTCAATTTTAGTTCAGCAATATCTAGTGAGCTCTGTTCGAAGTGAGCGTGCATCGTGGTGGTGAGCGACTCAAGGCGGTGCTCCAGCTCACCCAGACGGTCTTGGGATCACGTCTTTGGCGGTGGAGGCGTCATGGCCAGAGGAAAAAAAAGGCTCTGATACCTTTGATACGAGAGAAAATAGAAAACAGAAACAATTTCATTCACACCGCGATAAGACCCAGTACATCATATACATATGCATACGCTCAGGTGCTCACGTTGGCGATGCCAATTCTCTCTCATCTAATTATCTCTCTCTCATCTAACTAACTCTCTATTTATTTACTATAATATCCTTAATACGTATATCAGGTTAATTGGAGGACCACATGCGAAGGCAGTGAAGGTTTTTTAACATTTCAATTATACAAACTAGTTTTAACCAGTTTTCTTAATTTTTATGAAGAAATTAGAAGGCTTTTATAATGTGAATAAGAGGGAATACACCACTTGCTAGAATAAAAAGATCCAGACCCTCGTGTAATTCCTGTCGTCCTGTTTGTCATTATCATGGTGTCTCCTCTCTTATGAAACAGTTCACTTGACAAAATTCAAGAACAGCTAAGTAACATCATCATCTTTAAGCACATGCACTTACCAAATCTTTGACTAAATAATAAATAAGAAGGCTTACAACACCCACCAGAAATACGCATGCACAACAGAAAACCACCTTAACTTTCCATGATCCCTGTCTTCATCTCAATTGTTAATTCTGCAAAACCCCTCAGAATCAGACCCATTTTCTATTGTCCATGTCAGTTCAACGATGAAAGACAAAAATCCCACATTTCCTATATAACAAGCCTAAGTTTTAGTGTCAGCTTCAAACAACAATAAACTGAAATGCCAGTTCTTTATATACTGATGCAGAAGCCGCTGCAGCTTACAAATTACTGTATAACTAGAGCTAGTTAACTAATTTGAGAAGATTAAGAAAATTTGTTATGTTGATTATTTGTAAGAAATATAGATTGGTTTTTCCTAAAAAACAATTTTTCATCATAACTACCATTTGATAGAAACTAAATAATGTGTAATAAATAGGGAAAAAATATAAATTTAGGAGGCAAAGTGGATTGAAGTCTTATATTTATGATCAAATCCAATTCCTAGCTAGCTAGACCGGAGGCATTAACATATTGCAGGTTAAGTGCATGCTTCAAACAAAAATAAACTGAAATACCAGTTCTTTATACATACTGTTACAAAAGCTGCTGCGTTTTACAAATTAAAGTATAAACTCAACCAGAGGATTAAGTGGCAGTGTGCTTCCAAAGTTCCCATGATACCCGTTTTCTTAACAAACCTTAACAAACACATTCTCTCTCTATTATACATAGCTCTAATCATAACATTTCTAAGACAGAAATCATTAATTTTTTTTTTTTTTTTAAAAGGATCCCAAAAATTTCTACATGCAAAAAAAAACCTCAGGGATTATGAAAGACATTAAAAAAGAAACAGGGCACGCACGCACACACACCACTCTCGGTACATTTTCACAGAGGTTGTTGCATTGTCACAACCAGAGGACTTGTGACAGTGTGCTTACCATCAGACCAAACCAGATGACCACTTTTCACAGATGAACTTCCAGGTGAAAGCTTCACAGCCCTAGCTTGAACCCTAAGAAGAAAGTTCAATTTCTGACCCACCCTCCTAAAATACAGAGTATCCGGCTTCACCGTGACCGCCATCCCTTTAGGAGGCTTCAATGTGGCTTTATACACAGAATTTGCATCACCAACATTGGTCACAGTTCTTATAAAGTGTGTTGACATTTTCTGCTTCCCATATTGCTGAAACACAGCAGAAAATGAAGGATAATTTAAATTCCCAGCATGCCCTGCTCTTTTGGCCCCACTACAATCTGCTCCTTTTCTGGTTATCACTTTGATGTTTTGAGTTGTGTAATTGGAGTTGCACAAGAAATCAACATAGTCATATGTGTTAATGTCATAGATCAATCCAGGGTCCATGGCTTTCTCTGGGTGAACATGGCCAGAACCATAGTCAAAAACTGAAGAAACATTACCAGTAGACTCATCAAGCATTGTGTTTCCTCTGTTATCAACTGTATAAGCAGTTGTCATAAGAGCTGATCTTATAGCAGCAGGGCTCCAATCTGGGTGTGCTGCTTTCAACAGCGCAGCTAAACCAGAAACATGTGGACAAGCCATTGATGTACCAGAAAGAATGTTAAATTCAGTTGTACGAGTATCTGAAGCAACACCAGAAGGTCCTACTTTATCAGGCCAAGCTGCAAGTATGTTCAAACCTGGAGCTATAACGTCTGGTTTTAGAATCTCTGGAGATTCTGGGTTAGGTCCTCTTGCTGAAAATGATGCTACCATAGGTGCTCTGATACCCAACTTCGTTCCTTTGAATATGATTGTTGCTGTGGGGATTGAGTGGGATTTGGAAGATTCTGAGATGTATTTTCGAATCACGTCACCACCGGTGGCGCCCACGGCGGTAGCGGGAAGCACATGGCAGTCGGCAACTAGTCCTTCGCCGTCAAAAACCCCGTTGGCTATGATCATTCCGATTCCTCCTGCTTTTTTCACTACTTCTCCTTTTGCAGCTCTGGCATTGATTCCTCTGTCACATACAACGATTTTGTTCTTCACGAAGTTTGGATCCAATGAGCCTTCCAAGCAGAGTGATGAAGAGTAGCCATCGCTGCCGGATTCGGAACCGGCATAGACAATCGGGTACATCTGTCCCGGAGTTATACCCGGTCCACCATAGATGCTGGTCCCAGCTATGATTTTCCCGTTTCCGAGCTTAACGTCAGCAGGGAAGCTTCTGTCTATGGTTCCGGCACCGACGGTGGTGAGCCATGGGGCGACGTTGGTGACGGTAAGGCCGCCGGGGCCACCGTTGCCGGCAGAAGCAGAGACGAAAACACCAGCGGTGGATGCTCCAAATGCGCCAATGGCGATGACGTCGAGGAAGTACGGTACAACTACGCTACCGACGCTGAGTGAGGCCACATCGACGCCGTCGGCTACGGCGGCGTCAAATGCGGCAAGGATGTCGGAGTCAAAACAGCCACCTGCCCAGCAGACTTTGTAGATGGCAAGTCGAGCCTTCGGAGCCATTCCGGCGGCCATTCCCTTAGCATAACCCAGAAGAGAAGCCGGGAAAACGTACCTTCCGGCGGCAATCGAAGCCGTGTGGGTCCCATGACCATCAGAGTCCCTCGGCGAACGATATTCCGTCGAGTCGTTCATCTTCCCGTTGGTAGCTTCGTAACCCTTACTGAAATACCGAGCTCCGATCAGCTTCCGATTACAAGAGCTCGCCGGAAAGTCTTCCCCGGCAACACACTGGCCCTTCCACTTAGGAGGGACAGGTCCCAAGTCGCGATCATTAAAGCTCTGCCTCTCAGGCCAAATCCCAGTGTCAATAACTCCGATTACAAGATCCGACCCGAAATCGGTCTCCTTGAGCAACCCGGCACTGTCGGGCGTCTTGAGCCCTAAGAACTCTGGGGAACGCGTGGTCTGAACATAGCGAACCTGCTCGGGAATGACGGAGACTACGTGGGAGAGAGATTGAAGCTTCCGAACCTCTAAAGGTGAAAGCTTTGCAGAGAAACCCTGAAACACTGTGTCGTAAGTGTGAATAATACGACTTGGGTCTTCAGAAGATGAACTTTTGGCAGAGATGGAAGCAAGAGAGGACTCGTACCAGTGTCTGTGAGTAGGGAAAATTGAAGGCTTGGCTTCATTCTGGACTTGAACAATGAAGGTTTTCGTTTCAGCGACGGAAGAAGAAGAAACTAAGCCTAGTAAAAGCGGGACAATGGCTGAGAAAAATGGGAGGAAGAAGGAGAAGGATAGCGCCATTGAAGTAGAAGATAAACAGAGGGAGGTTTGAAGTGTTGGAGTGAGTGAGGACAAGATTTAAAGGAAGGAGGAGGAAATGTGGGTGAGTATGAGTGGTGACAAAGAGAGGGGGATCATGGAGGAGGCACTGTGATTGCAGTAGAAAGAGAGTGAGTGACAGTATGGAGAAGGAGGCAGTAGTGAGAGGAAAATGATGACGTGGAATTTGTGTTGGGAAGCGGTCGTGATTTTGAATATTTTCAGGTCACTTTCTATTTCAAATTGGAATCTAACAAGTACGAGTAATAGAAAAATGACAATGTGCATGATATGCTTGGTATAGTTTTATGGAAAACTCTAAATAAATATAATTTGAATTTATAAAATTTTTAGGAGTTCGTTGAATTTGTAAAAAGACTGAGAAGTATCAAGAACCTAAAAGAAAGGTTAAATTACCCTTTTACTCTTAGTTTTAAATAAATAAATAAAATAAAATAAAATCTACTCCACCCCCACCGCCGGCCGGCCACCACCATCGGTTGGCCGCCACCGCCAGGCCAGCCGTGGTGGTGGTCGGCCGGTGGTGGTGGTCGGCCGGTGGTGGTGGTGACCGGCCGGCCGGTGGTAGTGGCAGCTGGCCGGTGGTGGTGGTGGCGGCGGCGGCGGCGGCGGTCGGCTGTGGGGGTGGAGGGAATTTTATTTTATGTATTTATTTAAAACTAAGGGTAAAAGGGTAATTTAACTCAAATTTGCATATCCTTCATATGTCCTTTATACCTCTCAGTCTTTTTACAAATTCGACAGACTTTTGAGGGTTTTGCAAATTCAAATAGTATTTACTTAGAATTTTCCTTAATTTTTAAGGGGGTTTATTTGCTATTTTAATTGGTTTATGGGTTTTTCTTTTTTTTAAAAAAAAATTGTTTGGATTAATTGCATAATTATTTAAGGTGCAATTCAAATCGGGCTTACTCTAATTTGACTATGCGAAGCTTCTAGGTATATGTCTATCCTAGACGCAAATTAGATTAAAACCTAACTTCACGTTAATTAAATTTAAATCTAATTCCACATTATTTAATCCCAAGGTCAATTTAGGATTCGCTCTTTCAAGTCCAACTCTAAATCTCCAAAACATGCTCAATGGTGATCAGTCAATAAACAATAACAATAAACACAGGATTAAATAAACTGAAATAAAATTAAGCAAAAATAACAAGTGGGAATAATCTCTAAAATCCAAACAAGTTCATAGATTCTCTAGGTTGCAAAACAAACTAGCCACACATGGCTTTATTCAAATTCATAAACAAAAAGAAAAGAATTTAGGTTCAAAGAAGAAGAAGAGAGAGGAAAGAAAATTTCTCCGTCGCCTCCACAGTCCTTCCGTCCTTCCGTGGAAATGATGAAGAGAATCGAAACGCTCAGCCTCTACTCCTATGCTTCTTCGTCCCTTCCTTCTCGTTCTGCGTCTCCCGATCTTTCTGCTCCGTCCTCCTTTTGCTTGTCTCTACTTCCTTATTTATAATAATTTAGATCTTGGGTCATTGATTCTCTTTTTCTTATTAACAAGATATCTCGTATCTTGTAATTTACTCCATCAGATCATACAATTGATTTTGTTTCTATTTTTCTTGCATGAGACCACTGAATTTGACTGATTGCATATCCTCTTATTGTCTTTTTTACTTCATTCCAAATCAGCTAATATTTCCTGCACAATAAAAATAGGATATGAGTAGATTTTATATTGATTTATTCTTTGATCCCAAGTTTCACTCAAATATGGAAACGTTCATAAAAGATAATTAAATAGGTATATAATATCAATAATTACAATCAAATCTTATAAAATATACACTTATTTAATCATAAAATATATACTCAACATGAATTTTTTTTGAATTGGCATTATGTGGTAAAAGAAGCTTATTTTTCTTAGTTTATGAATTAAAAACTCGTTATTTAAGCCTAACTTATGCATTAAAAGGCACTTATGAAACCCAATAGCTGTGTTTGGGATTATTTCAGAATTTTCAAAATAATTTATTTATAAAATCGAAATAAAAACTCTTATCATGTACTTGTATGTCATACATTATTGAAAAACTGTTTTTTTAAACACTATATTCATTATTCTAAACAAATACTATCAAATATTTTTAAAATTATCAAAACTCATTTCACTTCATTAAATTTCAAATCAGCTCTCAAATATTTTTAAAATTATCAAAACTCATTTCACTTCATTAAATTTCAAATCAGCTCTTGTAAACAAAATTGGAATTTAAAAAATTATGATACGTATATACCTTTTGCTGCTTTCCTTTCTCCATCTTCTCTTTCCCTGTGAGTCTATGAACAAAAGCTTCACCAATGGGCTCTCAATTAAAGAGGGCTTTGAGTGCATTGAACATCGTTTCCTCCTTCTTCTTCACAGGACAAACAAAGAGGGGCATATAGGTGTGTCCGTTTGGGATAGCAATGACAGAAGTGATTTTTTCTGCTAGGCTTTTCCAGGTAAACTTTTTTCTAAAAGTCAGATTGTAGATATAATTTGCATTTAAGATAGTGGTGGTAAAAGTGACTTTTTTACAGATGGACTCTTATTTAGCATAACATTTAAAAAATTAGTTGAAATAAAAAATGACTGAAAAGGGGCATAATTGTTATTGAATACTACACACATATGTGTGTTGTATATTATGTGATAATTTAAAATAAAAATTAAATTTAAATGTAAGTTTTGCCAAAGAAATAATAAAATATATAAATGCAGATTGAAAAAGTATGAAAAGTATAAGTACTTTTGATTGTTTTTTAAAAAAATTATCCCATAATTTTGTAAAAAAGCATATGATGTTTTAAAAAGTTGAACAAGTTATTTATGTAACAGAGAAATATAAAAAGAATATATTAATTTGTGTCAGTGGTATATTATATATAGGGTGAAGAGTTAAAAATACATATGACCTTTTCCCCCAAAATCGCCTAGCATCACGACCTTTTAACTGGATCAAAAATATACATGACGTTATGTTTTTGGGTCGCCCAGCACCACGGTTAACTAACGGTAATTAACGGTTGACTAACGACCGTGGTGCTGGGCGACCCAAAAACGTAACGTCGTGTGTATTTTTGATCCAGTTGAAAGGTCGTGGTGCTGAGCGATCCTGAGGGAAAAGGTCATGTGTATTTTTGACCCTTCACCCTTATATATATTGGAAGCTACTTTTTTCACCTAGAACCACTTTTTTCAAAAAAAAAAAAAAAAACCATCAGAAGCTATGCCAAACCGTCAGATCTATGCTTTGAAACAAAAAAGCCATTTATAGCCATCACAAACAGGCTGAGTGTCAAAAATGGGAAGGGAAAAAGAGAGAAGGTTTAGGTGATGCCGTAAATGACTGAAATGGGAGAGAAAAATGAAAATGGAGGAAGATGAATTGGTGGGTGAGAGGAGATAAGGGGCAATTAAAACTTTGGAAAAAATATGAATAAATACCATCTGAATTTGCAAAACTCCCAGAAGCCTACCGAATTTGTAAAAAGACTAAAAGATGACAAAGACTTTTGAGGGTTATGCAAATTCATGCAAAATGACCATAATGCCCTTGAATATTGTCCGTGGTGAAGCAGCTCGGCTCCATTTGCCATGACTGTCAAAGCACACGTTCGCCGTCTTGACCCTCCGTCGTTGACGCCGCACCCACTGCCTTGGACGCCTCACCGGATGACGATGAAAAAGGGGAGGAAAAAAACTGAGACACAAACCGTAAATTTTTCGATTGCGTTGAGAGATTGGAAGAAGAAGAAAATGATTTACATGACGGTGATGGCGTGGCGTGAAGAAAGAAGAGATTTGAGTGTGCACTCCAGTGCACTCGTTCAATCCCTCCTTCTCTTCTTCCTTCACGCCGCGTCAACACCATCACCAAATTATTCTCTCAGGTAAAATTTGGATATTCATATAAGGACACAGGGTAAAATTTAGGGTGTATTTGATTTGAAGGAATGAGGTTTAAACTTAGAGACTAATAACTAAGTTTTTCTAGGCTTCCCTTCTCTCTCGTCCCCTTAAACCAAACACATCTTTAGTCTTCTTCTATTTCTAATGTCCTCATGATCCTATAAACAAAAAAAAGTTAGATGATGGTTTTATTCTAACTTTAGACAATTGGAAACCCACATATATTTAATTATTGATAATCATAAACAATCCGCCAAAATAGTTTGATTTTTTTGGGAGACACATTGATTCATGGATGATCAACAAGACATAAAAAAGATTCCCTACATTTGTCTCTCTGGTCACATAGTTTTGGATTATTAACTGTGTGCTTTTGGTTTTTGTTTGGTTCAATTTAATCAACCACCAAGAATAAAAGTGGTTCAAACACGAATTGTAGGTAGTATCAAAATCCGAATTATTATGCCATTGATAAGGTGCTTAATTAACTTAGTAGCTAGCTAATGATGAGAACTTATAGCTTGATTCTTTTTAACAATCTGTGGTAATATATATGATATCATATATATCCAAGAAGAAAAATGAAAGAGTTCAATTGGAAAATCAGAATAATTAATCAACCTCACCTACAATAATAATGCTCATTATCATTGATAGTGATGAAAAAAGTAATTAACTTGGATAGAGACTTGTAATTAGGCTCCATGATAATCCTCACGTTTAATCCAATAATCGTACTAAAAATCATATAATTGTATCAAAAGGAAGTAACAACAAAAAAGATCAATGAGACGGGATCACACATGGAGGCCTAACGCAAGTGAAGGAGTAATTGGAGGGGATAATTGAGTTGAAGCTAAGAGTAAATGTGGTGAAATAATGGAGCATCCAAAATTATTTAAGCAAGAGTGTGTAAATGTGGGCTTTGTGTCAAGTCATTGATATGAAATAGGAATAATATCATTATGAATATGATGATGGATCAATGTACCAAATTAACAAGTCGAAGGCTTTTTATAAAAGGTGTTGGGGGCCAGCATTGTTTTGCCTGTCTATATGTCCCTATTAAACAAACAAACCCAACATGTAAACAAGCTTTTCGCTATACTAAATTGAGAAAATTAAAGCTCCGTTTGTTATATAGAAGATTGGAGAAGGAAAGAGAAGATTTCAAAGTTCCCATGATTTTTGGCCTTTAGTAGACGGAAGATCCGGCAAGTAAATTCCGGTAAATGTTGATCTTCCCATGTTTTAGGAAAGATTCGATCCTTCACATATTAGTGGGATATGATCTTTCCTCCTACAAAATTCTCATTAAGTCCCTTTATCATCTTCCTCCTTTCTCACCAATTTCACCTTTGACTCTCTTTCTCTCGCCTTCAACTCTCTTTGTCACCGGCAAAGACTTCCTCCTTCACTGTCGCCGAAGTAGCCACAACATTGACTGTAATGATATGACTTCACTAGACCACCATCACCGGTTGGAACCCACACTATTTCTTGGATCTGAAGCTTGTTTATTTTGTGCTGTCAGTCGGGATGTCAAGAATGAAGAAGAAAGGACAATAGCGGTAGAGGAAAAATCGTCAGAACCCACAATCTCCAACACCAAACCACCACCATGGTCAAAACCCACGACTATTTCCTGGATCTAAAGCTTTTTTTCTTGGCTGTTGGTCAGGACGTAGGGATAAAAAAGGAGGGATTTTTATTTTTATTTTTTATGTACAGGGTATTTTAGATATTTTAAATCATATATTTTAATTTTTTAAAATTATCATCTTACATCTCAATTTCCATGTCTACTAAATAGAACACTCTTTAAAGTTTCTTCCCAATCTTCCCTTCCTTTTTATTCAGTTCCCTTTCTTTTATTTCTTTCTTTAAACTTTTCTTATACCAAACAGGCCTTTAGAGTAAAATCAATGGCCAACCCTACCTAGCTAGCTAGGTAGCTAGATTGGCCACTTGTGCGTTATTTGCACGGGCCATCATTTCCAAATAACCCATCACTCTCATGTTTTCTTATAAGTAAATAACTGAGAAATTCGCTGTTAAAAAATCTCTTACTCAAAGATATCCAAGGAATAATGACCGGCCTGGGCCATTGAGTAGTTGCAATGTAACACGTCTCCACTTTGGGTCTAATATATGTTCATATCCATGTCTAAATATTTTTTGTTTTGTATATAGGTGAATATTGGTTGCTTATAACTATAGAAGAGTTAGACCTGTGGAAGAAATCACAGTCGAGCCAAGAAATCAAAAGATTAATTTTGTCTGAATACATATTCTGTCTCCAAAATCTTCATATTGTGTATGTCAACCAGTATGTGCTCATGGCGGGGACCTTAATATTACACCCAAACATGTTATCACTTATATTCATGTCCATTTTCAAACACTTGGACCCACCAAAAATCCCATTGCTCTCTCTTGTCCATAAGGAAAACAAGGCCACCACACTGATATTAATGTTAACAAACCCAGCTATGCAATTATAATGGGACTTGATTGCCTCAATTTACTGTAATTGGGTTTCTTGATCCACAATTTGATGATCACTATTCAGTATTCACCCGTCTTATTTAAGTTTTTGTCTGTGTTTTAGATCGCATTTTCTGTAATTTATATTGTATATAAATTAATTAAACAGTCACATGTTATATCAATTATAATTGTAATGGAGAACCGAAAGAGGCCAACCGTTAAACTTTTCCAAGAAGTAGATTATATTTGTTATATTGATTGGTTAAAAGAAATAAAAGTTTTTGAGAAGGTAGAAGCACAATATATAGATATATATATATTGCTTTCCCCTGGATTTTATGATACTTATTTCAAAAACACCTTTTTTGGACTGATGAATATTTAAAAACATTATTTATTTCTCAAAAACTGTAAACTTAACCCCATTATTACCCATCACATCACATGCAACTTTCGGCCTTGTCCCTGAAAATTCCCTTCTAGAGAGTTATCAATAAGAAAAATATATTTTAGTAGTACTATACTCATATGTAACATTGTAGAGTTTATGAATGTGATTGATTTCATCAAAAAATTTCAATATTACTTCTTCTCATTGTTGGCATACTTTTAATGAAGGGCAAATTAAATTGAAAATTTAAATTTTCTACAAATTAAAGATATTACTCTACTACTTAAGAACCGCAAAGATAGTTTAATTTATCCTATAATCCAAAAAGGAGGAACTGATATTAACTTAAAGCAAGCCACTCTTTGAGCAAAAAAAAAAAAAAAAGCAAGCCACTCGAGGGGCTTGAGCTGGATAAAATTTTTTTGATTTAAAAAGAGGGAAAGAATAATTAAATTACATGACAAATAAAGCAATTGAGAGGTTGAGGACCCATACTGATGTTAAAAAGGAGAGAGAGAGAGTTGGGGGGAAAAAAAAGAAGAAGAAAAAAAAAAGAAAAGAAATGATACAGAAAGTTCAGGTTCAATTGAAGCAAACATGTGGGGTTTCAATAGCTGTGCAAATGCAATTATTAGCAGTGAAGTTATTATGAGTTTTTCAAACAAGAAGACGATCGAAGAAGAAGAAGAAGGAGAAGATTGAGTATGTGCTAGCTAAGCTTTATTTTTAAAAACCCTTTTTCTTCTCTTTTAGGGCTCCATCTTATCTCTAAATTAATAACTCTGCTTTTACTAAAGATTATAGAACGTTCATCATCAATAATGGCAAAGCTTTACTTAATTTTTTGATCAATCAAGCTTTCCTTAATTAATACACGTTTGTCAGTAAAGTATGTGTACATACGTGGTTTTGGTTTAAATTAGCATAATTTAATTAAAGTAAGTGTTTACATTTTGATTTTATAATCTGCTCTTTTTTTATATAAAATAATAATAACTAAGATATATATTAACTACAAACAATTTTCAATTACGTAATTAACAATAAATAAAAAATGTAAACTTTGAAAATTGTTCTTTATTTGACAATGTGAGGTAGATATGGGATCAAGAAGTTTCAATAAATATAATGTCAAACATTATTATTGTTTATTGCCTTCAATTATTGCCTTCTCATCTTTTACTTACTACTGAAATCAGCTATTCAAGCCTACACACACGATCTCTGACAACCTATTATTACTACTATTATTTTTATTATTTCCTCACTTAATATATGGTAAGACCTATTTAATTTTTATAAAATGAGATTAAATAAATTATTTTAAAGTATTTATATTAATAATTTTTATTAACTAATTATTTTATTTATAAAATGATATTTAATTTAATAATATACAACACGCACCTAGATTAAAAATTTAATTTTCTCAATCTCTATATATTTAAAAAAAAAGAAAGGAAATCATTAGATCAGGAGAGAGAAATATATTATCATGCGGGAGTTATTGCTTTGAGGGGAGCAGGTGAAATTAACACCGCTATGAATTGTTAATATACGCTTAAAAAACTTATTTTTTAAACTTGAATAAAAATATAAGATACAAATGTTTTTTTTATGGAAACAAGACTCCTTCCTCTTCCCATCCTTCTCATAAGTAATACTTCTTTTTATAATTAATATAAAACATATTTATCTAATTTGATTAGATTGAAGCAGTCAGTTAAGTTACTTAATAAAATAATTTTTTTAAAAAACACCTTAGTCATTTTTATTAATTCTCTCATTTCTTCTCCTTTTCAAATATTTTAGGAGAACATTAATATGGGTAAATTAAAACAAAATTGGCAAATATGAAAACTATATATTGTATTTACTACTAAGATCAACACCTCAAATGGGTCTTATATTAAGAAGTAAAGGAGTATTTAATAACAAATTTACATAAAATATTTAGTTAAAATTAATTATTTCTTGTAAAATATCAGAATTACCCTTGTAACACTGGAGATTTTTTTTTTTTTTGTGGTACAATTTTGGGAGATATATTTGCAAAACTGTTTTCTGTAGATATTATTTTAGTAAATAGATCTTGGCAATTACCTACTCATGGATGGATTAAATTGAATGTGGATGGAGCCTTATGCCCAAGATCAAATAGAGCTAGCTGTGCAGGGGTATTGAGAGATTCTCTTGGCAACTGGATTGCAGGTTTCGCTGCTCCAATTGGAATTTGTAACTCCCATGAGGCTGAAGAGTGGGCTTGCCTTAAAGGTTTGGAATTTGCATGGGATAAAGGTATCAGGAATGTTATTTGTGAATCAGATTTAAAAAACTTGGTCAACTTGCTGAGTAAAAATGGCAACTCTGCCAACTCTAATATGGTCATCTTCGGCATTCAGCGTCTACTGCAGTTGCAATGGAAGACATTCAATATATAGGGAGATCTCAGAACCGAGTAGCTGACAGATTAGTTAAAGAAGAATTTTTTAATTATTGTGCTTTTGATGTGTCCTAATTTCTTAAGGACTCTTGTGCTATAAGAATGAGAATTTTTTCCCCTCCTACTTTATTTTAACTTAAGGCTCTAGCCTCTGTTTATAACCCCCCCAAAAAAAAAAAACTAAGTAATTTAAGCCCAAGCTCAACTACCGGTTCATCTTAGTCCAAGTAAAAGAAGAGGCTCGTCTTCAACGGTCATTTTGCTGGTGCTAGACTGCGGATTACCAATTGTGCTGGGCATCAGATTTTGTGAAATCATGCTGGTGTACATTTTTTTAGGATCTCCCAAACACAAGTTTTGTACATCAGCCAATGTGAGTTGGCATAGATGGTAAGGGATTCAGGACTAGGCCCTTGGGTCGTGGGTTCGATCCCCTCTGTTGTCGCTGAGACTCCTTTGGTAGGCGATCTCGTAAGTCCTCAGTAAGTGCTCATAGAGCCCGGGCCATGCCATGGCTTTGGTGGGGACTGATGCCGAACTCATCCAAAACTTTTTTATATATAAAAAAAAAAAGTTTTGTACATCATTAATTTCCATGTTGTGCTTCTTTTTTTTTTTTTTTTTCTGTGAGGCATGATACTACATAACATATTGAGAAAAAAAAAAAAAAAAGATACTACATAACATGTACGTAGCTTAAGCTTTTGTCCTCTTCCTCTCGCCAGAAAACTACAGAGTACCTTTAATTCAATCATGTCAGACATGAGTTTGGGAAGGTTTGACCAATGTCTCCTTTGTTGTTTTATGTGCTTAACATCTTAATCCATGGCATTCTTCATTAGTTCAGTGTTCCACAAAAAGGCTTAGCCTACAATTTTGCTTTTGTGAGAAAGGTCAGGTGTTCGAATCACCCGATGTTATTGGGGTGATTGTTCGAAGAGGTCTACCCAATGTCTGCTTGTGGTTTGATGGGTTTAACATTCCAATTTATGGGTAGATTGTTAAGTGTTACTCTATTGAACAGATTGCAAACACGCCAGTACAATTACCCTCCTATTCTACGCGTTGAATAATTACTATTTGAGACCAAGATCGATCTACAGTAAGTAATTTTCTAATCACTTAACATCCACCACAAGAATCATTCAACGAGCTGAGATGGAAGCTTAAGACTTCACCAAAATTATTTCAAAACCTAAGACAAAAGAGACCATATATACTATTTCAAACACAAACTATGCAGTTTAGTTCAACAAACAAACATTATCACCATCTCCATCACAATGGTTTGATTGGTCCCTCGAATTCAAATATTTGGCTGTGAAAATCACAACGTCCCATGTTAGCATAATCCTACAAACCACACCCATGATGCTGATTCCAATCAGATCCGCATCCATAACAAAACTGATAACCACACCTGCATCAACAATATAATATAATTACACCCTTCATTTTATCTATCTATCTATATATATAACATCCGTACTAAATGTACTAAATATAAAACATAATTAATTTATTTTTAAGATTAAGAAATCTAATTAAATTACTTAACTATTAATATTTATCTTTTCTTTCAAACCAATTTGTCTTAATTTATAAACTGAAATATATATACACAACATGCATACGATGTAAATAATTAACCTGATTAATTAGTTTTCTCTGGATCTTATGTTAGTTAAGAATGATAGATAGACAGAAACCTGCAGGAAATATGAGAGCATCCATCAGTCTTCTCTACGAAGAATCTGCATCGAGGGCATCTTCTCCATTTCTTGGTCTTTGCAAGTTCCTTCAACAGATCATCGTTTTGTGTCTGGTCCACTTTCTGGCTGATCTGAAACTCTGCACAATCCATCCCGGCGTGCCACGTCACCTTGCACTGAGCACAGAACAGCCTCCTGCAATTGGGGCATTCCGAGGATGTCACCACCTCGTCGCCGTCGTCCACCAATATGGCCGAGCAATCCTTAAAGGGACAATAAAATTTCTGAGACCCCAGAATCAAATTCTCACACACTGCATTTTCCCACCTGTCAAATAACTCCTCTGGAATTATGGATCTACAAAAGAGTGGCTCGATTATTCCTCTGCATTTCGGGTCGGGACATTTCACCATTGATATGTTCTCTTGAAGCTTCGATGCCACGTAGGATGCCACGCAGTTCGAACAGAAAACATGTTCACAGCTTTTATTATCTCTGAACATGTTTTCCGTAGGTTTGTCTTCCATGCAAATCTGACAGAAGCTCATGATATTATTGCTAGAGCTTCTAGAAGATTCACCGGTCTCTATAAACTTGCCTTTCCTCTTTCTGGAAGAATCTTCGACATCCATAACGTTAATCTGATCCTCGTTATCGCATCTGAATGTCCTGGACATGATAATAACAGAGGACATGAGGGCTTCTTGCAGCTGAATCTGTTCTGCATATTTTTCGTCGGAGATTGGGAAGATTTCATCTTCATCAAAAAGGGCTGAGAAGTAGAATTCATCAACGAAGACGTTACCGGCAGAAGAACCTGACCATTCAGCTCCCTGCATGCTATATACTCCAAATATTTCTGTGACATACTTCAAACGCGTAGTGTGAAGAAGTGGTAATATATAGATCGAAGTGATTGCATATGAATCGGCATTTTGGAATTGAAAAGAGATTAAACGTTTGACCAATTGATCGGCGTTGGAATTTGCAAGTGATAATCGCTGAATCTTGAAAGCTTATTCCAATCTCTGTCGTCTCGCTTCCCAAGACGGATTACAGTGAAGTTTAAACTAAAACACAACTAAACGGAACAAGTTCATTAAGTATTTAAGTATTCATTCACCTCTATATATATATATACTCTCAGAGATCTTATATTTAGTAGTCAAAGAGAGGGAGAGTTTATATTTACTCCAATATTTTATATTTCTATCCCAAAATATGACTCCTTCCAACTTCTGATTTTTTTTTTCTATACACATTTTACTAGATAGTATGCACTTTTTTCATTATTGTAATCTTTAAAATATTCTACCAAATTAAATTTTTAAAAAATAAATTTTATTCTTTTAATGTTTTTTAATTATTATCTAGCACAAAAAGATCTAGTTATTTTTAATTACCACTCTATTCATTTTTATAAATTATTTGTACAACATTCTCGCAAAACAAAAAAAAACTAAATAAATAAATTTTTTTATATTTTTCCTTATTTATGAAGGATGCACGTCTTTTCTAACTTTCTTTTATCTCCTCTTTTCATTTACATCTCTCTCTTTCCTCCTATTATTAATGAAGGGTAAAATGGTAAAAAGTTCACTTACTACCCTATAAATGTTACTTTTATATTGAAACCAACTTTTTTTATATTACAGGAGACTGGTATAAAAAAAAGGAATGGTAATTAATAAAATTGTGATAAGTGTTACTTCCGTTGGAAAGTGGTTTAACCCTAGCCTTCAATTTTTTTTTAGGGAAGCCCCAACATACTTGGGTTTGATTTAAACCCGGCCCAACTACTAACCGTCTCCTTCCTTTTATGTCTACTTTATAACCAAAAAAAAAAAAAAATTGAAGTGTGGCTTAGTAATTTTAAATTTATATTATGGGATTCATTCCATCTACCTAATTATAATTTTTAGAATCCTTTACAATAAATATTTTCTAAGTTCTTTATTTTAATTTTCCAAAAAAAGAAGAAGTAATTTTGTGATCCATATTTAAATCTATCTTACATATGTTTTATATCCAATGTATATTACCAATAAATAATAAATAAGAGTAAAACTGAAAAGAATGATAATTATTTACTCTTTCTTATAATATATGGACTAAATTTTTGTTAAATTTAGCCCATCTTTTGGATGGGAAAGTGTGTATATATAAAAAGTGTCTTTATCAAGGTGTTGGAGGAGGCATCCTAACTCCTAGGTATCTAGGTTAACGCCTGAGGGTAATAGACGGCTCATCCTGCCCAACATCGGTATCACCTAAGAGAAAGGGAGATTTCGCCCTGCCCTTAAATTGTGAGTAAACCTAACCTCTTTCCAAAAATTTATCAGTATCAAAAAAATAATTGGTGTCTTTATTTGAGGAATATTATAAAATAAAGAAGTGGAAACATGAAACCAAGTGCAAAATATCTTGTGGGTATAGCCCACCTTATTATCAGTGTTCAATGCTGTGTCCACATACTTTTGCCTCTCTTTTTGGATCTCACAAGATCATGAATGTGATCTCACACTTATCACTCAGATTCCTGGCACTTCTCATTTCTAAATATTAAATTACTTAAAATTATTTGTGCATGTAGGACTTGCTATTATATATACACAGACACACACAAAGGAAAAAATGAATTTAAAACTGTTTACATTCTTAAATTTGTTGAAAATTTCGGTAGTTTCTAGCATGCCCTTTGTTAAATACATTTCATTTGAAACACTTGACATGTTTCTAAAGATAAGGCACATATATTTCTCAATACCTCATCTGCTTATGAATTCAAAGTGAATATATGGAAAGAAGAAAATGAGACATGCTTAAATATCTTACAAAGTGATTTATATTTAAGAATTTATTAAAAAAAAAAAAACTTTTCAATCAGAAGGTGACGGGCTCATATAAAATAAAAATTGGAGGGGATCGATTAGGGAAACTAGCCTAAAATAAAATTGCAATTTTCAAACATAAAGCACTTGCTTATTTTTTTTTAGAAATTACGCCACATGGCTAGACTTTCCAGTTCAGATACCAAAGTAATAGAATATTACACATCATTAATTCTTTGGACTCACATCAATATGTTCAGTTAAACACAATATTCCATTAATTCAATTGTTTAATCTGTCGACAATGTGACCTCTTGATTGAGAAATATCTGCCCCACTATTCTTTAGAATATATTCTCGCACAAAATGTTGCTACCACAAATTAAAGAACAAGAATAATGAAAGTTTCTTCTTCACATTGTACAGTTTCAGTTTTTATTATATTGTTTCCTTTATGTATTGTTTGCTATATGTGCGTATTTGTTTAATTTGTAGTTCCATTGAAAAAGTACAGTTTTATGTTAGCTTTGTGAAAAGATCATTGAATTGAAACTTCAAAATTCTCTAAGAAACTTTTTGCATGCATCAAAATGTGATGATAGACCAAAAATATCTTTATTATATACGAAAATTCACTATTTTCCTTCTCATAATTGAATTAGGGCAAGAGAGAGTCTGAAAAATCTTCCTTATCCTTTGTTTGGAGCAGCTTGTGTACTTTACAAAAATGTTACAATCGATCAAGTTCCATCTCATCGAGGTCCCCTACACTTATCTACCAGTTTCATTAAAAGCTAAATTAAAGCAGATTCATATATACGTGTGTGTGTGTGTGTGTGTGTATATATCTTATTTCTTTTCTCGTTTCAGAAAGTATAGAGATTTTAGATTGAAGCTTGTGATGTTCTTAGTCATATAAACTATGAAACAATGGCCCAATGGTTTTGGTGAGACGAAGGAATAGGCTTAGATTGAAGTCTGCGTAAGCGAATGTCTTCAAGAATGAGACGAGTCTCACGACTAAGACGAGAAACATCGTTCCAACAATTTCTCGGAGAAGACGATGATGAATTTCTTAGCTTCGTGGACTCCTCTAATTCTCTCATCTCATCCATCACTATCTGTCTGTTCCTACACTCTATGCTGCAGAATCCTTGGTCCCCTCTGCAATAATACATATATCATCAACCAAATCAAATCAAATCAATTTCCAAACTTTGATCACGAACTCTAATTACATCAAATACCCAGATTTTAATATGTAAAACCATATAATAACTACCCATCACTAGATTCTTAATTATTAAAGCAACAACATACATGTGTATGTGTGAGAGAGAGAACCCAGAATCAGATACTGTCAAATATGAACATGACGTATATAATTAACTCATGTTACTGTCTTGCACGTGTTTGTCTATTGCTATTCCAAATTATAAACTGAGATTGTAAATCTTCAAAAAGGGAACACATATATAAAAGACAAGCCCAACTAAGCAATAGGCTCTGTTCCTACAAAGAGCTCATTTTTCTGCTAAATTTAAACTCTTGATGCTGTGTCTGATACTTATTATTCAGCAAATTTCACTGATATTGTATTTTCTATATATATATATATATATATGCACCTTCAATCAGTTCATATTTTTTTTCAAATAATATAATATAGATTTTAATACTACGGTCTTGTCCATGAATCAGAGAGTGTGAGAGCAGGAGCTTAACCTATGTTTGGACGGAAGAAAAGTAGGGGAAAATAGATGAGAATACCAGGAATGAGAACTTCCAAAAATCGGTAAAAAGATTTACTATTTTTGTGAGTTTTCTCACCTAGTAATTCTCTCTCCATTCAAACATAAAGTAAGGGTTTAATTAAGAATACCTGTACATGTAAATGTCTTTGTCAGGGCTGAGAATCTTGTTGCAGAGAGAACAAGTTTTGAGGAAGCAAGTGGTGGTAGCATCACTGTTTGATTTTCTGAGTGAAGATTTGACAACAACATTGTTAGATTTAGTACTCTTTGAATTCGTGATTTGTGTTACGATTCTTAGACCAATTACATCCATGGCGGTCTGATGATGATGATGGTTTCTTCTTCCTCTTCCTCCACCATCTTCCTCAGAAGAAGAAGAACAATAAGTTGAATTCCTTTTTTGATCAGTGAGCTTCTTCTTCTTCTTCTTCTTCAGATTCTCATCTTGTTTTGCTTCTTCAACCTTATTGAAGGGGCTCATGAACTTTGGAAGCATCCTGAGAAAAATGGCGGAATAGGAAGCTAAAGCTACTAATGAGAGAGAGAGAGAGAGAGAGAGAGAGGAGAAAATGGTGAGATCTGAGAAGAGAAGAAGTGGTGAGTATTTAAAGAAAATTGGAACCCACAGATATTGAAAGCTCACTCTTTTCTGTTAAAAACTCTGAATTGGGCACACTTTGTAACACGAGCTCCATTCATTACTCACGTGCCACTCTTTACAAATCAACCGTACCTTTTTTTTTGGTCAAACAAATCAACCGTACCTACTTACTATTATAACTCATCAAAGCTGGATAATAAATAAATTTATCACTAAAAAGTTTTTGAGCTCTCAACATGCTAAACTTATTATTTTCTACTTAAGATCTTGTCATATTGCGTTTCTTTGAAAGATATCATTAAGTCTAAATCATGAAAAATAATATCAAAAAAGTTTTCATTAACACATGAAAAAGTTATCATTGACAAATTTAAATTTGTCAATATATTATTTCTCATAGTTAGGACATAAATGATATCATCTCATTTTTTTTTCCGCCCAATTTTTTATTACATTGTACTAACTTGACTTTTTAATAATTGGATTGTTTGTGTTAGACCACACAATAATTCTCATCTTCTTAATCACTTCTTCTTGATGATAGTGAATTGGTTAAAAGTTCCTTATAATAAGAGGATTGGAGGGAGTACATCCTATGAAACTCTACTCCTTGTATAAAATTAAAATATATATATATATATATATATAATAAAATTGTTAGCTAGTTTAAATTTTATCCAACTAACCATTCAAAAAAATTAGAGAGGTAGATACAGGCATGATTAGAATGACGATTAGACAATTTAAAGTTGGCTTTTCAGTTCATAAGTTAAGTATGTGAAAAGATTTTTGCTTCGACTTATATGAATGTAGTATTTATAAAGGGTAATTCTAAACAAGCATATAATAATATGTCTTATCTAATAAGCAACATTAATCAATGAATTTATATATCTCTATTATTCTCTATGCAGTGAACCAGACTTCATAATTCGAGAGTTGCAAAAAAAAGAAAAAAGGACTGTATAATTCAAGAGAATGGTTGAAAAAAACAGAGAGAATGTGAATTGATAATTTTCCCTTATTACGATACTATAATATTTTAAAATTATCCTTAAGTTTTTAAATATCCATAAATATCGAAGCACAGCTGTTTTTGAACTCCTATCATAAATATCTAGTATATTGCGTAGACTTTTTCATTCCATTACCCATTCTACATGCGGGGGATTTTTCTATGGGCCAACAAATTAGATATATTTAAGTAGCCGTCATATGACCATTTTTTTAAGAAAAAAAATAATCATTCTGCTCTTAAATATAAGATAGAGTTGATTTTTTTTTGGAGAGGTTAAGGAATCTAATTAAATTATTTTAAAATATTTATATTTTTCATTTTTTCTAAACTGTTTTGTCTAACTTGTACGACATATGATGTGATTAAGAATCTATCAAAAAAGAGTTAATTTTATTTTATATTTAAGATATGAGGGTCTAATATAAGTTCTTTATCACCTAAATATCTAATCCTCTCGTAGATAAATAATAATTTAAAATTTTGGTAAACACTGTATCAATTTTCTACCATTTAAATCTATTAATTGAAGTACATTTATAAAAAAAACAACAACAACAACTCAATCATAGGTACTGCTATTAAGTTAGGCACAGATGTTTGAAAGTTAAAACTTGAATATGAGCATATTCCATCCAAAAGCCGCATAGGAGCATCAACTCCGGTATAAAACTAAAAACAATAATGTGATGAATAAAATAATAAGAGGAGAGCATGACGTAGAAAACCAATTTACAAATATTAAATAAATTGGTTAAAGGGAAAATGACATTCAAAGACAGAAAAAGGATAGGTGGGAATATGAGTTTTTCATGTTTCCGACTTAAAAATCAAAATGTAATTTTCACACATTTTTCTAGTACTTAACGATTTTGATAAGATTGTTAAAATCATTACTATTTTAGTCAATCTCATTAATTAACTGGTTATATCCCACACAAATCGTAATAATTTTGACAAAATCGTTTGGTACTAAAAAATGTGTGAAAAATGCATTTTGATCTTTAAACCTAAATGTGAAAAACCTAGATTCACACCTCCTTCTTTTATAAGTTTTAATGGTCTTTTTTGAGTTTTGGAAGTTGAAATGGTATTTAAATATCATTTTCCCTTAGTTAAATTAGTTATTTATAAACACAATGTGCGAGAGTTTTTTAAAAGCACTACTAATTGCCAAAAATATATGAACTTGTGCATTTAAAAAGATTACTCTTTTTTATCCTTAATAGAAGATATATTTATCTAATTAGATTAGATTAAAAAATTAATTAAATTTTTTAATATAACATGTATTTTATAAAACAATATGGAAAGATAATAAATCTCCTAACTGGCTTCCAAATGAGTTTGGGATATTTTTAAGGGGTTGAGAGGGAGACAATGAGGCGAGAGAATTGTGGCAGAGAAGAATAAAATAAATTAATTAATAGGATGGGAAATATATTATTATTTGGCAGAGATTCCTTTGTTGTTTTTTGGTGGCATATGTTGATGGCTCAATTTCCATCACAAGAGAATCCTCACACTCGCACTCACACTCACACTCGCACTTTGAAAGAGAATAAATGCTCAGTAAAAAGGGATCTCATATCAAAGGCAACCTAACATTTGTTTGAAGTTTCTCAGGAATAAAGGGTGTAACTATTACCTAAATATCTTACGGAGAGAACAACACATGTAAATATATTATTATTTTTATATTCAAAATTAAATTAATTATTTTCTTAAACTAGGCCCAATTTTAATAAATTTTAGAGGATGTGGCACACTATTTAACAAGAGAGAAATATGATCTATTCTCTTTTTTTTTTTTTTTGCCCATCGGGTTCACCGGAGCTTTGCCCCGACTAATCCGGATCCGACCCGCGTCGTGCACCTGGCTATGGTGGGAGAGTCTCCTAGCGAGGGTTTTTTGCATTCACAAGACTCGAACCTGAGACCTTACTCAAGCGACACAAGCCGCTTACCACTTGAGTCAACCCCCATCGGTAATATGATCTATTCTTGACCTAGAGATATTACTTTAACCTCCAAGGAAATTAGGTGGCCCACCTGTCTTTGAACTTATATATTTATTTATTTATTTTCAGTTTATAAAAGATGTGTCACTAATTAATTTAATTTTCGAAAAAAAAAATATATACACACACACGTACCATCAATCCAGTCTGAAAATTTTACAAACGTCTGGCAAAAAAATCTTTTAAGAAGGATGTGTCACCTTAAATCTAGTCAAGTTAGTGAATTAAAGTTTGAAGTTGTGAGTTGAATCGAAGCTAGTGGGTAATGACTTCCGAGTAACTTTCGTTTTCCTTGTCCTCTTACGTCGCAAGCACGACACATTTTGTCCACATGAAGATCTCGGTTGCCAAATAATTTGGGCTTACGTATAAACCATAAATAGGTTCACAACACAACAAATAGTTTGACCTTCTTATATCAAAAAAAAAAAAAAATAGTTTGACCTTCAAATGTGAATGAGATTGATACAGTTGACTAAGATATTGGCTTTCACCCTAAAAGGAAGGAAGTTTGATACCTGTTGATCGATGTAAGAGTCTCATTGGTGGGCGATCTGTAAATAACTCTGTAAACGCTTTTTGAGCCTGGAGGCATACCCTAGAGCTCTTTGAGCCTGGTGGCATACCCTGACCCTAGTGGGATACCGGTGTGTACCCCCACCTAAACTTTTTATATATGAAAAAAAAAGTTTAATCTTTAAATATTTTGAAGATACATAGCCAAGGTTCTGAAACTCGAACTAAAGATTAAACTGGTTGGAAAAATGGATCAAGCCTCAACAGGTCAAATCAGAACTAACCTAGGGCTAAACCAATAAAAAAATAAAGATTTTATGATAATATATATGAAATTTATTTATTAAAAAAATTTTTTTTTTTTAAAACCCGAACCAAATTGATGTTAAGACTGGACTGTTTTATTGCCCAGTTCACCGGTTTCTGGTGTGATCCAGGTTTCAGAACATTGTTAAAATCAAGTAACTTTTTCCAGGAAGAAGCTGCCAATAGATTTATTACTAATAAAGAAAAGTTGCATGCAATTTGCTTGTTATTATGATCTCTAATTAAAATATGATTGATATATATACCGCCAACAATAATATATGACAATTATATAAATTTTATACAGATATATCATTATCATTGAAGAACTAAGTAATTAACAATAAGTTTTAATCTCCGGGGGAAAAAAAATCAGCAAAATACTACCAATTCAAAATTTCTTAGAAGCTTCATTCTGACCCAAAAAAGGCATCCCATTCATATCTAAGTTGTACATACACAAAAATTGTTACAAAATTGGGCCAGCAGAGACATAATCCACAATCAGAACACTATGTTGAAAAGAAAAAGGGGTCAAAAAGTAGTTCATACTTCACACAAAGGATATGCCTACAAGTATAGTTGGATAAGCTCATCACTAACAACGGATGGAGTAAGAACGCCTAAATCAGTGAAAAGCAGAGTCAAGTATTGTGGAGGAGTATAATCCCTCGCAGATCTTTCAATCTCAACCTTGGACGGAACAGGTACACCAAATTCAATGGGAATTGGTGCTGGGGCCAAGTCCTTTTGGTCCAAAGGATAAAGACGAGCAAACTGCAGATTAAGACATACAAATTACAAAACATGGAATATCCATTTCTGAAAAATATGCCATACTTGTGGAGAAGGGTTGAAGATGTCGACGTTATAAAATCGTTAGAGAAATTTTCGGAAGAAAAGTGAAATAGTCTGTGTGTTTGTGTGGTTCATGTACCTTGTAGCTTTCAGCGGCCACATAAACTGGCTTGTTCATGCTGTGGGCAACCAATGCAGTTTGGTAGGTTCCCATCATATTAATTATACCTCCACTTTCAACCACACCATCTGCCCCCACAAATACCATGTCAACTTCGTCCATAGTATATGCGACTGCAGAGTCTATCAGGAGTTTAACGGGGATATCAAGTTTGGCCAGTTCGTTAGACAACCGTAAACCACTCCGGTCTGGCCTTCCCTCTGCAAATTTAAGAAATGGAAGTCTGAAACTTTAGAGTCACAACCATAACTTATTGTTCAAAATGCGTATAATCATGGGAAATTATGGTAGAAATATAGTTGCACACCGCCCACTGGCAGGGTCATCAGAATTTAAAATAAATATATATCCAGCTTGAAGCTTCATAGAGAAGCCAGTATAGAGTATGCTATAAAACTGCTTATTCTCATCCAACTCATCCGACATTTTAGGTTGAGAAATGAAGGTCAATCGCTGTAAAATCAATATCAACATGTCATCAAATCTATAGCAAAACCATGCTATTTACAAGCCAAGTATAGTGTAACTCATTCCTGAAGTGTCATGCAGATGCAGTACATGAGAAAATTTGTCTGTTTCATAGCACAAGGATCATGAATTAAAATAATTTGACCAAGAGCTCTTTCTAAAAAACTAGAGTGAGAAAAGAAACCTGTACAGAAAACCCGAAACAGTTTCTTATTTTGAGCCGCCAATTTGAGAACTTCAAGGACAACTCTGGAATAACCATGAACTAAAATTGTGCAGCCATCAAATATAAAATCTTGAGCCAGCATTGCAATAACTTTACGAGCCTGCAAAACAATTTAATTTTTGGAATAATGGACATAGTTGAGCTCATGAACCTCTACGCAACCAATACAATGACTCACCTTGTATGAGATCTCCCCAAACTTTTCAGCACGTTCAATTAATCGCGACTTTGCAGAATTAAAGTCTTCATATTCTAAGGCAGCAGTCCTAGTTACATATCGCATAAACAGATCACAGCCAGCTGTCAAAGAGATAGACGTTTCATCCCAGGACTGTAAAGCAGATAGGAGTTAACAATTAATCAGATAATTCAAGAATTCTGCAACATGTGTGGCTGCACCAAGTTTCTACTCTTAACTTCCTTACACATGTGTTGTTTCAAGCTCTAGATGGATTGCTTTTCAGTGCATTAAAACAGTGAAAAGTAGCAACAACCAAAGAATGAAATTGAATTTCGTACCAAAGGACAAAGGTAGGCTTGGTACCAATAAAAAATAATCATTACGATATTTATATTATTTTTCATCACATACATTATGGAATGAACCGCATTCTCTCTTCCATCAACAATGAGCATCTTCATGAATTGCCTTCCAAAAAAGGAAAGTACTAATACACTAAATCTCTCAAGGACAATACCATGCATATGCAAAGCCCCCCCCCCCCTTCCACCCCAACAAAAATAAAATAAAATAAAAATATCCCAACATTGTCCCTACTCAAGTAAGATTATAACCCAACACTACATTCTTGTTTCGGAACAAAAATACTTCTCAGAATTTCAAGGCATCCTTGTGAGTAGGGAAAATGGAAGGCGATCGAGGGAAATGTAATAGCTGGAAAGTAGCCACAATATATGGACTGAGATAACTCATTCTTTTTTCTTTCTTTTTTTTTGCTGCTTCTGCTTAAGCCTTGGTTATACATCAGAATGTCCAGATATTTTTAAGGAAGCTTTCTACTTATATAAAGAATAAGTTGCTAAAGGGATTAACTAAGACGGCCTTGATTACTACACATCCGAACTTTGGCCTCCACATCTTCCTTTCAAGAATGTTATTTATGCAGAACACGCCAAGGTGGTCAAATGCAAAATGTGCCCTTAAGGTGCTAGACTTCTGAATGCCAGGCAAGAAGCACTAATAAGATGCACACCCAGGTAAACCAAGGTGCCAAAGTAAGAAAAGTATGCTATATAAACTAGGCCAGCGTAATTTGAAGAATAGAAAGAGCCAGTGATTGAGTTGTGAGCCTTGATATCACCCAACACAATCTTCTTTCTTCCTCTCTGTTCTGTCCAAATTCAGGTGGCAAAAACAGACTTAGGAGAAGAGAAAATTGTAGTGAGGGACCTGTGAGCCTTGAACTCTTGAAGTTCTATCCTAAGTGTTCTTCTTACTTTTGGTTTTGTTCCAGGCTTCAACTGCTTTAATAGTTGTTTATTTTTCCAGCATTTGTTTACAAAGTCTAAAATACTAATAGCACAAAAAACCTTTTAGAAGAACTACTATTTTTACCCTATTCTCTTGAATATGAAAGGCTGTGCCAGACTTTTCAGGTCGAGTTGTATGGCATCCCGTTTTATCTTATCCCTAAGTTTAAATTTCTAGGCTTGGGCTTATAAGCTGATTGCTTCAAATTAGTGAGCCTGCAAGGCACCTCAGGGGCACACCTTCCACAAGAGAAAAGGTGCAAAAGGGGCTGTCTCATGGCGCCCTACAGAAGGCATCACCTCTCATAATGTGAAGGTGCTATACCAGTTCAGCGGATAAAGAAAGCGCACAATTCAATTCATTCTGGTACATACACTCCGTTCTCAACAGAATTTACATAATCAAATATCAAATGCTTTGTGTATAAGAACAGCCATCTCTTTTGGGTATGAGCCTTAAATCAATAACTTGTCCACCATAAAGTTAGTTACTACACTTACTTTGAGAGAATCCGAAGCCTTCTTGAGCTCAATTTCCAGCTCCATCATTGTCGTAGCCTTGCTCGACCTAATCACAGCCGCCAAGGCACGAATAGCCGCCACGGCTTCAGCCAAATCGGGCTGCTTCCGCCAGTCATTGAACTCATCGATCACGCTGAAGGGTTTATCAGGATCTGAGACCCTGACATCACTCGCCGAAATCGCATTGGGATCAGAATTCTGATCGGTAGCAGCCTGAGCCTGAGCGAGCCAATCGCTGGTAATAACACCATGGTGAGCCGCCCTTGTCTGATAGTAAGCGGAAATCACAGGATTAGGGTTGGGGTTCTGAAAAGTATCGGCCATGGAAGTCCGAGTAGTACCGCCAGGAGGAGAGATTGATAACGTGTCGGGTGCCAAAGCGGCGACGTTTTGCTGCCTGTTGTCGAGAATAAATGATGCTGATCGATACCACATTTATACGTGTAGGTATATAGCAAGCGAGTGTGGGAGTTGTCGCTTTCTTGAGAAACTTTTTGTCCCGGAGAGAAAAAGAAGAAGAAAGAAGAAGCGAGTTTGCCGCAAAAATATCGAAGGAATCTGATGCTTTATGAAATGGAAGATCGCGATTCTGCAAATCGCAAATTACTGTGTGTTTAGGTGGGAGAGAGAAGATAATGGCGTTTACGGTTCTATAAGCGAATGTCAAGAAGCCTCTCCAGTGAAACGACCTCGTTTTAAGATCTCTCCGTTTCAAGTTTTCCCGTTCATGATCATGATTTTTTTTAGGGTTAAGGTGTAATTTTACTAATGAACTATTGATCCAGAAGCGTCCAACACAATTAACTATTAAATGGACCAAAAATATTAAAAAAAGTTTTACTCAGGAGCGTCCAGCACAACGCGTTAAACAAAAGTTAACGTCCGTTATTTTAGGTGCAAATTAACCCACGAACTTTTATCCCATAAGCGTCTAGCACAAAATTCTAAATTTTAGTAAATTAAATAAGTTTTTTCTCAATTGTTATTATTCAAAACCAGGGACAGACCCAACAATTGAAATTAGAAGGGGCGAAAATTATAGAAATGAACCCATATTTTTATAAAATCACATTTAAACCTCATAAAAATTTCAATATTTTTAGTTTAGTCCCTCTGTGAAACTATTAGAAAGGGACTAAAATGAAAATATTGAAACTTTTATAAGGTTGAAATGTGATTTCATAAAATTTTGGGTTCATTTCTATAATTTGCTCCCCTCATTTGGGTTCTTTCCTATAATTTTAGGGGGGCTAGGGGTGGCCGTCCCTATTCAAAACTACTTGTATAAATATTTATGGTCTATCGACAAAAATTACCTATTCTTCAATTTTGTCAAAATTATAATTTTCTAAAATAAACAAAATTTTTAATTAAAAATATAATTATATGATTTAAATAAAACTCAAGGTGTTTTATAGTTTATTATATATGTTAAACAAAAAAAAAATTACATGATTTATTTTTATTTTATAAGAAATTTATGTGATTTGAAAAATTTATTTAATATTAGTAAAATTTTCGTAGGCCAAGTTGCTCCTTAATGTAACGCCTCAATTTTAACACCCAAAAACTTGGCCAAAGATACAAATTCATTTATACAGGGCCAAAATAAATCCAAAATAATATCAGAGTTTTCAAAATGCGGAAGTCTTATGGTCATGGCAAATAAAATAACATAGCATGAGCTTTCCATATGTGCCTTCCCTGATTTCCCTACTAAATCATTTACCTGAAAAAAAATGAACAAAGTAACCGTAAGATCCAAAGATCCCCGTAACCATTGGTTATTCAGAAATATACATGCTAACCAAGAACGAGAACATATTTATAAATTCACAATAATTAAAATATATGCCTTTATATAAAAACCTTTCACAAAATAGTTCTCGACTCGGTTACCAAAACTCCCTCCCAAAAAGGGTTCCAAAAACATTATAATTTATTTTCCAATAATTCACAAGAGATCTCAATATAAAATATGTCAATGATGAATAGATCACCCTTATTACCCTGACCACCTCTTATAACCGTTGACTGGAGCAATCTAACACATAACTCATCTCTCATCATAACATATCCAATACTCATAACTTCAACATGGCTCCCCTCCTGGTAAAATCACAACCAAGGAGGTGTCATATTTGACCCGGTTAAAAGAAAAGTGATACCAAGGGCTCCAAGAATATCCACTCTCATCAAAACAACATTATCAGATTCCAAATCAAGCCTTCTATAGGCACAATAAATCCCAAAACAGTAAATAAATATACATATAAATATTTGACAAGTATATAAAAGAATAACCAAGGTTACCTCAATTCCAAGCTTATTTTACCAATACTTCAATACTCTCAATTTACCATCACCAAATAATTCAACCTCAGATCATACCATCATTCTTCATTCCTTCCTTCTCTCTCTCTCTCTTCCTCTCTCTAAGTAGCTCTAGGAGTTGTGAAGAATGAAATGAAATGAAAGGTCTATTTATAGTTGGAAAATGGGTCTTTAGGCGTAATTTTCACAAAATTATAAAATTATATAATATAAAAATATTTTCCTCGTGGGCTGCTGCGCTTCTGCCGTTTCAAAATTTTCTTTATTATTTTAATATTTTAATAATATAATATATATTATTATTTAAATAATAAATTATTATTGAGTGGGTCCCGCGGCCAAAATTTTCAAAACTCACGAGAGTTTCTGTCGGCAGAGGAGAAATAATTTGACGTGGATCCCACATGAATAGTAAATACGTATTTTGGAATAGTAAATACCGTATTTTTAAATAGTAAATACGTATTTGTAAATAGTAAATACTTTTCATATTTCTCAAAATATCGATTAAATACCGTATTTATAAAAAGTGAATACGTATTTGTGAATAGTGAATACTATTCATGTACGTATTTGTGAATAGTAAACACTATTCATGTCCAATAAAATACTGATTCTAAATTCATTTTCAAAAATAGGGTCTAATAGTCCTCCAAAAATAGGCTAATTTTCTAGTCTGTAGACTCAAAAATCAGGATGTTACATTTCTCCCCTCCTAAATAAAAATTTTGTCCTCAAAATTCATCATCTTCCGCTGCGCCACTCTGATAAAATATCAAACCTTATTCACAATCTAACCTTAATCATAATCTCAAACTATAAATCCTCAATAACAATTATAGATATCACAAGGACACTAAATAAGAAAATAGCTAAATAAATTCTAAATCTAACAGGGAAGTGCAAATGTTATGATATTTAATTTGCCACGACCTCTTTTTTTAGAAAACTGTTAGGAAATCAACAAATTGGCCAGAACCATTGCTCTGATACCAAAAATGTAACGCCTCAATTTTAACACCCAAAAACTTGGCCAAAGATACAAATTCATTTATACAGGGCCAAAATAAATCCAAAATAATATCAGAGTTTTCAAAATGCGGAAGTCTTATGGTCATGGCAAATAAAATAACATAGCATGAGCTTTCCATATGTGCCTTCCCTGATTTCCCTACTAAATCATTTACCTGAAAAAAAATGAACAAAGTAACCGTAAGATCCAAAGATCCCCGTAACCATTGGTTATTCAGAAATATACATGCTAACCAAGAACGAGAACATATTTATAAATTCACAATAATTAAAATATATGCCTTTATATAAAAACCTTTCACAAAATAGTTCTCGACTCGGTTACCAAAACTCCCTCCCAAAAAGGGTTCCAAAAACATTATAATTTATTTTCCAATAATTCACAAGAGATCTCAATATAAAATATGTCAATGATGAATAGATCACCCTTATTACCCTGACCACCTCTTATAACCGTTGACTGGAGCAATCTAACACATAACTCATCTCTCATCATAACATATCCAATACTCATAACTTCAACATGGCTCCCCTCCTGGTAAAATCACAACCAAGGAGGTGTCATATTTGACCCGGTTAAAAGAAAAGTGATACCAAGGGCTCCAAGAATATCCACTCTCATCAAAACAACATTATCAGATTCCAAATCAAGCCTTCTATAGGCACAATAAATCCCAAAACAGTAAATAAATATACATATAAATATTTGACAAGTATATAAAAGAATAACCAAGGTTACCTCAATTCCAAGCTTATTTTACCAATACTTCAATACTCTCAATTTACCATCACCAAATAATTCAACCTCAGATCATACCATCATTCTTCATTCCTTCCTTCTCTCTCTCTCTCTTCCTCTCTCTAAGTAGCTCTAGGAGTTGTGAAGAATGAAATGAAATGAAAGGTCTATTTATAGTTGGAAAATGGGTCTTTAGGCGTAATTTTCACAAAATTATAAAATTATATAATATAAAAATATTTTCCTCGTGGGCTGCTGCGCTTCTGCCGTTTCAAAATTTTCTTTATTATTTTAATATTTTAATAATATAATATATATTATTATTTAAATAATAAATTATTATTGAGTGGGTCCCGCGGCCAAAATTTTCAAAACTCACGAGAGTTTCTGTCGGCAGAGGAGAAATAATTTGACGTGGATCCCACATGAATAGTAAATACGTATTTTGGAATAGTAAATACCGTATTTTTAAATAGTAAATACGTATTTGTAAATAGTAAATACTTTTCATATTTCTCAAAATATCGATTAAATACCGTATTTATAAAAAGTGAATACGTATTTGTGAATAGTGAATACTATTCATGTACGTATTTGTGAATAGTAAACACTATTCATGTCCAATAAAATACTGATTCTAAATTCATTTTCAAAAATAGGGTCTAATAGTCCTCCAAAAATAGGCTAATTTTCTAGTCTGTAGACTCAAAAATCAGGATGTTACACTTAACCCATTAAAATTACTCCTTAACCTATTATTAAATTGTCCTTCATCAAGCCTCTTAAGTTATCTTCTTTTTTCTTTTTTCAATAAGTCACAAATAATCAATAGATCATTTAATTAACAAATATATCATCAAGTTGTCAAATTTATATTATTAAGTATCAATATTGATATCCATTAAAAATAAATCATATATATATATATATATATATATATATATATATATATCTTTTTTGTTTAACATATAAATTAAACTATAAAACACCTTGAGTTTTATTTCAATCATATAATTAAATTTTTTGATTAAAAATTTTGTTTATTTTAGCAAATTATAGTTTTGACAAAATTGAAAAATAGTAATTTTTGTCCTTAGATATCTATACAAGTAGTTTTGAATAATGAGAATTGAGAAAAAAAACTTATTTAATTTAGTAAAATTTAGAATTTTATGTCAGGCGCTCCTGGGATAAAAGTTTATTGGCTAATTTGCACCTTAGATAACGGACGTTAACTTTTGTCTAACGGCGTTGTACTAGACGCTCCTAAGTAAAACTTTTTTTTTATATTTTTGGTCCACTTAATAATTAATTGTGTTGGATACTCCTGGACCAATAGTTCATTGGTAAAATTGCACCTTAACCCTTTTTTTATAAGGGTAGACATTACCTCCTTGGATTTGTCAAGATTCAGAATAATCCAAATTCAATCACGTATGACTATAAATGAGGAAAACTCTACCACCAAACACTAATACATTCTTAAAACTTAAACTTAAAACTTCTGGTTAAATTAAAATAACCCCTATCGATCCGTTCATCTAGATACTTGATGGTTATTATATTATGATCATGATTATTAAATGGGTTCTTGAACATTTTTGTTAAGTAAAACGAGTTACTCCTAAGTTATAACAAAATGTAACAATTTTCCTTTGATTTTATAAAATGTTAAGTTTGACTGTTATTTTTTACTAGAGTTTCCATGTAACATGCCACTCAATTTCCAACTCATCGTGACCTCACCGTCTTCATCAGGGATGTCCAAAGACCAAGTTAGACTGGGTTGGAGGTTGATAAGTATATATTTTATGATTAAATAAGTGTATATTTTAAGAGAATTAATTGGAATTATTGATATTATATACCTATTTAATTATCTTTTATTGACTTTTCCATCATTGAATCAAACTTAAGATCAAAGAATAAATTGACATAAAATCTACTCATATCCTATTTTTATTGTGCAGGAAATATTAGCTGATTTGGAAAGAAGTATAAAAAGCAATTAAGAGGATATGCAATCAGCCAAACTCGGTGGTCCCACACAAGAAAAATATAAACAAAATCAATTGTGTGATCAAGTGGAGTTGATTATAAGATACAAGATATTTTTTTAATTAAAAAAAGGAGAATCAGTGACTTATGGTCTAAGTTATATTTAGGTTATATATATGAAGAAAGGAAGAAGCCAAAAAAAAAAAGATCGAGAGACGCAAAACGAGAATGAATAAAGAAGCACAGAAGTAGAGGCTGAGCGTTTCAGTTCTCTTTATCATCTCCACGAAAGGACTATGGAGGCGACGGAGAATCTTTCTTTCCTCTCTCTCTCTCTCTCTATTCTTTGAACCTAAGTTTCATCTTTTTGTTATGGATTTAATTAAATCCATATGTCGCTAGTTGGTTTTGCAACCTAGAGAACCTATGAACTTGTTTGGGTCTTAGATATTATTCCCACGGATTGATTTTGCTTAATTTTATTTCAGTTTATTTAATCATGTATTCGTTGTTATTGCTTATTGATTGATCACCATTGAGTATATTTTGGGGATTTCGGGTTGAACTTGGAAGAGGAAATCCTAAATTGACCTTGGGATTAAATAATGTGGAATTAGGTTTAAATTTATATGAAATTAGGTTTTAATCTAATTTGCGTTTAGGATAGGAATATACCTAGAAGCTCCGCATAATCAAATTAGAGTGAACCCGATTTAAAATGCATCTTATTTAGTTGTGTGAGGCATAACATAATTAATTAAGGTAAGTATATAAGTGGACCGGAAGGCATTTATAGACATTAATGCTCTAGATTAGCTGATTAGGTTAAGTCAAAGTTAATTTAGTGGAGATAAAATCTAAAAATCAAATAAGGACTAGTGACTCTAGGTTGCTCGTCCATTAGTGTGTAGTTAGTTTGTTTTAATTTTAGTTTTAATTTCTTTTCTCTAAATTAAATTTAATTTGGTTTTCTCAACTTAAACAGAATTGTGAAATTAATGCTCAATTGAAGTCTGTGATACTAAGTCCTCGTAGGAACGATACTTTTCTTATCACTTTATTACTTGATACGGCCCGTGCACTTGCGGAGTTTATAGGCATAAAGTTTTGCCCTATCAGAGGTCAACCCGAAGTCTGGCCCGATAGGACCTCGAGTTGGAAAAGTCAACTCGAGGTCTGGTCCGATCTAGTATCAGTCCCGAGGTCAGGCTAGATCGGACCGGACCAACGGACTGCCTGGACCGGATTTTTTTTTCTTTTTTTTTTTAAAACCTTCTTGGGAGGCAATATTTTAGCTTTAATTTCACCTTACTTCCGAAAGTAATAAAAAGTGATTGAGTGAAAAGTGATTCCTATAAATTAAAAGCACATTAGAATGTCCAAACTCCAGTGAGTAGCTCAGTGTAGTGGTGATTTGCAAAAAAAAAAAACAAAAAACAAAACAAAAGAACCTCAGGTCAAATCGAACCATTTCAAGGGGTCTAAGCCCCTGAACCGAAGTCCAATCCAATCAACGGGTCTAAGCCCCTGAACCAAAGTCCAATCCAACCTGAACAGTTTGGTCTAATCCGATCTGGTCCCATCAAATTGTCTTTGACCAATTTTTTTGTTATCCGGTCCGAGCCTGGTCAAATCAGACAAACAAAACTGTTGGGTTTTTTAGACAACTCCTTCCCCCTCAGACACTTGCCGTCGACGTTAGAAATTATCAATGCAAAAATTAAATATCATATCTGAAACACCCCCTTCCCTCAATGCAGGGAAAAGTCACAGGCTCAAGAGGAAGCCTGTGGCATACTACAAAACTAGAGATTTTTTTTTAAGAGTTGCTTGAATGCCTTATCAAGATTGACAAAACCCATGAACCAAAAATCATATCCATCCACAGTCACAATCTGGATATACTTTTCCGATGACCTCTCGTCCACGATCATTAGGTTCGTTGACCCAATCTTCCCCTATGGATAGATGATGGGTATGATTTTTTTAAAAGAAAAGGAAGAAGTGGGTTGTGCCGTCAGCCGAAATGACTAGAGATGATAGGGGTTTACTTAGGTGTTTTTTACGTGCTTGTCCCTTTAATTAGAGAAACAAGCAAATTTTTTTAAATTTTTTATATACTTTATTTTTTTAGATTAAAGTATAATGGTCTTTTGAAACTTTTTTTTACACTAGTATCTCAAATTAATTAATTTTTAAGATACTGGTATTAATGGACAAATATTTCTGAATGCAGGATTGGAAACTAATTAATTTGCGATACATGGTCCAAAAAAAATTTCAGAAAGCAGTATATAATTTAATTAAAATAAATAAATATTGAATTTTTTTTTAAAAAAAAAAATTTGCTTGTCCCTTTAATTAGAGGGATAAACATAAAACATGTAAACAGCACATAAGGAAGCCAGATGATAGAGGGGCAAGGGATGAAGATGGTGAGGTGGCCATGACTTGGAGATTGAGTGTCATAGCACCACGTGGAAGTTTTGGTAAAAAATATCACTCAAACTTAACATTGCTATGTTTTGTCAATTTTTTTTTAACCAAAAAAAAAAAAACCCTTACTAAATTTTAAATTTTTTTTATGTAGTGCTGTTAAACGGGTGGAGCCCGCTGCTGATACGGCTAGAGGTAGCGGGCTAGCCGTTTTCCAAACTCTGACGGATTGTTGTTGAACTTTTTTTTTTTTTTTTACTCTTTATAAATAATAAATAATGGAAATCTTGATTACGACGGGGCTTAAAATTTGTCAAAAATACTATAACATATATTTATCTAATTTGATTAGATTAAAGAAGTTGATTAAGTTAATTAATATGACATGTATTTTCTAAAACTCCGTAATCACTTTTCTTGATTTTATCTTTTTCTCTCCTCTTTTATTTCTATTGACGGAGTATCAGGATGACTAAATTATAAAAAGATTTGAAAAGTATGAAAAATTTCTCTTATATTTAAGAAAGACCGACTCTCCAAATATATCATATATTAAGAACCAGAGGAAGTAATAAATAAAGGGGTTGTTTGGTACTTGGGGAGGGGAGGGAAACTGAATGCAGGGGAGGGGGATTTTCTAGTTTTAGATTTTAAAAATTTTGGGAAGTTGGGTTAAAAGTTTTAGATTAATTTTTCTTATTTTTTTTATCTTATATTTTCTTTTTATTAAAATTTTATAACTCTACGTCTCTATTTTTTTAAAAAAATTCAACTCATAAAAATTTTCTATCCCGTCTGACTCCTCGTACTAAATTAGCCTTAAATAAAGCCTTACATACATAGACTGGTGCGAGAGAGGGAATGAGTGTGCAACTATTGACAAACACCATAGACATCAGACATTGAAATATGAGTGGCAAATTATATGTGAAGTTTACTCAAGACGAAAGAAGAAAGGGACTATATGTAACATCTTGATTTTCAAACTGTATTGCTTACCGTAGTTGAGACTATTTTTAATTTCTTTTGCTAAGTACAGGCTTCCTCGTATTATAAGGAATATTATTCGAGACATTGTTGAACATTAAATATAAGCATATTTCTTAATAGAGATTAGAACTTTCTAACACTTTTTGCTAGACCAAACTTTGCTGTGGACTAAAATAAAAGGTTTTTGTTGTTGTGGGATAAGATATCTGACGATACTTAGGAATGTTGAATTTTAATTTTGGGAGAATTATAATAAAGGATCTAAGAAAAATAATATTTATTTAGAAGGACCATAAAAATGGTAATTATTTTGAAGGACAAAAAATTAAAACATTAATATAAAGAGACTATATTGCCCTTGGTCAAATTTCCTATATTATCTCTAATTAAATCAGAATTTAAAGTGATTGATTGAAAATGATAAATAGAGATCAAATCAGAATCTGGAATATGCAAGTTAGAGTCTCTATTGGTAACTTTTTATCTCTCTATGAAGACTAAAGAAGAAATCATAAGTTCTTTCATCCACAAAGATCTCATATGTGTCTCCCTTCTGTTCTATGATCTTCAAGTTATTCTTATTGGTAATTTTTTATCTTATTTTTCTTTAGTTCGGTTCTTCTTATAATCATTAAAATCTGATTAATCCTTACCCCTTTAGTATTGTATATTTTTCAAATTTTTGTTTTGAATCACCAAAACCAATTCGCATGGTCCGTCACTTTTCTTTCTTTATGTGGAAGGGAAGGTTGCCATATATTATTGTTTAAAAAAAAAAAGTTTCACAAACATTGACCTGTAGATATATATATATTGGTTTAATTAGATATTTCATTGTAGGTATTTTTTTTTGTTAATTAGATATTTCATTCCAAAAAAAGGTTGTTATATATTATTGTTCCAAAACGTTTTTTTTATTTCTCACCTTTATGTAAAAATTGTAGGACCAAGGGCAATTTAGTCTCTTTATATTAATGTTTTAATTTTTTGTTATTCAAAATAATTACTATTTTTATGGTCCTTCTTAATAAATATTATTTTTCTTAGGTCTTTTATTATAATTCACCCTTTAATTTTTTATTTACATATTTAAATTTTCTGATACTGTGAGTGAAATAGTGAAGTGTTGGGGTACGAGTTGTTTGACTAAATATATTGTGGGCTTATGGTTTTTTTGCTACAAATGTGGGCTTATGGTTGAATTAGAATGTTGTGGATTCAAGGGGCCCAACCCATTTGTTTAACAGTTAACTGTGTAGTGGATCTCAAATGGGCTTATTTAATGTTCTGAACCAGACCAATGGCAGGACTTCATCCTAGTAGTCACTTTTCTACCATTCTAATGTTATTTGAAAATATTGTATAGGTAAGTTGGTTTTTTCGGACATGGGGAACCGTGGAATTACTGCGTTTAATCTTTCTCCTATTATTAACTTTCAATTTCAACTGTTTAGACATTATTTGTTGAAAAGAGAATTTAGAAAAATAGTATTGTCTTGAAGTTATTAGTGCAATTATAAGAAATCTAAAGTACTTGGACTGAACACATCCATCCAAAGGTACTTGTACCTTGCGTTGCTATATGATAATAACATGTCTTGTCTCATTAAATGAGCTTATATTATATAGATTACATGATGATATTGTTTTTTTTTTTTTGTTAGCAACTAAATTTTTAGATAGATTATTAATTAAATGATTTCGTTCAATTAATTAATTGAACGTTTTCATTAGCATTTCTCTTCTCTTTATTACACGACTCTATACTTTCTGGTCCACCTCTTTCAATAACCTTATTTTCACATGTTTAGGCCATCTTAAAACTATTTTTAAACTTCTATTCCTATGCTTAAACAATATATAGACTGTTTATTGTGTTGCATGGGGGGGGGGGGGGGAACCAACAGAGAGAGAAATAAGTTGCGAATCTTGGGTGTACAATGAATTCATATTTATATTGATGATTAATATTTATATAAATATTTATGGGAAAAATCTCATTAAGGTTCTAAAAACTAAAAAATAAAAAATAAGTCTTATCGTAGATTCTCCTATAAAAAATGTCCCTAGACTTGTTAATGACTACTTTATAATTTGTCAATATAGTTATATACATTTGTTAGTGGAAATTGTTTTAATTAATATAGATGTGATTGTTAACGGGATGGTTTAATTAACATAGATGAATTTGTCAATGATCACTCTATGACTTGTCATTACAATCACATATACTTGTCAACGAGTGCTGCTATAGTTATCATATATGAGTTTGTCAATGACCACTTTATGACTTATCATTACAGTCACATACACATGTCAATAAAGTAAATTTACATTTGTAATCTATATGACAAAGGTCTTTAGAAACTTTTTTCATAGAGACATTTGCATTGGGTTTTTTTTGATATTTTTTTCTAGTCTTTGGCACCTGAGTGAGATTTTCTCAATATTTATTATCTTGCTGTTAAAAAAAAAAAAGGAAAACACTTTTTGGCTTTAACTCCTCCCTATTTCTCTGTTAGCATAGATTATGGATGAAAATAAGCCAAACTCCTAACAGGAGCTTACAGCCTAACCTACATAAAGCCTAGCATAGTCTATTTAGTAAATAGGTTAGAGTAAGGCTAAGGTCTATTGCCGAACCTATTTAAATAAACAGGTTAGGTCTATTTAACTTTTTTATTTATGCTATTATATAAATATATATAATATCATCTTAATAATTTTATAAATTATTTATACATTTACCAACTTAACTTTAATTCTAAATTGTGCATTCCATCATCGTTCACATAAACTCAAACTTTGCGTTCATATCAATCATTAGTTTCTACCTCTCTTCTTTTTGATTGACTGAGGTGATAATGCTAACTCACTCCCTCTTTCTTGATTTATGTTGTTCACTAAATCATAATAATTGTTATGAGTTTATTTTAATATCAAGTGAAATATTATTATTTTAGTTGGAAGAGTCTATCCCGATTTACGTGAGAAATGTAAAAGGCAAAATCCCATTTTACCTGCGGTTTGTTATGCTTTATCAATTTTAGAAATCTCTTATTAATCAATAGAAAATTAGTTTTTCTTATTTATACTTAGATAATTATTATCACTGGACATTGATTTCCTTCATATAGTATGTTTGATGATTCTCCAGCTGGCCCGGTGCAAGAGCCACCAATGATATCCGATTGATCAATGCCATAAAAAAATTGGAGAATAAAATAAGAGTGTATATATATATATATATAGATATGTATCAGAACAAGTGAACAACCTAATGTTGATTAGGTTTTGAAGCAAATAACGAAAATAATGATGAAGTTTATCTCCAAGTCACGGACTTTCACGAGATTGCGTGCTTTTAAGTGTCCTCGTCAAAGCATTTGAAAATCGAAGTTCATCACATAAAATGAAATTTAAAAAAAATAAATAAATAAAAATCTAGCAACAGCTGGAAATGATGTTTTTTGCTACAATCCAATCCAATCTTGTTGTTTTTCTTCATACCCACCCAGAAACAGCTGTTAACTTCGCTACCTGCTTCCTCGCTTCTTCAACCCCATATTCCTAAAATTTATACCCACTTTTTTTTAAAAAATTGCCTTTCACTAGATATTAAAGGCTAAAGTATACTTTTAGTCATTTAAGTTTACATATGATATATTTTTGGTCTCTTAACTTTATAAAGTATACTTTTAGTCCTAGAATTCTAACACCGTTAATTTTGCTAACGGAAAATGCAAACTGAAGTGATAACGGTGTAAACTTAAGTGATGAATGTGTAATTAAATGCTATTAAGTTTAAATTTAAAATATAGATAAATTGAAAAATATAGAAAATTTGTGTAATTAAATGTTATTAGTCATCACTTAAGTTTGCTGCATCAGCGTTTTTCCGTTAACAGAATTAACGATGTTAGAATTTTAAAACTAAAATTATACTGTAAAAAGTTAAGGGACCAAAAGTATGCCTGATGTAAAATTTAAAGGATTAAAAGTATACTTTAGTCAATATTAAAAGATACAAATAGATGCCTTTTGTTTTTCACCAAGACACATGGTCCACTGAGGAGAACTTTAAAATTGGGTTAAGGTGCATTTTTGCCCTTAAAGTATACGTCTAGGAGCAATTTTGCCCCTAAAGTTTTTTGGTATAGCAATGTTGTCCTTGAAGTTTAAAAACGGAGCAATGTTGCCCCTCCGTTAAAAACCCTAACAGTCAACTAACAGTCAACGTTACGGTTTTTAACAAAGGGACAACATTGCTCCGTTTTTAAACTTCAAGGGCAACATTGCTCCAAAAAAAAGTAGCAATTTTGCCCATAAGGTTTAAAAACGAAGCAATGTTGCCCCTCCGTCAAAAACCCTAACGGTCAACTAATGTTGAATGTTAGTTGACCGTTAAGGTTTTTGACGGAGGGGCAACATTGCTCCATTTTTAAATTTCAAGGGCAACATTGTTACGCCAAAAACTTTAGGGGTAAAATTGCTCCTGGATACATATTTTTAAGGGCAAAAATACACCTTAACCCCTTTAGAATTCGGAATTAAGAAATGATACGCAGATAGACTTTGAATTTGAATTGAAAACTTATTAGAGTTTATTTTTATCAATAAATGTATACTAATAATTAAATAATTAAATCCGAAGCCTAATGGTTGAGCCATTGAGGAGATTTGAGTATGTCATTGGTAATGAATTAAGCCATAACAGAATTTTAAATGTTTAAACCTCAAATGTTTGTATTTATATTTTTCCCATTCGTTCCCATACTTAATGAAAAATAATTTATCCAATTCCTACAACTTGGGATCATAGGGCTGAATTACCATCTTTAAATGATTATTAAAGGGATAAATACTATTTTTGTTACAGAAGTTTTATTAAGGGAACATCCAGCACTTGAAAGTTTTTTTTTATATCATTTTTGCACCAAAAGTTTATAAACATAACAATTTTTCCCATCGGTTGATCTTGGCCGTCGGATTGATATCATTTTTACCCCAAAAATTTGAAGAGATTTGCTCCTAAACAAAACTTCTGGTACAAATTTGCTCCTAAAAAAAGCTTACAGAGCATATTTGCTCCATTTTGTAAACTTTTGGAGCAAAAATGATACAAAAAAAACTTCTGGGTGCTGGATGTTCCCTAACCAATACTTCCGTGTCAAAATTGATATTTATCCCATTATTAATATATATATATATATATATATATAAAAGGCGGGAACAGAAACCGAGTCTTGTTTCCTAAGCTAGCGACTACGATGGGGTCCAAAATCAGAAACATCGTTTGACAAAGAAAGCAAAACCTTAAAAAGCACCACACCCCCCGACAAATTGATTTAATAACAAATACTTCTATTATTTTGCATATAAGTGGGATAAATTTACATTTTAAGTTAGGTATTATATTTAGAACTGAAGATCTAAGAAAAAGAAAAAATGGCTGAAAAATATCCCCTTGAAATATTTATTAACTAAAGGTATCCAGCTCATATTCCTAAATAATAAATGTTTCAATTAGCTTGTGAGACATATTTTTAACTGTATGTAAAACTACAAATGTCTATCGTTTTGGATGTAATTCAAAATAGATTATACATTATTGAAAATATGTTATGTACAGCTGAAAATGGATTTTATTATTAACAAGTCGTTGATTGAGATGGTAAGGGGTTTTACTATATAAGAAGGAGAACACAAGTTCAAATCCTGAAAAACGCAAAAAGATATGAGAACCATCAAATATATATTACTAAATCTCTAAGCAACTCATTCATTGGTACATGGTGGCATGCCAACTAAGCATCTCCTTCATCATTTATTGGTCATTAGCGGATACACGTGTTCATCTTCCTCGTCTCTTTTCAATATATTCAGAATCATTCCGGAGTCAACATTATCTTTAATATCAATGGTTGTTGGTAATTGATATCATTAATTATAGTTTTCCTCTACGTGGGACTATTACATTCCTCAAGTATCATAATTGAGTTTTGTGTTCCCCATGCGTAGACTCCATCGTTTAACCAAGTATATCTGCATCTATTTATACCGTTTTGTTAAGTAGTCATTTGCAGAGTTCAAAAAATCATTACAGTATAAACGTTCATCAGTTTTAAGCCTTATTTGTCTGGACGAAATGGCATTTGTTCAAGCTCTTTTCTTAGAAATGGGTTCTGTTAGAGTGTCATCGTTCATTGAAGTTAATAGCACCCAGAATAACTGGTCTTTATTAGTCAAGGTTCTTGACTGTTTCTGGGACATTCCACCAACAAGGATGCACAAGCAAATGACGTTCAATGTCGTCCTTGCTGATTGTCAGGTTTTTCGCAGTTTTAACCATATTTAATAATACATTTCATAACTGTGTTGGCTTTTTCACCTTCTGATCAATTTTTCCTTACTGTAGGGGTTCATTGCCTTAGCTATCTGTCGTCGCCGTGATATCATCCGTAGGCTTTGTGGTGTATTGGTCCCTGGATTTTGCTTCCTCATTAGTAGATTTTCCGTTCTACCTGGTCCAAATATTATTGTTAACCATGAGATTTTGTACCGTTTCGATTTAGAGATCGTAGACGAAAGGTATTATTCGTTAATCATTCATCATTTATGTCTCTTTTATTTGGTCAATTGATAACACGGTTCTGCTTTGGTCCTTCTATTTTAGTTTCATCCTTCATTTTATTGTTTCTGCTTTAAATTGTTTAACATGTTTTTCTTTTTTCATCCAGAAGGACACTCGAATGATGGTTAGATTGTTGAATATCAGTCTCATGGATAAGCACTGCTGGAAATTGATGGAGGGTGCCTGCTATGAGATTTCACGTTTCTTAGTCCGTGAAGGTGGTGAAGGAGTCCATCATTCCATTCACATTGTAATCACAAATAACTCCATCATAGCTCCTTCATTCCACGATTCAATACCAAATCATTGTTTCATCCTTAACTATGTTGACGACACAAATTGGTGGGGGCTTCCAACTAATCATTTTTTGATCGGTAAATATTTAATGGCATTGTTTACATTATAAGAGTCTGTTTTTTTTCTTTTCTCAATTTGTTCCAAGTTATTCATATGTTCTTTTTTTCGTGTGTTTAATAATTCAGATGTTTGTGGAATTCTTCGAACGTACCATCGTGCATCTAATTACATTTACTCCATGTCTTTGATATTGGAGCTTGAAGACAAACGGTATTCATAGTTGAAAAATGTTGTACCTTTCCATGCATGTAAACAATGTTTTCTTTTCTATGGACAGCATCTCATTTATACTTTCACAATATTGCAGGAAGAAATTTCTCATCAGATGTTTCTTGCAAGGAGATGCATTTAAGAGGACACTTCCTCTTTTGGAAGGCTTCAATGTCAATTTAGGAGTTTTCATTGTAGTCTAGTCAGTGGCGGACCCAGGATGTAATGTTTGTGGGTGCACAATTAATAGTGGGATTCGAGGGAATTTTTTTTTTTTTAAGGAGGATAAAAGGCAACCCACACCTTCGTAAAATTTAGGATCAGAAATTGGGTTCAATTGAAAAGTATTTTCGAGGAAATCAATTTAAATAGAACAATATACTCTAATCTCATGGCATACAGATACTCAGATGTTACACAATCAAATTCCAAAGCAACATGCAAGCAAAAATTGTTATGATTTCTCATATGTGATAAGATATTAAAAATAGGTAAGAAAGTTGTCCATGCATGAGTTTGAATACAGGATCTGCTGTGGGACTAGTGAAATTACCACCACACCATCTAGACAACTTATTGCAAAGTCCCTTCAAAAAAAATATATCTCCTTCAAATTTATGGGTGCACTTGCACCCACAAAAACCTATGTGGGTCCGCCAATGAGTCCAGTATGTCAGGATCGTGAGAAAAATTGAGAGAGGTTCCTGTAGCATTATATTAATAAGATTGTATGTTTAATATATCTCGTCCATTTGTCTACCATCGTAATATTTTCCCTTTTGCTATTTTAGGTGTTGAGCTGTCGTCTGTCATTGGTGCTACTAGAGTTTTTGTAGATCCAGATTATCCAGAAGTTGCGCAGGCAAAGAACATGATACTTGGGCAGTGTTAAATGTGTTTCTTCTTTTTGTTTTGTCACAGTGAAGTTTTTTCATTTCATATTCATGACCTTTTTAACTTTGGCATGTGTTAAGTAAACACTATGTTCAGTTCATTCCTCTGATTGTCAGACGTATGATATCGCCTTTTCCATGAATTGTTGTTCCTTTTTAAAAACTCCTTTATAATGCAATAGTAATAGGATATTTGTCATTTGTTATCATGATGATTTCACTTTGTTCACTTTAGGTGACTCTTCATTTATTACTGATGAGGGGCAGTTACACTGTTTCGTTTAGTAAGTTTGATGTGTGGTTGCAATTAATTTGTGATAAATGTGCATTAAACAACTCCCGTTGAACGCTACCTAGTATATAAGTCCGTTAATTCATTTCGAACTTGCAAGAATAATGATATCAGTTATCAGACTGGTGTACACGCGATATCCTATTTAATTTTCCAAAGTTGTTTGTAGTTCCACAATTCACACTAAACAACATAACACATGCATTTGTGTTAAATAATAACTGTTGCTGATATAATTAGTGATATACTCTTCTACCATTCAAATTCATTTTACTTATCTTTATACTATTGGAAAATGTTTTTCATTTTTAAATTTTTAAACAATACGGATATTGATGCCCTCATAATTAATTTTATCAAATATCATCAGGGTACATTGTTTTCCAATATCATTATGTATTTCAGACTATATATTCTATTTTTGGCGTCATTTCGGAATTATTTGTTTTTTAGTAGTAGAATTTTCTGAATTGCAATTATTTTAAAACAAATTTAGCCCTTTCAATTATCATGACCGTCTGTTTTCATTTATTATTCAACCGCTTCGATTAAGTAAATGTCAAAGGAATATTTTAAAAATCTCATTTAATGGCATGACCATCATGCGGAAGTCTCGTATGAAATTTTCAATGTGCAACTGTACACACGTTTGGGGTTTTCTTTTCCCCGATTTTCAACAATGATTGTGCATACTTCATTCTTTTCCCGCGAAATGTAACCTTTATAAAAAGCTATAGAGGCTCTCTTTTTTTTTTTTTTGAACACTAGCTATAGAGGCTCATGACTCTACAGAACTTTAAAACGACCCATAGTACAACTCTGGTGTCAAAGATATCTCTCTTTTCATTTTGTTCAATAATCGTTTTGTAAACAGATACATCTTCTCAAGTCAATATGAACACCTAATCATATATATTTCTCAAGTTCATCGCTAACATCCTTTTACTATATCAGGCGATGGGTAATACTTTATTCTCGGATGTCAACGATAGCAAGGACACTTGGTCAATAGTTGCTAAAGTTTTAAGGAAGTGGGTTGTTAGACGAAAGGCTACGCCATATGCGGTATGGAAAGTTGGCATGTTGTTGGCAGATGAAAAGGTACATGTCGCTATATTTATAAATCAAATATCATTGGGTATACATCACATATTTCCTTATCTATAAACCTTGAGTTGATAAATCTTGCAATTATATGATCTGTTAGGGTTCACGAATCGAGGTTTCCGCAACACACAAAAATCTAATTGACAAATTGTTGGAGGAACCTAAAGAAGGAATTGTTTACAACTTCCAGAATTTTCAGGTGCTGGACAATGATGATAAGTATAGAATCACCACAAGTCCATGGAAATTGAACTTCCACACCCATACGTTTATCGAAGAATCTGATGTCCTCATCTTAGATGACGCATATAATTTCAAGACCATTGAAGAGATTCAACAAGGCAAAATCAATGATGGAGATTTAATAGGTTTGCTCAGTATATGTTTACAATGTTGAATACAATGTTTGAGTCTACTTTTTGTAAACCATGATGTTAACGTTTCAAATTAATTAATCTCAAATGTCGTTGGATTTTTGCAAGCTTTTGGACGTTTGCACGATCAAAGAAGAGAGTTTGATATTATAAAGAGACTAAATTTGAGCATTGGTGATGAGAGAAGTAACATACATCTATATAATTTTGATTTCATTTTATTTACATATTTCATGGTATTGTATAGATGAGTAATACTTTTCATAGGTTTGATATATGCTTTTCTTGCGTTAATATTAGTGAAAACATAATAAATATTACTCTTTGGGGGGATTGTGCTGAGGAAACTTATGAAAAGAAGCTTGAGAACATGGAACCTCCAATTACAGTTTTTGTCCATTTTACCAAACTAAATATAAACACAGGTTGTGTCCGAATCAAGACATTAGAGGATTTGTACGACGTTGAATACCTAAATGCAATAAAGTGCTCTGGAATACCTCATCATAAATTGGTATTGAAGGTTGGTGTACCTGTTATGTTAATTAGGAACATTGATCAAGCTACAAGTTTGTGCAACGGAACAAGGCTTCAAATTACACAACTTGGGAAGAATGTCATGAAGGAAAAGGCATTGAATGACACAAGCATTGGTGAAGAGATTTTGATACACAGAATGGATATGAATCCATTTGAAACAAAACTGTCTTTCAATATGACAAGAAGATAATTCCCTATAATTATTTCCTTTGCAATGACAATAAACAAAAGCCAAGGTTAATCAATGACAAATGTAGGTCTTTACCTACCAAGCCCGGTCTTCTCACATGGGCAACTATATGTTGCATTGTCTAGGGTAAAGAATTTCAGTGGTTTGAAAGTACTTAAACTAAATGAGTTCAGTAAATGTAGCAATACCACAGTTAATGTTGTCTATAGAGAAGTGTTCTAGAATCTTTTGTTGCATTCATAGAAATATGGTAGGTTTTATTGTGAACATTTCAGTATGTACTCAGTCAAATTGTATTTACACAATGAAATCATTCATTTCAAACATATTATTGTATGTTAATTTTTCTCCATCATTGTAGTGTATAATTATCCGTGCAACGCACGGGTCGAAAGTCTTGTTTACCTTCTAAGCTTTGAGGGAAACCCATGATCAAATAAATTTTTTTTTTCCTTTAAACAAATTTCATAAAAGGTATTTTAATTTAATGGGGTCTTTCAGTAAGTTTCCTCCAAAGAATAAAAGTGAGTTACCTCCTCTAATCCTTATTATAATTATAAAATATCAACTAAACAGTATATTTAGTTCTTTTTATAAAGTATTTAGTTGTTTCCAAAGATCATTAAATATTTTTTTCTATGTATGTATATAATTAATAAGGATAATGATTAAGAGTAATAATTAATATGAGGGTAAAAGATTTCTTCAATTACTGGAGATAAAGTTATCAGAAATTACGTCGTTTTGGATTAATGAAAGACGTTTTTCGTAATTTTGTTTATTTTTTTATCATATGAATTTTACCGAAATATTCTTCATAAATTCACCTAAAATTACAAACACACCTTTTATTAATCCAAAACGATGTAGATTTGGGGTTATTGGAGATAACTTTATTTCCAGTGACTAGAGAAATACTTTTTCCTTGATATGATACTAGAACTTAGTGTAATTAGTATAAGTAATATTAAAAATTACTTAAATTTTAGGAAAAATGTAATGACTTACACGTTTTTATTTCTTTATGAATTTTTTTTTTTTTTTGGTCAAACTTTATGAAAATTTATTAGTTGATACGTTAACAAGAGAAAGTACTCCGAATGTCTGTGGTCAACGACGGTCGCGCTGTGTACGCGTTTTTGTTGATTGGATAATACTGATAAATTTAGTCAAATAAAAAAATAATAATAATACGGATTTTCTTTCAATCAGGGAATTAGAAAAGGTCCACTTGGGTACTAATGGCTTGCCCAGCACATGCAGGATTCACTGGAGCAAGTAATGTTGCCTCCGACTCTGTCAATCATATATGTGTACTAATTATTTAATGTTTTATAATTAAATATCTAACTCTTTTTCATTATTCTCATTACCAACTTAATGCATAAAAGTTAAAAAATTTCAGTCATTGCTGCATATTTATATTTTTAATTGATTAAAAAATAAATATTTGTGAGCAAATTAGGTAGTTGAAAATTTTATTTGTTCCAACTCAAAATTTCTTAAAAATATTTTGTGATTCAAAATTAGAAAAGTTACAAAACATTTTATGAATATATGAACTGAGGTAGGATATTATCACAACTTTTTCACTACCTTCTTTTCATCGTCAGATCTGCTTTTCATCCAACGGTCCAGATTCAACCTATTTCATTCCTTCATCATAGCTGCACCCCTTTCATTCTCATTCTCTTGCCCGACGCAGCCGCCATCTTGAGAACACCACGAGTCTCCTGGTAGGTCAGACCGTTGATTCGCTTGATGCCTCCTCTTCTCGCTAATCTCTGAATCACAGGCTTTGTGATTCCCTTAATATTATCACGAAGAACCAGTGGATGAAAGCCTCTGATCCTTGGTCGTAATATCAACTCCATCGCTTAAATTAAAATTCTCCAGATCACTTTTATGATGTTCCGTAAAATCGTGGAAAACAGTAATCGTGCTGGGAGATGATCCAAGTGTATGTCCAACTTTGGCGCCTGTATATACTTTTTTGTCGCAGCAACGAAAATCCTTTTCTTTTTCTGATGATGCAGATATATGAACAAGACAGCTAACTATTGAGAATCATCTTCCTCCACCGTCTTGATCTTTTTCTTTTTATTCTGGTTTTTGCGTAGTGATAGCAAGTGTATTGAGTGTAAATTAATAGTAAAGTAGTGTTGATGTGGCGAAATTTTGAAGTCCATGTTTTCAATTTCTGGGTACGGTTTGATTTTGAGCATTCTAACAATTGTTCGAAATCTATATAATTTCTCTACAATTACCCAGTTGTGCGTACTGGCGGCAATTGCTTGCTGGGGAATCGATTCAGCAAACGGGAGGAACAAATTGCCGGGGAATCGATTCAGCGAACGGGAGGAACAAACTTGAGAGAAAGAGGGAGAAATGTGGAGTGGAAAATTGATTTAAGTAGGTTAAATCTAGATCGTTGGATGAAAAGCAGATCTGACGGTGAAAATAAGGTAATGAAAAGGATGTGAAAAAAAAAGGTTGTAATAATATCCTACCTCATGTGAACTTATGATTAATATAACTTATTCAGTTTGATCCAAATTATATAAATTAGATGGTTGGTAAAAGAAACAAAATTAATTCATATAAATTAGCATCTGCTAAATCTGTGAATCCAAAAGGAAAATAATGTATTTCATTGGATTTTAATTTAATTCTTTCCATAATAAAATATTTAATATTGAATAGTACATTATCAACATAATTGGTAATTATTTTCAAGAAATCATGAGTGGTGTAAATGAGTGATCCTCCTTGCCTTTTTTTACTGTTAGTTTGATATTAAAGACTTCTTTCGAAATTATTAAGTTATTAATGATGTTTTAAAAATTACTAATAATATATGTCTTAAAATGATTTTTTTAATATACATTCTCAAAGTTAAAAGAGTTTTTTAAAAAAATAAAAAAATTATTATTGAACATAAAAAAATTAATTTTATAAATCAGGTACGTTGTGAATTGAAATCTGAAATTTTTTTAAAAATTAGTTGTGTCATGCAGACACGGTCCCAAGTCGCCATCTGAGTCACATTAAAACAAAAAAGGCCAAACCCAAAAAAACCTATTTGCGTGAAACGACAAGATAAAACAAGACTCAAAAAATTGTTGACCAGTTGCCATAATCCAAACCACATCTAGTAAATTCGGTGCGACCGGACAATTCAGCATCAGAGGTTTTAGGCCTCGTTTAGTTCACGGAATCAGGAATCCGAAGTAATGTGGAGAAATATAATATAATAATGAATATATAAATTTATTCCATTCGTTATTTAAAAATATGATATATATCCATAAAATTTTTTGTTTGGATTAATAAGAAATATATGAAAATAATATAACAAGAAATAAAAATACCCCCACCCATACATTTATAATTATTTTTAATATACACGTTGGATTCACGATCACTTTTTTAATTTGTGTAGAATACACATTGGATTTATAATCATTTCTTAATATTTAATAGTGAAAATATTATACAGTATATGTTGGCCTCATGATACTATTCTGATCCTATTTGTAAGTTTATTTTCACCAGATCTCATATAAGATAGTTAACTTAATGATTATGGTTAAATTTTCAACTTTGTCGAATATTTTTCAATTTTTTTCCCTCTCTATCTTTATGAGTATAATTAATATGAGTAAAATTGTCATAGTCTCATTTATTACATGAAACTGGACTTATAAATACGACTAAGTTTTTTATCAAATAGAGTAATGAACTTATAAATAAGATCGATTCTAATTTAACAGTGAAAAAATGGTAGTGACTTTGATAGTGACAATATCCTATCCCTAATGATAGCGCTATTATTTAATAGGATATTTTCATATTTTTTGAGGTGGAATATAATCGTTTAGTGAGGAATTTTTTTTAAATCTATATAATTAGTTATTTTTAATATTTAATGATAATTATTTAATATTTAAAAAAATTTATAAGTTGGCAATTTTATCAAAATAAAAAATTATAATCTTGATGTAATCAAATCAAAAAATATAATAATCTTTACCTTCAATAAGTCCAACCTAACGGTGTAATATTACATATTCCTCATGCAATCCAATCCAAACGCGCTATTATAGTTCTTAGCCTAAATCTTTAATTAGTTCATTCCTCTGTATCAAAATTGAGTATGGGTTACTTGGAAGGATGTGTTTCGAGAATGATGATGATGATGATCCATAATTGAAGTTCATTATGATTGATTCTGAAACTTCTCGTTTCTCGCTCGCTGTTCCCTTCTCTGATTCTTCACGCGGCTTGCCCTCTGCCCCTCTGTTTGAGCCTTTTCCTGTACTGGGTCTGTGTTTAGTAGGCGATACAAATAATGTTTTACCCGCTTAGTTTAAACTGAAGAAGGACTTGTATGTCAATTTATTGGGAATCTTATCATCTTTCCGGAGGACTCTGCTTGAAATATCTCTGTGATCACCAGGACATCGGGAGTGAGTTTGATTGTTAAATTTGTTGACAAGAATTCCCATGCAATGATTAAAAAAGAAAGATTTCATGCTGATTTGAGCTTTTAACTTAATCTCACTGATTTTGCGGCAATCGTTTAATTTGTTGTGGTTTGCTTGATAGCAATAATTTAGCTGTTGTCTATGTTGTATGGTGTTCGTAAATTCGTGATTAGGGTTGATTGGGCTGGAAGAGGAGTAGAATTTCGTTTACCGAGGTGACGGTTTTTTTGTTTTTTTCCCCATCTTGGATGGTTGAATGGTTGAAGTTTCATCTGGGACTGAGAGTCAGACAAAAACTGCTCCAACGACATTAATGGGATTGTTTGTCGATCTGGAAAATTGAATTTTGCATTCATTGGGATTTCCTGAAGTTCTGGTGGCTCTTACTTAAGATCTTCAGGATTGAATTCATTCCTGTTCAATTTCTAGGTCTTGACTGTGGTTGAATAGGGTGAAAGGAATATGCAGTAGTAAATGGGCTTGTCATAATGAACATTGAATCTGGATTATTTGTCAATGGATGCTACAGAGAAGACTTTCTCTGAGCTTGTCAGTATCATCAAGTCCTGGAATCCCTGGAAACCTGAGCCAGATAACGTGTCAAAGGTTTTTTGGATGCCTGATCAGAGTTGCAGGGTATGTTATCAGTGTGACTCACAGTTCAACTTAATTAACCGCAGACATCATTGTCGTCTTTGTGGACGTATTTTCTGTGCCAAGTGTACAACAAATTCAGTTCCAGCTCCATCTAGCTGCCAAGGGAATCCTTGGGAAGAGCGTGAAAAGATTCGTGTTTGCAACTATTGTTACGAGCAATGGGAGCAGGGCACAATTGCTTCTGAGAAAGAGATTCAGGCTTCCAATCAGGATCAAAGTGCTTCACTGTCAAGTTCAAGCACAATTAGCATCAATTCATTTGGAACTGCTAATAATAGTACAACCACTTTTTGCTCCATTCCTTATTCCATTGATCCTTATCAACAAACACATCAGAGTTCTGATCTGAACCTTCACCAATCGTCCATGACAGGTGAAGGTATTGATAAGGAATGTGTATCAGCACTAAGAAGGTATAATGATCACGAAGCAGACTTAGGGAATGCGTCACATAAGCAATATGGATTCTCAATGTTAAGGTATATTAATATTTCTTAGGTTCACAGAAAGAGATGATTTTCATGTGATCACTTATCTTTATCTTTCTTTACACAGACATACTTCATGTCATTTGTGTTTGCATATATAATTGATCATATTTTTCCTTCTATCTATGAAAAACTCAAAGATAGTATTATAAATGTATATATATAATGACTACATATTAATGAAATTAAGCTGGATTGGCTGGCAACATAAGGATATATTTGTCACATTGGATTAGACTCATCAAGAGAGAAAGGATCTGAAGATGTTCATGGTGATCTTTCATAGATTTCTCAGTAATATATCTAGTACTAGCATTCCTCGTCAACATGCAGCTTTGTATTTAACAAGTATTTATTTCATGAGTTGTGCCTCTTTGGAGAAAGCTTGCTTTAATTTATTTAGATTTTCATGGATTATTTGATTTTGACTTGCCTCAGGACTGATGACGAGGAGGAGGAAGAGTACAGTGTTTACAAGCCAGATTCTGAAATGGGGCATTATCCTCATTTGAATGGCTACTATGATCAAGTTAAATTAAATGGGATAAGCAACATGCATGGTTCACAAAACCTGCATTCTGATGGAGACAACTGCAACAATTCAAGACACCAAAGTTTTGAAGCACAGGCTTTGGAAGAATACCCAGCCATTGGAAATCATAAAGATGAACGTGATATTGGTTATGAAAGTGAAGCACCTTCATCTTTTTACGTTTCAGAGGATGTTAATGTTGAACCTGTAGATGAAAATAATGGACTTCTCTGGCTCCCTCCAGAGCCAGAAATTGAAGAAGATGATCGAGACGCTAGTTTATTCGATGATGATGATGATGATGGTGATGTGAATGCCGCAGGAGAGTGGGGGTACTCACGTTCTTCAAGTAGTTTTGGAGGTGGGGAGTCTCACCATAGGGATAGGTTAAGTGAAGAGCACAAGAAAGCCCTGAAGAATGTAGTTGGTGGGCATTTCAGGGCTTTGATAGCTCAGTTGCTACAGGTTGAGAACCTACCTGTTGAAGACAATGACAAAAATAGTTGGTTGGAGATTGTTACATCTCTGTCTTGGGATGCTGCTTCTCTACTTAAACCAGATATGAGCCAAAGTGGAGGAATGGATCCTGGTGGATATGTGAAGGTGAAATGCATAGCAAGTGGGAATCGATGGGAAAGGTAAATGCTACAGTCTATATGATTTTTCATGTTTAATGCCATTTAGTGATGTTTCATGTTCTTCTAAATCAATTCATAATCTGGATGTCATCTGGTAATGGGTTTCAAGAATCAAAAGAAGGAAACAATCCCAAGATCACATGCATATGAATAGGCAGGCACTCAAACTGTGTCTTGGTGTGCGAAAAACCTTACATAAATCAGTTAAACTAAAATATTATGGAGAAACATTGTTCTTCATTCACAGATTTCTTGTTTCTTGTATGCTTTCTTTGTAATTGTGGTCGTAGTTTGGGTTGATTATAACTCTCCCCTGCTGCTTTTTTGGCCTTTTATTATGTTTTTATTATTATCTTTCATGAATGTTTATACCTGTTGAGGGGAAAAATGAATCATGGGAGACAGTCATAACTTGCAAAATAATAGTCAGGAATCTTGATCAGGTATTAAGAAACTAAAATTGAAAATTCAGATGACTCAAATTTTATAATCTGTATAGTCTGTGGCTGGATATTCATTTAGCATGGCAATAGACATGGAGGAAGTGTGATGAGGTCAAACAGAAACTGATCTATTGAACCTGAAAGCCACTAAGTTTTCACTGTTGTGCTGTATCGTTTATCATTCTCTTTCTTTATCCAGTAATGTGAGATTAATAACAACTGCCATGTACATGGTGATCAAGATATTTCTTTCTGTTGTTGTTGAATGCTAACTTGAAATTTGATTTTATCTCTTCTCATTTCAAGGCCTGTTTGCTTAAGCTTAAAAAGTCATTTTCATTAAATTAAACATGAAACAACCATCACTTGATTAATTTGAATACATGTATTCTCTCCTTATTTTGATAAGCTAATTGGATTAGCTTTTTGCCTCCTCTTAAAGAAAGCAGTTTTTCACTTTGTGAGACAAAACTATTTTAACATATTTATCTCGTACAGTGCAAAATCACTGAAAATAAGTGAAATCAAACTCCCCCTATGATTTGAGCTAAACAACCATCACTCTTTTAAATAATTTGAAAATCTTAAACAAACATGCCCCTAATGTTGATCACTAACTCTTACCGAAGTTACCACTCTAGTCCTATTTATAAGTCCCTTTTTCTTGGTATGTGTGATTTAGTTAAAAGGGACTTATAAATAGGACCAAAGTGGTATATTATAACTTGTATAGATTATTAGACTGTACCATAGCCCAAAAGGAACTTTCAATTGTTTCTGCCTCATATCTCTTTTACCTTATTGGTTGGATTTTATAATCTTCTAGTGCTGTGGTCAAAGGAGTTGTTTGTAAGAAGAATGTGGCTCATCGGCGTATGACATCCAAAGTGGACAAACCTCGCTTGCTGATCCTTGGAGGAGCTCTTGAGTACCAGCGTGTTACCAACCTTTTATCCAGTGTAGATACACTGTTGCAGCAGGTTGTGATAGTTCACCATTTTGTTAGTTTAATTTGCCATTTGGTTGGCAGTGCGCAGACTGATATGTACACAACTTTACTCAGATTTGAGTTTATGTTTATGGGTTTTCCTCCGTGTTATCTAGGAAATGGACCATCTCAAGATGGCAGTGGCGAAAATAGCTACACACAATCCTGATGTCCTTTTGGTAGAGAAATCAGTTTCTCGATATGCACAAGAATATCTTCTTGGGAGAAACATATCTCTGGTTCTCAATGTCAAGAGGCCACTTTTGGAACGTATAGCACGCTGTGCGGGTGCTCAAATAGTGCCTTCAATTGATCATCTCTCTTCACCAAAGTTGGGCCACTATGAGAAGTTTTATGTCGAAAAGTTTCTTGAAGACCATGGTAGTGCTAGTCAGGACAGGAAGAAAACTGTCAAGACACTGATGTTTTTTGATGGCTGTCCAAAACCATTGGGTTGCACGGTAAGTCCTATATATGGATGATTACGAGAAGATATCACAAACAAGTAAGAGAATTTGTGGGATACTGAACATAACCCATAATTCATTGTCAATATAGATATAGCTTCCATGCTGTCCGTTTTCTTGAATAATTCATGCAATAAAATATCATCTTAACTGTTTTGCTATTGTTTAGATGTCATTTCTTATAGCCCAGCAGTAGTCTGAATTGTTGTAGGAAGTGTTCACAGACATCATTGATTTCTGCTCTGGCAGATTTTACTAAGAGGTGCTGATAAAGAAGAATTGAAGAAGGTAAAGCATGTGGTTCAGTATGGATTTTTTGCTGCTTACCATTTGGCTCTGGAAACATCTTTTCTTGCTGATGAAGGAGCCTCCCTGCCAGAACTTCCATTGAAAAGTCCAATAACTGTGGCACTTCCCAATAGTCCACTAATCATAGATGGGTCCATCTCAACAGTGCCTGGTTTCACCATGTCTAGCAATGAAAAGCCTCAGGAGCCTAACCCTAACACTGAACCACTGAGAGCCCAAAGTGGTACAGTTGCCGATTTAGCCTCATTGGTCTGCAGAACAGAACCCTTTTTGTCTTGTGACCCTTCTCAATCTGAACAACTTGGTTCAAGTCACTCAATTGCTTCTTACTCTTCTGCCACTCTTTCAGGAAATACAATTTCAGATTGTTATGACAAAACCCTTCTTCCTTGTAAAGAAAGAAATGAAGTGGATTACAAAATTTCTCTAGCGCCTGAAACTTCTGTGATGAGCAACTCCTCTTCAGTCATGGATGATCATACTAATGAAAATGGCTGTATGATTTTGGAGAAACTAAAAAATGGTGTTGTGACAGGAACTCCTCAAAATGGCCACAGTGAAGTCTGCAAGAGCCAACTAGATTCAGAGCTGCTATCTCCAGAAGATGTTCAAAACCATTCCAAGGGGCAAGAATTCATGAATGAAGAGCCAGTACTTAAAAAAGAGTTCTCTACATCACTTTCTGACCATCAAAGCATTTTAGTGTCAGTGTCCTCCCGGTGTGTATGGAAGGGTACTGAATGTGAGAAGTCCCATCTACTTAGAATAAAATATTATGGCAACTTTGATAAACCCTTGGGTCGTTTTCTGCGGGATCATTTATTTGATCAGGTTGGTTTTTAATCCATGAATAATTGTGAACATCTTTGTTATTAGATTTAACGAATTCATTCTGAAATGTGGTGAACTGCATTGTTGTTTAGAGCTATAGATGCAGATCTTGTGAAATGCCTTCAGAAGCACATGTCCAATGTTATACTCATCGTCAGGGAACCCTAACCATATCAGTTAGAAAATTATCTGGAATTCTGCTGCCTGGCGAAAGGGAGGGAAAGATCTGGATGTGGCACCGGTGTTTGCGGTGTCCAAGAGTCAATGGTTATCCTCCTGCTACACAGAGAATAATAATGTCTGATGCTGCTTGGGGTTTATCATTTGGGAAATTTTTGGAGCTCAGTTTCTCAAACCATGCTGCAGCAACCAGGGTGGCAAACTGTGGGCATTCTCTACACAGAGATAGTCTTCGTTTTTATGGGTGATTATCATCTTTTTCTTTCTCATATATGAAGTATACCAATATCTGGCCCAAGTTTGAGTTTAAAGCAAGACTAAGTCTACGTCTTTTGCGAATAACCTATGTTTGAACTGAAAATATCCCTTTTGCTTAATGATTATCCTGATTGAAAGTTTTTATAGATGCAGTCTTAGGTAACCTTTAGAGCTCCATTTAGGTTTGATGCATCTTTGTGAAAACATTTCTTGCTTGTCTTATTATGGCCATTGAAGAGTACAATTTTTTGTAGCCAAGTGTATTTCAAATGGTGAGATTCATTAGTTCATTTAACTCATACTTTCCGTTTTCTTTTTGTGCTGTGATTTTTCATTTGCAGGTTTGGGGATATGGTTGCTTGTTTTCGGTATGCATCAATTGACCTTCATTCTGTGTACCTTCCCCCACACCAACTGGTTTTTGACAATGGGAGTCAGGAGTGGATTCAGAAAGAAACAGATGAGGTTTCAATATTAACTGTCTTAGATCTAAAATTGCTTGCGATAGGCAACCTAATTTCTGGTTGTAACAGGTCATTAACCGGGCAGAGCTTTTATTTTCTGAAGTGCTTAATGCTCTTAGTCAAATTGGAGAAAAAAGATCTAGTTCAGTGTCTGTTAGTAGCGGCCTTAAAACATCGGAATATAGACGCCAAGTTGCTGAACTCGAAGGAATGTTGCAAAAAGAGAAGGCAGAATTCGAGGTGAGGCTTCCAGTTATAAATATGTGAATTCAACGCTTTGTCTAGGACATTGTCTTATAGTGAACTTTATTATCACTAGTTTGTGTAAATGATGGAACCCCAGCAAATGCTCCAGAATTTATATGAAGAACGCCAGAACTAACAGAATTAAAACAGCAAAAAAAAAAAGAAGCAATAAACCATTATGGTAAAATACTGTAGCAAAATCACACAACAGATGATTGTTCTAAGCTTTTAAGAAGCCAGCAATTTCCCAACAAAACTTTCTCAAAAGTCGCCTGTCCTCTGACCCATAGCAGAATTGCCCTGCCCATAACTACCTTCCCACAGCCTTATTGCCTACATCATATGCTTAGTCCTTATAGATTATCCCTTAACCACTGGTCCCCGCTGATATAGAGCAAATTGGATCAGATTACTTTTTTTAAAAAAATGAGCTGACAGAAATATATTTAACTCCTACAAAAAAGAAGAAATAGACAATATATTAAACTTTTGAATAAGTTGGCACTTTGTCCCATTGTCCATTTGCTTTGATATTAATTTCACTGTCTTTCCCTTGTGCTTGAAGTGAAAGGGTATAGGAATGGGGCTGATCAAAAGGAATTGAAAATGTATTTAATTTATACATTATGTCTATATCAAGTTCACCGTCAACATTTCCTTCCCCCAACTTGCTTTCGTTTTAACATCTAGAAAGCATATCCCTGGTATCTGTTAATATGTTTTCTCCCCCTGTCATTATTTTCTTGTTATTTCTTTGGTTGCACTTGTTAACTGAAACCTCTTATCATTTTGGGAATCTATCTTACTTTGCTGTCTATATTTTTTGCCATCGGCAATTTTATCCCAGCATCCCTAATTGGGTTAAGGTGTAAATTTGTCAACCAAGTGTTACGCTAGGAGCACTAGGCACAAAAATATTTTGAAGGAATAAAAAATACCAACGAACAATTGAAAGGGAGCAAAAATACCAATGAAGAATTTAAAACTTCAGCGAATAAGCCAAAACAAGGATTGTGTTACTTTCATCATAATTTATTTTTTCATTGGTATTTTTGCTTCCTTTCAATTGTTCATTGATATTTTTTATACCTTCAAAACATTTTTGTACCGATGCTCCTAGCGTAACACTTGATTGGCCAATCTGTATCTTAACTCAATTCTAATTTACAGATGTTTTATTTAATTGAGTTTTTAATAATTGGAGCAGCATATAAATACTGTATACTTGACAGTTTGTATTTATTCTTTTCTTTCTTTCTTTTTTCATTTTTGGTTCTCATAGGAAGAACTTCAAAAAATTTTGAATCACGAAAAGGGAAAGGACCAACCAGGGATTGACATTCTTGAAATCTATCAGTTAAGGAGACAATTACTTTTTCAATCTTTTGTATGGGACCGCCGCCTTGGCCATGCAACCAAGTCAGTTACTTCCAGCAAGCAAAGTGGTTCAAGCGGCCCAGTTTCAGAGGACAAGGAGAGGCACATTACTGAAAACTGTACTAGTGATGCCCGGATGCTAGAGAGAGGCTACAATGGTGATGACTCTTCATTTTTGGGTTCAAAGCCTAATGGTAACCCTGACCTGGGTAGTGAAGTTGATAACATTTACCAATCTGATGCATTTCATGAAGAATTTGACGCAGCCAAAAGTTCTAACTATGAGAAAGAGGGCCAACCTTATCGTTCAATCAGCGATTCCCTGGATGCTCAATCAGATCATTCAGACCTTGGCTTAGGTGTTTTGAGAACCCTCTCTGATGGGCAGCTTCTTGACATGCCTAGCCTATCTGATACTCTTGATGCAAAATGGACAGGAGAAAGCCACTTAGGATCTGTCTTACCAAAGGATATTACTTCTGCTATTCCTGATACAACTGCAGCAGATTCTTTGATTACCAGTACACAGAGAGAAGCATCCAGTCTAGATGATCATTCAGAAAAACAGAATGAGTCTAAAAGTTTCTGTTCTGCTTCCAAGAGCCTTGATAATGTGGAAGATTCTTTTAGCTGGTTAGCAATTCCCTTTTTAAACCTATACCCCTCACTTGACAAGATTTTTTTAGGCAGCGCACAGAAGTTTGATACTCTAGATGAGCATCCTGTTTATGTGTCGTCATCCTTCTGGAAGTTGGAACTCCAACGTGGGGCAAGGCTACTTTTGCCGATTGGTGTTAATGACACTGTAATTCCAGTATATGATGATGAACCTACAAGTATAATATCCTATGCCTTAATGTCATGGGACTATCATGCTCGATTGAATGATGATGAAAAAAGACCAAAAGACGGGAGCAACCCCAACGCATCATCATATTTTTCTGACTTGAGCAACTTCCAAGCATTTCATTCTGCAGATGATTCAACTTTTCAATTTCTGAAAAGTTTGGCATCAACCGATGACATGAAAACATCAACATCTGGCTCTCGTAATGCATCGGCATTGGATCCTCTGTTAGATACAAAGTCTATGCATGTCAAAGTTTCCTTCGGAGGAGATGGTCCCCTTGGTAAAGTGAAACATGCGGTGACTTGTTACTATGCCAAGTGGTTTGAAGCCTTAAGAAGGGTTTGTTGTTCTTCGGAGCTAGACTATATAAGGTCTCTGAGTCGGTGTAAGAAATGGGGAGCTCAAGGAGGAAAGAGCAATGTGTTCTTTGCAAAAACTTTGGATGATCGATTTATCATCAAACAGGTCACAAAAACAGAGCTTGAATCATTTATTAAGTTTGCTCCTGAATACTTCAAGTACCTTTCTGAATCAATAAAATCAGGAAGCCCAACTTGTCTGGCAAAAATTCTTGGGATATATCAGGTACTTGTCCTTAGAGCCTCAAAATTTTGAACCTCCTAAGCAATTGTTTTTATAGGCTTGGTTGAATACTTGCAAATAAATGGTTTGAGACAAGAATTGATTGGGCATCAAAAAGGACAAATTAGAATTAGTCTGGTTAATGACACTAAGTGGTTAATGGCCTTCAAACTTTTCTAAGCTTTTTTTTAGTAAACAATTACATATCATGTAACAGCACATGAATACAGATTACCTTTTTCTCTCTGTTTTTTTAAATGCTGCGGATTGGATGAATATGAATGAATCCTTCATATAGCAGTATGCATCGAAATTGTGATTTATTTAATCAAAGTTTGAAATCTGCTTTGATTATTAAGTAAATTCTCAAGACATAGTAGTAGAGTTTTTTTCCCCTTTTCCACATGTTTTAATGACAATGCCATTTTAAACTTGCATGCAAAGAGTGCAGTTCTCTTGATAATGACTATATGATATTCTTGCTGGTTACCTCTAAAGTATCTCAACCAACTTAGAGCCAATAACTATTCCTTTATTATCTATTATTTTTTCATACGCTTGTCACTCAGTTTTGTATTCCATGCTTCTGCAACACCCATTTTTAGTAGCAATAGTTATCTAAAAGTTCAGAACCATGTAACTCCAGTTATGCATCCACGTTTTTAAATCTCTGGGATAACAAATTTTGAAATAAGATTCTAACTTTGTCTCATTATTTCACACAGAATTCTAATGTAATGTTTATATTGATGAAGTTGTAATAGCATTAAAATTTTTGCCAAATACAAACAAGGGATTATAAGAAAAGGGGAGGGACAATGTTATAAATCATGTCTTGAAGTTTATTGTCAAATGGATTGGTGCTGAATAATCCTGAATTTTGCCCCGCTAAACTACATATGATCTTGATAACTTCATCTACCATTTGGGTTTATCTTGTAAAGGTCAAGTCGAAGCATTCTAAAGGAGGGAAAGAATCAATTATGGACGTTCTGGTTATGGAGAATCTTCTATTTAGGAGGAATGTGACGCGGCTTTATGATCTAAAAGGATCTGCCAGGTCTCGGTATAATGCAGATTCTAGTGGAAGTAACAAAGTTCTGCTGGACCAGAACTTGATTGAATTAATGCCAACTTCTCCCATTTTTTTGAGCAACAAGGGTAAACGTGCGTTGGAGAGGGCTGTCTGGAATGACACTGCTTTCCTTGCTGTAAGTGTCAAAACTTTATACTCCCTCTGGACCTTTATATAAGACCTATTTACCTAATTTAATTAGATTAAGAAAGTTAGTTAAGTTGATTTTGACATGGTTTTCTATAACATCTTAATAATCTTCCTTAATTCTTTCAATCTATCTCTTATTTGATTATTGTTGAGAGAGCATCGATAGGGTAAATTAGGAAAAGATTGACAAATATGATAAATAAACCTTACATTAGGACCAAAATCAACTGCCCGATTTGGTCCTACATTGAGGACTGGCTGGAGTATCTTTGATGTTCTCTTCTCTTTATTTTCTCTTTTCTTTTGCATATTGCAAATATTTTAATCCCCATTTTTCATGTACATTTTCTGTTTTTTCTGCAGTCAATTGATGTAATGGATTACTCATTACTTCTTGGGGTGGATGATGAGAAACATGAGTTAGTTCTTGGAATCATAGACTTCATGAGACAGTATACCTGGGACAAGCATCTTGAAACATGGGTTAAAGCTTCTGGCATCCTGGGAGGATCCAAAAACTCATCTCCAACTGTGATATCACCCCAGCAATACAAGAAGAGATTCAGGAAAGCAATGACCACTTATTTTCTCATGCTTCCAGATCAGTGGCCTCCTGCACCTAATAACTCCCAGTCTGATGTATATGAAGAGACTACACAACTCAAAAATTCACCAAAGTGATTCTTTGATGCCTTGTCCCTCTAAATTTGTTCTTCCTGTCTGGTAAATTGGCTCCCTCGTATGATTTTCTCCACCCCACAACACACACACACAAATCGTAGGATTTTGTTCCTTTTATCTGTAATATTGTTGGTGAAACATTTGTGAATAACTGGTTGGAAGATAAACAAATAAAATGTTGTTAGAAGAAAATACAGGATATCCTTGTCTGGGGTAAAAATATTTGGTGGCCTCTGGATGAAACTCTGTACAAAATTTTTATAGTCATGTATTTAGCATCACAATTTGTACAATCATTTAGATTTGTTTGAACCATAAGTTTACACTGTTTTCGGATCTCAATGTAACTACCAGTATCTGCTTAGCTTCCAAGCTTTAAATATGCAATTATCCTTCATTTGGGCAAATTTATTTTCCTCCTCTTTTCCTCAAATAGCCGTTCATTTATTTCAGCAGCAAAACGGTAATATCACTCTTAATTATTACGATCACCCTTCTTCATTATTAATAATCATATCTATGACTGAACATTTTTCCCCATCAAAATAGGGTCACCAGATCCGTGATTAGAGTCCTTTATTTTCTTCAGCATGAATCATCTGATTTTAGTAAAACGAAGACATTAGTTATTTGGAATATCATAAAGGAAAAAAGGGGCCTCATAATATTTTTGCAGAGATTTGAACTCATAAAAACCACATGACAGAACCCTGAACAGGATATCAATTATTCTCTCTCTTTTTAGTTGGAAGTCCTTTGGTTTTGATGTTCACTTGAAAGTAAGATTTTAAACTGATTAGATACCTTGGTGGTCCCATTGATTATGTTTTCAAGTTTCCAGAATTTCCCCACAAAACTATGAAATGAGTAGATTCCTATCTCTTTTGGCAATTTTTTTTTTCCCTTAGCTCAAAAAAAAAAAAAAAAAAAAGGAAGACCATTCTTGAGATCATAAACTTAAGCTTGTTTATTTTATTGGAAGAAAATTTTGTCTTCAATGTATTTGCCTTGGAATTCTCAGCTTCTTCTGTTTCCAGAATTTTTTTCCCCCAATCAGTGCTGTTCAGATAGAGGGGGGAAAACAGGGGAGTCAGACAAATTTATTGCCTTGTGATTAGGAAGTCATTATCATAATCATCTTTCTCCTTCACTATCAGATAATATAATATATTAGCACACAACTGATTGAGAGAAGCATTTCCATATGAGCCTCTACAACTTTACAAGGGAAAAAGAAGAAGAATCTGCTTCAGGGGGGAAAAAACCACTTTACAACTTCTTGATTCACCATTAACAGCCTCTTATTCCTTTCTGATACATGATGCTGCTGAGCAGGGGCAGAGTCAGAATCTAATTGTGAAGGGGGCTAAGACTTTTTTTTTTTAAAAAAAAAGACGTATAGCACAAACTACGAAGTTTGCATAAATTTTGAAGGGCAAAAAATGGACAATATATAACAAAAAAGGGTATCCTTATGAGCTGAAGAAACTGTTTCAAGTATTTGAACCTATGAACTGTAGGTCACATGACTGCTAGAAACCTTATCGCTACTCCTTGGCTCACCCTCTTATAATATTTATACAATACTAAAAAAAAAAAAACGAAAACTTGACAAGTCATGACCCGAATTTTGGCTTTGATATTTGACAGAGTAAGTTGAGAGTGATCAGCAGAATGAGCTAAAACCATTGCAATTTAGGTCTTCTTGCAGCAAAACACCTTCACCTGCTGGATGATTCACTCCTTCCCCTTTCACAATGTTTATCCAGTTTTGTTGAAGAATATCTCTGATCTCTGCATCTCTGAATCCCCAGAAAGAAAAAAGAGATCTTTTTAGACACACAAGTTTAGTTATATATGATAATTTGATTAATGAATCATTTATGCCAGATTCTGAGGGAAAAATCAGATGGAAAATAAGTCAACTTCTAAAGCGGCGAAATTGTTCATTATTTAATCACTTTACCTTAGATGACTAGTTGGCTTTGGAGTTCGTTGAAAACGAGGTCCTTCATCGTACCCTTCACAGATTAACTCACCATTTTCGTCTTGGTAGCAAACTATGCCCTCCGATTGATCCTCGTATACCTGTTGGACACAGTCCATTTTAACAAGAAAACAGATTTTTTTTTTTTTAACTCATTATTTCTGATCTCTTATATGGATTCAACTTCTTCATCTTGGATAAAAGTAAGAGGGATGAAAGAAAGAAAGATATATATATATATATATATATAGAGAGAGAGAGAGAGAGAGAGAGAGAGACCTTGTTCTTGATGGAAGCTGTGATCCTCTGTGAAAATGAGGCCTTTTTCAGTGGGACACAGCTGCGTTTGAACTTCAAATCCTTGCTTGCAATCTTTTGAAACGACCCAGATTTCTGAACTGGAATTTGAGTTGAACAAGAAGCACAGATAAAGGCCATAATTGAAAACTGATTCTGGAACAAGAGAGAAGAAGGAAGAGCAGGAAGAACAGAACTACTCCGGTTCTTTATTTATATACCATAATAAGGAAGAGCAAGAGTAAACTTAGTTTTTCTTTCCGTCTTGGATGTGCTTACATCATACTATAATAAATTCAATTATTGATGTCTAATCATATATATAAATAGATTATTAGTCATATAGGGCCAAAGTTACTTATCTGCTACCTTCTTTTGTTGTGGACGTTGAACCTAGTTTTTGGTTAATGGTGATTCATAGTGCTTTCTTCCTGTTCATTGGTTGTTCTGTCTCGTCATCGCTTCAATATTATATGATTTTATTTTTGTATTCGTGGTCTTGCTTAGAATTAAGTTGAGATTTCGTAGTGATAAGAAATCATGTGTTCATCGCCGGGAGGAGGAGGATTAATGGGAGTTTGTGCTCATCGCCCATTTAAATCATTTGATTGATTTTCAACGGTCCATATTTAGTTTAAATTTTATATTTTAAATAAAATTTAATTTTAATATATGTAAAATTTAAAATAAAGATAATCTTATTATTGACACCTCTCATAAAAATTGATAAATCATTTAAAAAATCTCAAATTAAAAATCTTAAATTTAGACGGTTACCTCTCTCAAAACCACTGTAATTTTGAAAACTAAAGATGGGACATTTTGAGCTCAAATTCAGTGGCGATAGTAGTGGTGGAGCGGGGGAGGTGAGTCCACATTCTATGCCCATTTTTATGTGCTTAATTATGTGCTCATACCTTAATTAGAGGTATGAGCATATTTTTTTTAATTTTTCTATATATTGTATTTATTTAGATTTAAATTATATGCTACTTTCTGGAATTTTTTGTGCACCCAGTATCTCAAATTAATTAGTTTCCATGATACTGGTGTTACAGATAAATGCAGGATTGGAAACTAATTAATTTAAGATACTGGGTGCACAAAAAATTCCAGAAAGCCGCATATAATTTAAATCTAAATAAATAAAATATATAAAAAAAATTAAAAAAAAATATGCTCATACCTCTAATAGAGGTATAAGCACATAATTGGGCACATAAGAATGGACATGAAATATGCACCCGGGAGAGGTAGTAGTGGTGGAGAGGGAGAGGAGACGCCCACAGGATTAAGGGGGTTGGAGAGAGAAGGTGGATTTGGGAAGTATTTTTTAGTCAGTATCTTAAAATATTTTTTTAGTCACAATGAAATATTTTTTCAAGATCCTAAATCTTTAAGTCTTGAAAAAATATTTCAGAATACTGATTGATATTAAAAAGTACTTCAAGATAGGACAGTCAAAGATTAATTCAAATCAACAGTCGAGATTGATTGAGGAAAGATATCAAAGGTTCAAATTAGATAAGGAGGGATAATGAGAATATAAGGTAATGAGAGGATTCAATTCCTAGGATGAAGTAAAAAGTACGTAGGTCCCACAAAAGAAAAAAAAATACAATGATTTTAGAAGCGGATTTATTATTTTGGGAAAATTTTAAATAAATACAGTTTGAATTTATAAAACTCCCAAAAGTCCGTTGAATTTGTAAAAAAAACTAAGAAATACCAAGGACCTATTAGAGATATGCAAATTCGGGTGAAATTGATATGCCCCTCCAGTCCTAATTATAATAACACTTTTATAATATAATTTATACTACAAAAAGTATTTATATAATTAGAACCAGAAGTAATATATATATTTTTACATCCAATAAAACATTATTATTTTAGGCGTTCTTTCACAAAAACTTCACTGTCAAATTTACATCCAACACTTTTTCCATTATTGTCACGCAACCGCAGCTCCAAACGTACACAAAAGCCATGAGTACAAAATATCAAACACGGTCTTTAATTTTTTTTGAATATTTTATGAAGTAATTTTCATACTATGGTACAAAATTTTTGGATAGGATTCTCTCTCTCATCCTATTCCCCAAAATTATATAGTTTTAGGGTAAAAATAAGGATTACGGAGCAATTTTACCAATAAATTATTGACCCAGGAGCACCTATGATAGGTTACCAAGTCCACGTCCTATTCTTGTGTACTCAAAGAAGAGGCGTTTGGATAGGATATAGGATATAAGGGTAGTTTGGTAGTTTCATATTCTGTTTGGATAAGACAGAATTAGGATCGGTTATGATAGGTTAGAAACAGTTTAGGAAGTTATGCTTAAATGTATCTTATCACTTAGGAAGTTATTTTCAGTTGACAAGTTGTGTATTCCTATATATTCTCCTATTGTGTAAACAGATGATTATGCAGAAAATATATACAGATTGTATTGTCTATTTAGTCAAGAATTTCAGATTCTGGTTCTTGAATTGTTCTATTAGATCCTAATTCTCAGAATCTATCAATTTGGTATCAGAGCAATTTCTTTCTCTGGGCCAATTTTTGTGTGTTATGGGTCACAATCGAAAGAAACAACAAGCAGCGGATCAACCCAATATAAGCCTAGATGCAGAATCTTCAAGGGAACAAGAGACTCTGCCACCCACTGACAATATGGCGCAGCAAATGGCGTTCTTGGTCAGCAAAATCCAGAATATCGATGCTGAGATGAAGGAGATCAAGCAACAAAAGAAACCAAATTTTCATGAAGAACAAGAATACAGAGAATTGAGAAGTCGACAGGAAGAATATGAAGAAATTGAAACAGATAACCCATGGTGGAATAAACCTCCTCACAAAAGACCTTATACTAAGGTAGAATTTCCTAAGTTTGAAGGTGGTGATCCGAGAGGGTGGATTATGAAGGCGGAGAAATATTTCTGTTACTATCAAACGCCCGAAGATGTCAAAATTGAAGTGGCAGCGATGAATTTGGAAGGCGATGCATTGGATGTTTTCACTTGGGTTTCTTCAAGCCGAACTATTCGCTTCTGGGATGAATTAATTGAGATTTTTCAGGATAATTTTGGCCCAACGGAATTCCAAAATCCTGATATATTTTTATGTGATGTTAAGCAATCCGAAACGGTAGAAGAATACAGAAAGGAATTTATACGGCGGTCATCAAGGGTTCAAGGTTGGCCAGAACATTGTTTATTGGCTATTTTTATTCATGGGTTAAAGGAAGAATTAAAGGCAGATGTTAAAATTCAGAAACCCAGAACAGTCTATAAGGCAGCAAGTTTGGCTTTAGAGTTTGAATCAAAATTGCAGTCTCAGGCTCAACAGATTTTACGCCCTTCACAACGATCTTCCTATTTTCGGGGCGGCGAGTGGAATAATCATTTTAATGAAAATAAAAATTTAGCGCCACGTCAGCCTTATGATTCGGATATTGCGGCAAAACAGAACCAATTTCGGTCTTCTTACGCGATCGAATATTCACCCCACATCACGCCGAATCACAATCGCAACCGCGGACAGCCAGCAACGGGATTTTCGACGGGTAGTCTTTCCAGTCCTACAATCTCGGCACGTCAGCCCATATCCGACGCCAACCGACAATACAGAAGAGATAAAGGTCTTTGTTATCGATGCAGTGACAAATTTTCACCGGGTCATCGTTGTAATTCATTGACTCTGAGAATTATGGAGATTTCAGATAATATCGATGAAGATTACAGTACAGCACTATATCAGACGTACGAAGAAAACCATCAGGCAGAGGCTGAAACCCCTATGGCAGAAATATCACTCCACACGATTATAGGCAGATCAGCAACTACTACAATGAAGGTGAAGGGAACGATATTTTCAAAGGAAATTCTCATCTTAATTGATAGTGGGTCATCCCACAATTTTATCTCCAACAAATTAGTGGTTGACTTGGGCATTCCAACTCAACAATTACCGCCATTCAGAGTTCTAGTAGGGGACAGTGCACTGATTTCTTGCCAAAAAATATATACAAACGTGGAAATAAAGGTGCAGCAAGTAACCATCTGTGAAGAGTTCTTCCCTTTTAATCTCGGTGGAGTGGTTGATATGGTCTTGGGAATCAAATGGTTAGCCTCTTTAAATACTGTTGAAGCTAATTGGTAGCAGCTGTTCATGGTGTTTTGGGTTGATGATGTAACGCCTCAATTTTTAACACCCAAAAACTTGGCCAAAGATACAAATTCATTTATAAAGGGCCAAAATAAATCCAAAATAATATCAGAGTTTTCAAAATGCGGAAGTCTTATGGTCATGGCAAATAAAATAACATAGCATGAGCTTTCCATATGTGCCTTCCCTGATTTCCCTACTAAATCATTTACCTGAAAAAAAATGAACAAAGTAACCGTAAGATCCAAAGATCCCCGTAACCATTGGTTATTCAGAAATATACATGCAAACTAAGATCGAGAACATATTTATAAATTCACAATAATTAAAATATATGCCTTTATATAAAAACCTTTCACAAAATAGTTCTCGACTCGGTTACCAAAACTCCCTCCCAAAAATGGTTCCAAAACATCATAATTTACTTTCCAATATTTCACAAGAGATCTCATATTTGCAATCTGCCAAACATACTGATGCATGAATCATCCTTATCACCCTGATCACCTCTTATAACCGTTGACTGGAGCCATCTAACATATAACACATCCTCTACAAAACATATCCAATACTCATAACTATCCAACGAAACATATTCGTTTCTCATAACTTCAATATGGCTCCCCTCCTTGTAATCACAATTAAGGAGGTGTCAAACTGAACCCGGTTAAAAGAAAAGTGATACCAAGGGCTCCAAGAATATCCACTCTCATCAAAACAACATTATCAGATTCCAAATCAAGCCTTCTATAGGCACAATAAATCCCAAAACAATAAATAAATATACATATAAATATTTGACAAGTATATAAAAGAATAACCAAGGTTACCTCAATTCCAAGCTTATTTTACCAGTACTTCAATACTTTCAATTTACCATCACCAAATAATTCAACCTCAGATCATACCATCATTCTTCATTCCTTCCTTCTCTCTCTCTCTCTTCCTCTCTCTAAGTAGCTCTAGGAATTGTGAAGAATGAAATGAAATGGAACGTCTATTTATAGTTGGAAAATGGGTCTTTAAGCGTAATTTTCACAAAATTATAAAATTATAAAATATAAAAATATTTCCTCGTGGGCTGCGCTTCTGCCGTTTCAAAATTTATTTTAATAATATAATATATTATATATTATTTTATTATTATAATATAATATTATTATTTAAATAATAAATTATTATTGAGTGGGTCCCGCTTGAATTTTAAAACATTCCCACGAGAATTGCAAGGCAGGCGAGGGGGAAGAAGTTTAAATGTGACGTGGGTCCCACCGAATAATAAATACGTATTTATAAATAGTAAATACCGTATTTTTAAATAGTAAATATGTATTTGTAAATAGTAAATACTTTTCATACTTCTCAAAATATCGATTAAATACCGTATTTATAAAAAGTGAATACGTATTTATGAATAGTGAATACTATTCATGTACGTATTTGTGAATAGTAAACACTATTCATGTTCGATAAAATACTGATTCTAAATTCATTTTCAAAAATAGAGTCTAATAGTCCTCCAAAAATAGGCTAATTTTCTAGTCTGTAGACTCAAAAATCAGGATGTTACATTTCTCCCCTCCTAAAAAAAAAATTTTGTCCTCAAAATTCATCATCTTCCGCTGCGCCACTCTGATAAAATATCAAACCTTATTCACAATCTAACCTTAATCATAATCTCAAACTATAAATCCTCAATAACAATTATAGATATCACAAGGACACTAAATAAGAAAATAGCTAAATAAATTCTAAATCTAACAGGGAAGTGCAAATGTTATGATATTTAATTTGCCACGACCTCTTTTTTTAGAAAACTGTTAGGAAATCAACAAATTGGCCAGAACCTTTGCTCTGATACCAAAAATGTAACGCCTCAATTTTTAACACCCAAAAACTTGGCCAAAGATACAAATTCATTTATAAAGGGCCAAAATAAATCCAAAATAATATCAGAGTTTTCAAAATGCGGAAGTCTTATGGTCATGGCAAATAAAATAACATAGCATGAGCTTTCCATATGTGCCTTCCCTGATTTCCCTACTAAATCATTTACCTGAAAAAAAATGAACAAAGTAACCGTAAGATCCAAAGATCCCCGTAACCATTGGTTATTCAGAAATATACATGCAAACCAAGATCGAGAACATATTTATAAATTCACAATAATTAAAATATATGCCTTTATATAAAAACCTTTCACAAAATAGTTCTCGACTCGGTTACCAAAACTCCCTCCCAAAAATGGTTCCAAAACATCATAATTTACTTTCCAATATTTCACAAGAGATCTCATATTTGCAATCTGCCAAACATACTGATGCATGAATCATCCTTATCACCCTGATCACCTCTTATAACCGTTGACTGGAGCCATCTAACATATAACACATCCTCTACAAAACATATCCAATACTCATAACTATCCAACGAAACATATTCGTTTCTCATAACTTCAATATGGCTCCCCTCCTTGTAATCACAATTAAGGAGGTGTCAAACTGAACCCGGTTAAAAGAAAAGTGATACCAAGGGCTCCAAGAATATCCACTCTCATCAAAACAACATTATCAGATTCCAAATCAAGCCTTCTATAGGCACAATAAATCCCAAAACAATAAATAAATATACATATAAATATTTGACAAGTATATAAAAGAATAACCAAGGTTACCTCAATTCCAAGCTTATTTTACCAGTACTTCAATACTTTCAATTTACCATCACCAAATAATTCAACCTCAGATCATACCATCATTCTTCATTCCTTCCTTCTCTCTCTCTCTCTTCCTCTCTCTAAGTAGCTCTAGGAATTGTGAAGAATGAAATGAAATGGAACGTCTATTTATAGTTGGAAAATGGGTCTTTAAGCGTAATTTTCACAAAATTATAAAATTATAAAATATAAAAATATTTCCTCGTGGGCTGCGCTTCTGCCGTTTCAAAATTTATTTTAATAATATAATATATTATATATTATTTTATTATTATAATATAATATTATTATTTAAATAATAAATTATTATTGAGTGGGTCCCGCTTGAATTTTAAAACATTCCCACGAGAATTGCAAGGCAGGCGAGGGGGAAGAAGTTTAAATGTGACGTGGGTCCCACCGAATAATAAATACGTATTTATAAATAGTAAATACCGTATTTTTAAATAGTAAATATGTATTTGTAAATAGTAAATACTTTTCATACTTCTCAAAATATCGATTAAATACCGTATTTATAAAAAGTGAATACGTATTTATGAATAGTGAATACTATTCATGTACGTATTTGTGAATAGTAAACACTATTCATGTTCGATAAAATACTGATTCTAAATTCATTTTCAAAAATAGAGTCTAATAGTCCTCCAAAAATAGGCTAATTTTCTAGTCTGTAGACTCAAAAATCAGGATGTTACAGATGACAAGCAATATAAACTTCAAGGAATTCCTCGACCACCTGAAAAATCTAGTTGGGAACCCTATAATGGGAATGCTACAGAATTTCCTCACTTTCGCCTTGAGGACAAGGCTTATTTTCAAGGGGAGGGTAATGATAGGTTACCAAGTCCACGTCCTATTCTTGTGTACTCAAAGAAGAGGCGTTTGGATAGGATATAAGATATAAGGGTAGTTTGGTAGTTTCATATTCTGTTTGGATAAGACAGAATTAGTATCGGTTATGATAGGTTAGAAACAGTTTAGGAAGTTATGCTTAGATGTATCTTATCACTTGGGAAGTTATTTTCAGTTGACAAGTTGTGTATTCCTATATATTCTCCTATTGTGTAAACAGATGATTATGCAGAAAATATATACAAATTGTATTGTCTATTTGGTCAAGAATTTTAGATTCTGGTTCTTAAATTGTTCTATTAGATTCTAATTCTCAAGATCTATCAACCTAACACAATAAACTATTATCTGGACTTTAAATACCAAAAGACTTTTTAAAAGCTAAAGTTAGTACAAAATCGTTACTTTATGAATTAACTCCGTTAGTGGGTCTGCATTTGGGGAAATAAAATGAGTTAAAATAAAAACAAAAATGTAGACATGGTAGGAGGGTGAGAGGAGACAGAAAAACGTGGCTCCAACCTAATTAAAAACAACAAACACAAAAGACAAACGTGAAGGGGGACGCTCGTTCTTCATCGTCTTCCTCGTGACATCATGAATCCCTTAAGAAAAATCAGGTTTGATTTTCTGCAATTTTAATCGTTTGGGATATGGTAGTTGTTAAGGCTAGACTCCATTGTTGGAAGGTGAAGGAAAGAGAGATAAAGAAAAAGGTGAATAGTAAAACGAGCTCAGGAGGCTGGAAAATCTATTAATGAACAATAAATGCATTTGAGGAAGAATGTGAACAGTAAATATGAACTTTTAACAAAATTCCTAATGGGATTAAAACATTCATTAAAGGTCGTAAAAAAAAGTCATTAAAAGTTTTTTAAGGTGAACAGTTTTTTACAACTATTTTTGTAAAAAACAGTCATTAAAAGTTCAAAAAAAAAAAGTCATAAAAAACAGTACTTTTAATGACTGTTTTCCCAAAAAACAGTCATCAAAAGTTTTTTACAACTGTTTTTGTAAAAAACAGTCGTTAAAAAAAGGTAATAAAAAACAGTACTTTTAATGACTGTTCTCCCAAAAATAGTCATTAAAAGTTTTTTACAACTGTTTTTGTAAAAAAACAATCATTAAAAGTTCAAAAAAATAAAAGTAATAAAAAACAGTACTTTTAATGACTGTTTTCACAAAAACAGTCATTAAAAGTTTTTTTTACGACTGCTTTTGTAAAAAACCAGTCGTTAAAAGTACTCTTTTTGACGACTGTTTTTAAGAAAACAATCGTTGTAACTTTTTTTTTTGTTGCTTAACTTTCAACGACGGTTTATACGAAAAGAGTCGTTGAAAGTTAAGCATTTCTAAATTTGTTAATCCCATTACGAATTTTGTTAAAAGTCTATATTTACTATTCACCTTCTTCCTCAAATGCATTTATTGTTCATTACTGGATTTTTCAGTTTCCTGAGCTCGTTTCACTGTTCACTTTTTTTTTATCTCTCCTTCCTTCACCCTCCAACAATGAAGTCCATCCGCAACAACTACCACATCCCAAACGATTAAAATTTCAGAAAATCAAACATGCTTTTCTTAAGGGATTCATGGTGTCGCGAGGAAGACGATGAAGAACGAGCGTCGCGTTGAAGAACGCCCTTGACATTTGTCTTTTGTCTTTGATGTTTTTAATTAGGTTGGAGCCACGTTTTTCAGTCTTCTCTCACCCTCTTGGCATGTCTGCATTTTTGTTTTTATTTTAACTCATTTTATTTCCTCAAATGCAGACCCACTAACAGAGTTAATTCATAAAGTAACGATTTTGTGCTAATTTTAGCTTTTAAAAAGTCTTTTGGTATTTAAGGTCTAGATAATAGTTTATTGTGTTGGGTGCTCTTGGGCCAATAATTTATTGATAAAATTCCTCCTTAACCCTAAAAACAAACTAATGAAGTCTTCTTCTTTTTTTTTTTCTTTTGAAAAAATGTCATCCATCATTCTAGAATATGTTTTTTGCACTCAGGATATCGAATGCTACTAAGAAAATATTTGTGGATGTCATTAAAAAAAAATATTTTATGGTCCTAAATGTATAAAAAATTAATTTGGTATACCTATGCTATTGAAAAAAATATTAAACAGTGATGGATGATTTTTTTTTTTTAAAGGCTTTCTTGACTTGTTTATCTCAAAACAACGTAATTTTGGAGCAAAAGGATAGGAGTGAATGGAAAGGTAAATGAGAGAATCCTAATCCTAATTTTGTTTTGTTTGACTAATTAGCTGAGGGAAATTTCATGTATCTCAAAACATTCAAGTTGCCAAGCGTCTTGGTAGTGTAGTGGTATGGGAGCTAGCTTTAGCTAACCTTTCCTTCCAAGGTTCAATCCTTGCATCCCACAAGTTTAGCTTGCATACTCAAAAAAAAATATTCATAGTTATATTACATATTCTTTTTAGTCTTTTTATAAGAGCTCAATTACCTTATTCTTGATATAAGAAAACACTTAAAATTGGTTAAAAATAATAAATATGTCTAAAATAAACATTATTATTATTTAAATATACCCTTATTTATTAGAAGGCAAGCAAGAGAGAAGATGGGTAATAAATGAGGGAAAATAAGAGACAAAATATATAATATTAAGAGTACAAAAGAAAACAAGGAGAGGTAATGAAAAATGTCCACTTTTTAATTAATGCCATATAAATGATTAATGAAAGGCAAAGATGAAAAAATATCATTAAATATTGAGATGATTTTTGTCATAATTTTATAAAAAAGATTACACCAATTTAAATTGCAGACTCTTTTATAAAAAAGACCATTAGTTTATATATTACTAACATCACTATGTCAAAAGACGTGAGATCAAATTTCACTCCAATCAAGATGGTTTCTCAGGTATTTTTTATCAAGATGCTTGGGAAGATGTGGGCAATTCAGTCGGCTCTATGGTTCTTGAATTCTTTGCTGGAAATTCTTCAGTCCAGGCAATTAATGAGACTAATTTAACTCTAATTTTCAAGGTGGACAGACCTGAGCATGTCTCTCAATTCCACCCGAGCATGTCTCTCAATTCCACCCAATTGGCTTATGCAATTTTTTATATAAAATTATTTCAAAGATTATTGCCAATAGGATGAAACCATTCCTTGATTGGTGTGTTTCTCCAAGTCAAGGGGCGTTTGTTCCCGGCCTCTGCATTCAAGACAATATCTTGATTGCTCATGAAGTCTATCATTACCTTCGGCGGAAGAAATCTGGGGATATATTTGAATTTGCTTTAAAGATGGATATGAGCAAGGCCTACGACTGGGTCGAATGGACATTCTTGGAAAAGGTGTTATTAAGATTTGGCTTTTGTCAGGAGTGGGTACAACTGATTATGAACTGTGTGCAATCTGTCCGCCTGAACATATGGTTGTCTGGAGGATCAGTCAGCTCTATTTTGCCCAGCAGAGGTCTTAGGCAAGGGGACCCTCTCTCGCCTTACCTCTTTATACTAGTTGCTGAAGTATTATCATTGATGATCACTAAAAATCATTCTGCAGATAAAATTAAACTTAGCTTTGGTTGCCCCACTCTTACTCATAGTTTTTTCGCAGATGACACTTTGCTTTATATGAATGTTTGTAGAGAGACTTGTACGAATTTGGCATCTATCCTTGATATCTACAGTAAAGTGTCTGGACAGAAATGCAAATAAATCAAGTATATTTTTCTCTAGTAATACCTCCAGCGAAGCAAAGGTTATGGTGGGTTCTATTTTAGGGATTTCAACGATTGAAGACCCAGGGAAGTATTTGGGTATTCCGAGTATTTGGGGAAAGACGAAGACTCAGGCCCTAGCTTATAATCTAGAACGGGTGGTTAAAAAGATTCAAAACTGGGGTAACTCTCTCCTCTCATTTGCGGGTAGGGAGGTTATGATCAAGGCAGTCCTCCAAGCGATTTCGATCTACTCCATGCAATGTTTTATATTTCCTATCCAATTATGCAAGGAATTAAATAGACTCTTCTCTAATTTCTGGTGGGAGGTGAAAGCCTTTGGAGGTGGGTTGCATTGGCAATCTTGGGATAAACTCTCTATGGGAAGAAGTGATGGTGGTCTAGGCTTTTGTGACTTGGTGATAATGAACAAAGCTCTGCTGGCCAAGACTGTATGGAGGCTGATGGTTAGTCCTCAGAATTTGTGTGCAAGAGTAATTAAAAGTGTTTATTTTCCCAAAGGGGAGCTGATTGATGCCAAAAAAGGGTCTAAAGCTTTGTGGTGCTGGGTAAGCCTTCTTGAAGGAAGGGATTTTCTGAAGAAGGAGCTTCGGTGGGACATGGGATCCAGTGAGCACATCAGGATATAGGGGGATAATTGGGTCCCAAATGTTGTATTCCCTGCCAAACCAACTGGTAGTTCTGATCCTTTTGTTTTGAAGGGAAGGGTATGTGATCTAATAGAGGAAGGGGCTTGGGATCTGTCTCCTATTTCTCAATATCTTCCAACTGATGTACAACATATCCCAATTCCTTTTAATGGTATGGGTGATAAACTTATCTGGCCCTATGCTACTAATGAGGTTTATTCGGTTAAATTGGGCTACCACAATGAGAAAGGCAAGATTCATAGCGGGGTGGCACAAGCAGGACCATCGGTTAGAGTGTTGGGGTCGGCTTGGAAATCCATTTGGAAACTGAAGGTCATCCCTCGGGTTCAACACTTTATCTGGCGCATCTTGAACAATACAATTGCAACAAAGGCCTCTTTGTTTAATCGAAGGAGATTCGGTACTTCCATTTGCCCTATCTGTGAGGAGGCTGAGGAGAGTATAGAACACCTATTCTTCAAGTGTGCATGGACTAGGTGCGTTTGGTTTGGTAGCCCTTTAGGGTTTCGCTCTAGTGCATTTGAGACCGATTGTCTTCTCTTGTATAAATGTGTTGTTGAAAGGTCCCCTGATTTAGCTGACTAGAAATGCAGAAGTATTCTTTATGATATTTTTGAGCTTCTTGATGCCAAGGTTGGGTTTCTAGTATCTTTTACCCCTCGTAAGGGGAACCATGTAGCTGACTCTCTCGCAGCTGATGTTCATAAAGGAGTGTACCCGATTGGGTGGGTCATGCGACCATTACTTGCTTTACGTTCTCTTCTAACTTTGGATATTCAAAAAGCGAATATTTCCATGGAGGATGCTCCTGTTACTGGTCTAGTACTGAATGGTGGCTGATTTGAACTTTATAGTTTAGTGCTAGTTGTTCTTAATTCTGTTCTGTTTTAGGTGCTGTCTGTTTCCCTTATGTTCTGTATTAGGTGATGTTTTCCCTGTAGCTGTTTTTCTGCTGTTGGTTATCAGTCTTTGTATCTGCTGTTCGTTCCTTTGCAGTTCTGCTTTTGTCCATGTAATGCTTTTTAGTAATATATTATATATATGTCCTTTTCGAGTAAAAAAAAAATCACTCCAATCAGCCTTTGCCAAAAATTCTCTAGCCACTAGGATACGGCGGCTATCAAAAGTGAGAGTTACTACATTATGTCTTTTTTACATGCAACTTTCATTTTTATTGTGTAAAATTAGTGGCTAAGATTGGTTAAAAATAATAAAAATGTCAAAAATGTCTTCTTCTTTTTTTCTAAACAAGCTCATATTTATGAATTGAACATAGGAAAGAGAATGAGTGACAAATATGAGAGATTATGAGTATAAAAAATGAGAGAGAATGTGTAATGAATGATTAATGAAAGAAAATTAGTAGTGAGTAAAAGATAATTAATATAAAGTTATGTATTTAGTAAGGGTATAAGAGGAAAAAATAGTTTAAATTTGAAATACAAAGAGAAACTTATTTATAAAAAGGACCAACCTCAAAAGAAGAAAAATTGCTTACAGAAAAAAGACCAAAGGGACTATGTTTTATCAGGGGATTGGGGTGAAATTAGACCAGGCCCCTATTAGGCGGCCTATAGCCTGACCTGTTTAAAGCCTAGTCTGACCTAGCTTATTTGTTAAAAAAGTCAGGTCAAGGCCTAAATGTGTAAATAGGTCAGACCTATTTTGTTAAGATCTGGCCTTTAAGCCTTCACGCTGGCATATTTACATATGAAATAAATATAATTATATTTATATCATATAAATAACATAATATTTATTATTTTCATTCTTATACTATTATAAAAGCTTACATTTATATAAGTTTTGATAGGCTCAAAGAACACAAAGTCTATTTATAGCTTCCAAAACCTACAATATGAGGCTTTTTTAAATGCCTATATTGTAAGTAGGCCTCTAAAAAGGTTTTAGGTTCGACTAGGTCTTATGAAGGCTCAGGTCTGAGCCTACAAAAAAGCCTGCATTTAGGCTCAAACCTTCTACGCCATTACAGGCCCAGCCTATTTAGCAAGTCTAGTTTGACCTAACCTATTTTCATCCTTATCAAGGGAAGGCAAACTCAATTCACTGAATTCTAAACTTTCAAATGGGTGTCTTGAAAATTGCTTTACTTTTGTGAATTTTGGTTGTTCATTTAAGTTTTCATTATTTCAGGGTATTTAACCGTTATTTATTTATTTTTTTAAAAAAAATGATCAAACAATATTAAGGAACTAGGTTGTGAGCTTGTGCTCTAAAGAGTCTGTACTGATTTAGTCTATCCGGTCCTTAAAATTTATATAATTTGATTATATTAAGGAAGTTAGTTAATATGACATGTATTTTCTAAAATACTTTAGATATCTTCTTTAATTCCCTATTTCTTTCTCTTCCTTGATTATTGTTGAGAGAATATCAATAGGGATAAATTAGAAAAAATGTTGACAAATATGAAAATTTTGTCTTATTTATAGAGCTAAGATCAATTTCTAAAATATGTCTTATATTACGGATGGAAGGAAGTATATTATTATGAATTATAAATAAATAGAACGGATTTTTATAATTATATAGTATATATACAGGGATATATTTACAATTTTTTTGTTGAACAATGCCATGCATGTGTATAAAAATATATTATTTTAATAAATAGATTTATATTATTTTGTCTTGTATTAATCTCGTACAAATAAATCATAAATATTTTTTATCTAATAATGCGAGTATTTTTTTTTCAATTAAAAATTATCCCCCGCACACACAAAAAAAAAAAAAAAAAGAAGTGTACGTGTAGGTTTATTGGAACGTTATTTAATTATTACATTAGATATAGGAAATGAAACTGGAAAATGTCACATGATTGACCTACAATAAATCAATAATACTCCGAAGTCATTGTGAAAAAAAAAAAAGAATAGAAGAATCAACTTGGAATTAAGTAAAACTACAAAGTTTGCAAACCTAACGCATTAGTTACATCTGAATCTGCATTAAAATAATTTTGATGATCAAGAGAGAGTGATTATATATATAATTTTTGTTTTCTATCCCAATAAAGAAGCCACCCAAAATATTCCATTATTATATTCTTCGGTGCATCTTCTCAATAAATTCACAATTTTAAATATAAGTAGATAAGCATCGAAATAATTTTCCCAAATATATAATAATGTATTTAATCAATACTAGATTTAATAGTTGGTTAAAAGTAGACAGAAGAGAAGTTGTAACTCGTTGGTTTTTGTTGCTTTCACGATATATTATGTTATTTTATTTTTCACTCAGTTTGACTTGATCGATTTATTCGATAATTTTTTTATAGCACGCCAAAACCTCATTTTACAATGATTTGTTCAATGGTGGTCACTTTCTAAAAGGCATACCGAAGAAAATAAGTAAGGTTTTTCAATCTAAACCACAAAATCAGTTGAAGTGCTAGATCAAGAGTCAGTGGGTTAAACCGGAGCTAACCCGAGACTAAACTAGTAAAGAATTGAAAATTTTAGAGTTATTAAAATGAAATTATAAAAGAAATAAAAAAAATGAATTTTTAAAAAATAAATAAATAGTAAATCGGTTTGATCAATGTGTTTGCAAATGTAAATAGAGTTGAAAGCATGATCATTTATTTCGTAAAAACAAAATATATTGGAACTTAAATAGTCAGAAACTAAAGAGGCTTTAAAATCACCAACAAATGTTGGCTTTAAAATATATACGGGTTAGTTTTCTCACAATATATATGGTGATTGACGAACCAATATTTAAAACTTTGTTGAAGAATATGCTTAAATTTAGTATCCGATTATATTTAATAAGAAAATTTTGTTCTTTTATAAAAGACATTTTAATATTATATATCTTAATCCTCTAGTTCATAATTTTGTCTTGAGATGTGACATGCTCACATAGTTGTTGTCCTTTTACTCGTCACTAGAAGGAGATTCTCTCCTCATCTTTTTTTCCCCCCTCTCATCAGCTCATTTGAATCGTTAATTGGGAAAATGAGAAAAAAAAAATTAAACTAGTATTATATTGATTAAATGAATATGATTTAGAGATTACGAAAGATTGTGACAAAAAAATAAGGAGAAAAACCCAACCCCTCATCATTACTGTTTATTATTTTAGGAATTCGAAAAATATGAGCATATTTTAAGTAAGATAGAAGTTTGTCATACCAAAAAGGAGAAATCATATTATGGTTTTGCATGTATATTTAGAAACTGATTTCAAACGCGTTGGATTGTACACTATCTTACAAACTCCTACCACTACAGCAAAAACTCATCTTAACGGCGGTTTCTTAAAGGCGGTTGGAAAAAGCGAAAAAAAAAACGCTGATTGTAATATTAATTCTAAAACGCTGATTAATGCTCCACGACCCCTTCCCATTCTAACCACAGCGCCGAACCCTAACAGAGCTAACAAGTTCATTTTCACATTCGATTTTCCTCTTCTCTTACACAGGGCTCGTCTCACATTCGCATCGATGATCTCACATTTTCCTCTTCGGTGATTATTATAATGGGCTTCGGTTCGGAACTCTGAATCGATCAATCGAATGGGACTACTCCGATCCTCGCGTTGGCTTTGATCCTGATTATCATAGTATGGGCTTCCGGTCGGTGCGCCTCCCCTATCTTTGAACCTCTCCTCTACTTTAAAGTGACTTTCTGTCTTCTCATTTGCATCAGAAATCTCAATCACACAGATCTAAAAGGTATGCATTGGAGTTTTTCTTAGCCACGGGTCTCCCTCTTCTCTTTCTTAGCGTGATTTTCTATCTTCTCTGTCTTATTCATGTTAATGCAATTTCATTTGTTAATTTTCGCAGAGTACCGTCCCTGTTCCCCTCTTTGTTCTCTAAAGTTTCAACTCAAATTTTGCCCTCTTCTCTGTGCAGTGAGAGGTAAGGTATTTTTTGTTCTTAATGACTAAGTTGTGATTTGAGAGGTAATCTAGTATACCTTGTTCTTCAATTTCTCGGGATCTAATAATTGTATCAGTTTTGACTTCTCGGATCTGCTTTAATTAATCAACCTAGTTATCTGCTTTAATTAATGAAGAGTACATATATATACAATAATATTACAACATCTTGGGCAAGTTATTCTGCCAAAATGTAGCTAGCTGTATGTATAGTGTCCATTACAACATCACCTGGAATTTATTTTCTAGAGTCTGAATTATTTCAGCGCATTTAGAAGCAGTGGTCAGTGAAGGTGATAAAAGTGGATATTGGGTGATAATGGTGGGTCTGAATTTGAAGAAACCAATGCTGTGTGTACATCAGCTGGAAACTCATTGGATGGTTCATTGAGTGCCAAATGTTTTGTGCTGATAAATAGAGAGCACATAGTCAAGGTTTCTTTATAGGTACTCATGATCATCAGTTCATCCAGCTTCTTAGGCATTTGATTGTGTGGTTTGTTAGCTGATATTATGATGATTGTGTTGTGTTGTTTGTGTGCTGTTTTAATTAATATGCTCTGTTTCCCAATCCCCCCAAAAGAAAAGTGAATGCATTTTTTTCCCAGCTCATTGATTCTGTTCTCTAAAATGAACTTGTTTTTCATAAGTTTTTTTTTGGTATCAAGTATTTGTAATAAAACTATATGTGGAACAATTATTTAACAGATCCATTTATGTGATACTTGGAAAAAGGGTGAATCATATTCATAGGTGGTACTTTGGTTAAAGTATATCTTGGGATTGATTTTATTTTAATATTTTCAATCAACTTCTGTTTATGATATGAAGTTTGATTAGTTCGTTAAACATTAATTATGGATCGCAGCTAGTTTGATTGATGCCTTTTTTACTATTTGATTTTTAGTTTTCTGAGTTCTTTTTTCTTTCGCACCTTTGGAATATCTGTTGGTCAAAGGTTAGGCTTTTGTGGGGCTGATAAGAAAAGTAGTTTAATTTGCGAATCCTATAAGGTTAAAGTATAACATATATACAAGTTGTCCGAAGCTTTTTACATCTGAATTCAATTACCCGGTTCACTCATATAAGAAGCCCATGTTTATAAACAACCTTGCGAATTTCTAATATGGAAGCTGCAAGGTTCAAGTAAGTATAATGCTGATTTAGAAATAAAAAAGAACTTGAAAAAAAAAGAAGAAGAAGAAGAAGCTCATTCAGACATTGATTGCTATGCTTGCTTTGGTTCCTCTTTTCTTTAAATAATTCTACTCGTACTTCCTTTAATTTTACAGATGATTCTCTGTTTGTCAACTTTGAAAAGAGTTTGTTATTCCCACTTGCTTGTACCACTAAATGAATATGTTATTTTTTTGTAAACATAAACATGCAGGAGAAGATTAGTGAGATTGAAAGTAGTGGAAATGTTACTTCAGAACTTGCACCTAATGATTCTCTTGGCCAAGTGTTTGGCAAGGAACATCCAAGACGAGTTCGGGGCGTAGGATATGGTATTTATCCTTCTCAAGTTTTTGGATCTGGTTATAAATGGCAAAATGTGAGTGGTTGTAGTAGTTCAAGTGGGGGGGTCATCTACTGATACTTGCTTGCAACAAGAAGTTGACCGTCTAAAATTACAATTAGAGCAAGAGGTCCAGAAAAGGAAATCAATTGAAGTTATGCTAGCTAAACTTTATCAAAATATGTCTATACCTCTTCCTACTGAACTACATGCTGTTATTAATGACCAAGTAAGTTACTATTTTCCTTAATGAACATCATATAATTTTTTATTTCATTTACTAAAATTGTTATTGAACTGTTTTTAATGCAGTAAGCGGAGTTAAATCCCCGTGAGCAACCTTCTTCGCATTCTGCAACTCATCAGCCTTAATAGTTTACTTAGGTTTAATTTTTTGTTGTTTTGTTGGAACTTTGATTCCATTTATGTTTAATTTGTAAGATTACTCAGGTTTAAACATTCGTAGTTTTATTAATATTTTGATTCCATTGTGATGCACATTTGCTTTGTTTTATCATGTATTTGGATCTACTGATTTTTAATGCTAAGACATTTTAAGTTTGTTATCAATATTTGTGTTTATTTTGTATTACATTTAATTAATACATAATATATTGCGGGCAAAAAAAAAAATATTCAGTGGTATAAATGATAATAAAATTACTGTTTAAATTTGTGTTATTCAGTGATCAATCAACCATATATCTTGCGGGCAAAAAAAAAAAATATTCAGTGGTATAAATGCATTAATATATATTGCGGGCAAAAAAAAAAAAGCAATGGAATTCAGTATATATATCTTGCGGATCGTGTATTTGACTGAAATATTCAGTGGTATAGCGACGGTTCCGAGATCAAGGGAAAATCAGATTCAACAACGGTTCAGAAATCAAATATAATGTGTTATTTTTTTGCTTTAGTTTTCAAGGAACAACGACGGTTTTTTTTTATAACGACGGTTATTCCGGCGGTTGAGCAAAACTGACACGAAATTATTTAATGGCGCCAATTTCCACGTCAGTTTTAAAAATGTCATAAATTATTTTAGCGGCGGTTCAAACCGACGCTAAATGGAAAATAAACCGCCGCTAAAATTCTTTTTTGCTGTAGTGTACACATAGCAAAGTTGAAATTTCTTCTACTAACAAAATAGCTACTTCAAGTTAGAAATAGTAAAAATAAACCTTTAAAATTAGCAAAATAATAATTATGAATATAATGGTTAATATTATTTTAAACCTTTAAAACGGTACATGAATTAAATAATGTTTTTAAATAAACAGTGATTATTCAAAAGAAGCAGATGATATCCTCCCTCTAGGTCTTATTATAAGAAACAAATAATTAATTCTCATAACATAACATAAAGGTGTGTAGTTAAATGGGTTTATGATTTATCTTGTGATAGGATACAAGCTCTAGTCAAGTGAAGCATATACGATGCCGTTTTACACTTTCCTTTGCTGGAACTATATTTGCGGCTTCCATGGATGGAGAAAGAACAGTTGGATGGACTTACGATCGTAGTATATATAACATAATTTCCTCTGCGGGAACTATATATATATATGTGTGTGTGTGTGTTTGTGTGTAATTCATTTAACATCAAATCAAAGAATATACTCCATCTCTTCCATGGAGGGGACCAGTCTTGGAACACGTGTTATGCCCCGATTCAAACCACAATTGGATGGACTCACGATCATACGTTTGTCCTGTTTCCATGACAATAGGGTCAGGCATTAGGTCGAGAGTGATCGAGCACCTGAAATCCACTGGGACAGTGATCTCTGATGGTTGTTTCCGCCGCTTTGCATCATCATCAAAGGAAGAAGAAGAAGAAGAAGAAGAAGAAGACGTCGTGGAAGCTTCGAATAGAACGCATTTCACATATTAGACGGGTACAATCAAAGCGGCGAGCTCAGATTTGGATTGCTCATCGTTTTGATTCTGAATTTCTTCCTCTAAACTTTCAATCTCCGCTCAACAACTCAAAGAATCTCGAATTTCCAACCTCTCGAAGATGTTGGCAAGCTTCGAATGATTAGGGACAATCTCTCGCTTAATACGACAAGCATCATGACAACCGCATGCCTGAGCTCGTTGTCCTTGAGATAGCAAAGTGTATAGTTCACATAGAGGAAAGTGTAAAACGGTGCCGTATATGCTTTAATGGACCAGAGCTTGTATCCTGTCACAGGATAAATTATAACCCCTAGTAAAATTGTTCAACTAAATAAATATGTTCCAAATACAAAATTCTTTCCCGAATGTCCTTAATTAATAATTGATTTCATCAATAAGTACACCTTTTTAATGAGGGTAAAAAACTTGTAACAAATAATCTAAATAATAGGAAGTTAATCCAAAAATTGAACTGTCTATGTCATGATAAGAGTTATTTAAATATTTAATGAGTTTTTTTTATTAATTAAAATGTTAATGATACTTATATTCAAGGTTATCAAACTCACAAGTTTAAGTAAATTCGTGACAATGACGTAAACTCATATCGTAAACTCAAATTGTAAACTCGTAAGAATTTACTTTCACTATTAAATATGTATTAATAGCATATAATAAATAATTAAATATAAAATGACAAAAAATCGATTTGAATATATTTTAAATCTAAATAATTAAAATTTTAAATCCATCAATATTCAAAATTTACTATATTTAACAAAGAAATTTGTATAAAATTCACATATAAAGTCGCTGAACATGATCAAATAAAAAAAGTTAACACGAATTTAAGGGTGAGCTGATATGGTTTTGTAAGTTTGAAACGTAAAAAAGATAAATTCGATATATAAACTCATAAGTTAACCAAATTTACAATTGTCAGTTTGTCACGACTCACGAATTTACCAATAACTCGATTTACTGTATTTCTCTCACTTACATACTTACCTCCTCATTGATTGTAGTGTAGATATTGCATTAGTCTGAAACAAAAGTTTGTGTTAAATATACTTACCATTTTTAATTAATTTTAATCACTTACTTAAACTGTATACTTAAATTACCGAGTTCTTATAAATAATTTTAGACGGAATATCTCACATAAACAGAACCGGGAGAAGTTGAGAACCATCCCAAAATTTCATGTATAAAATGATGGAGTGTGACATGTTAGGCAAGAAGGAAGCAAAATCATAGGTGGATCGGTTGGCGTGAGGAGAGGAAATACTAGTAAATAATGTTCATAGATTTGATTTTTGTGATCAGCATTTGCCACTTATCAATCATTCATGGGCTTTGTTAAAAGTCAAATATCCTATCTGTCGATAGGATAGCTATATTAATTTCAAACAATGATTTCGCTTCGTTATAATTAGGGAGGTCAAATCAATACAATATTCCTCTCATTCTACTCTTTCTTACATAAGTGAAAGAAATCAGTTAAATTACTTGGAATTACGTAAAACTAATAAGTTTGCAAACCTAACGCAATAAGCATTAAAATAATTTTGATGATCAAGAGAGAGTGATTATATATATATATATATATATATATATATATATATATATATATATATATATATATATATATATATATTCTTTGTTTTCTATCCCAATAAAGAAACCACCCAAAAGATTCCGTTATTCTTTGGTGCATCTTCTCAATTAATTCACAATTTTTTTTTGATACAGTTAATTCACAATTTTAAGTATAAGTAGATAAGCATAAAAGGAATTTTCACAATTATTTAACAATGTATTTAATCAAAAACTAGATATAGTTGGTTTAAAGCAGACAGAATAGATGTTGTCACTTGATTTTTGTTGCTTTCACTCTTGAATTTGTAAAATCTCTAGAAGTCCGTTAAATTTGCAAAAAGATTGAGAGGTGACAAGGACTTTTGAGGGATATGAAAATTCGAGCCAAATGACCATTTTGCCCTTAGTTAGAAATAATTTTTTAAAAAAAGAAATACCCCCTGCGGTGGGCCCCACCGCCGGCGACCACCACCCCGGCCGGCGACCACCGCCGGTCACCGGTGACCAGTGGCCGGTCGGCGACCACCTCCCCGACCGGGGCCCACCGCGGGGGGGAGGGGGTAATTCTTTTTTTAAAAAAAAAAAATTACTTATAACTAAGGACAAAATGGTCATTTGGCTCAAATTTGCATATCTCCCAAAAGTCCTTGTCACCTCTCAGTCTTTTTACAAATTCGACGGACTTCTGGGGGTTTTGCAAATTCAAGTGTCATTTATTTGGAATTTTCCCTTTTATTTTTCACTCAGTTTGACTTTATTGATTTATTCAACAATTTTTTAATAGCACGCAAAAATCTCATTTTACAATGATGTATTCAGTTGTGGTCACTTTCTAAAAGGCAGACCGTGGAAAAAAAGTTTTTTAAACATGAACCGGCCACTCAACGGGTTGAAATAATAGGTTAAGGGTTTGTAGATAAAATCAAAGTTAACCAGAGATCAAACTAGTGAGAAATTGAAGATTTTAGAGCTATTAATATGAAATTCTAAAAAAAAAATGATTTTAAAAAATAAATAAATACTGAACCAATTTGATCCCCTAACCGGACCGGTTTACATAAAGGTTTGCCAAATTCTCTAATCCTAACTGCCCGGTCCGGGTTCAAAACCTGAGAGGTTAAAGCTTCTCTCTCTCTCTATTGTTTAAAAATGTCCTTGCAGATGTAAAAAGAGTTGAAAGCATGATAATTTATTTCGTAAATACAAAATATATTGGAACTTAAATAGACAGAAACTAAAGAGGCTTTAAAATCACCAACAAATATTGGCTTTTAAATATATAGGGGTTAGTTTTCTCACAATATGGTGATTGACGAACCCATATTTGAGTCCCTGTTAAAAAATATGTCTAAATTTAGTATCTGGTTATTTTTAACAAGAGAATTTTGTTCTTTTTTTAAAAAAAAAAACAATTTAATACTATATATCTTTTTTTTTTTTTGCTCGAAATATAATACTATATATCTTAATCCTCTAGTTAATAATTTTGTCTTGAGATGTAACATGCTCACATACTTGCCGTCACCACTGTTTATTATTTTAGGATTTCGAAAAATATGAGCATATTTTTAAGTAAGAAGCTTGTCTTACCCAAAAGGAGAATTTATATTATGGTGTCACATGTATATTTAGAAACTAATTTCAAACGTGTTGGAGTGCACACTTTCTTACAAACTCCACATAGCAAAATTGAAATTTCGTCTACTGACAAAATAGCTAATACTTTGGTCCTATTAATAATTCTAATTCGACAAAATTTTACATACCAAAAAAAAGTTAAGTATCTCAATGATTATGAAACAAATTTCTAACTTTACCCTCATTTATGAATGAGTACCTTTTAAAATTTATTGTTAAATCTCTCTCATCTTTTTCTCTTTCCAACATGGCTAGCCAATCTCTGTTATCATCATTACTATGGGCAAAATTGTCACGATCTCATTTATTTGGTCAAAAAAGACCAAATTTTTTAATCAAATTGGACTTATAAATAGGACTACTTCAAATTAGGGAAAAAAAAAAAGGAAAATCATTATCACGTCCAAAAGTATAGCATTAATTATAAAAAAGTCTCATACCAAATTTCTCTCACAGATTTTTTTTTTTTTTTGTGATTAATTGTGAATAAATTACGGAATTCCCCTTACAAAAAAGTCTCGTTGTCAAAAATGATTTTTCATGTTGTCAAAATGGCTTTATTTGTTGTTAACATGTCCTTATGAAAATCTTGTTGTCAGGGACGGACCTAGGAATTTTGTTTACGAGGGGCGAAAACAAAAAACACTATATCATAAATTACCGTACTTAAAAGACGATAAAGACCTAATATAAAAAAAAATTGAAAGAAATATATTATAGAAATTAAGTTTATTTCACTTAACTCTTACTCTTCGTGTTTTTATATTGTTAAATTCATTTATAATTAAATACGTGCTAAAGCTCAAAACAATTTCTTTTTCAATGTATGTAATCAAAGAATCATCAAGAAATTAGTCTTCCATTCTATTTCGAAGTCTATTCTTGATTATCTTCATAGTAGAGAAATATCGTTCAGTAATTGCTGTAAAAACTAGAAAAGTGAGTACAAGTCTAATCACTCTATCAAAAAGAAGGTAAATGATGAACTTTCCAGTTCTTTTCAGTCCTTGACATAATTCAGATGTAGTTAATAAATTAATAAAAGGGGTTTAAACTTCTCATGTTACATAAGAAAAAGAAGATTTCTACACACACATAAAATGGTCGGACCCACATATATATATATATAATGAGCATTATATATATGTGGGTCTTACTATTTTGTATGTGTGACATGAGAAAACACTTCCCCTACAACATGAGAAGTGTTTTTCCCTTAATAAAATATAGATGTTTAGGAATGTCAAACTCAAAATGTTATAACTCTATCTTCAAATGTAATTTTTTCTATTCTGTGAAATCTTTAAAATAAAATTTATCAACAAGTTTACAAATATTATCACTATTAAATGACTTGTACCTATTTTTTTGATCTAAAATCATGCTTAAAAAAAGTAATTCAACAATATTATCGTTGGATCTGCTATTTAATTCTTACAATTGATAATCAACTATAGCGAGTGCAAAACAAGTAAATTTGGGATATATATTAAAGGTGTGGACCCCACACTTCTTCACTTTTTCAGTTTTTCTTCAAATATATGACAGCAAATGAACCTTGCGCCTTTTTTGTAACATCTTATTCCTTTCCTAATATCTCATACCTTTCCTAATGTTCATACCTTACGATTTCTTTGACCAAAAAAAAAAAAAAAACCTTACGATTTTAAGTACCTTACTTTTTTTTCTTTTTTTAGGGGGGGGGGGTGGGGGCCACCCCTAACCCCTCCCTGTGTCCGTCATTGCTTGTTGTGAAAATAACTTCTTATATTGTGAAAATGGTTTTTCATGCTGCCAAAAATTATCCAGGTTTCTAAAATTCAACACATTGGAGAAAAACTTGGAGAATTTTTTACAACATGCAAAGTCATTTTTACAACATTGTAAGTCATATTCACAACAAGATTTTCATAAAGACATTTTAACAATTAATAAACTATTTGACAATATGAAAAACTATTTTGACAATATAATTTTTTTATGAGGGGAATTCAGCAATTAATCACAAAAAAGTCCCTGTAATGGGAATTTGGTATGAAACTTTTTTGTAATTAATTTCATATCTGGTGACGTGACAATGATTTTTCCAAAAATAAACCTTTAAAATTAGCACAAAAATAATAGCATAATTATGAATATATGGTTCATATTGTTTTAAACCTTTAAAATGATATATGAATTAAATAATGTTTTTAAATGAATAGGTGAACGTGAAATATCTAACATAAACAGAACCCAGAGAAGTTGAGAACGCGAGCAGATTCTCTCATATTCACTCTCTCTCCTTTTTTTTCATAGACGTATCTGGATCGTTGGATCCTTGATCCAACGATCCAGATCTTTTAAAAAAAATTTGTTTTTTTTTTGTCTTTTTTGAAAAAGACAATTTTTGTTTTTTTGCTTTTTTAAGTTTTGGACTGTTGAATTCTTGATCCAACAGTCCAGGTATACCTGAGAGAAAAAAAGAGAGAGTGGGATATGAGAGAAGCCGGACGCATTGAGAACCATCCCAAAATTTTCTTTATAAAACGATGAGTGACATACTGACATGTTAGGTAAGAAGGAAGCAAAATCATAGGTGGATCGGTTGGCGTGAGGAGAGGAAATACTAATAAATAATGTTCACAATTTGATTTTTGTGATCAGGCATTTGCCACTTGTCAATCATTCATGGGTTTTGTTAAAAGTCAAATTTCCTATTTGTCCAAAGGATAGCAATATAAATTTTCAAACAATGATTTCGCTTAATTATAATTAGAGGTCAAATCAATTTGATGCTCCTCTTACCTTATTTGATAATGTTCAAATTTTCTCTTACAGTTTTAATTATAAGATATATTTATCTAATTTTAAAAATATTAAGTATAATAATTAAATTAGTTAATTATATTTGTTTTCTATAAACGCCCTTATTGAAAATTATTTCTGTACTTTTTTCCCCTTCCCCTCAGCATCCCCTTCCAATGTAGCATCCCTATTCAGCGTCTTGTGTTACTTTGTTCTAGCTTGCCTTACATATTTGTAAAACACTTAACTACTATGGACACAATTGGGGCATTTTTGGAATAAATTGACAAAAATTAAAACTTTTATCCTTTAGTTGAGGCCAATATCAACTCTAAAATGTTATTCTATAATTAGGACTTAACAGAGTACTATCTGTCCAAACTCCAAAGGATAGCCATATTAATTTCAAACAATGATTTGGCTTAGTTATAATTAGAGAGGTCAAATCAATATGATACTCCTCTCATCTTATTTATTCGACACTTCCAACATTTTTCATAAAAATCAAGAAAAACTTTAAATCTCATTAATTCTACTATAAAATTTAACAACTTTTCAACTCTACCCATATTTAATATACATAATACTAAATGAAAACAAAGTTAACATAATAATAAATGGAGGGTTAAATATTTAAATTGTACATTCACATAAAAACTTTAATGAGGTGTCTCATAGAACCAAAAAAACTTATACTTATGTCCTATAAATAGGACCAAAGAAGTATTCCTAACATGGAAAGAAATCAATGTTTACAATATCTTTGAATTATTGTTTTCTATCTTAAATACGAGATCTAATTTATAGTGTAAATTGTACTTTATAAAGTTATACATTTAGGACGGTAATAGTGGTATATCTATAAAGTTTATAAAAATGGTTACAATACTCACATATTAGTTGCCTCATCTTTTGCCATGAATGGCAATAATTATTCAAGTTAAGGGGGTAATTTTATTCTGAAAATTGTCATCGGGGGACAATTTTGAACTGAAAGTTTTTCAACGGACAATTTTATTCTGGAAGTGTTAAAAATGAAGCAATTTTGCCCTAATTATTATTCTAATTAATTTTAACCGTTAATTGACTAAATATACTGAACTAACAAGTTTATATGTCATCATGTTATATTTGTCAAAATGCAAATTTTCCCCTTAGCCTTAATTAGTCCTAACATTGAGTCCTTAGTGGATAACAATCCTGAGCCCTGGCTGTTGTGATTTTTTTGTAACTTTTGGGCCATTTTTTTTGTTACACGGGCTATGGCTAATTCATTATTGGTCTCACACAGTGTTACCAATTTGGGCCTGACCTTCTGGATCGGCAATATATGGGCTTATTCATCAGGCCCAACGTTTTTCCTGAACCCTTAGATAGATAGGCTAGGATGGAGTCATTTTAATGGGAAAGAGGAACCAGCAGGTGGTTGATCCAGCGAAATGTGGCGTTGGATTCCCTTAAGAGGTCTAGAGTTCGAGCTGCGGCAACGCACTTATAATCCGCTTTGTATAGAGCTATCACTATTGGGAGGGTCGTCCTTACCACTGCAAAACCTGAATCTGGATTAACCAGAACCAAAGGTTCTGTTGAACCGGGTGAGATACTAAAAAAATAATGGGAGAAAGAAGGTTGACCCAAAGGAAAGACTTTTGTAATAAAGTAAATTTCATTGACACTTCACTAATAAGCCAAACTCATCAAAATCAAATTTTGACCCATTAAGTTTCGATTTTTTTTTTCCTCAATTTAATCCCATCACAACTTAATTTTGCAATACCATGCAAGTTGATTTTAAGCATTTCTAAAAAGTTTAAAATACTCCTTAAAGTGTATCCAAAAAGTTCAAAGCTATCAACAGACTCAACTCAAATTATGGCATTCTAACATCAATATCATATTGTTATTTTTACAAGACATTATAGGTGAAATTCTAAATATCCTCATAACACCTTTTCACCTTGAAATCACTCATAAACCATTATTTAAAACCTTGATTAATCGTAGTTAATTAAGATTAACTAAGTTAAGCTGTCACAATGGGCCCCCTTGATATCTTATATAATGATGTGGCTTACCTCATTGCTTCTGTTTATGAGATCCCCTTGGTTAAGTTAGTGATGGTATGAGAAAAAGAGTTTAGTTAGTTGAGTGGGATTAAATTATAAGATTAAATTCACCTTTGCTTTAATTTGTTTTCCTCGTAATGTTAAAATCTAACATGTTCGATTAGTCATATTAGTAAACCGATGAACCAATGTCCTTATCAGGAGGCTGTCAAAAGTTTCTGATGGGATGATTGGTGTAAATTCTACGTTTTTTTCTCATATTGCTAAGCCTATAACGATATTATTGGTAATATTTTTGTATATTTTAATTACACTGTATTATTTTAATTATGATTGGGTTAACCTTGATTATATAATTAATCCTTAAATCACCGTGTCAACTAAGTTAATAGCTAATCCCATTTTTAGTAGCCTGGTTTTCCTTGCTAGAATTTCAAAGACACATGGAGGAGAAATCATGGGAAAACATTCTTTGCTTTTTCTTCAAAGAAGTATTGTGACCCGAATTTCTGTATTTATAATAATTTCTTTTATTCGTTTTTTAAAAACTCTAATTAGGTGTTAGGAGTTAGGAGTTAGGACCGTCCTATCACTCAGGGACTTTGACTTTTAGCATATGTGACAAATTAATCTTAAATATAACATTCAATTGATTTTTTTTAAATTATAAGAATTAATTAAATCACTTTAAAATATTTATAAATTCCTCTAATCTAATTTATATGACTTATAAATTGAAATATATAGAATACACAATACATAATATTTCTTCTAATTTTTATTATAAGACACTAACTTACAAGTTTATTTGATCTTTTTTATAAAGCATTTGCTTGTTCCCAATGAACATTAATTATTTGTTTCTATGTCTGCCTTTAATTAATGAGGGTAGTGGGTGAGAGTAATAATTAATATAATATTAGAATTTAGTGCAATTAGTAGGAGTAATATTGAAAGTTACTTAAATTATAGAACAATTTTATTGACTTTAACTATTTTTATTGATCTGTAAAAAAAATTATTAGTACTTTATAATAAGTATTAAAAAGAATATAATTAAATAATTTATTTAGATTCTTGTGTAAAAAGTTAAAAATGCCATAAATAGTATTGGTAGCATGAACCTCTGAAACTCCAATTGCATATAATAAAGCAAAGCCTGTCTCTCTGCTCTATGCAGTCTCCCATTTCTGCTTCAAATCGCTCAGCCATGAATCCCTCCCACCATGAATACTTTCAAGCTTCGTCTTTTTCATCTTCTTCACAGATGGTAACCAAAAAAGATCCCACTTTTCATTTCTTTTACTTCAGTCGCTTAGCCCCATTGAATTATAACCATCGTTCATATTTCTTTTTGTGATTCAGGAATCACCATTGCCAGGGAACACCAGCTTGTTCATGAAAAATGCAGAGCCAATCCCTGACCCACTCTGCAAGCTTCATCTCCGAGAAACCTCGGAGTTCGTGAAGTCCTTTCCTATGTCACACAATAACAGAGGTTCTCTCGAGGTTGTATCTCAGACAAAAGCAAGAGTAGAAGCTCCTTCGACCACAGGAAGACCCATCTTTGGTTTAAGAAAAAGCAACTTCTCTTCCAAATGGGACGATGCAGAGAAATGGGTCATTGGCAGCCATGGATCCTCCACTGCTTCAGCGTCCTCCAAGATTAGTACATCATGTGACAATGTCTTCAAGGTAAGCAACACTCCTGAGGATTTCTTGGAGAAATCGAGGTCCACACAGGAAAAGGTGTTCATAGCTGTCCCAAGTTTTCAACTTTCTCCTGCAACTTTGGACCACCATGAGTTCACTTCCCCACCAGACATGGTGCTAAAAGGTAGGATCCCCTGTTTCCTTGTTTTCATTATTCTCAATCCACATTTTCCTGTAACTTACCTTCCTCACTTTATGTTTCTCACAAAGGTTTTGATTTTTGGTTCATTAAATTGCCATAAAGTTTTCAGCTTTGCAAGATTTGGTTGCTGAAATTGAAGCCAAAAAGAGTCAAATGTTGTCTTCCTTTTGTTTTTTGTTTTTATAATAAACTTTACACAATGATAGTGAGAGGCTTGTTCCAGATTGTTCTGCTCATTCTTGAAGTTCATTTGAGGTTGATTAGTGGAATTGAATTAATTTGAAAATTCCATGTTTGATACTCTACAAATACATGAAATACAGATAAGTATACAGAGGAGAAAGGGTCAAAGTTTCCCAATTTCAGAGACATTGGGACAGAGATGACTCCTCTAGGAAGCTCCACAACTTCAAGGTGTCACACACCATTGAAGAGCTTATCTCCTGCTCGCCATAACACTCCTGCAAATAGGTCTGCTTCATTGACCGACATTAAAGAGCTTATTCAGCTAAACGAATGTCATTTTGCCAAGCTGCAACTGGGAACAAAGTTCGGTTCGATTGGGTCGTATTGGAGCTCAAGGCAGGAGGAAGAAGAAGAAGCTTCAAAGAGCTTGAGACATCATGCTTACCAAACCCAGAAAGATGATTCGGACTCCATAAGAAGTGCTGCTTGGGAAGAAGAGCAAAAGGGCAAATCTTGTCTCAGGTAACTAAACCTTCAAAGTAATTAGTGAAAAATAGTAAGTAAACTTGACAAGTTCCAAGACTAAAGCTAAGTAAACTTGTCAATTTACCATAGTATCAGTTTAAATTTTTTGATGCTTTTTTTTTATTTGGCTATAAGAAAGGTCTTTGGCTTTTAATTTGGTGTGACAATTAACATGTATGGTTCAGACATAATTGTGATTTGAAAGTGTAGATATCAGATTGAAGAAGCGAAAATCCGGGCTTGGGTAAGTCTCCAAAGAGCAAAGGCAGAAGCTGAATCAAAAAAGCTTGAGGTACCCTTCATTCTCTTCATTTGTTTTCCCAATAACGATGGAAGGATTAAATTTCACACTTGGGTATGTTTGGATCAACGTTACAAAAGCAGTTCACACAAATCAAATTGAAATAAAACTCTTATCATATACTTATTTCTTACACTTAAATAACATAAGAAAAGTAGCTTCTACCGCTAATCTAAATAGATACTAATTTAATTCCTAGAAATTGCTCTATGAATGTTTGGGCTGGTGGAATATAGGTTAAAATACAGAAGATGAGATTGAAGCAGGAAGAGAAATTGATGAAGAGAATGGCAGTGGTTAAGAGGAAAGCAGAAGAATGGAGCGAAGCAGCTAGAGAGCAACACATGGTGGAGAAGGCAAATGAAGAATCTAATCAAAAGCTGTTGAAGAATTCATTTTCGAGTTATGCTACTTCTTGTGCTTGTTTTTCATACACTAACATGATGGAGTAAAAATGTGGCACAAATCATATTTTAAAATATCCTACTAAGCCAGTCCAATAATTAATACACACACACTTCACACACACATACATACAAATACATATAAACACACACATATATATCTCCCCCTATGTCTAGTAATTATGACAAAAATAGAGCAAATTCCAAAATACTGATGTGTATGATGTGTAAGGCACTTTCAATATATTTTATTAGAACCGAGAAAAACTTTAAAGCTTCATTTGCCCTTTCTTAAAATTCAATAACTTTTTTAACTTTACCCCTATTAAATACTTTATCTATTTTACAATATAAGTCGTTTTTAAAAGAATGGATTAATCCAAAATATAAGTTTGTTTTAACTGCAATTAATGCTAATTTGTCAATTTTGCCCATATAGTTAATATTTAAACATGGTGTATTGCATTTTTCTCTCTCCTTCAAAACCTTATACAATATGGGTAAAGTTGGAAATTTCTTTGAATTTGAGGCAAATTTAATGAGTTAACTATCATTTCTTAGTTCCAATAAATTAGTTGAAATGACTTATATTGTGGATGGAGGGAGTATATACTTTTCCCTGAGAGTACAAAGTCAACTTTACCTCTAAAACTTTTGCATATTAAGAAAATTAGTTATTTGTAACAATGTTTGTTAATTTTCTAAAATACAATTTTTAATCATGTGTTGGAACTACTCATTGATGGGAACACCTTTAAAATGTGTAATCAATATAGATACTTTGGAAGGAAAAAAAAATTACAAATTTAGGAGATAAGGTGGATTGAGAGGTTTTATAACTAAGACCAACATAAATCTCTTATTTAACTCATATATTTAGGACCTAGAGACAGTATAAAACAAATTATCGATGAGTAGTAACTAGTCCATTTCTAAGTTCAGTATTCAAAATGGAATTGATCACATAATTATACATATAATTATAATTATGTTACTAATGATTAATTAACGCTATTCCATAGTATATATAAGGACTTGAAACTAATCCAATGATTAAAAGAGGGGAAAATCCCTTAAAAAGAATTTTAAAAATGTGAATAGACAAATAGGTGTTATGAATATGCATAATCTCAATAGGTGGTAGTGCCTGATGTGTCTTTTTTAAAATTAAAATGAAATGACACAATTGATCTTCTGATATAATTTGAAAAGAATGAATTGAGAAAGACAATAGTAGCGCGAAGAGGGAAAATTGAAGCTATCGAAAGGAAGTTCCCTTGACAAGTCGATCCTAAGCATAAGCTTTTTCATCTTCGTTTGGGTGAGAGACATTTTTTTTATAGCTAGGTATTTTGGTTGGAGGGAGGTAAATGTTAATGATGGGTGAAGGTCGCAGGAGGTTGTGATGGTACATGATGTGAGTTTGAGGTTTGAGGGTGAAGAGAAAAAAGAGGATGGATTTTGTAGGAAATAGGCTATTTGAAGTTGAGAAACACAAATGTGAATTTGTGAAACATTGAAGTGGGGGTTTAGCTTTGTTTTTCTAAACTGGTGAAACAGAAAAATTGGTGAACTGATACTTCGCTAATTTATTTGTTACAGCGGTATTAACAAAATGGATGGAAATATTAGGTCAAGTAGTGCAAAGGAATTGTTTTGTTATTTTCATGAATATACTGTCATGGCCTTAGTGTTGATATGGAGTTACATACCCCATTATTTTGTAAGTGATGTATAGGATGGAAGAACTATGATATTGTCTACTTGTCATTGAATATGATAATACAATTCTACTGTCATGACCTTGCTGATGTTTAGATAAGAAATTAAAGTTGCGAAAGTACTGAAGCAACTTGTGAAATTTTCATGACAATGTGTAAAAACTTAGTCCTAAATTGACAAACGCTTATTTGAACTTGGGAAAACCAGTTTATTTTCTGGGGAATTTGAATTGCAAGTTGTGAAAGCACTGAAACAACTTGTGAAATTCTCATGAGAACTTGTAAAAATCTAATCCTAACTTGACAACCCTTATTTGAATGTGGGAAACTAATTTAATTTCTAGGGAATTTGGATTGTAAGTTGTGAAAGTATTAAAACAACTTGTGAAATTTTTATGAGAACTTAAGAAAAGTTAATTTGAAATTGACAAACGCTTATTTGAATTTGGAAAAACCCGTTTAATTTATCAGGAATTTGGATTTTGAAAGGATTGAAGCAACTTGTGAAATTCTTATGAGAACTTGCAAAAACCTAATCTTAAATTGGCAAATACTTATTTGAATTTAGGAAAACAAGTTTAATCTCTAGGGAAATTTGGATTGCAAGTTGCAAAAGTACCAAAGCAATTTGTGAACTTTTTATGAGAACTTGTGAAAAGCTAATCCAAAATTGACAAACGCATATTTGAATTTGGGAAAACCAGTTTAATCTCTGGGAAATTTGGATTGCAATTGCAAAAATACTTAATTAACGTATGAAATTCTTATGAAAATTTGTGAAAACCTAATCCTAAATTGACAAACCCTTATTTTAACATGAGAAAGTTAGTTTAATCTCCGGGAAAATTTGAATTGCAAGTTATGAAATTATTTAAAGAACTTGTGAAATTTTTATGAGAACTTGCAAAACCCAAATCCTACCTTAACAAATATTTACCATAACCTGCGAAACACATTTGAGATGTTCGTAAATCACAAATTTTCACAACCGTAGGTGTCCATAAATCTAACAAGGGTTAAAAAATAGTACACTTCCAACATCAAGATACACATAACCATAACAAGTGTTTACATAAGAAGGAAGAAAACCTCTCCTTTCACACTTCTTTCCAGTAACAACTAAAACAAATTAATTTTAACCAAAAAAAAAAAAAACTAAGACAAATTGACGACGTCTTCACACATCCTCTCCCTCACTATCACACCACTATCCCCTCTGTCTTTCTCATCCTCACCCCGCCACTCTCTCTATTTCGTCTTTTTTAACTCATACATATGGACAATGAGTCGACTTTCTGGCAACTTAGCATTGATTACAGTAAACAAAAGGAGTGAGATTGAGCTATGACCTCTTTCACAATATGAAGGGTGACAAACGACAGTGAAAGATCAAACCCATCGAAGAATCATACGCGGATAGGTGACCATAGCATAATTAGTAAGAACATGTAGAATGACTTTTTGGAATGGTTGATTGCTACCTCGACGACCACATAATTGAAGCAATGGTCATTGGCAGAAGAATAAGTGAGAAAATCATAAATATCAGAAAAACCTCGCTTCTTCATCCTCTTTGACAACCTTTCATTCATCACCACATCGATTCCAAAACAACGACTTAGAAAAAAGCTTAGGACTTCAGGAAAAATTTAAGTAGAAAAAAGTAAGAAGGGAAAAATAGAGAGAGAATTGTCAGTGAGACAGTGACGTTGTTCCCTTGCCTTTCTGTTACAGCTCAAAACCTCCATCACAGCTGCTCCACACCCACGGTCTTTTGCTAGGCTGTGCGTGTGCCCACACAGCGCCTTCACCATCTTTGTGATTAGGGACACAAGCCACTAGAAAAAGTTGGATCGAAGACCATGGTTATGTCTGTAATAAATACCAAAGTCAGTTTTTTTTTTTTTTTTTGGAAAAAAGGTCGCTGTAAGAGAGAACTGACAGAGGAGTCGACAATTATAGAGAGAGAATGGACGAAAGCTCCCTAGTTCTGTGAGATGAAGACGATGAACAGTATCCTACTCCCGTTCTCTCTTTCTGGTTCAAATGCGTTTCAAAGAAGAGGATGACTCAACTATGAAGCCGCGCCTTTTTCCTTTTTTCTTTCGTCACTCCTGCGCCTCCTCCTTCCTTTTTTTCTTCCGTCACTCCTGCACCACCTCCTCCTCCTTTTTTTCCATTGCTCATGTGCCTCCTCCTTTTTGTTTCTCCATTGCTCCTGCGCCTTTTGCTTCTGCACGTCTGCTGATGAATTGATAAATGAGAAACTCAGAAGGACGTGATGTTGAATGAGAAGCAAAAGAAGGGAATCGCTTTCACTGCCTATCATAGGCGAGGAAAGCTTTTCTCTCTTGGACCGTCTAGATTAGATCTGGACGATCCATATTTGATTTTTTACTTTATATTTTTTTAAAAAAATTATTTTAATAGATTATTGTTGTGGAATCGGATTCAATAACTGTAATTAATTTGCTAAACGAAGTACAGGTGGATACTGGCGCTGATATGAAATTGGTAGGACAGATTAGGAGATCTGTAAAACGTTTTACTGATGTAGTCTTTGTACATGTGGCTAGAGAAAGGAATTTTTGTGCTGATTCTCTTGCCAATTATAGTTTTATATGCTTGCAGAGGACTGTGTATTTTTTGATACGCCTATGATGTCTGTGATGAGTGCTTTGGACAATGATTGTATGGGTGTTGCCTATCCAAGAGTTTGTGATGTTTCAAGAATAAGATAGGGCTGGTCCATATTCTACCAAAAAAATAATAATAATAATCTTTCAACTAATATTTTTTAAAAAAATGATTTTTTTATTTCAAAAGAAACAATTAAAAAAAAATCAAATTTAGAGCAATGGTACTTTTCCTTCTATAGGCCCTGAAAATGATTCCCAAAAGAAGTAGACTTAGCATGCCTCTTTATGTCTTTTTCATCTCTCAAAAGTAGTGCCTTTTTGTCTTCCTTTTTTTTAAAAAAAAAATTGTGGGATCTAATTAATATTATATTATAAATCCTAGATACTTAGCTCCCTGTTTTAGTTTTGGTTTGATTCCGGTCTAAGCTAGTACCTCAACCTGTTTAGCGACTAATCCAATTTTAATAACCTTATATGAAGATAGTAGAAGAGATCAAATAGGAGGAAGAAAGAAGATTTTGCATTGATAGATGAGAATAATATATATATATATATATATAAAGGGAAATCATTTGTCCAGTGACTGGATGTAGTGTTTTTTCCAGTGAGGTCTGTACGGTGCCGTTTTATCTGATTCACGCAAAAAAGGCGCAATAATAATCAAGCGAAAAACGTCCAAGCTCTATACACTACACCTCTGGATGCGAAAAAATGGACAAAACACCGGTGAGATCATCTTGCAGAATGTTTCTTTTATGCTGCCGTCACTGTGGGGTTTGCTGTTAGATTATCACTGTTGCCTCTGTTTTTGCTGGTTGAAACAGAGTATAAACACACACCGTTCCAACACTCTCAGTCTCACTCTAACTCTTAGTCTCTCGTGCTCACACTCTGCTTCCTCCTTCTCGGCTTTCAGTTTCAGTTGGAACAATGTGGATACTAATATATAATGGACCAACGATCTGGTCTGAGGTGCATGAGAATAGTCCGATGAAAAAGACACCTTGTGAAGGTAACGGCAAATCAAATTTTAGAGAATTAGTTAAGGGCCGAAAGGTTCAGGAGGTGACATTTCCGGCAACTTCACCGGTGTTTTGTCCATTTTTTCGCATCCAGAGGTGTAGTGTATAGCCTTGGACGGACGTTCTTCGCTGGATTATTATTGGGCCTTTTTTTTTTTTGGACAAAGTGCGTGAATCAGATAAAACGGCACCGTTCAGATCTCACTGGAAAAAAACACTACATCTAGTTACTGGACAAATGATTTTCTCATATATAAAAGGGTATTTATGCCTTTTACTTTTGATTTTAAAAAAGGACAAATCAGGTCCTTGGTATTGTGAATATTTAGAATACATTTCTTTCTTTTAGTATTTTTAAAGTTCTTTATATAGGGGATTATCATTTAAAAGAGTTACCCTGATAAAGAAATGAAGATAATTGGGAGGTGCTATTATTTTTCAACAAATTTGAATTGTTTATCGTTCATCTTTTATACTTTCAGCTTTAATAATAGACCTTTTCTTAAAAAAATTGAATATGAGAAATTATTTCTTGTATATTTTGTTATGTAACTTTAAATTTTTGTTAAAAGAAGATTTCTTTTAAAGGACATAAATTATCGTAGTACTACATTCAGTCCTAATTATAGGAATAATTTTGCAGTATAATTTTTACTATAAAAGTGTTCCTATAATTAGGACCGGAGAAAGTATTAATTTCCTATCAAAGGAATCCATGTTAATTACCATAATAGTACTACTCTCTTATATTATATACTATAAGACATAGTTGATTTTTTTGGAGATATTAAAAAATTAATTAAATTATTTTAAAATATTTAATATTTGTTATTTTCTCTACAAACTATTTTTCCTAACTTATAAATTAATATATAATGTAAGAATACATAATGTATAATATGATTAAGTAATTTATTTAATCTTTCTAAAAAATTAATTATATTTTATATTTAGGATAAAAAGAATACTACTATTTTAAATATATGACATAATTTCTAGTGCAATTTACACTATAAACCATATGATATACTCCCTCTAGTCTTTATTATAAGGTATCAACAAAAAATTTTCACAAACCAATAAAAAGAATTAAAGTCAATAAAGTTATCCTAAAATTGAAGTAACTTACAATATTAACTTACAATATTACCCCTACTAATTGTATTAAATTTTAATATTATATTAATTAATACTCTCATTCACTACCCTTATTAATTAAGGGTATACATAAAAAAATAATGAATACTCTTTGAAAATAAGTAAGTACTATACTCCTTCTGGTCCTTATTATAAGGCACCAACTAACTTTTCTCACAAACCAATAAAAATAGTTAAAGTCAATAAAATTGCCCTACAATTTAAGTAACTTCTAATATTATCCCTACTAATTATACTAAACTCTAATATTATATTAATTATTACTCTCACCCACTACCCTCATTAATTAGGGGCAAACATGGAAACAAATAATTAATGTTCATTGGGAACAAGCAAGTGCCTTATAAAAAAGATCAAATAAACTTGCTAGTTGGTGTCTTATAATAAGGACCGGAGGAAGTATTTTGTAAAAAGAATTAAATATACTTTCTAATTGATACAGAATTTAAAACAGGTATTACAACCTTTTTACGTGGTTTGATGTTTGGGTTCATTTGACCAAAAAAAAATGTTTGGGTTCAAGAAATCTAGTAATTACTAATTTTAAGGCTATTCACTGTTCAGAGAGTTCTGATATGATCCCCAGAAAGATAAATCACAAGGGTTGGGTGAAAATGGCAGCAAGTAACGTATGTAATTGGCTAGCAGTTGAAGAGGGGTCTCACTTTTTCAGAGATGGGACTCAGGCGAGTTTGCGTGAAGGTACATTATTATATGGAGACACTGACAATGCAGATGATCAGAGAGAACAAAAAAAAGCGAAGCTCAAGTTTAACTGCTTTTGGGCATTTCAAGAATCTTTCTGTGGTACGTTGTTGTTTGATGTAGCAGAAGACTTTGATTCTGTGTCGTGTCGTGTGTCTAATCTTACACTGCACGCCTTTCCAGATGCATGCTATTCTCATTTATTAACCACAGTTTTTGTTTCAGAAAACCAAAAATACGTCACTCTGTATCTGTCCAAATACTGTTTTTGGATTTTGATTTTCGTAGGAAGGAGTGATCACATAAATGAATGCTACTCCCTCCGGTCCTAATTATAAGGCATAGTTGACTTTTTTGGAGAAATTAAGGAAGCTAATTAAATTAACTTAGAGTATTTTTCTTTTTCTTTTTTTCTTCAAAGTAATTAGTTTAACTCATATACTAATATATAATTTAAAGATATACAACATATAAAATGATTAAGTAACTTATTTAGCTTCCTTAATCTCTCCAAACAAAGTCAACTATGCCTTATAATTAGACCGGAGGTAGTAGTATTTTCATAAAACCTTTGGACTTGGCGTTCCTCCGATCCCATTAAGGTCTTTCGACCAAAAAAAAAAAAAGATCCCATTAAGGTCCGCTGCCCTTTTTTTTTTTTTTTTTTTTTTACTGCATCGTTTCAGGACAAAATAGTGCAGCTGTGCTTTTTTTAATAAATAAATAAATATTTCAGAGTATTGATAAGTACTAAAAAGATACTTTAAGACACTGACCGATTATGATCTTGAAAAATTATTTCAGGATCTTAAAAAAATCCTAAAGCATATTTTAGTATCAATCAGTACCTTGAAATATTTTTTCAAGATCCTAATAGAATTTTTTAAGATCATAAAGTATTCTTTTAGTACCCATTAGTATCATGAACTATCCTTTTAGTACTATCCAATACCTTGAAATATTTTTTCAAGATCATGATGAAGTATTTTTTCAGTACCAATCAGTATCCTAAAATATATTTTTAGTATCCATCAGGATTCTAAAATATTAATAATAATTAAAAAAAAAAGACAACGACACAGTATTGGAGAAAAGGAGAGCAAAGGACCTTAATGGCATCGGAGGAAAGCCAGGAGAAAAACGTTTACATATTTTAGGCAAACAGTTTAATTATTTTTTATGCCTTTTCTGTTAAGCATTGTAAAAATCAATCTAAAGAAATGTTAAAAAGAATCTTAAATATCGTGTAAATTTTTTAGCTTAATGTGTAATTCAACTTGATTTTTTTGTTGTAAAATTTATTTTTGATTCAATATTTTAAAAACTTTCATATAAATGTTATCAGACTCATTATCTAAATGTTGTTGAATTTATATATAAACAAAAAGGAGAAAAAGTATACTATTATATTATAAGAGTAGCTTAAAAATTTTAAAATTTTATATATAAACTCTAATTAAATTCAAAAAATTGATTAAAAAAATTAAATAAATCGATACACACTCCTGGCTAGTGTGTGTCACATCATGATTCCCTTCTTCATTTCACTCATAATTTGAGTGCAAAAGTTTTCAAATTCCCAGTTTTTATGCAATTCCACTACTCAGATTTTGCTTGTATACCTGTAGATACACTTGCAATGAACCCTAACGGAACAATTACCAATGGCATTGAAGTTGCAATAGTAATTTTCCAGTACACAATATGTAATGAATGGTTTATTGAAGGGGGCATGCTAATCCCCACCAATAACAGCAACATCTATTTCAGCTATTCAGATACGCCTAGGAGTTTTTGGAGGCTCTATAACTCATACAAAAGGTATTACTCTGTGAAGTTCAATTAATTTGCAACCAACATATCACCCCTATTTCATTCCTTCTACTTTGACTTCCATGGCTCCAGATTCATGGAACCAGAAGCAATAGGTTAAATGCCACCCAACAAAAGCACTTTTTTTTCCTTCTCTTTTGAACTACTAGTGATAGCCAAAGATAAAATCACATCTAGAAACTCAACGTTTGTTACTGTCCAAACTCAAAAGTTGATTGGCTATGCTTATTGTGATGGAAGAAACTCGACTAGGATTTCTCAGTCGCGAAACTCATCCATGAACTTTTGGTGGAACTCCGTCAAGCCGTTGACAATTGCAGGAATCTTGTCTTCTTGAGGCAGAATTGTGCACCTAAAGTGCCAGGTCCCAGGAACCTAACATGACAGCATCACAATCCAAAATTAAGTTGATAATTCCCAGAGAAAAAGATTACTTCGGTGTTTTTCTGAAATGTTTGTTATATCAACTCATGAAATAAAATTATGGGATAGATCAAACATTTTTAAATGAGTCAATAATATGATGTTGAATATTAAGACATATCCGCATGTTATGTTTTCCAAAATTTGTAGGTATATCTTTTCAAATTTGAGCCATTTACAATCCGCAAATCCCTTTTCAACTTCCAAAATCAGAAACTAACACTTAAAACCTTGGTTATTTAACAATTAAAAGAAAGCAACTCTAAATTTCAAAATTCCCTAATGCTATAATGGATGAAAAGTTTAGGGGCAATTTCTAATATTTAAAGGTGAGGGAGGTTGTTCAGAAATAACCGTAATTAAAAGGATATGTTTGTAGTTTTCTGCTTGGGAAGCTATAGCAAAGCCTTGTCAATTGTGAGATAAGCGGCAAAACAAATTGGTTATAACAAACAACCAGTTTTATTGATCAATCAGAACATAAATCACACGCAACTGGGCAGAGACGGGTTTAGTTTTACTATAATAAATCAATAAAAACTAACCTGTCGAAAACCAGAACCAGGGACAACAACAACTCCAGTGGCATTAAGGAGGCGTTGACAGTAGAAAGCATCAGGAGCTTTTTTAGCAGCCTCTGCGGCTTTGATTGCCTTTTCAGGGAGGTGAATACGGGGAAATAGATACATTGCCCCTTCTGCTTTGTTGCATGTCACACCCTCTAGTTTGTTGAATGCTTCTTCCAGTGTCTGAGTCAAGAACATAAATCAAAAAGATTGAACCAACAAAAATGAGTAAGCAGACCAGGGAAACAAAGAATAAAAGGGGGTTGGCGGCAGTCACTTTGCAGTGTGGGACACTCCCTTCAATATGATGTTTGCACAGGAGATTTTGTGAGATTGAGAAAGAAAGGAATCTTGGAAATTGTTTGGAATATTATTCTTTTGACATGATTAATATACAATCATCCAATCATCAAACAGAATTAGTAAACTAAGTTCTTTGTTGGGTAACTGACCTTTGCACGCCTAGCAAGAGAAGATAGAATTCCATCTCTCTCAGCAATATACGACTCATATGACTCATCTCCAACCTGCAGCCATCCATTGAAATTCACTGAATGTCATATGGGAAATGCATTGATGCTAGCGATAGAATATTTGGAATTTCATGCCCACGTTCTCAAAACAAAATGATTGTATCGTAAAAAATTTGGAATTTCATTGTTGACTGTAAATACAAATGGGATCTGCCACTATTGACATGCCTTCCTAATTCACAGATTCAACTTGCTGATCGATCTTTGGGCCAAAAAAAAAAAAAACTTGCTGATCGATCTAATGTGTATCTAAATGGTACTCAGGTTGAATTGTCTTCAAACAAGCTAAAGGCATAAAAAATTTGCTGAAACGTGATTGAAAACAATGCAGAACATTCTAGAGTAAGTATAACAGCTTTGCTTCCAATCAACCTTTTGCTCACTATACTAAAATCCTAATTTATAAGCCATGTCGTAGTCCACCACAAAATATAAAAGGGCCAAAAGAATACAAAAATAACGCTTAAACCAAAATGGGTTAGTTCTACTGACTAGAGTTCAGAGTTTTTCTATGAAAATATAAATCATCAGTAGCAACTGCTCTTAAGTTTTAAGTTATCTTTTAATCTCTTCCTCAAAAGTTATTTCAAATCCAAAGTTGGAGCTCTTGTACAAATTGTATCTAGATTAAGATACAAAAAAAGATGAAGATGTTGAGATAGATGTATGGGCACATAAGATAAGATTTGTTATAACTATATACAAGGAAGGGTTGGCATGGGATCCACTGAGGAGAAATGATAGAAAACCGTTTAAAGTGGTTTGGACATGTACAAAGAATGCTGTTGGAGGCACCGGTGAAAAAAAATAGAGCAGACGATATTGGGTCCTATTAAGGGGGATATAGAAAGACCAAAGAGAACACTTAATGAAGTTATTGAACGGATTTTTTATTTAATGATTTATCCAAATATTTGGTTTTTGACAAAGCATAGCAATTCATGTAGCCACCTTATTGTTGTTGAAGGGACAATTGATTTGACTTTAAAGAGGCAGAGAAGTAACCTTGGGAGGGCTCATGACCAAGCTAGCAAGAATTTGACCTGAGATGTTTGAACAAAGATTCACAGAGGCCACCTTGTATATCTGTTCCCTCACATCTGCAGAAAACCCAGTCACCTCCATATAACCTCCTCGTTTCCCACACTCTCCATAATAGCCTGAAACCAAAGAGAAAGACATTCTAGATTAGTATAGATCCTATTGCAATCATTGTCTGTCTATACTTTCCTTTTGTTATGATAAATGATTTCTTTCACCAATTTACCTTTGGAAACTGATTGGAAAGACACCAAGGATATATCATCCTCACCATAGCCCATAGACCGAGATACCTTCTTGAAAGAATGAAATTTTTTCTCAGGAACATAAACATTCTCTTGATACACCTGCAAAATGATAGAGGTTTCAATAAAGGTGTCATGCACTTTTAACAATGTATGAAATTCTCAAAACAAAAATCCAGTTACCTCATCGGCCAAGAGAACCAAACCTTCTTCCTTGCAAAATTTCACAACATCCCGCTGGTTTTCCTCAGAAAGAACCTAGAAGGCATGACAGAAAATCCATGTTCTAGTATTTAGCATGCTCAGCTTCAAGCCTTAAATACTCTATTGTATTACAGTCACTAATTTCACTGCAATTCACCTGCCCAGTTGGGTTGCCTGGATTTATAACAGCCAAAGCTCTGACATTGATACCCTTGGACTTGGCAGTCTCCAACTGGTTCTTGAGCTCAGGAATTTCCAAACCCCAACCCGTTGCTTCATTGAGATAATAAGGTACCTTCAAAAGAATAATGGCAAATTTATCCATTGATACTAACTAAGAAATCATAACAAAATATATTTACATCATTATTTTTTTCAATTTGAAGGTATCCCTAGCCATTCAAACACGCACGGGAGATTTTTTTCTTATTGACTTGTTCAAAGATGACCTATATAAACTGAATATCATTGCTCATAAAAAGAGATTAAATGTCTAGCAAAGCTATATAACCCTTTCAAATCAATGCAGCGGAACACATGAAAATATTAGTCTAATTTAAAATATGTATTCATCTCGTATGTGTAAAGACCGACCAGAGTGCCACCATGAAGGGCAATTGAAGCTGAGTAGAGAGGGTACTGAGGGATCGGGCACAAAATACCATCTTTTTCTGATCTTAAGAGTAACTGCATCATCATATGGACCTGGCAAAATAGAAAAGATAATCAACTTATTCAGATTGGAAATAAAGTCAGGCCATAGTGCTGGCATCTAAATCTAGGGAAACATGGGCCGTGATAAAATCTCTGCCATGCATCAAAACCCTCACTAAATGAGGGATCCAAAACCCCATTATCCAAGTCCACTAAGAAAACAATTCAGGAAAAATTCAAAGTGGAGTTACCGCTGGGCTTGCACCGTCAGTCAAGAAGATGTCGTTGGGATCAGCAGGAAAACCATCACGAGCTTCAATCCCGGCAGCAATTGTATCACGTAAACCCTTGATACCCTGATATGAGAACAAAATTTTGATATTTATTCCATGTATATCAACCTAATGCAAGGAAATCTAGAGCAGATAGTGTAATCACAACCTGACTATGACTATAGGCACCAGTAGCTCTCCCAGGGATCTGATCTAGAATCTGCCAAGCTCGCTCTATGGCATCAGCACTGAAAAATATGTCCAAAGATCAACTATCAAGGCAAAAATACCAAGAAAGGCATGAAAGAAAATTATCAAAAATCCACTGCACAGAAAATTCATTGAATCAAAACTTAAGTGGCGAAAGAAGATTTTTTTTTTCCCCCCTCACAGGGTAAAACGCACCATTATAAAAACGGATTAACAAAGTAAGATCCACTCAAATTAAATTAAAGGCCCGTAACTTTAACTTCTTATTCTGGACTCTGTCTCTATGAACATGTACATGGACAAAAGCCAAGCAATCATATGAAATCCATAGAGAAAATAATATTACTGCACTTTACTAATTTTAGCGTGGCAATATTTGAATTGTAATGAAATATTCACGCTTTAATAGTCTGGTTTCATTTACATAAGGGTAAAACGGCCAAGTGACAGATTAATAAATTATAACATTGAGAATATTAAATCTACCAGCTTGTTAATTACCTGAACAAACCCTGTGTTTCACTTTTGTCCAAAATGGCTGGATGGTCGCATAATGCAAGAACCTATAATTGATATTGGATTGTCATAAGGAGGATTTCTTTAACAGTATGAACACCACAGCATTTGACCATAAAAATAACAACAAACCAACCTCCCGGAAGAAAGTTATTGGCTGCTGGCCAAGAGACTGAGGATTACCAATGTTGCAGTAAATTATCTATTTCCAGACAATAGACAAGTCAGAAAAGGCAGAAAAAATAACTGAAGTAGAAGCACAGAAGAGCACGGAAGTATATAATTCAGCATACACAGAGTGGTGAGAAGAATTTTATGCATAGCCTATAACCTTCAATTTTTCAAGGTGAAAGGCTACGAAAAATATGTGAAATATTTTTCTCTCATCATTCCTAAAAGAACTTAGGCAGAAATGATGAAAATCTATCATGCAGAACAGACTCATTTAATTGGCCAGTTTCACAAGGCTAAATACCAGTGAAAGTTTCCATTACAAATCATAGTTTCAGCAAAATTAAAGGGAAAAACTTAACAAGTGGATTGTAAGCTATAGCGATAGACAGGGCTGGGTTAAAAGCTTAATTATCTTGCTGCACATTTTGGTCCGCATCAATAATCACCAACTGAAATATTTGTACTTTAAAATAAGATATCAAGCAGAAACGGTACCTCATTAAATGGATGAGAGCCTGAACTAGCCTGCAATTCTTGTTGCAATTTCTGCAGCATTCAGGCAGGGAAAGGTATCAGTGAAGCCATTCATAATGTATTTTTCAAGATAAAAAAACCTGACCAGAAACCTGATAGCATCAAATACAGCTTTATCTGTCAAGCTATAGCGTCAAAAAAGGTATTAGTATTAATCCCAGGGTCAGTGTTGAAAGAGCATTAAAGCTGTGTATTGGCAGTAAAGGATCTAAAACGTTCCAATCGATGTTTACCAAGACAAAAATAACTTTCCAATGAAAGACTTTAATCAATCCTTTCAAGATGTACAGCCAGATGGCAGTACCTGGGCCAGGGTGACGATTTCTCCTCGAACAGCATACTCACATTCCAGAACCTGCAAGAAAAGAAAAAGACGGTTTCAAGCAAGCACGAGTAGAATACATACTGGTGATAACATGACCAACAAAGGATCCTTCAGGGAAGATGAAGCACTGAATGGGATAATCGCCAACATTGAAACCAGATGGTAATGAAAGTTGAATATCACTCCAAGTAATCAGATGTAAAATACATAATAGATCAAAGTACAAGAGAAAGGAGCTATTACTCGTCATCAGTCTCTCCAAGTAGAGACAACTAACAGAAGCTGAACAAAAGTTAGTTCTTAAAGACAACTTGAGAGAACTGAAAGGGATTTTAAAAAAAGTCAAACCTTAGCTTTAGATCTCACATGTCAAATAATATAGAGAACTCGATAATCCGTGACGCTTAATATATGATAAATGATACCCAAAAAGGAAAAAGGTTATCTTATTGACCGAAGAGACACATTTAAACAATCTGCATCGACGGCAATGAACTTCATTGCAACCCCAAAAACAAGAGGACCTCGGTAATCAAAAATCAATATCATCCACGCAGAGAGATGCAAATCACACAGTTCCAAGCTCGCAAATAGAGAAGACGAAGAAGAGAACGAACATACTTTGGGATTAAGGTTGTGCAAAGTAACAGGGAATGATGAATCGGAAGGATAAGAAGCCATGGCAGAAGAATGGAAAGCAAGAGCAGGAGGAAGAGGGGAAAGTAGACGGGGTTGAGGACGATGCTGCAATTGCAAAGAGCGGCTCAAAATGCTCCTGACCCTGTCCACAACGAATTTCCGCATCGTATATAAAAGGGGAATTTATGATGTGATATTTCGTGGCATTAAGAGATTTTTGGACACGAAACACAATCTCAGGGAAAAGAAAAGCCTTGATTTCCAGTCGCCCACAGTATATGAACTTGAATCTATGACTCGACCAACCTCCGCCTCCCGCTGCTGCTACTTTTCTTGCGCCCCTGGTTACCTTTTTTACTCTTTTACTTAATTTAAGAAAAATTAATTAAATTATTTTAAAATATTTATATTTATTGTTTTTTTCCTAAACTATATTGACTAATGGATTTGGCTTGGGTCCTATACCCCTTACCATCCTTTCCCTCCTTTTTTCTTTTTAACCGTTGGATTAAAATCTCAACGGTAGATTTATTATCATTTTTTACCATCGTTTTCCCTCATTTTCTCTTATAATACTCCCTCCGGTTTTAATTATAAGACATAGTTGACTTTTTTGGAGAAATTAAGGAAGTTAATTAAATTACCTTAGAGTATTTTTCTTTCTATTTTTTTCTTCAAAATAATTAGTTTGATTAATAAACTAATATATAATCTAAAGATACACAATATATAAAATAATTAAGTAACTTATTTAACTTCCTTAATCTCTCCAAACAAAGTCAACTATGTCTTATAATTAGGACCGGAGGTAGTAATATTTTTATCATATAGTAAATCTCAACTGTTGGAATCTTAATCCAACGGCCAAAAAAGGAAAAAGGAGGGAAAATGATGGTAAGAGATATAGGACCTAAGTCAAATCCTCGATTATTGGATTTGATAAACAACATATGATATCATTAAGTAATTTATTTAGCTTTTTTATTCTTTTAAAAAAGTTAACTTTATCTTATAATTAGAACCACAAAGAGTGTTTTTTAAAACACCCTAAAAAAATATTGACAAATATAAAAATTATATCTTATATTAAGAACCGAGGATTTGTTTTTCCCTCCAGTAACTCATTGGTTTTCAGAATTCAGGAAAAATTACATTTAATGGCCTAAGTTTTATCAATCATCAGTCTATCCAGATTAAAATTTATACAATTAAGTTCAATTATTCACATGTTATAAATATTATTTTTATATATATTAAAAAAAAGAGAAAAATGCATCATAATCCTTTAATTTAATAAAATAAGTTTTTTTTAAAAAAGACTCTAGTTTAACACTAATAATTTCATTAACAAGAAAATGGTGACGTCTTAAATTTAAATGCTAACAAGTACTACCTCCGGTCCTAATTATAAGAGCTAGTTGACTTTCTTTTGAAAAATTAAGGAAACTAAATAAGTTACTTAATCGTTTGATATGTTAAATATTTTTAGATTATATATTAATTTATTAGTCAAATTAATAACTTTGAAGAAAAAAATAAAAATAAAGATACTTTAAAATAATTTAATTAGCTTCCTTAATCTCTCCAAAAAAGTCAACTAACTCTTATAGTTAGGACCGAAGGGAGTAATATAATAACTAATTAATTTAAAATATTCTTAAACTAGCTACTTCTCCATGGTCTCTAATGTGACCTAACTGTGGAGTTGACATTTGTTTGAAACCTATTTTATATGTTAGATCAAAATTTGTTAAATTAACTCTATTGATATTCCCTCAACAATAATTAAAATAAGAGAATGAGAAAATAAATTAAGAAAGATAATTATGATGTTTTAAAAAAATATCACAAAATAACTTGATTGACATTCTTCATATACTCAAATTAATTAATTAGGTATTATATTAAGTATCAAAGAGTATAAGAAAATATGCTACAATGTCAATTTAATCCATTTGAATTATTTCGAAAAATCTTACTTTTATTCTGAATTTTATCAAATAAGGCATGAGGCATGAGCTCATGCATTACGTAAACATTGGGGGTGAGTGGTTCATAAATAGGTTGGCTGTTTTCATATTCATATATTCATCGATGAGGGGTCACTAATAATTTGACAATTCATAATTCATGTTTTTTTTTTAACAGAATTCATAATTCATGTTAACTTCCAATGGAAATTTAATAGATATTTCAGTGGACAGGAAAAAAGTGCTCCATAGCCCATATATAAAAATAAAATGACTGTAAAGTTGAAAAAGATTAAATATCGTTTTTTTTAAATATTATTTAAGAAAAATTATTAAACATTTAAACAAATTAACCTTTAGCAAAGCCATACCGATACAATCTGGCCATCGAGTCAAGCAGTGGGTATTGGGTCGCTTTCCAATTAACAAATCCATACTCCATACCATTGAAGACAGCAGATAGTGACATAGCTGGTGGTATTGAGATGCCTTATATCTCTCCTCAGGTCCCGTGTTCGAATCCCATCTCCCCTCATCTTATAAAAAAAAAAAAAAAAATCCATACTCCCTACTATTCCTTTTAGTCATATATATTATGTTTTACATAATGGTTTTGTTTTCATCTTTTAAATTTTCTTATATTTTTATAGGTTTAGAATATTTATTTTTTTAAAAAAATTTCCAATATTGAATATTCCTGGTCCGCCCAAAAAATGGTTTTCCAAAACTAGGGTGATCAAATAATAATTAAGGGAAAAACACTTCTCATGTTATAGGAGAATTGTTTTCTCATGTTATACACACATAAAATGGTGGGACCCACTATACATAGCATTATATGTATATGTGGGTTCCACCATTTTATGTGTGTGTAAGAATCTTCTTTTTCTCATGCAACATGAAAAAATTAAACCTCAATAATTAATTCACTTATAGGGTTTCTTTGTCGGCAAGTCTATTATTTATATACGGAGTTTGCCCAATAAAGGCACAATTAATTGTCCATCAAAGGCAAATTATTATTATTATTATTATTATTATTATATAAAAGGAGTTTGGATTTACTAAACTACTTTGGTCCTGATTATAAGATACCAACTAACCATTGTATTTGGTCTTTTTTATAAGGCACTTGCTTGTTTTCAAAATGCATTAATCTTTTTCTTATGTATGCCTATAATTAATAAGAGTAGTGGATAAAAGTAATAATTAATATAATATTAGAGTTTATTGCAATTAGTAGGGGTAATATTAAAAGTTACTTAAATTATAGGACAACTTTATTGACTTTAATTATTTTTATTGATTTATGAAACTTATTAGTTGGTGCTTTATAATAAAAATTAAAGAGTGTAATATATATAAATATATACACACACAGAGTTTGGATTTACTATTAAAAATTTATGAAACTGTGAAAAATGATTATGACTTTTAATATCCAAATTAGAAATATCGGATAACCGACCAATTGAAAACCTGTGGAAAAGTTGATTCCGTTCATTTGGATAGGGACCATAGCAGTGAAAATGTGGATTTTACCTGAAAATGGAAGAAGAATGAAAAATCGTAAAAACTTAAAAGTATTTAGAAAATTAGTAAAATCGTTTTAATAAAAAAAAATCGTACAAACGTAAAATCAGTGATAAATCGAGTTTTTAACTAGGGATGATTACAGAATGGCCATATACATACCAAATTATTTTTTACTTTAAGATTACAAAATATTATAAAGAAAATGTTTGAAATGCCCCTTGCCATCTATCAGCGGTCAGTACCGATTAGCGACAACATGGGTTCACACTCATCGTTTTAATTTTGGGATGAGGACTATTTTTTTTTTTAATGTGGATTAAATTGTATAGTGAATATTTTTTATATTAAGTATTTTAAATTAATTAGTTTCTAGTCCTACATTCAAAAATATTTTTCCTAAATATTAGTATTCTAAAATATTTTTCTAGTAACACTGAAATATTTTTTCAACATCCTATATCTTCACAAATTAATTTTTAGTTCATGAAGTATTTTTTTTAAGAAAAAATATAAAAACCCCTTGGAAATGAGCACTATATACTCATCTCTTGGATAAGTATAGAATGTGGATTTGGACAAAAGGTAACCACAGATGGTGGATGGTATTGACTAGGAGCAAGGCATTTTAGACTTTCACTTCATCAACCTTCATATTTCCCTTTCATTGAACAGACGTGGATGACATGAATTCTTAAGAATTTTGAGAGGGACTGCTTTTTATCTTTTTATATGAACTCAATTCACTAAGTTTTCATTATGAGTAGTTTTCCAATACATATAATTAAAGCAGTATTTTAATAAACCAACACGTATTTTTTTTATAAATAAATAATTTTATTATTTGTTTTAATATTTGAGAATTAGTAATTAGCTCTAACAGAGTAGTAGTAATACAGATGAGGTAAATGATGGATGATAAAGTAACCAAACGCACAAACTAAATATTGTGGAAAATTTTTACATTAACCAAAGGGTGGCTCACAACTTTGACATTCAATTTACAATCTGAATCTCTGCCTTGGTTAAGGCGCTGAGGGAGGCATCCTAGGGGTCTAGGAAGCAGTGGTAACGTTGGTAGAAATGTAAGCATGTGTATTCTCTGGCCAGTATCTCCTGTGGACTGGGCTCCAAATGCCCTGCCCTTGGACTGTGTATGAACCCAACCCTATCCTAAAATTTTTTTATATATATATATATAAATTTACAATCTGAATAAACTGTATCATTAAGAACAAATATTTTTACTCCTTCCCAGTGTATCAAACAAAAACAATACAGTTGGAGTATTTAATGAAGGAGTCGAAAAAAAAAACAAGTGAGTGGTGAAGAACAATTATAACGAGGATTGAAACTCCACGCCTGTATCAGGCAGCCACTGGCTCGCTTGGATAAATGACCCAACCGAGAACTTCCTAGCCTCATCTTCCGAGAGGTTCGGCTTATAACCGGCCCATCTAACCCTCTGGGTCACATTTGAGCCTGGCCCAGTATTCTGATACTCAGCATAAAATATAGTGCTGGGAGCCTCCACATCAGTGGACCATTCGGTCCATCCCATCGGGTCCAAGAAAGGCCCAATCTCAGACTTCATTATAACGGTGGTAGAGTAATTTTTCCAAGGCCTTCCAAGGTATGTGGAAGCAGTGAGATTATCAAGCGCAGAAATTGAAGAGTCGTGGATTACAATGCCAGTGTTCTGATTTGGATCGGTCTTTCCCTGAGCTGTGACGGTGTTGAACTGGCCGGGAAGTGGCTCTCTGGGTATGATGGTGCAGTTCTGGAAAACTGAAGCTGCGTTGCCGAATATGAAGTCGATGGTGCCGGTGATGTCACATTCCCGGTAGAACTGACGGTTAGAATGGGCGTAGAGGGTGTCCTGGAAGGCATCGAAGGAGCATCGGTAGAACACCGACTTGTCGGAACCTGATCGCATAGCCACCGCTTGTTGTTTGGCCGGCCCTGCATTGTTGACGAATCCGATGTCTTTGGCTATGAATCCCTTCCCGCTTACAGCTGCAAATATTCAGATTGAACGCAATAAGCACATCAAGCACACTTGATATTATAACATTGATTATATTCTTAACTAAATATAGGGAATACTATAACCTTTTAAATTTTTTTTCCTGTTATTTCAAACCATCCTGCGATTTTCCCCTAATATTTTCCACTAGGACTATCGTGTGTGCTTCTAATCAATCAAGAAGCAACTCATTATTTCAATATTTCCAACATATTCATGAAAAAATTAAAAGAGGATTTGTTATTTCTTACCGAAAGTGGCAGTGTCAAAAGTGGGTGCGCCGTCGACACTATTCCGCCTGCCGGAGATTACGGTTTTGTTTTTCCCGTCTCCGATAATCATCACATTCCACATGTCCTTCTTCAATTCTACATTTTCCACGTAAACACCTTCCTTCACATAAATCACAAATCTACTCTCACTCTTCTCCTTCACGGCCGCCACCGCCTCATTGATCGTCCTATACTGTCCAGTTCCGTCCTTCGCCACCACTGCATCTGCCATCGTCGTTCTGTTCGCCTCTTGCTGCAGCAGCCTCCGCTCTGTCGGGCCAACCCACTCGGGATAGCCCGTCCCGAGTAGCCTCCGATGGAGCGGGAGGTGAACCTTCGCAAGCACCCGAAGAATCTTCCTAACAATGGCCAAACTATTACTCGAAGATTCTGTAGAGTTCTCCATAGCGGTTCTCATATCACGAAGAATCTCTTGAGCATCTGTGGAATTCAATTCCTCAATGGCGTCCAAACAAGTCTCCTGATCCGTAACCGTGGCGCTTAGCCACGTCCTAAGGTCGTCGATCTTTGCCGGCGTTAGAATCGCCTCGCCTCCTCCAAGTTCCAGCGATGAAATCGAGTCGTTGAGCCGATCCGCTGCATCTTCTAGAACATTTCCACAGACATCAAGGGCCGTCTTTATACTTTGGTCCTTTACACTGCCTCTGAGCTTGGCAAGGTAGGCCGCGAGCTTCGAGAGCTCGTCAATGGCGACGCGCAGAGAGAACATGAAGAGCATTTCGGGGTCAGTGGTGTTGAAGTAACTAGGATGGGAGGAGATGCCGGAGATGCACGAGTTAGGGTAGCGAGTGACGTTGCAGACGGCTTTGATTGAGGCGGCCGGAGTTAACTCAAGAGAAGAAGGGGCAGAGTAAGAGGATGGGGTGTCATGCGCGTGGATGAGGGTTCCGGCGATGGTGGCGACGACCACGACGCTGAGAACTATGGAGGAGAGGATGAGGATGATCATGCGCTTACGTGTCTTGTGACGAAAGAGTTGATTCTCGGCTTCGTCTAGCTCACCGGAACGGCTGAATGAGTTCCCAGAATGCATCGCCATTATGAAATTATTTTCTTCTGGTTTTGGATGGCAATCGTTTTGGGATTGGTTGCATATTAATATAAATACGGTGAAGAAGATGATGACAATGCCGGCATGCGTGCCTCTGGTTTTGTTGTGCATTTAGTTTTTATTTAACAAGTACCGTAACAACTATAGAAAAATAGCCAGAAAAGAGCGTCTTTCATTTCTTGAATTGTTCTCAATTTTAATTTGTTATAAGTTTGCGTTTATTAAAATAACTAATGAGTTAGCTTATGCTTAAACTGAATTCATGTGCTCTACATTCTATTAATAACAATAAAGGTTTAATTTTTATAGAGGAAAATTCTATATAAAGACAGTTAAATTACCCAAATTTTAATTTGCGTGATTGAACTTAACAAATTATATATCAGGTTATACGTCATAATTAGAGTTTAAAAATTTGGGTCAAATTACCTCCATATCCCTTAATTATTTAAATAACAAAATTGAAAACATAACCCTCTGATCTCCTGCCACCCAGGTCCTTCTTCCTCCATAAATTGACCAAACATACTAAAGGAAGGAGCAACGTTCATGGAATGATTGTGCACAAACTAACAGCCAATAACGGTCGTGTGTGTAGCGATCTAATATTATTTTGGGTGTCTCCCAGTTTAGAATTGACTAAAACAAACTTGCCATAAAATTGTATAAGATTTCAACTTTTCAAAATAGTTTTGTTTTAAAACAAAAAGTAATTGGTCTAAATTATCGCCAGAGAGGCAAGTATATGTATTTTTATTATTGTAATGCGTGTGTGCACATTAACGGTTAAATTATCATCAAGTATAAGAGCCCGTTTGGCCTAGCTTATTTTTAGCTTTTAAGCTACTTTTAAGCAAAAGCTAAAAAAAAGAGCTTATTTTAAAAAGCTAAAAGCTGTTTGGTGCTTATAAAAATTTTTCAACTTAAAAGTTGAAATTTAAAATAAGCTGTTTGACAAAAATTCTGTCATAAGTACTTTTTCTAATAAAAATTAATTTAAAAGGTATATTATAAAATATACCGTGGTGGCTGAGGTGGTGGTGGCGGGCCGGCGGCGGCAGTGGTGGTGGTCAGCCGGCAGGCGGTGGTGGTGGTGGTCGGCCGGCGGTGGTGGTGGCCGGCCGGCGGTGGTGGTGGCCGGCCGGCGGAGGTGGTGGTGGCCGGCCGGCTGGCGGTGGAGGTGGTGGTGGCCGGCCGGCGGTGGAGGTGGTGGCAGGCCGGCGGTGGTGGTGGCAGGCCGGCGGTGGTGGTGGCCGGCCGGCCGGCGGTGGAGGTGGTGGCCGGTCGGCGGTGGTAGTGGTCGGGCGGTGGTGGTGGGCAGCCTGCGGTGGTGGTGGCCGGCCGGTGGAGGTGGTGGTCGGCCGGCGGTGGCGGCCGGCAGACTGGCGGAGGAGGTGGCCGGCCGGCGGTGGTGGTGGCCGACCGCAGAGGTGGTGGCCAGTCGACGGAGGTGGTGGCCGGCCGATGGAGGTGGTGGCCGGCCGATGGAGGTGGTGGCCGGCCGGCGGTGGTGGTGGCCGGCTGGTGGTGGTGGTGGTCGGCCGACAGTGGTGGTATTTATCTGGAATTTTCCCTTGAAAAAATAGAGCTTAAAATAAGCTCCTCTTACCAGCTTTTTTTTTAAGAGTTTTTTTCTTCATTGTAAAATAAGCTCTTATAATATAAGAGCTTATTTTAAATTCTGTTTGGCCTAGCTTTTACTTATAAGCATAAGATAAGCTGAAAATAAGCTAGGCCAAACGGGCACTAAGTATTGTTTTCCCTAAAAGACAAGTACATGTATATATATTATATCTTCAGTCTTGAGACGCAAATATGAAACATGTATTTATCTAATTTGATTAAATTAAGAAAATTAATTAAATTGATTAATATAATATGCATTTTCTAAAACATCATTGCTGGTTACTTTCGTTAATTATCTCTTTCTCTCTCCTCCTTGAGATTATTGTTGAGAGAGCATAAAAAGGATAAATTGATAAATATGAAAACTTTATATTATATTTAGGATGAAAATCAACTTTCCAAACATATATTATATTAAGGACCCATGAGTATATAAATAAATCTACACGCTCGGTTGTGATTTCCGCTAATGGACTGTTTCTCTTGATAAGTAAATAAAATATCACAACTCTGAATAAAGGAAAACTGGTTGAAATTGAATATTTCAAATTAAAGAAAAGGGAAATAATATACAGAAACGCGACATGATGATGATAATGATATTAAGTAATAATAATATACCCAATTGCAAACGCTATTATCCATTTGGCAAGCTATAGGGCTAATGGAAAAAGGAAAAAGAAACAGCTATAGGGTTGAAGTCGGCTCCTTGTTATATTCCCTTTTTTTTAATTGATTTATAAATGTACTTATATATTCTGATAAAGTTGGGGATACCAAATGGACAGTACATCACCTTTAAAATGTATGACATTTTTTTTTCTTTTTTCTTTTTATAAAAGAATTTTAGGAAAAGGGTTGCGTTCATCGACAATCCAAGGATAGGGCAAAATTTCTCTTCCTCTTAGGTAATACCGATGTTAGGCAAAGCGATCTGTCTATTATCCTCAGATGTTAACCAAAGCACCTAGGAGCTAGGATGCTTCTCCCAACACCTTGATCAACCTAGGATCGAACCCTCTCCTTTCAATGAGAGTGTTTAACCCCTTTACCAGTTGAGTTCAAAGACGTAAAGTAAAGAGCAAATGTATGACATTTTGACACAACAAGCAAGCATGGCCCAAGAAGCCGGGCCATGAAAAAGATTATCGTACTTTACCGTTATGAATATTTTCAGATGATTTTTTTTTTCAAAAAAAAGTATTTCAAACTATTATATACTTCTATTCAAAGTTTAGAACTGAAACATGACACAAAAATATCTTGCAAATAAAATGTATTACCTCCAATTTTAAATATAAAATATAGTTTGTAGTCACTACATTCAATCCTCAATATAAGATATAAACTATACACTATGTCTTATATTTTGGATTGAGAGAATATTTTTTATCAAGTGCCCCAATCAAACTTTGGAGACATACTATACTTGTGTTATGTTGTGTATATAACGAGCTTATACTTCCCCGTGCGTTGCACGGGATGAAAGTATTTCACATGTTACTTAAACAAATTTTACTTTATAAGTAAAGTAACTTTTTTGATTTTAAGGAACATGAAAACATTATATTAAAGCATGAACCTGCAGATTAATAAAGGGAGAACTAAAACCTGACTCATTTGGAGAATCAATGGAGCAACATGATATATCACTATAATTGAAGGAAATGAATAACATGAACCTGCAGATTACAGTTTCCAAAAGAACGACATCAAAAAACTAAATCTAACTTGCACAATCAATAACAACCTTGTTTTATTTTTCAAATTTGTCCATTGGACTATATATGCATATTTCAAGCAAAACTTTTTTCCCCTCTTGAGCAAGAATTGATTAACACATTTACTTAACACAAGTCTAAAATTAAATAATGAATATACATTATTCTTCCTTCTATTTGTAATGAATGAATCACAATAATTCCCACAATGAATCAAGATGCACAATCTATACGAATAAAAATTTGCTAAAACTATTTAAATAGATTAATTCTATAAAATATATTTCAACCCGAATAATTCTAGTAAGTGACCAGCCAACATCCGTACATAATGGCTTTGATAGTAAAGTCGAAAAAAGTTTACTTTCAAACCCAGCAACTGCTATAAAATTTACGGCTAGTAATTGCTTGTTATATCCAGGAGACACCTAGACATGAGTGCGTTTAACATTGGTACTCCCAATCAAACATTTTTGCTCCTCTAGATAATCACAAAGGTATGATAGTATTTGTAAATGTTTCAGTAAACTTAAAACAGGTCTGATTCCATAACCATGATGATATCAAATTTAAAAAAGAACAGAAAAACAAAAAGAACATACAAGGTAAATGATATCAAGCCTTGACAGGGGTAAATTAAAGATGACATAATGTAAGATAGAGTTCTTACAGATCACCATCCAAAAAAAGCGCAAAATGACCTCCCCCACCAATGTCAAATAGCAGTTTACCATGTATCTTAAGCAACATGGCTACAATGCACCGTTCAAAGATGGTCACTCTCAAGCAAACCTCATATCCCTTGGCACCACTTTCCAAAACAGATCTTAAAAAACCATAGCTTGCCTTGAAAAATCCTCAACCTTCCTTTTTCATTAACATTGCCAGGATTAGTGTTAATCTTAGAGAAACAGTCTTTAATTCCCAAATGCTTCAAAATTGTCTCAGTGAAGAACTATTAGCATCACTCACAACCCTTAAATCACACCTGTAAAAAAACAAATATGCCATCCATATATTTCTTCTTCTCCAAAAGGAAAGAAAAATACAGGAAACAATAAGAGAAGAGAAAGATGTATATCCTAAAGCATGAGTTGCTTTAATGGCAGGGACTACCCTGGGATGTAAAGGAATCCTCTGGCTCCACCTCTTCAATTTCCTCAATGGTTACTCCTTGTGAATGTAGCTCTATCATCATCCTATGCTTAAAATCAATACTGGAAAAAGAGAGAGAAAAAAAAGTTTAACTTATTTCTGTCATAAAAATCAATATCAAAAGCACAAACTTCATAGAAAAAATTCTGTAACTAAACAGAATGAAGGAAATTTCACAATTATTGAAGAAATTTCATCATTGAAAGAAAATATTCTCTGAACTTGGAAAAAAAAACCCCCCAGATTTGTTTGGACCATCATTATTGAAGAAACAAAAATTAAATCTCCAGAGTTAAAAATTAAAAATTTTACCATATGCAAAGCACAACAACTTGTACTTGAAGAAGGAATAAAAGAATGGCAAACGGATTTTGACCATATGCAACTTCCCAATTAATCAATCACAAACAACATATTTGTCAAGAAAAGCAAACATGACTAACCTATTTTTATTTCTAAACAAATTTTAGAATATCAATACGTGTCACCTTAATAATTTTTAAATCTTCATAGAAGATATTAAGTCAAACCAATTCATAGAATTAAAGCATATTTTAGGAACTAACGCCATCAAAAATTAGAATATATATATATATATATATATATATAAGTAGGTAGCTCTTTGGATGATTTATGGTTCTCTTTCATATAGAAATCAGGTTGATCTTGAAGTGCGATCCTTCACAGGGCGCACAACTCTTCGATCAATGAATGGCTTCACCTATGCTAATCACAGTCTTAGGCTAATCCACCGATCAAATAATGCTCCAATTCAAATACAGAAAATGTGTTATATGCTACTTCAGGTTGTGCACATACCAGACATGTGAGAATCATCAATTAGAAATAGTGAAAGGAAAAGAAATTGCAATGATAGATAAATACGTTTGTCAAGCATATAAAACAGATTCAATTAAATGCAGCAAGAGATTTTACATGAAGAGTTCTCGACAAGGGTCTAAATAACTTTTACCACATGAATGCCTTGAAACAAAGTAGTGCATCAGCTATTAATAGACCTGTATGTACATCAATGCAGTAAATAATATTATTTCTATTGCAAAGAAATTTGAAAAGAAACCTCTTTGTCATTGTACAGTGACAGAGAAGAGAGGCTATCAAGATTATACATAATAAGCATTCTTTCTAAAAAAAAACTGAAAAAGCGACTTCCAAATAGATAGGCATAAAGTCATATCTATTCACTTTCTCCAATGAACCTTGTTGTCAATGGCTGGTTATTAACTTTGAACTGGCAAGCTATAATAGAGTGCTCATATCTCTCCTCATCGTCCTCATTTCCAGTGCTGGGTGAAGAAAAGGAATGGGAAGGGCAAACCAGATGAAGTGAGGAATCAAGACCGAAATCAAAGAAATTAATAATTTCAGCTTAATATATATTGATAGTATGAATGCTTTTAGATATAATGCAATTGAGTGGTTTCCATTCCCTGTAAAATATATTTCAACCTGAATAATTATAATAAGTGATCAGCCAACATCAGTGCAAAAATGGAAACTACTCAATTGCATTGTTGCTGATCAATTATTAGCCTTTCTTGTGGTTCAATTAGAGGAGGGAAATATATGTACACAAGAAAGGCTAGTATGCCAGAAGACATAACATACAAGTAGGGAAATATTGAAAACCTCAAAACCATTCCGTTGAAACCAACCTCACAAATATATTCATAAAAAGACATGAATACAATGACCCTATTTCAGATGGGATTTATCCAACTTTAAGAATTAGAATAGGAGAGGTTAATCACATATTAGAGTGCATAGAGTGCCTCCCTAACCAAAACTTAGCCAGCATAATTAATAGGCACAAAAGAAAGGAGAAAGTGCATTTTATCCCTGAACTACACAGCCTAAATACAAAATGTAATCACACAGGTAGGCGACAGTGCATTTTATCCCTGAACTATCAAAAAAATATGGTAAAGCAGATGACAGCTAAGAGAAGCAATAAGAACATGTTTCACATACCCAAAAAAATGGGAAAGGAATTTCTGTAAGTTCATTAAGCCTCCAGATAATATCAAAAGATATGGTGCTTCAGGATACTTCATTTTTACTTTGTCTTTATTATATTCCAAACATCCTTCTTCTTCTTCTTTTTGATAAAAATATTCCAAACATCCTTCTGTAAACCCATGACAAACCCGTGACGATGAAAAAGCAGTGTTGTATAGAGGGAAATTACTTTGAAAAAGCAGTGTTGTCAAAACCAACGCAAAGACTTTCAAAAAGCAGTGTTGAGATTAAAGCATACAAACATCTATACCAACTATCGACAAAAGATTAGTTTCTCTTTTCATGCGCGTAATACGTTCATGCTTTTGTTTGCATATAAGACAATGATGAAGGAAAATAGGGAGAGGAAAAACCTATAATATCACAAGTAGATCTCGGCAACACAATTCCAGTGTTAGGTCTAACACAGTATTTCCTGGGGTTCGTTGTCTTGACCTACAAACAACCAATTTCAAAGCGAATTAAAAATTTAAAACTATACCACATATAAAAGCCACAAATTTACAACTTCAAAACTTGAATTGATGACAAAAGAAGAAAAAAAAAACCATAAGAAAGATAATGAAGTAAAATTCGAACCTCAAACGCCACATAGTCATCTGTCTTGTTAGACAACTGCAATGAGTAGGAGATCTACTTTGTCAACTCAACTATTTCGGGAACAAAAGAGGAAGAAAAACCATGAAAAAGCCAAGATCAGAAGAGAAACACAAAGGAAAGGGGAGGAAAGCAGGCATATATTGAAAGTAGAAACTAAGAATTAGAAAGCTGAGAGGAAAGAGCTAACTTTGGGGAAAAACATAGAGCTAACTCACAGCAACGTACAGCCTCTAGATATCGCCGGCCAATCACGTAGACGCAAGCGATAAGAGGAATGAAGCTCATGTTTAAAGTTCAAGAGTAAAAAAATCTGGATAAGAGAGCGCTGATTTTTAGTTCATTACCATATTTTGATTCTTCTTCGTCACTTTCGTCGTCATTGTCCACTGTGATAGCTTGTTCTTTCATTTTCCCTTTCTGCATATACCTCTTTGCAACATGTAAACCCCAAGGAATGATTAAATCCATTAAAAATGCACACCGATTCAAAATACACATGAACAAACAATGTTCATTGTAAAAAATTTACCTCGTTCTCCTTCGAGGTGCGATTTTCCTCTTCTTCGCACAATTATGGGAAACGATAAGCAGATTCGCACCAGTTTTTGGTTCACATATACCTCTTTGCAAAGAGAAAGCCCTATTCGCACAGTGTTCATTGATCCCTCTCACTGATTCCTGCACTTCCTTCTGCAGGATTTTCAGGGGCAACACAAGAAGGATGAGTCGACTGCAAAGAAAAAGCACTAGCACAACTTCCCCGTTGTTGCTTCTTGGCCGCCGCTGTGGTCACCGGCAAAACTTCCCCGCCTCTGCGATATTGTGATGCGTGAGGAGGAAAAATTTGAAATTTGAATCTGAGGCGAAGGGGACAGTTTGAATTCACTATGCTGGGATAAGGTGTGTGTAGCTTTTTCAACGCAAACACGCAAAATATGACTTTTTTGGCCAAATGTCAGAGATATCATTTGAAAGCTTCCCAACTCAGTGTAATTTTTTGAAAGAGCACGCCTGTTGTGGACAGCAGGTTTTCCAGCTTTAAAGCATTTCAAGCACGACAAACTAAAATATGATATCGAGCAGAAAAGAAAAAGAAGCTGGAAAGACTGTCCCGTGAAGCCGATATCTGATTATTATATTGGGAAAAAAAGAAACCGGCTTAGGAACAGTGACCTGTGAGGGGAGCCGATAGTAAGCTATTTTTTAGGCGGCTTGAGAGATGACTTTTTATATATATATTGATATTGATATTCTCAGGAGTTGTCAATACTATGCACCATCACCAATCCAACCGGGGGTGGTTTAGGGATTACAATTCATCATCATATAAAATGAAGTAAAAAACTTAACGTACGATACATACGTACATATATGTAACCCACGTCACATGACAATGAAGTCAAAGGGCGGCCGGATTAAGTTTGAGCGTCAGAAGCACGTACTGGTAAATATAACCTTGAAGCCCTTCTAATTAACACTTTGAGACGGATCAGTACGAGTTCCAAAGCTGTTATACTCACCATAGAACAAAGTGTACGTTCAACCGGTTTGGTTCTCATCTTCCCAATCATTCTACCATGGCCTCCCCAAGTACGATTTCATACTTCCCATCTGCGGCTCCAGATCCTGCATGTTCATCATATATATTTCATTACGTTTTGTAATATAAAAGAGCCATGCATGAATGACCATTAAACAGACATATATCTATATTACCTCCGGCGCCGACGACCATACTATACAGTTAGTGAAGAACTGAAGGTAACCTAAGAAGGCGCATCTGTGGAAGGCGGAGAAATCGCCTCCGACTCGCAGAGCCACCGATTCGATCTTTAATGGCCCCGCTGAGTTTTGGAATGATACTTCTTGCGAGCCAAGAATCTGTCTCCTGTTACAACAGCATGCACCACAGGCACAAGTTCAAACTCCTATATTCACATGTAGTGATACAAAACAGTTTAAAATGTTCATGTTATCTTCAAAGTCAATGAGTCTAACCGTCATGAGGTAAAATTATAAGATTATCTTTATTTTTAAATTTACATAAATAAAAAATTATTTACAAAATAAAAGATAAATTCGGATAAATGTGAACCGTCCAAAATAAAACTAACGGTGTGATATGTGATGAGAACATTTAAAAGAAGTGGTCCCAACACGTATTGAGAAGTTCATAGGCCTGACCTGTTAAAAGCTTAGTCAGGCCTGACCTGTTAGACTAAAAGGTCAGGTCAAGAACTATTTTAAGACTTGTTTGTTTTAACAGGCTAGGCCTAAGCCTATAAATAAACCTATTAGGTTTGTCAAACTGGTTTGTTAATATGAGGGTAAAATTATAAATGTCTAATTAATATTAATTAATATGTCTAATTAATGTTAATTTTATGTAATTCGGCATGTTTAAAGTAGGTCTGTTTTGCAATTAGTTCTTTGGCCTGTTAGTCGAATTACAAAATTTTTAAAAACACAGGCCTCTTTAACCGACTACAAGTCAGGCTAAGCTTGTATACAGGTCAGGCTCAGGCCCAAGAGACCACAGGCCAGACTCAGGCCACTTTATTACTTAACAGGCCTGACCTATTAAAGGTGAAGTCTGAACTGTTTCCATTCATATATGGAATTGACTATTTATCGGAAATGACAAAAAAAAAAGGCTATTTATCGTATGATACTTTTTTTTTTAAAAAAAAAATCCATACTTATCTAAAGCACTACCACACATCCTGACACGTGGCAAACATATAGACATGAACTTATCTCAGCCTCTGACTTGGGAATACAAAACGTGCATAATTGCACCGATGACGGCCAGTGCTGTAAGTAGCTAGGGTTGCTCCCAAGTCACAACCCCGTCTCCTTATAGAACATTGACTTGCAAACGGTGAAATTCAGTTAGAAATAGACAAATTTCAGTTAAATATGGACCTTACTTATAATTAATCTCCTTAAAAGGTCTTTTTTTTTTTTTGAGAAAAACAAATAATGTGCTTTAAAGATTCATAGTTCCCAAAAAAAAAAAAAAGATGTTTAATGTTATACGACCATCAAAACTTAGAAAAAAAAACCAGTGTTTATTATCTAAACGTAAAGAAATAAAAGATCATGCAAGTGTTTATACATAACTTCAATTATACACGAACTATACAAATTATATAATTTGAATTTAAATTAATGTCAGGTCCATATCTTTATATATCGACTAGTGTAAATCTGTGTGTGGCATGAAGCATGTCAAATGAGATGCACTGTTTATAGCTAGGATTTTTTTTTGTTTTGTTTGGGGGGTGGACAAATGAATAATAGTCACCCAAGTGTGATGAAGCATAGTGGCGGACCTAGAAATTTTAATGACGGGGGCGAAAATAAAATATACTATATTATAAATAAAAGTACTTGAAATATAATACAGACCTAATGTACAAAAAAAATTAAGAGAAACAAGGTGTGAATGACTACAGAGTAACATGGGACATGTCAAAAAGCAATGTGAGGTCTAAGTTCGTGGAAACTTGAATTTTCTTAGGAGTATTAAACTATTAATTGGTTTTAATGCATGTTGAAGGTGATTGGAAACAAGGTGTGAATGATATTGTATAAAAGTTATTCAATTCTATGGGGACTATAGCTGATGAATGCCAATGCTTTAACTTGTTGCATTCTGAAGTCTTTGTCATGAATTTTACAATGTTGCTCTTTTCGGTGAAAATGTTAGAATCACTTCAAGACATTGAAATAGCTTCAAGATTTGTTGGATTTGTTGAAGAGGGTGATAACTGATAACGACATTGATGATAAGTATGAGATACTTCATTATCACATTGCTCCACTTCCAGTTCCTTGTGATAGTGAAGATTATCGTTTGATTAGAGGTTTTTCCATACTACTCAAGCAGTGTCAAGCCCCTACACATATGGTGTGTTTGTAATTGAATAGCAGCGACTAGCGAGTTGTATTATGCCTATGGCTCTGGATGTAGCTCTTCCACTGTAACAATGTATTGATTACTGGCCTGTACGTTCCACAGCCAACGCTCTGTATAGCGAACAATTAAAACTATGAATTGGAACTTTCTTACTTTAAAAAAAAAAAAATTAAGGGGGGGCGGGGGCCACCCCTAGCCCCCCTTGGGTACGCCCTGAAGCAGTTTGAGTCGTTATGACAATGATGGGGGACCGCACGCAAGCTATTCAACTATAGTGAGATCTGTAAAGTTTAAATAAAATTTTAATGGTCTAGACTCTAGATTTAATATTTTCACCTAACAGTTTTTGAATTTAAAAAAAAAATCATTTTTGTAAAACTGATAATTAAAATATGATCTTTATTCTAATTTTTGTGCACGTTTAAATAATTTTTTGAAAAAAGTAAAAATAAAAATTAATCTAAATCATCTAAATTAGATGGGAACTGCCTGCAATATAGTAATGATCAATGAGCTCTCAATGCTTATCACTCCTATGAGCACTGAATGCAAATTTGCTTAGCAAGAAGCTAAGAGTTAGACAGATCTGGACTATTAGATCTAATTTATTAAAAGTCAATATGTTTTTTAAAAATATTTTAATGTGTATAAGATCTGGAATAAAGATAATCTCTTATTTATTATATGTTAAATTTTTTTTTAGAAAAATCACCATTTAAAAAAAAAACTCACATCTAGAAAGTGAAACATTCTCCATTTTTAAAGGACAATTATTAATTAATAATTTAATTAAATCATTTATTAAAATATTTTATGCATACAATTAAACTTTAAATTTTGCCATGCCCATGCTTTTTAACTAAATATTGCTTTAAGATTTGTCCAAATATACCAGAGCATGCAAATGAGTTCTAATATGACAATATACAATAATTCAACATATACTAAAAAAGTAGAAGAACTACAATCAGCAAAAAAAACCTCTTGATGTTACATTATATATATTTCATTAATCCAACTGGAGGTTGTTTAAAGATTCCTCATCCCTTCAGTTCTTAATATATAACATATTTGATAAGTTAATCTTAATTTTTAATATAAGACATAGTTTTTATTGTTACCCAAAAAACCACTTGATGTTTAGTTTAATTAATTGATATGCATTGACTGGATGATATGAGTGTTAATTAGAATTATCTTAATTTCGACCAAAAAAAAAATTAGAATTATCTTAATCACGTGCCTTTCTTATATTTTTGTGCCATGGTGTGTGTGTGATCACCAGAGCTGTTTGCCTTACATATAATTATGACGAAAAGCCTGGTTAATTGAAAGAAGATTTATTGTTAAATACTCTTTCTTGGTTCTTTTTATAAGAGCTCAAAGTTTGAATTACTCGGTCATTTTTATAAGATTCGGATACAGGTTATCTGATCATTTAGTGAGTTTTTTTTTAACCCCTTATTAATTATATGTATTGCATTAAATAAAATATTGGTAATACTTATATTTACTTTATTTCTTCTCCTATTTACCCCTCATAAGGGCATACCTAAAAAATAGAGCTTATATCAAACATAATTATTATATTTAATTAATTTTAACCGTTTTCTTAAACTGCATAATTTAGTTATTAAGCTCTTATAACTAGCACGAGCTGAGAGGGAATATATTCTAAATCAAAGTTTGCTTACAACATTATTATATGGAGTAATTAAATATAATGGAGTATATATAAGTTAGTTTCTATAATCTGGAATAAATAAAGATTGTACTTGTATAGAAATTAAACTACATATAAAGTTGGCTTTGCAATGTAAGACTCTGTTGGATCCTTTTAAATTTTGAGTTTGAGTTCGAAAGGAGACATATGCATGGGTTAAGAGAGACAACTATAAACACTGAAGATACTATATGATGATATATATATATATATATATATATATATATATCAGGACATTTTACCACTGTTAATTATAAATGTCGGTTTATTTGAAATTATATTTTCTTCTAATTTAATTTGATTAAGTTTATTTTCTGAGTTAGACGTTGTCATCTTATTCTTAGAATTTTGCAAGTGAATGAGACATGCAAGTTGATTATTAGATTCACCACTCATCGCTGAACTGAACTGCACATTGACGGGTGACAGTACACATAATAAGAACCCCACCTCCGATTAAAACCAAACATGAATATTTACTTCTTCTTCATTTTTGTGTCCAGTCACAATCCAACATTTTTTGCAATCGATTTTTTTTTTTAAAAAAATCATATTCCTATTATTTATAACTTGTGGGAATGTAATAATTTTATATAGACTATCCTGTAGCTTTGAAATATCTCATTTATCAAACAAATATTGAGAGAGATATTAACTTCTCTTGTTTTTTCTTCGAATGTTTCTCTCTCGATGATATGCGGCTTCACTGATTATTAAAAATTATATTGATTAATTATTAGTTACATCGTCTACTCATGAGTCATGACTAATTTAAATTTCAAAGAATTTTACGTACGCTGACTATTTGTGTGACGTAGCTTCCGTTGTAGGAGAACGATTCTTGGCTCGAGACATAACCTTCCAAAACACGGCGGGTCCGTCGAAGCACCAAGCAGTGGCTCTCTGGGTGGGAGCCGACCTCTCCGCCTTCTACCGGTGCGACGTGCTGGCCTATCAGGACTCACTGTACGTCCACAGCAAACGCGAGTTCTTCGTGAGTTGCCTGATAGCAGGCACCGTCGACTTCATCTTCGACGTGGCTTTGGTCCTTTCTGGACTCCCGTCCACTGCACTCCTCTATTTAGAACGGTGCCATTTTACACTAAAACACTCACCAGCGGTCCCTTCTTTTTTTAAAAAGAAAAAATGAAAAAAAATTCAAGGCATTAAGAGATACTAAAAAGATACTTCAGGATACTGACTAGTACTAAAAAAAAATACTTCATGATCTTACAAAATTATTTTAGAATTTTAAAAAAAACATTTCAGGGTACTAGCGATACTAAAAAGATACTGAATTGTACTTAAAAAATACATTATGATCTTGAAAAATTATTTAAGGGTTTTAAAAACTTTCCAAAAATATCTTTTTTTGTAACATTTAATGCCCTGAAATAATTTTTCAAGATCATAAAATATTTAGTCAATATCTTAAGGTATTTTCTTAATATCTGTTAGTGTCTTTATACATACACATATATAAAAGGCACCCCAAAATGGCTCCATTTTCCTACGGGAGCTTGCAAAAGACCAAAGCCGCATCCCTTCAAGTAGGGCTTCCTCATAAATTCCATCGTAAATTTGGGAATTTTTCCAGAAACCTCTTTTAATGTTTACTTCCTTCCATTTTATTATTTTCATCATTAGAGTAATTCTAAATGGTTAAGATTTTGATATTTTATAAAAATGTTATCATAATATCAAATAAAAAAATTTTATTAAATAATTATATATACAATTTTTATTTCTTATAATATACTAAATCTCAACGGTTTAGAGTTGATATAACGGTGATTAAAAAATTGATGGTAAAGAAAGTGGAGAGGCTTCTCTCCCAATTTATTTAACGCACAATTTTTCATTTCGTGGCTAGTTTCTATGCATATTAGTTAACTATTCACTCACTTTGAATCAAACTCACTCCCCCTACATTTAAACATAATAAGAATGTTTTTGGAACACAAGTTGTTGTTTTTTGTATGTTTAATCTATTTCTTTCAACCAAGTTTAACTATCATTTTGATTTACTTAATTAATTCAGTGATTTATATCTTATAAAAACGATTGGAGGGAGTATTATCCATATATTAATTAAGAATATATAGATAGCCTCCTTTTCTATTAATTAGAGTATTGTCATAATGAATCATGATCTAATGTAATTTATTTATTTTTTTTTTTTTTTGGTTTTTTGAGAAGGTTTTAGAGTAGGAGAAGTGGCTTGCTGTGGAGGTGGGCCGTACAGAGGAGATTACAGCTGTGGAGGGAAAAGAGGGATTGAAAACTATGAATTGTGTGAGCATGTTAATGATTTTGTGTATTTTGATTCTATTCATCCTACTGAGAGCGGTGCTCAACATTTTGCCAACCTCATGTGGGGAGGAAATGGTAATTTCACTTACCCTTACAATCTCAAACAACTCTTTGAGTTTCAAGTTTGAATTACATTAGCAAGTTGTTATATATGTAGCTTGCTGTTGTGTTATCATTTTAAATAAATAAACAATATTACTTCTTATATATTCAACTGCCTTGTACCATCGCAAGATTATTTTCCCTGCTGCTCCAATGGCTTATTTGGTATGGTGATTATTGCCTTTAAATATAATAATCATGTTAATTATAATAATCATTTGAGCTTATTATGCAAATAGACTACTCAATTTGCATTTTTTTTAAAAAAAAAATTTTGAAGTTTGAATGGGGAGGCTTTGCAAAAAGTACAAGTTCCATGCATTTAGCCATTTATTGAATATATGGGATGATCATATTTATTACTCAAGAATATTTTAAAAGAGGCGAATTTTCCTCTTTGTTGCTATTAAACATAATTTGATCCAACCACTATTCCCTTCATTAATAATCATTTTTTTATGTTATTTGAAATAGCAACTACATCAACAAATTTTTGTTATTGATATTGTCATTCTAGTATCATATTTGGGATTTGTGGTGCCCTTTTTTAATAAAAGTGTTTCCTCTAAAACTCGAACTCACGACTTTAAAGGAACCCAGTGAAACCTTAAATTGCTAGACCAACTCTTTATGCTAGTACTACATCAATAAAATTATATTATACTTCAATGTTGCGAACAGAAAATATTGACTAAACAAGGTTAAATAGATTGTGAGCTGCCGAAACAAGCTTAAACTATTTTTTAAAGAAAAAAGAATCAGATTTTAAATGGAAGCAAAAAAGTTTTTAATCCGTTTTTTATCTACTCCATCCATATTCTCCCATACCCTTGAGAACCTCTTCCCCTGCCGTCAACACGCCATTCTCTCTCCATGAATATTCGCATCTCTATGATTAAATGTTAGACCAATTACTTTTTGTTTAAAAACAGAACTACATATTTTGAAAAGATGAAATCTTATACAATTTTATGGAAAATTTGTTTTCATCAATTCTAAACTTGGAGACACCCACCTGAGCTCGTTCGCTGGTTGCATCTCACCAGATGTACCAACTTCTTCAGATGCAATAATAATATTAGATCGCTCGCTACATACAAGATTTGTTACGGACCTACATTATGGCCCAATGTCAGGAGGGTCAAACCAAGGATATGTCAAGATATCATTACATACCTACAATATAAGTACATCTATATTATAGGGGGATCTTATCCAGTAAAGATATAGGAGTATCCACGCCGAGATACTTGCACCAAGAATCACGCCCATAGGACCGAGATTTCCTTCATGGTAAACTCTATATATTCAGAGGACCTCACCTAATGTGTACATGTTCTAACTCATCACCTTTACTTTCTGCCACACAGGGCACACACACCGCCCTTCTGGCTAACGCCGTTGTGTGTCTCGAACTACGTGGACTTTGATCTCGTCACTGGATACGTAGGCTCTAGGTTTGGCTCCTAGTCAAGTCCAAAGCACTAGCCCTTGGCTGGACATCTGTGCTCTACACCAAAACAAGATCATTCACAGTTTGCACACAATCGTTCCATGAATGTTGCTCCTTTAGTATGTTTGGTCAATTTATGGAGGAAGAAGGGTCTCGGTGGTAGGACGTTTCCGTGGGGAAGAGAGAGCACAAAGTTAATAAAATTGATAGAGCAAATAACATGGTTATGTTTTTAATTTTGTTGTTTAAATAATTAAGGGAAGTAGAGATAATTTGATCCAAATTTTTAAATCTTTAATTGAAAATGGAGCTGGTTACCCAAGAGGGGGGGTGAATCGGGTATCTTTAAAATTTTTGAAGGATGCTCTGTTTTAAGCTAGAGAAAACAGGGTAAATCAGAGGAAGGGAAGAAAAGCTTGCACAAGAGAATTTATCCTGGTTCGGTCTTATCAACTTGACCTACATCCAGTCCCCAGATACTCTGGGATTTTCCACTATTTTGATTGATTACATACTCTGCACTCAAGAGTAGTTCTCTCACTAGAACTCACTCCCCCTTACAAGTGTTAATTAATGAACCCAACCACCAAGTCCCCTGACTTGTGGTTCTTTACAATCAATAATCAATGAACAATTAAAACTCTCACAAAGAGTAGATAATGATAATCACTGAAGCTCACAATGTCAAAAGACAATTTACAACAGAAAACAAAAGGTAGGTAAGACTATTGAATGCTTGTGCGTTTTCTGATATTCTTAGCTGTTGAGAAGTCTTGAATGCACTCTATTTATACTTAGAGAGCATTAAATGACCGTTGTAAGATGAATCAAACCGTTGGAGGTGATTAGTGATAACCTTGGTCAGCTTCTCTCTCTAATCTCCATTTAATCCAGATGTATAATTGATCTGAGGTGGCTCTTTGTGGATTTGCCCGTTGGAGAAGAGTTTTCTTGATGTAGTAATCATTCTTTACCGTTGTGAAGGCGTGCTCAGGTGGATTAACCAAAAGGAGGCTAATTTTCTGAAGTGCATTAAATGCTCTGAACACTTTATGCTTTTTGCCTTTGACCTTCATTAATCTTCTTCTAAGTCAACTGAAACTTACTTAGCAAGGTGGTTAAACATAGCTAAGAACATATAAGAATGATTAATGCAAGTATCTAGATCAAATGAATGTGTTTTACAAATTCGTGTGATTTGAAAATCAGTTTCAGCGCCCAATACTCGAGTATGTTCTTCAATACTCGAGTATGTCACTGTGTACTTGAGTCAATACTTGAGTATCCAAACTGATACTCGAGTATGCTTCTTCCAGAAGCAAACATCGTGACTTGAATTTGAAAACCAATGTCAATACTCGAGTATGTATGTCTATACTCGAGTTTTGAACCTTTTTGTGAGAGAATTAGCTTAAGTTCAAAAGCTCAATACTTGAGTATTCATTCCAATACTTGAGTATTCAAATTATTGACAGATGGATAACCTCTCTGTATGCTTAATACTCGAGTTTGCATATAAATACTCGAGTATTGATTCAATTTCAAAATTTGTGAAGTTTTTCCATGTCAATACTTGAGAATTCAAATGAATACTTGAGTATTCATAAACAGATGTTTAGTCGAAAAACTTTGTAAGAGCCCAATACTCGAGTATGTAAAACCTATACTCGAGTTTCTAACAGTTATAAAAGTTTTAAGGCTCTTTGTAAGACCAATACTCGAGTATTCAAATGTCATACTCGAGTATTCACTCAAGAGGAAAAATTGTTTGCTCTCTGTAAGTCCAACACTCGAGTATTGCACCCAATACTTGAGTATTGACTCAGTTTGAAAAACTTGAGTGCTCTCTGTAAGTTCAATACTCGAGTATTACAAACTCATACTCGAGTATGCACTCTGGACGAAAACTTGATTGCTCTATGTGACTCCAGTACTCGAGTATTGCTTCTAATACTTGAGTATTGCTTTGTAAAATGCATTTGAATAATCCACTGTCAACTCAATACTCGAGTATACAATCCAATACTCGAGTTTCCAATTGATAGATGAATTTTAACAAATTTGGAAGCTTCAAAACATGTTTACAATTGTTGATTATCATCAAAACACATAGAGAACTAACATTAATCATGACACATAACCTGATATATAATTTGTTAAGTCCAGTGATCAAATTAAAATTTGAATAATTTAACTGTATTTATATGAGATTTTTCCTTCTAAAAACCTTTATTGTTATTAATAGAATGTAGAGCACATGAATTCAGAATTAATTCAGTTTAAGCATGACCTAACTTATTAGTTATTTTAGTACACGCAATTTAAAATTAAGAATTATTCAAGAAATTTTAAACGCTCTTTTCTTGCTATTTTTTATAGGTGTCACGGTACTGTTAAATAAAAACTAAATGCACAACCAAACCAGAACCTGCAGGCAGGCATTGTCATCATCTTCTTTACCGTATTTATGTTGGCATCTAGCTATTTTATAAATCTAAAGTCCCTTGGTTTATTTTTGGTCTAATTGGTAAGGAATTTGGCTCATAATTATAAGGTGATGAGTTTAAATCTCACTGATGTGATGACCTTATAGTAAGTGATCTATAAATACTTTTGTAAGTATTCTTTGAATCTGGAGGCATGCTCTAACCCTAATAAACTTCTGAGACCTAACTCAACCACAATTTTTAGTATAAAATACACACGCACACACACACTCCCTATATGATCCATAATATAAGACACCACTTCAATCAATTTACCAGAATTAAGAAATTGTAGTTAGTTCATTAAATATGCCTTAAATTGAAAATTATGTCCAACTTTATCCATATTAATTAAGGTTTCAAATGAAAGAACAAAATAAGTCATATTTAAATATTAACCCCATAGACAAAAATGACAAATAAGTATTGTTACTCTCCAATTCATGCCTTATTCCTTCCATGGCCAACCAAGGTACGATTTCACACTTCCCTTATGACTTATGTGGCTCTAGATCCTGCATATTCAATATATTTCATTACGTTTTGTAATAGAGAAGAGCCATGTGCTCATGCATGAATGAACTTTTTTTTTTGTGAATAAAAGTTTGGGTGAGTTCGGTCCCAGTCTTAAAAAGCATTTATATAAGTATTTATAGATTGCTCACCAATAAGATTCTTATATGGGATTGGGGTGTCAGTTGCCAAATGTTTTTTCGTGTTTCTTTTTTACTATTAAATCTTAATAAAATTAGTGACATTTTGATATTTTATAGGTAAAAATAGAGCTTTTTTAAAAATAATTTTTCAAAGATTTAGTGCTCAACATGAAAAAGAAAACTGCACCATTTCTCTGAAAAATATTTGAAAAATCATAAAACACTATTAGAAAATACGTTTTTAACGTCCTAAATAAAACCCAATTAATATCTTTTTTTTTTCTATGAACGTCTTTTGAGGGAACGGAAAAAAATTTTACTTTTGGAGTCCCAAAAAATATTTGGGGCGCCTTTTTTAAGGTGTCTAAAGAAAACATTTGGACACAAAAAATTTATATAAGGCGTCTTAAAAATCAGAGTTATAGCATTTGGAAAATGTTTTCAGGATACCGTAAAATTTTTTTTTTAGATCTCATTTTTGGCATCCCAAAATAACTTTTGGGACGCCAAAAATCTATATAAGGCATCCCAAAAGTTTGTGATTTTTTTTTTATAACACTTATATATTTTTTCACTGCCCATTCAAATTACAACAGCTAACAAAGTTTCAGTCACATAAATTTAATCAGAACATCAATTTTCAATGAACAAAGAACAAGAAAGATGAATGTAATTTTTGAAAACATAAGGAAGAATCATATAATGCATATTTAGGGAGGAAGGAGCAGATTATTTCAGCAAAAGAAAATCGCTTCGTCTTTATATAAGCAAAGAAGAAACAAGTAAGACAGAATAAGAACTTACCCAAGTAATGTGTTCAAAAGACAAATATCCTTTATCATCAAAATTGAATTTTGTGTCAGTCTCTTTAACAATAAGCACATTCTCCAATCAAGGGCTTAGATTCGATGACCTAAAAGATTGTAATAATAATAATTTCTGAAGGCTTACAGTAAAAAATGAAAGATAAAAAGCTAAGTGTTCTGTATCTAGCCAACCTTTTCCCAGGTGCAAAGAATGACAAGCAAAAACAGAATTCAATTAATTTGTAGACTTCGTGCGCCAAGGTTGAGGGAGAAGAAAAAGAAACAACTTACAAGTCCTTTCTCTCTAGCTACAGCAAGTGAACCAGCTGCAACGAAATCTTCATAGGACACCTAATCTAAAATTGAATTGAAAATAAAGGTGTTAGTGTAGCAAAAATATGCAGAAAAGCAAGTCTTTTCCTACTTTATACATAGCTCCTATATGTATAGTGTAAGAAGAATTTAATAACTTTTGGGGTGTCCAATACTTTTCCCATGCATAATCGACTTCCAAATTCTTTTCTCTATCTCTTGGTCCAAAGATTTCCAAAAATTCTCGTTGAAAACTTTTGGTAGCGACTGTTTGTTTTTATCTTTTGTTGAGCCAAAATTCAGAAGTGACCATATCATTTATAAATCAAAAGTGTTATTCATTTTCATGATTTTCTAAATATAAGCATTGAAGTTATTTTTCACCTTCATATCTTTGTTCCATTCAATCCTTATGTACCAAATGAGTGCAAAGTATCAATTCAAACATGCTAAACGTGTAGCATATAAATGCTAAATGCTATAGGAATATATGCACAAGCTGAAACCTTACCAATCCATTAATCTTTGAATAACACCAATGACGGGCTGATTCGTTTCATTTTCATGGGGTAGCAGGGATCTCCAGGCATTGAAGAAAGGTGTCACCAGCACACGCTGAGGCGCGCCCGGCCATGTTGCTCGGCCAAATACATCTGTATATTCAGTTTCATCGAGCTCAACCAATTTCCTCTTGTATGTAGGGTGAGCATTGCTTTGCTTTGTAGCTACAAACCTGAAAACAAGACTCTTCAGGTGTTATTACATACGAGATATAACAATTGCAGAAATAAGTCAGACTTAAACTGAGATTATCATTCAAGCGAAGTAAGAATGCTGGGCTCTGTCTTATTGTTCTAATTCTAGTCAACTAAAATTAGTCTTGTCTCATCATGACTGATACAAAGGTTTTCTCCAACTCATGAACTTAATTGATACTGATACTAATTTTTGGCGCTAAGAAATTTATTTTAGGCATCCTGAAAGTTTTCTAGGACGCCTTAATTGATTTTAGGCATCTGAAAATATATTTTGGGACGCCGAATTCTCAGAATTCAAGAATATAATTACAAGAGTGCCACCGCGTTCACTTTTTACTTCCCTTTTTTTAATAAGAATATCTTTTAGGGAAGTATTAACATCTTTTTGTAGTAGTGTAAAACTAAAAACAGCTTCATTTTTTACCACATAATATATTAAAATGGCACTCATTTTATGTATAAAATCTAATAATAAAAAAAACAAGAAAAAAATTTGAAAAATGCCCCAAAATTGAGGCACAGCTTAGAAGGGGTAGCTGACACCCCCAACCCTCAACTTGATAGAGTTTTAACCCAAACCTTAACGTTATGGCCTTATGGGCCGACCTATACTAGACCAGTATTTATTTGGGAGAATTAGATAGAAGGACCTATATAGAATAATATTTATTGGAAAGGATCATAAAAATTATAATTATTTTGAAGAACAAATTATCAAAATATAAATTTAAAAAATACTAAATTGCCCAAAGTGATTTAAATTTTTTTTCCCCACCAAAATTACTACTGCCAAAATCATCATTTTTTAACCTTAACTAATATCTACATAATCATATCATTATATCATTTAATTATTACTCGTAAGATAGATAATGGCCCTTTAACCCTTTTATATCATTCATTTTTCTTGATTTATATGTAAATCAAGGGGGAAAAGCCTCCATCAAAGAAACTTTATCTACCAAAATAAAAAAATTAAACGCATTTTTATCTTATTAAAACTAGTTGTATAGGCTCAAATAACAAAAATAAAATATTGCTATATTTTATAAAAAAAATTGATATATTATAGTGGGTTAATGTTTGTTGATAGTGGAAGGCACGCTCCTGTTGAATATGACCCTATTATATATATATATATATATATATATATATATATATATATATATATATAATATTTCTTCAATATATATATAATATTTCTTCAATGTTTATAATAAATTATAATTTTTTTGAGCTTTTCCTAAAATTATATTTTTTTTCAATCAAAGTTTGTGTCAATTTTAAAAATAAAATTTAAATTTTGACAAAATTGAAAGATGTTTGTGTTATTTTTTCTATAAATATCTATAATGAGAGAAATTGTGTTTAATTTAATTAAATTTAGAAATTCATATTAGTTTTAAACATAGATATGAGAGAAAGTGTAGGAGGTTTGATTAGGGACATTTTAGTATTTTTAAATTTTTATTTTATTAATGGGTCCTTCTAAATAATTACAACTTTTACGATCCTTCTCAATAAATATTTTCTACTATAGGTCTTTGATTTTAATTTTCCCTATTTATTTTTAGTTGCATGAATGAACATTTTGAACAGACAGATGTGTGTTCTGGCAAAAAAAAAAAAAGAGAGAGAGAGAGACAGATGTGTGTGTGTGTTGGCGCTGATCTTGGAGTGGAGTTTTGGAGCCAGGAATCCGGCTTCTACTACAGCTGCACCATAAGCTCAAATTTCTTTGAAATATGTATTTGTTGTTTGTTGTCGGTGCAAGTCAATATATATAAGAGTTAGTTTGAAGAGTTTAAAGATTTATTATAAAGAGGCCTGAGTTATAAGAGTTTAAGGTGATGAAGAGGTAAGATCAAAGGAAACATAATCCATTTTGTCTTCAATTTAGCATTTTAATTTAATTAACTCATAAACTAGTGTATAATTTAATAGTAACTGTGCCTTCATTGGTCAATGGTGGGCCATCCCCCCCTAAAAAAAAAATTGTCTTAAATATCTAATGTAAATTGGATTTTCTTTTAAATTTAACCCAAAAATTTATACATTTGGCCCCCCAAATATTTTTTAAAAAAATTAGTTAATAGTATATATTTAGCCCCCAAATATTTATCCTAAAGTCCGTCATGCATGTTAAAAGACTAGGTTAAATTGATGTTTAACATCAACATAATCGGTATGCAATAATAATGGAGAAAAAATCTGAATGAAATAATACTCATCTAGTCCTTATGTAAAATATAAATAACCAATTTGATTATATTATGGAATTTACACTACCAAAAAAAAAAACTTTAGATCAAGGATGGAATTACTGATGGAAAAAATTTCATCGGAAATTACCTACGAAATTCTATGGATAATTCTGTCAATAATGTCTTCTACCACTACTTTTTTTTGTGACGGACGTTTTTCATCGAAAATTCAATTTATTGACAAAATTTCGTAGATAATTTCAATTATCAATAGAATTATGTAAGTAATTTCTGTCAATAATCCAAAATTTTTTTAATTTGACATTTGTTTTAATGCCCTGATTATCTTCCTTAATTCTTCTATCTCTTCTACTAAATTAATATTTAGAGAATCAATATATATCAACTCCAAGTTATGTCTTCTTTTTCTTTTTTGCCAACAACTAAGTAAGTATTACATTAACTACACAAGGGGTACTTTACAACTATCATGAATTTCTTAAAAAGATATTACAAAAATTCATGCCCAAAACATTCTTCAACAGTCAACACCAGTTCTTAGCATTATTTCTAAAATGAAGCGCATGCCCAGTTATTGTAATATAGAAGTTTTAAAAATTTTGAGAACCCAACTGTTGATTAAAAACTCGTATATATTTAAATTAATTAGAAAAAATTTTATGTAAATTTTATCAAGCACGAGAAGTCATCAAAAGCAAAAATTTAGGAAAGTGGCCACAGTTCAATGGCTGACACTAGACGAGGATTGGTTTTACGCAGAAAAAAACCCAATTCATTCATGTGGTCTCAGTTCTTTGCCAGAGAGACTCCGACAAAAAACATTGAAGTCGATAACGGTGGAATTGAATATGTATCCATACAAAGTACCGACACTTATCCAGATACGTGGCAAACATCTAGACTTGAACTTATCTTAGCCAGTTAAATACAAAACGTGATTGGCCTGAGGAAAAATCAGATTAATTGTACTTATAAAGATAAAGAGAGAAGAAACAGTTAAAAAATACTCAATCATAAATGAGGACAAAGTTAAAAATTTACCTCATAATCATCGAGTTAACTACATCTCTTTACTATGTGAGATTTAGTCAAACTAGATTTATAAATAAGACGAGAATGGTCCCATATCCCCTTATTCTCCACGGCTCTCCCAAACTTTTAATATAATAATAAAAGTATGAGCTGTCACTGATTGTTTTATTGCTTTTTTTGGAAATTTTTCTTAAGGTATTAATTATATTGATGTGATCCAATCTGGCACAATGCAATATCCAACGATAAAAAGAATGACAAATTTACACTACAGCAAAAACGAATTTTAGCGGCGGTTTGTTTTCCATTTAGCGTCGGTTTGAACCGCCGCTAAAATAATTTATAACATTTTTAAAACTGACGTGGAAATTGGCGCCATTAAATAATTTAGGGTCAGTTTTATATAACCGCCGGAATAACCATCGTTAAAAAAACGAAACCGTCGTTGTTTCTATAAAACTGTCGCTGAAACTGATTTGATTATTGAACCACCGCTGCAACTGATTTTCCCTTTATTAATTGATCTTGGAACCGTCGCTATACCACTATTTCAAGTCCCATACACGATCCGCAATATATACTGAATTCCGTTGCTTTTTTTGTTTTTTGTTTTGCCCGCAATATATATCAAACATTTAAATTTAAACAGTAATTTTATTATCATCTAATTATGTATTAATTAAATGTAATACAAAATAAACACAAATATTGATAACAAACTTAAAATGTCTTAGCATTAAAAATCAGTGGATCCAAATACATGATAAAACAAAGTAAATGTGCATCACAATGGAATCAAAATATTAATAAAACTACAAATGTTTAAACCTGAGTAATCTTACAAATTAAACATAAATGGAATCAAAGTTCCAACAAAACAACAAAAAATTAAACCTAAGTAAACTATTAAGGCTGATGAGTTGCAGAATGTGAAGAAGGTTGCTCACGGGGATTTAACTCCGCTGACTGCATTAAAAACAGTTCAATAACAATTTTAGTAAATGAAATAAAAAATTATATGATGTTCATTAAGGAAAATAGTAACTTACTTGGTCATTAATAACAACATGTAGTTCAGTAGGAAGAGGTATAGACATATTTTGATAAAGTTTAGCTAGCATAACTTCAATTGATTTCCTTTTCTGGACCTCTTGCTCTAATTGTAATTTTAGGTGGTCAACTTCTTGTTGCAAGCAAGTATCAGTAGATGACACCCCACTTGAACTACTACAACCACTCACATTTTGCCATTTATAACCAGATCCAAAAACTTGAGAAGGATAAATACCATATCCTACGCCCCGAACTCGTCCTGGATGTTCCTTGCCAAACACTTGGCCAAGAGAATCATTAGGTGCAAGTGCTGAAGTAACATTTCCACTACTTTCAATCTCACTAATCTTCTCCTGCATGTTTATGTTTTAAAAAAAATAACATATTCATTTAGTGGTACAAGCAAGTGGGGAAAAAAAACTGTGTTGTCCGAGTGTTCATCATGCTATAACCCAACTGTTAATTATTAAAACCATATTTCTTTTGTCACAGCAGATAAAAAGTACTCCTAGCTACATGCATTTCAATTCAACTTCAATTAAATTTTGCTTACACTTGTCCGATGGGGATGGGGTGCGGCGTCTCAAGGAGACAAGGGAAGCAGCAGCAATCATTTGTGATCTCTAGATAAGGACTCAACACAGTCAAAGAACAAAATTCAAGAGTCTTTTACCTTCCTCTCAAGGAACTTTCATTAGCATTTTCGGTCAAAGAACAGAGGACTTGGAGAGTATTAAATTTAACATGATAAATAATTAAATCTTTAGACTTACACAAATAGCTTGAGCATCCTCATTGAGGTATGTTCCATCTTTCTTCTTATGAGTATGGATGTACAAAGTACCTCTACTCACTTGCTGTCCAGTTTGACTCATCTACCATAATAATATTTTCCAACGTCAACTACACATAATGGTGTAAAAATAAATGAAAAGATCAACATTGTCAAATTTCTTAGACTTACAATCTCTACAGCCTTTCTCCTAAGATTTTTAGAACCACCTGTATGATTAATGGTAAGCTTCGCTCTATTGTGAGCATTCTTTTGACATATCTCCTGCAAAATCAGAGTTATATGATTTCAAACCAAAACCAAAAAACTATATGTCATCATCAATCATCAAGAAACAGAAATCTCATTCCAAGTCATCAACAAAAATATATTAAATATGATTATACCTGAGTCTTCTTATCCAATCTGTAATATAGAAATGAAGCCCATTCAGTTTCTGGAATTGACAATGGTGGTTTACTAATATTTGATTCACGACTTTTGGTTGAATCATAATTTTTATCGAACAATTTTTTTCTATTTTCCTTCCACTTCTTGCCAATATCCTTCATCATGTATTCATATGCAATAGTTTCATGAATGGGATCCCACCATAATTTTTCCTGAAAATTTAATAGTGTTAGTTAAAACATTACATTATGTTCATAGTTATCTAAAATATACAATTAGTAACAAAATTGTTAATGTATACCTTTATTATATCTTTCCAAACCTTATCTTTGTATTGCTCTCTAGGAACTTTTCGCCAGCTCTTAAACCACGATCACATCTATTTTCATGTTGCTTCCATCTAGAGGTTTGACATATTTTGCATAAATCTCTACCTTCATCCTCTCCCCAATATAACATACAATCTTTAGGACATGCATGTATCCTTGTGTAACTAAGACCCAACTTGTTGATGATCTTCTTTGCCTCATAACCAGATGAGGGGATATTTGCATGTTCGAAGGCATCATGCAACAATTCAAGAATCATTGTCATTGCTTTGTCACTAATTCTGCACAAACACTTAATGTGATATAATTTGACTAAGAAAGACAATTTTGAGAACTTGGTACATCCATCATACAGTGGCTGCTCTCCATCCTTAAGCAAATCATAAAATTCTTTAGCATCCCCACTTGATTCATGATGTGAGTCTAACATATTTTCTTCACCCTCTTCTCTCGGTTCAGTTGATGGTGAAAAAGATTCTTCATTATGACATGGTGTAGAAAAGCCAAATGCATCATTTATCATATTTCCCATAGGATCTTCATTGGGCATATCATTTATTGTGTCATACAAACAATCTTCATTTCGTTGGCTCTCATTTATTATAGGCATATCCCCATTTAATGTCTCCCCATGTCGATACCAAAATGTGTAATTTTCAGGAAATTGCTTACAAATTAAGTGGTCAAACACTTCTTCTCTAGTCTGCCACTTTCTAAAACAACATTTAGTACATGGACATATTATTCTACTGGCACTAGATGATTGTTGAAAGGCAAAATCTAAAAACACATTCAACCCAGCTTCATACTCCGGTGTATTTCGTGGCATTTTAATCCAAGATTTATCCATCACTGAATACAAACAATAATATACAAGTATTTATAGAATAGGAAACTACGAGAAATGAAAAGAATTAATTAAACAAATACTCGCTTAACTAAGATGAAATTATAAGCAACCAGATGAAATAATAGCTAATTTCAGTTCACACATGAGGACATATTTGTTTGTTTTGACAATCCTCCTGCTGTTGTTTTTCATTTTCTGCAAAGAGATGTAATGGGTTTATCATACCCACTATCCATACTGATACCCACGATCTAATTGTAAAAATAATGATCCTATTTATCAATGTTGCTTGATACAATAGTTTCTTAGCATGACAAAACCTTAATAATGGAAATTTAATGATTTACCTTGTTTTTAATATTCCAATTTTCTGGGCCTAGATCCCAACTTAAAAAATGGAAGGTCTTTACTTAAAACATTGATGACATTACTTTTTCCTTTTTCTTAAGTCTTTGTAACTGCTAGATGAAAACATTAGTAGCTGGGTTTTCTTGGAAGACTTTTTTCTGAAACTATAAATAAGGAGTACGTGAATTGTCTTTTATGCAGTCTTACAGAAGGAACACTCTCAACTGGGACGTTGCAGTTCAAATCCAAATTTCCTTGTGAAGTCTTGCTATGCAGAGTATGTTGTGTTTATCCCAGTTTTTGTGTGGAGTTTGATCTAAGACAGTTTCTTACAGTACACCAGATGAAATTATATCCTTGACTGACACAACATTTCACACACACACTTCAACATTTCACAGAAAATATTTTGGAATTTTAGCTGTAGTAGGAAAAGCAAACTCATCTAAACTGTAGCTGCAGAACCAAATCCAAACAAGCAACAGGACGAGTGTAAATAGCTGGATTGGATTTCATCATCATAAGGTATACTAACCTTAATAAATTTTTTCCACCCAGCAACAAACACAACACACAACTAAAAGGCAAAATGTAAAGAAGAGAGGCAGATAAACATACCTAAGCCGATGATGCTCAATTTTAGTTTGTCTGCGTTAAATTGAGAATGAAACTACATTAACATGAGTAAGATAGAAGAAGATAGAAAATGCACGATCAATAATCAGAGTTAAGAGTAACTGAAAGAAAGAGAAAACTAACAGAAATCGAAGTCTCAGTGGAGATCAGACAAAACGCGATCCTAAAGAAAAAGAAAATGAGGAGAAGGAGTGATGAGGTACTAATATGGGATTAAATTTGAGTTGAAACTTCAGAGAACAAAGAGGGGAACAGGGTCGGTACTCTGCGAAAATTAACAAACGAAATTGCATTAACCTGAGTAAGATAGAGAAGATAGACCTATTCAGATGAGGTCTCACAGAATCTCATCGCTCAAGTCCTCCGACAGCCCTGTGTAAGCTGTGAGCAGAGCGAATGTGAGACGAAGACGATGGGTGCGTGCTCTGTTATGGTTCGAACGATGCGAATTGAGTAAAGCGATTTGTATAATATTATATTGCGTGTGTTTAATATTATATTGCTATTTGCATTTTTTTTATGCGGTTTATTATATTGCGTGTGTTTAATATTATTATATTGCTATCTGTTAGGGTTCGAACGGTGCGGTTTGTTTTTTATTTGTTTTTAAGCGCATATAGTCCTCCGATCCGAATAGTTCTTAATTGAATAAAGCGCATTTTGTTTTTTTACACTTTTTCAAACCGCCATTGAGAAACCGCCATGAAAATCCTTTTTGGCTGTAGTGTTACAAGGTTGAGAAAATCTTTCCTATATTACAAAAACAAAAAACAACAAAGTGACATTTTGAGACATTATAAGAAAATTAATTGTAGATTTAAAAAACATTGATTTGAATGGTACGTGAAGCTCATTAGAAATAGAGAACTGTGAACTAAGAATCTCTAAGGTTTAAACTTCAAAATAGGCCTTAATTATAAATAGGATTTAATGTTTCTATATTTGCTGCAGAAACTTTTTTTCTACAGTACTCACATAAAATTGAGTGAATCCCATTGTAAAGAGATGAAAGAGAAAATATTAGTGAGACACACTCACTTTTATGTGAGTGTTGTAGAAAAAAAAAGTTTCTGTAGTAAATGCAGAAACATTAAACCCTATAAATAATCTCTTTAAAAGTTCTTTTTTAATTTTCCAGTATCCTTATTGTAAGTTCTCATAGAGTCATTTTCCCAACAACAAAAAGTCTAATATGATACCACCATCAAAATTCTTAATAACATATTGTTTTTCTCTACACCTGTAAGAAAAAACAAATGTACGGGTGTTTATACATAACTAGAAAGGTTGTTAACTTCATATGAAATTTTCGCATTTTGTTTCTCAAAATGTCAACACTATTTTAGATGGAATTATATATAGTTTAATTTTTGGTCTATTTGGTAAAGGGTTTGACTTATAAGTTATAATCATAAGGTAGTGAGTTTGAATCTCACCGATGTGAGAACATTGTTAATTAGTGGGTCATCTATAAGTACTTTTGTAAATATTCTTTGAATCCGGATGTATACCTGGCCCTGGTGAGCTTCAGACACCCAATTCACCTAAACTTTTAAGTATAACACACACACACACACTCACTCCATTCCATAATATTACTTTTTTTTTTTGTTTTTATTATGAGGTATCAACTAACAATTCTCACAAACCAATAAAAAAGTTAAAGTTATTAAATTTATCCTAAAATTTAAGTACTTTCCAATATTATCTCTACGAATTGCACTAAACTTTATTAATATATTAATTATTACTCTCACTTATTAACCTTATTAATTATAGAAATACATGAAAAAAAATATTTACTACTTTTTAGAAACAAGTAAGTACCTTATAAAAAAGATCAAATACATTATGATACCTTATAATGATGACTAAAGGGAATAAGGCATGTCAATTAATTCATCAAAATAAAAAAAAATGGTAGTTAGCACATTATACATGCCTTAAATTGAAAATTATTTCCAACTTTATTCATATTAATAATTAGGTTTAAAATGAAAGAGAATATTTTTTTTAAAAAAAGGTCTTATTTAAGCACTAGATAGACAAAAATGACAAATAATTAAACATTAAATGCCCTTCAAGTAATGCCATATTCAACCGGTACGTGGCTTGGATATTACAGCCTTATTATGAATGAACTGTAGATATGATCAGGAGAAAGCCATAGACAGACTCATCATGATCAATAAAACGTATCACAGGCCCAGTGTAAATGGAAAACCTGTAGAAGGCAACCAGCTTGAGCCTGCAATGAAGTTTGCAGGAGTGAAACTTTGAGCTTCAGTGGCACTTGTAATAACCCTAAATCCTCTCCAGTTAACTCTTGCAGAAGTATCAGCACCAGGTCCTGTATTCTGATACTCCCCATAGAATAGAGTGTCGAGTGCAAAATTCCCATCCCAAGGGAACCAGCCACTTGTGTGTATCACGTCGCTTATTTCACTCTTAATTATCACTGTCCTTGAATACTCCTTCCATGGCCTCCCTAGGTACGTCTCAAAGCTCCCCTTCACTGCCAACAGATCCTGCAGTACACCACAAAAAAAGTTGGAGATATAATATATATATATATATGATCTTAGGTTGATGTTTTATAAATTAATAAAATGGCATTCATGGCTTAGTACCATGTTATGAAGTTTGTTCATATTTTTGTTTGTTACGTTCCTGATTCGGTTAACACAAAATATGCCAATCATAATTAAGTATAGTAGCAACATGTTATGATTATTCACCAATTTTACTTACGAATTACCTGGGTGGCACCGATTCTGCAGTTTTGGATGACGATGCCAGTATTCTGGTTAGGGTCGGTTCTGCCTTGTGCGGTGACCATGTTTCTTTGGCCCGAGTTAGGGCGGCGGGCGTGGATGTCACAGTTTTGTAAGATGGCAGCGGAGTTGCCGAAGATGAAGTCGATGGTGCCTGCTATAAAGCAACTCACGAAGAACTGGCGGTTGCTGTGGACGTAGAGTGAGTCCTGATAGGCGAGCACGTCGCACCGATAGAAGGCGGAGAGGTCGGCTCCCACTCGGAGAGCCACCGCTTGGTGCTTCGACGGACCCGCCGCGTTTTGGAAGGTTATGTCTCGAGCCAAGAATCGTTCCCCTACAACGGCTGCAACGTCACAAAAATGGTCAGCTTATGACAAATTCTTTCAAATTTAAATTAGTCATGAGGAGAATATGTAACTAATTAATCATTTTTTAATAATCACTTAAGACGTACCAAAGTCCTCAATTCAATTCAGACATCTCATCGAGAGAAAAATATTCCCAAAAAAACAACAGAAATTGATATATCGCTCATTATTTGTTTGCCGAATGAGATATTTTAAAGCTACTGGATAATCCGTATAAAATTATTACATTGTTGGATTGTGATTGGATACAAAAATCGAGAAAAATTAAATATTCATGTTTTGTTTTAATTGGAGGTGGATGGGTTCTTATTTGTCCCGTCACCCGTCAATACCGTTCAGTTCCGCGATGGGTGATGAACCTAATTTTTTTTAAAAAAAAAAAACCTTGCGTGTCTCATTCACTTGGACAAATTCTAAGAATAAGATGACAAAGTCTGACTCAGAAAATAAACTTAACCGTCAATAATCGACTTACATGACTTAAGAAACCAGTTAAAGTTAGTTAAAAATAATAAGTATGTTCAAAAAAAACTTTGTTTTTCAAGTATACCCTTATTTATGAGGGTAGTTAAGAGGTTAAAAAAAAAAAACTCATTAAATGTGCATACAACTCTTGTCGGAATTTTATTTTTTTTAAAAAAAATCAAGATAATTCAAATTTTGGCCTCCTATAAAAAGGACCGGAGAGAGAGAGTCGTTAACAAGAAATCTTCTTTCAATTAACCATGCTTTTCATCATAATTATATGTAAGGCAAACGGCTATGGTGATCACACACACACTACGACACAAAAATATAAGAAAGCCACGTGATCAAGATAATTCTAATTAACTCGCATGTTTTCCCGTTAATGCATGTCAATTAATATAATCAAACTAAACATCAAGTGTTTTTTTTGGGTAAAAATGAACCAAAATTTTGGGATGCATTTTTCTTTGTGATATTTATGATGGGATGTAGTATATCAAAATACTATATATTATTTTTTGTCCTAAATACCTATTTAACTGTTTTTAGAGAAATTAAGAAAGGTAAATAAATTTTTATATTGTAACGTGTGCCAAATAAATAAATCATGATAGCTTAGAGGAATACCTATTACTTGCCATATATAACCAGTTAGTAGCACATTTTCTACTAATATATCATTTTAATCCTATTTATAAGTTTATTTTTTCTTTTTTTCTTAAAAAAAAAAAGAACTTATAAATAGGAATGGTATTGACAAATCTAACAACACAAATTCACAATTATTGGCATTTATTGCATGATAGATGCTCCGACAAGAAACATTGAAGTTGATTACCTCAATCATATCCAACAAATTACACATATACAGTAATGTCATGTGTCATAAATAAACAATCAATTCCTATCAACACGAGCATTAAAAATCAGTTTATATATTTGATTTTAATTTGAGAAATACTCCCTTTAGTATTTTTTATAAATAACTTTTTTTTTTTCTAATTACACAAAATAACTAACAATTAAGATTAGTTAAAAGTAATTAATGTGTCAAAAATGCCATATTTTTCTAAATATGTCCCTATTTATAAAAAGAGCATAAAAGACAAAAAGAGAGAGAGAGAGAGGTTGCAAAATATGAAAAATAATGTGTAATAGATGATTGAGTGAAATTAAATTAGCGGTTCATTAACATAAAGATATTTATTTAATAAGATTAAAAAAAGAAAAAAGTGATTTAAAATTTGAGACGTAAAGAAAAAATTGTTTATATTAATGAGCAACCCCAAAAAAGAAATTAAAGATGCTTATAAACAGGAGTAAAAGTTAGATTATTGTGTCCTTTGTCATCAATAAATTTTTTATTTATATATATATATATATATCACTCAAGACATATTAACAGAAGTATTGCTCCATGAAAAGTTGACAACATCGCTAAATTACATATTGGACTCATTTTATCAACTAAATCCTACGTGATTTCTCAATATTCTTTGAATTCATAATCATGTGTGATGAATCTATTCCTCTAAACTAACTAACATAGAACTCGAACATTGACATACTTGATTTCTAAATTACAATTAGACTCATTGATGCTACCAATTTCAGGTATAAATAGTTATGTAGATGTTATATATTTAACTAACGTGTTTAACCAGCACTACTAGTAGTATAGTGGTATTGGGATTTATTTCCTCCCTCTTGGTCCTGGGTTCGATTCCTCCTTCCTTATCGCCTTGTATTAAAAAAAAAAAAAAATCCTAACGTGTTTAAAATACGTCATTCCATGTTATCAATGACTTGGCCTTAAAATAATCAGGATCCAGATATGGTATAAAATGCTGCCTCATAATTTCAGTGAATGTGGGATATGGTTTTGGTGCCTATAGGCACCAAGAGCTTGGCGCATCTAGGCCGTCTAAATGCCATCTGGACAGTCCAGATTTTATTTTTTTAAACTGTTGCTTTTTTAAATAAAAAAATTATTTTTAAAAAAATGTTAGTTAAAATATTATTTTTATTTTAGATTCTATACCTATTAAAATATTTTTTTAAAAAAATAAATAAATTATGAACCGTTCAGATTTGATCCGACAATCTCACCGGAAGATCTTCCCCTAGCTATCTAAAGTACAGGCAGGGAATAATTCCAATGAATCGTGAGAGTTTGAAAGTTAAGTGGAAGACGTCAAGTTAGACAAAGAACATTCTATGAGCTGTACTGTTCCCGATTTTTTTTCTTTTTTTTATACAGAAAAAGTTTTGGATGGGTTCGGCATCAGTTCCCCACCAAGATCAACGGGACTCTATGAGTACTTACTGGGGACTTACAAAATCGCCTACTAAAGGAGTCCCAGCGACGGCAGAGGAGATCAAACCCACGACCCAAAGGTCTAGTCCTGAATCCCTTACCATCTATGCCAACTCACATTGACTACTATTCCCAATTTCTTTTGTCTTAAAAGCCTGTGGTCTCTACGAGTCCAATTTTTCAGTATACGGATAATTAATACCAATATCCAAAAGCACACCTCATTATTGTATGGGTGAGGTGAGAAATATTTGATTCAATATATAAGTTGTTTGTAGCATAATTAAGTAATTATAATGTTTTGTCAATTTTATTCTTAATTAGTTTCTCTTAAAAAAAGACAAGTAGGAGAGAGAAACATAAAAATTATTTATAAACTAGAGAGATAAAAAATTTAATACAAACAAATATAATTTTTTTACCAATTTAATATATTTTTTGATATGTAAGAATATAGTATAAAAGCCTTATATTTAAACATAGAATAGTATATATTAACAAATTCACATCTCGGTACTTGATATAAGTAACTCAGAAATTCAAATCTAATTTCGATGGATTAGATTTTTTTTTTTACTGTTTTAAAGTGTAAAAAATCTAAAATAAAGTGAATGTCTTAACTATCAACTGTTAAATTTTATTTTATTTTATTTTATTTGTAAAAAAAGAGAGAATTTGAGATACATACCTACGGTGGCGGAGTGAAAGGTTGTGCTTCCATCGACGACGTTTCTGTTGCCTGTAATGATGGTGCTGATTCTTCCATCTCCCACAAACATTATATTCGTCTTCTTCGTCGTCACCTCCACATTCTCTCTGTACACCCCTGCTTTTATTCTTATCACATACCTCGTCGCGCTACCCTCCGGCGCCGCTGCCACCGCCTCCGACACTGTCCTATAATTCCCACTCCCGTCCGCTGCCACCACCACATTTGGAGTCACCGTCGTCGCTTGCAGAAGCTTCCTGTCTCCGGCCGACATCCACTCCGGCCAACTAACCCCATCGTCGGATACTTCATCCACTTCTCCCAGTTTTCTATTACTCATCGACGACGACGCGTCACCATCGGTCATGTTCTTGATCATCGCTAGCGCGTTGCTGCACATGCGCTCCACGTGAAGTTGACCGTCAATCAGCCCTTCCCTCACGTGTTTATCAGCGCCGTCGTGGGAGAAGCCGTCGAGGCAGGTCTCTTGGTTAGTTATGGCGGCGCTGATGAGAGTCTTGAGGTCCTCGGCGTGATGATGGGCGGAGTCATCGAGGTCGGCAATGGAGCGGTGAAGCTCGTCCAGGGTGTAGTCAATGGTTTCTAAGCAATCGTGGAGAGCGGTTTTCTGCCTCTTTGTAAGGTCTTTTCTGGTTTGGATCAGCTTCTTGACAGAGAAGTAGTTGTGTTGTACGGCTCTGATGGTTATGTTGAGAGACAGTTTTATGACGTCTTTGTTGGTGGTGACTTTCTTGGCGAAGCCGGGTTCGGCCACGACGGCGGAGAAGCAGAGTTCAGGATACATGGTGGAACTACAAGCGCTTTTGACGATGGCTTGTGCCATAGTTGAATGGACATTGTGGAGGCCGTCCCTGTGGCCGGAGTTTTTCCGGGAGTTGACTCCGACGACAAGGCCGACGATGGCGGAGACGAGGAGTAGGGTGGCGACGAGAGAGAAGAAGAAGAGCTTCTTGTTCTTCTTGGACATGGGAATACGGTTGCCGGAAATGGATATTCCGGCAGACTCTTGTTTCGTTTTGCTCTTGGGATGGATAATTTGAGAGTTTGTCCAAACAGAGACTTAGTAAGCGAGGGGGTTGAAATAGTCAGTTTATATAGCAAAAGGTTCCCCAATACTGGAACTGTCGGGGGCTTGAAGTTGGCCACATAATCATCAAATTTGATTAAAAGGTTCAATAAATTTGTTAGCAAAAGGTTAACCTTCGTTATCTAAAGTGTAGATTGACCAACGAACTTTTACGCTATGAGCGCACAGCACAAAATTCTAAATTTTACTAAATTAAATAATTTTTTCTCAATTGTCATTATTTAAAACTACTTATATAGATATCTATGGACAAAAATTACTCATTCTTTAATTTTGTTAAAATTATAATTTGCTAAAATAAACAAAAATTTTAATTAAAAATATAATTATATGATTTAAATAAAACTTAAGGTGTTTTATAGTTTATTATATATGTTAAACAAAAAAAAAATTGTGCATAAAATCTTTCGGGTTTGAATTCTCTTAAAATCTTTTATTTCATTTTCTTTTCCGAATCTCATCTTCATCATCAAATACTATAAACTTCTCAATTTAAAAGTGGAGATGAGATTATGATCAATCCAACTGCAATATAAACAAAATTTAAAAAATCTATTATAGGTTAAACATAAAAACTCAAGGTATTTTAGAGTTTATTGTATATAGTTTTATATTAATAGATTTTTTATGTTTTTAAATTTTATTAACAAATTTTTTAACTTACATAAATTTCTTCTAAAATAAAAATAAATCATATAATTTTTTTTGTTTAACATATATAATAAACTATAAAACATCTTGAGTTTTATTTAAATCATATAATTATATTCTAATTAAAACTTTTGTTTATTTTAGCAAATTATAATTTTGATAAAATAAAGAATAAGTAATTTTTGTCTATAAATATCTATATAAGTAGTTTTGAATAATGACAATTGAGAAAAAAATTATTTAATTTAGTAAATATAGAATTTTGTGCTAGGCGCTCCTAGAGTAAAAGTTGGCCAATCTGCACCTTAAATAACGAAAGTTAACTTTTTGCTAACGGTATTGTGCTGGGCACTCCTTTTTAAAAATTTGTTGTGCTAGCCGCTCTTCTTTAAAAGTTTGTTGGTATTTTTTGGTTCACTTAATAGTTAATTGTATTGGATGCTCCTGAACCAATAGTTTATTGACTAAATCGCACCATAATTAACCCTTGATTAAATTGAAAAAGTTACTTGAGTTAGTTAGTAAGACAGATACTCTCTCTGATCTTTATTATAAAGTATCAACTAATAAATGTATTTGGTCCTTTTTATAAGGCACTTGCTTATTCCCAATTAGCATTAATTTTTTTTCATAGATACCTCTAATCAATAAGAGTAGTAGGTAAGAGTAATAATTAATATAATATTAGCATTTAGTGCAATTAGTATTGATAATATTGAAAGTTACTTAAATTATAGGACAACTTTATTAATTTTAATTATTTTTATTGGTTTGCGAAAAATGGTTAGTTAGAGCCTTATAATAAAGATTAGATGAGGTATTTTTATAAAATACTTTAGTCATCTTCCTTAAATTCTTAAGCTTGTTTGATTTTTTTTCTTGATTATTGTTGAGAGAGTATTCATAGAATATATTAAGAAAATAATTTTCACATATATGGAAATTATAATTTATATTTGAAAACGATATTAACTCTCAAAGTATGTCTTATATTAAGGACCAAAGGAGTACTAAATTTATAATTTATTTTTTGGTGAATTCTAATTTGTAATTTGATTAAAATATTAATAGTAACATCAAAATAATTACATTCAATATGTATAGTGAATGAGATAAGTAGCAAGGAGTAAAAATGAGAATAGAGGTTAAAGGCACTACAAATAAATAAATCAAAAGTACTGCTAAATGAAGGTACATTTTAAAGGTTGAGAGTTTGATTAAATTATATACCCGTAGGTAGCGATTAATCCTCTTGAAGTATACAGATAACTGAAATGGGTTTTGCTTCTGCTAACAAAGTCTTTTCGATACATATAGTTTTGGATTGGAGTTAGTATAATTCAACAATGATGAAGTAGATTTAGCTATTGTAATTAGGGTTGGGGGATGCCCTCACCACCTTGATTTACTTAGAGAGCAAACTGTTTAGAAGAATTTTTTTTGGCCAACTTTTTAGAAGGTACTTTAAGACAAAGTTGATTTTTTTATTAAAAAAATGTTAAGGAAACTAAATAAGTTACTTAATCATATCATATATTAGATATTCTTAGATTATCTATCAAGTTATAAGTTAGGCAAAATAATTTAAAGAAAAAAAAAAGACAAACATAAATATTTTAAAGTAATTTAATTAGATTATAATTTAATCTCTAAAAAAAATCAACTTTATATTATATTTAAGATTGGAGAGTACTAAAATTTTCATTTCAGTACATTTAATTTAAATTTCTATTTTAAGAGTGTCCTTGATATAGATAGAAAGAACAATACTATCTCCTTTTGAACCAACGTAACTAATCTCTGAGGTTTTATTTTTTAATGTCATTCTTTATTATTTGTTATGCTGTGACTTCATCATTAATTATATGCTAATGCTGCTAAAAAATGGTAAGATAAAGAAGGATGTAGCAGTATCTGATTTAAGAAATTCAAAACACCCTATTGTCTTGCAATTTCCTGTTGGATGAAAGTACCTAGCTAATAGAATTAGAAAAGGAAAATATAGACTTTAATTTTCATCTGCCCTCTGATCTTTCAAACAAAATAACAAAAAGTTTCCTTCAAGTATTCAAGATTCCTTTGTTTAAGATTCGTGGATGTAGGTGAAACAAACAACTTAGTCAAGGGTGCGTTAGGTTGGAAGCTAGATTTTCATTGATACGCACAACAATCATTGAGCAAGAGTTTTAGTTTTATGGCTGGCCACAAAAAACATATCCATAGTAGAAGTTATATATATTATATAAACTGAGCTTTTCTTTTTCGTGGCAGAAGGAATAGAAAAAGTGAACTCTGAAGAATGTTGGTTCGATTACAAAGTTGAGTAATTTTTCAATCAACAAATCCTAATTCTTAAATACACACTTCTCCAACATTTTTAGTAGCATATCTTTAATATAGATTAATGAAATGAGATGTCATAGCACAAGTCCCACATTGGAAGTATTACTTTGAAGACGAGCCTTATAAGACCTTGAGCTCTCCAAGCCTAACGGTTAGTGGGTTCCACCTACGGAGCCTTCTAACGTGCATGACATTGAATGAAGTGTTTTAATGTGTCCAATTTCCCACTAGGAGGGGTGAAAGATATCAATATCGAAAAAATTTCATAACTTATCAATTATAACTCTTTCACTTGTTAATAATTATTCTTTTTTTTTTTTTGATACTTCCAGTGGGAAGGGAGAGGCAGGGCTCGAACCCTAGACAAGGGGAAGGCCAGCTCCTAAGGCTGGCCCTAGTGCCATCGTGCTACGAAGCGCTTGGCGTTAATAATTATTCTTTCACTTGTCATTAGTAAGTTGTAGGACTTTTTTGATATTATTTTTCTTAATTTGGACCATTGTGTAATTTTTCCCATACATTTTTATTTTTTTCGCAATCCATCAAGTTTATCTGTAACACTGGGTTCAAATGACCCAAATAGTAGTTAAGTTGGAGGAGTCACTTATAGGCTTTTACTGGATTAATCGATCTGGAGATGTATCAGCCATATGAACGTAGTTCATGGAGATTGGATTCTGAAGCTGTTGCCTAAAATTGGGCCCTGGTAACGAAAACTCTGATTATAGTTTCTTTGTTCAAACACGGGCTTGAAGACACTTTAAGAAATCAAGAACCTCTCTGAGATCAAGCACAGAGACATGATTAATTAATTTATTTTGTTTAGGGGACTGTTAATTACAGGTTGTACCCTTTAGGCTCTGAATCAACTGCTCTTTATTTTCAAATATTTTTATGACAAGGCAGAGTTAACAACGTAGTGCAGTCATGTGACCAAAACTTCTTTCCTAATCCTGTCCCTTTTGTTTTCTGTCTAATTTTCCTAATCAAACCAAATTATGCTTCTCAGAAAAGCATCCACCCAGATTCTTTTACTGTATCGAGTTTTTTTTTCTTCTTGTTTTTGGGTAATGGCAAAAATACTCATTGAAGGAGATGATGATAACTCTCATAGGTTAAAGAGAAAAGAGAGATAGATATCAAGAAAACTTATAAAACTACTGCAGAAGGATTCCAAAGGTTTTAACTTTGCATTGAGAAAAGTTGACTACAGAATGAGGAAGGTAGTTTCTGGAAAATATACAGAGGATCTTCAAGAAACTACCTCTTCTTCTACAAACAAAAAGGATGACATATTTGGACTTATGTAATAATCATAATCTGGGTTTTGACAAGTGTCTGTAACTTTGCTACACATCAAAAGATCATTATTGAATTCTTACAGATTTAAGTGTACATCAGAGAATTTAACAAACTAAGTCAGAAAAACTGTAAATCCAATCAAAATTGCAGTACACATAACCATATCTGGCTAGAAGCTGGAATTTGAAACACAAGTGTACATTCATCAACAGCTCTTCTGTTGTACATAGACATGAAAGAAATGAAAAGAGAACTAATTTCTGTGCTTTCATCCATCTGAGGGAGGATTGAACCTGCAAAAGAAACATGAGATTCTCTGTCACTAATCACAAGCTGCAAACTATGAAAAAGGCTTGAAACTGTTTAGAGTAAATAGAGTTTAGCTTACTGGTTCTGTGTAGGATTTGAGTTCCTTGGAGGTATTCTTCTGAAAGATGAACCCAACTGCTTCATATGATTCTTATTATGTGCCTGAGAAGAAGATGAAGAAATCTTGCTTAATGGCAAAGAACGAGCTTCTGGGTTGCTTAACAACAACATTGTGAGAATAAGAAAAGCAAGAAGAGAGCAAGTCTGCTTCATGATAATGGAGAAGGATCTTGATTGAGACAAAGTCTTTTAGGATCAAGTGAAACTAATCTAATTTATTGTTTAGTAGTTAGTACAAGTCTGAAATGGTAAAATATTTAATGGTGGGTGTGAGATAGTAGTGGGGGAGGATCATGTGGCTGAACTTTTTTTTGTCTGGTCTCAGGATTTGGTGAAAAAAAGTGACAGAAAAATCATGATACAGGCACGTGATGATCAGTCCATGACATTGGAATTATATATATATATAACTTTATTGGAGAAAGAAAAGGTTATTAATAATTAAATGAAAGTTATGCAGGGACGTCAAGAAACTGATGGATCCATGCACATAGAAAACTTAGAAGTAAATCTTGAACTGTTTCATATACATTGTTCCTTCTTTGTCACTGGGCAATGACTTTTTTTTCCCCAAGTAACAGACACGCTCTCAGTGATCAATCACGTCACTTCCACTTGGATGAACAGATCAGTGGTAACAGAAGCTGGCTTTGTTTAATGGATCCAATCATATTGATGTCATATTCTCTTTCTCACAGAATGTGGATTCTTTGTTCTGAAGTAACTTATATGGAAGCTGTTTTCTAGTTTAAAGTTTTGACCCATTGACTTGTATTGAAAGATGCTACTCCGTGGCTTTAATATCTTTAATAGAAAACACATTTAGAGATTTTGTTTTACTACTAAATATATGACATAGTTTTCATATTTGTCCATTTTTTTTTTAATTTACCCTTATTGATGCTCTTTCAACAATAACTAAGAAGGAAAGAGAATAAGGGAATTAATTAAGGAAGGTGAGTAGGATATTTTAAAAAATACATATTATATTAATTAATTTCCTTAATCTAGTCAAATTAACTTTGCTTTGGGCATTCATAATCTTCTTTTGACTTGTTCAAAAATGCCTTTTGACTAATCAAGAAATTAAAGATACAAAAGGCACATCACAGACGAACTCAATGCATTGTTTGTGAGTATATTGTTGAAGAGATTTGGATCATATCCTAAACAGTATCACTAAAAGCAGAATTGGATTTTGATCCTCCCTAACTTGATGTGTCCTTCCTTCTTCACAAAACTTTTTGAGGAGTGACTTCTTAGTAATTTGCATGCCAAACTTGGAATTGCAATTGGCGAATCGTTTTCGGGATTATGTGCTGAAAATTGTGAGGGTCACGAAACGAACTTGTTTTCAGAAACATCGCATCTTCACCATTTGATATTGCATGCTCTGTCAGAGTACTTAGATGGGGTGTTAATATTTTAGTAGTACAAAAAAAGATTTTAAGATCGCCTTATTTAGACCGAAGTATTGAGGCTTTGGTCTTAAAAGTGTGACCCATGGTAGTTTTATAAATATAAAGAAATGTTTAAACCGGATTATAGAGAATTAGATCTAAAAATTATGACCAATAACAGTTCCATAAATATATAAACAACCTTTTACACCTAACTTATAAAATATGAGGTCTTAAAAGTTTTACTTTTAAGACCTAATAATTTAAAAGTTCAATAAAAAAAGAATGACTAGTGACAATTTTGTAAATATAAGAAAAGTTTTACTTTCAAGGCCGAATGTTTAAAAAGTCTGTTCTTAAAAGTCTACTTTTAAGACTGAATATTAGAAAGTCCAGTGTAAAAAATCTAAAATAAGAATCTTTTCCTGTCCCGAAAATTGAATTTCATTCTCTATACCTCTCTTCGACCTTGTAAATCCCGCCTCACACTCTCTTCAAGGATCTCACTGACAAATTTTTGGACGCCCGCAAAAAATGCTCTCGCCTCCTTTGCTCTCATTGTCTGTTGTTATGGTTCTAACTTCTCCAGGTTCGCAATTTTTACTTATCTTCTTCGATCTGTTTCATTTTTGCTTCTTCGACCTGGAAAATTGCAAGATCGAAGAATCAAGATTGTCGATCATTTTGCGCTGTTCAGCCAACGAGGATTTGCAAGTCAAGATCGAGATTTCCGATCTTTAGAGTTTGATCAACGATCAGCAACTAGAACTACGTTGATTTGGTCATCGACGATCAGCAAGCCAGAAATTAATGAATTGAGGCCAGTTCGGAATGCTGGATCGGTTTATTTGATTTAACTGCAACACATGCTATTTTATTTATTTAACTTGTTGCGTTGATTATCTTTACAATTCAAAAGAACCTTGACTGGCCGCCTGAAGGTAGTGCATGTTTCAGATTGACTTGGCTCACTCTTCTTAGATGCTGGACACTGCAAAAGAGAGTGTTTGTGAAGGGAAAACAAACAAAATGACATAAAGATCAAAGAAAGAGAATCAACAAGACGAAGACATAATCATTTACTGGAATTCATGGAAATCAAGAGATACATTGCCGTCAAGATCAAAGACTCGAATCAAGGCTGCACACAGCTCGTGGAATTTCAAGTTCCCCAATTGCCGCAACATCTTTTGCAAACCCTTGGGCGTTATGTAGCCACAGCCTTTATAATCCTCAAACATCTGGAATGCGCTCTTCAGAACATCATCACTCCATTCATCAGCGTCTTTCTGTTCTAACAATCGCCCGAAGTCCCCGTACTCCAACAAATCGTCGCCGTTGGAATCGAAGTCATGGATCATCCTTCTGGCTTCGTTATGCGTCACCGACTCGCCCGCCGATGCCAGGTATTGCATGAGCTCCTCGTGTGAATCTTGCCATCCTTGTCGACCTCGAAGTGATCGAGATTTGCAGTTTTTTTTTAATATATAGTACTCTAAAAATATTTAACATATGAAATGATTAAGTAACTTATTTAGCTTCCTTAATCTCTCCAAAGAAAGTCAACTAGCTCTTATAATTAGGACCGGAGGTAGTATATAAAAGGACTTTTGAGTGGTTTTAAAAGTCCTTTTTTTATACTTTTAAAACCTAATATTTTAAAAGTCCAACATTTAATATCTCATATTTTATAAGTCCGGTCTAAAAAGTATTTTTTAAGATCAGTTGTGCATCCAATCTTAAAAGTACTGTATGTATCAAGACCGGTCCTAGATCCAGTCTTACGAGGTGTTTTTTGTCATCTTGAAAGCTTTTTTGTACTAGAGTTTTGAAATCCTTTAATGCACTTAGCTTGTTGATAGTTATACTTAATTAACTGAGTATACATCCGCTCCAATTAGACTCATTCTCCCTTTGTAATTTCATTTTGTCCAGAATATATTTAGATTAACTTCTAGAGAATAGCTTCTAAAAAGAAAAAGTGATAAGAATGCTTTTTCAAAATAGATTCTGAACAGAATAATATATATGAAAAAATGATTTTGATAAAATAATAGTATTTGGATATTGAGCTTGTTTCGGTTGGCGGTGAGAGCGATGGTACTTTATAATAATAGTACTTACTTCTTTGGGAATAACTAAATACCTTATAAAAAGGATCAAATATACTATGATACCTTATAATAACGACTGAAGGGAATAAGGCATGTCAATTAATTCATCAAAATACAAAAAAAAAAAACGGTAGTTAGTTAGCTCATTATATATGCCTTGAAAATTATTTCCAACTTTATCCATATTAAATTAGGTTTCAAATGAAAGAGAATATACAAAAAGTCATATTTAAGCACTAAATAGACAAAAATGACAAATAAACATTAAATACCCTTCAAGTAATGCCATATTCAACCGGTGGCTTGGATATTACAGCCTTATTATGAATGAACTGTAGATATGATCAGGAGAAAGCCATAGACATCGACTCATCATGATCAATAAAACGTATCACAGGCCCAGTGTAAATGGAAAACCTGTAGAAGGCAACCAGCTTGAACCTGCAATGAAGTTAGCAGGAGTGAAACTTTGAGCTTCAGTGGCACTTGTAATAACCCTAAATCCTTGCCAGTTAACTCTTGCAGAAGTATCAGCACCAGATCCTGTATTCTGATACTCCCCATAGAATAGAGTGTTCAGTGCAAAATTCCCATCCCAAGGGAACCACCCACTTGGGTGTATCACGTCGCTTATTTCACTCTTCATTATCACTGTCCTCGAATACTCCTTCCATGGCCTCCCTAGGTACGTCTCAAAGCTCCCCTTCACTGCCAACAGATCCTGCAGTACACCACAAAAAGTTGGAGATATAATATATGATCTTAGGTTGATGTTTTATATATTAATATGGGTTAAGTACCATTTTTATCCCTGAAGTACGCGTCTAGGAGTAATTTTGCCCCTTAGGTTTTCGGAGGAGCAATGTTGCCCCTGAAGTATGAAAACGGAGCAATGTTGCTCCTCCGTTAGGTCAACTATTCGTTGACCGTTAGAGTTTCTAACGGAGGGCCAACATTGCTCCGTTTTGATACTTCAGGGGCAAGATTGCTCCTTCAAAAACTTAAGGGGCAAAATTGGTACTTAACCCTTTTTTTTAAAATGTCATTAGTTATTTTACAAAGATGATATTTCGGGTTAATAACTAAAGTAAATGGAAATGAAACACAAATTCCAAAGAGAGTGAAAAAGAGAAATATTGTTCATACAGAGTATGTTATGTCAGGATCCGGCTGAGGTCCTCTTCGGCCTCCCATCCACTGTTGTTCTCTTTTTTAATACTGCGTCGTTTTGACGCAAAATATACATGATTCCTCTTTTTTGTTTAAATATTAAGGGTACAAAAAAGAGATTTCAGGATCCTGACGGGTACTGAAAAAATATTGATAGGTACTTCATGATCTTAAAAATTTATTTTAGGACGTTGAAAAAATATTTCAGGATATTGACAGGTACTAAAAAGATATTTCAGGATACTGCCTAGGATGTTGAAAATATACTTCATAATCTTGAAAAATTATTTTAGGATGTTGAAAATATACTTCATAATCTTGAAAAATTATTTTAGGACGTTGAAAAAATATTTCAAGGTACTGACAAGTACTAAAAAGATATTTCAGGATACTGACTGGGTATACTGGCTGGTACTAATAAAATACTTCGCGATCTTGAAAAATTATTTTAAGAATGGTTAAATACCAATTTTGCCCCTTAAGTTTCGAAATGAGCAATTTTGCCCCTAAAGTATGAAAATGAAGCAATGTTGCCCCTCCGTTAGGTCAACTAACAGTCAAACGAACGTTGACCGTTAGTTGACCTAACGGAGGGGCAACATTGCCCCGTTTTCATACTTCAGGGGATTGCTCCTCCGGAAACTTAAGGGGCAAAATTGCTCCTGGGCGTACTTCAGGGGTAAAAATTGTACTTAATATAGGGTTAAAATGGTACTTAATATAGGGTTAAGTATCAATTTGAAGTACGCGCTCAGAACAATTTTACCTCTGAAGTTTTCGGCGTAGCAATATTACCCCTAAAGTTTAAAAATGTAACAATGTTGCCCCTCCGTTAAAAACCCTAACGGTCAGAGTTTTTAACGGAGGGATAACATTGCTATATTTTTAAACTTTAGGAGTAAAATTGCTACTTTTTTGAAGCAATGTTGCCCCTGAAGTTTAAAAACGTAACAATGTGTCCTTCCGTTAAAAACTCTAACATTGACCGTTAATTAACCGTTAGAGTTTTTAACAGAGGAACAACATTGCTACGTTTTTATACTTCAAGGGTAACATTGCTACGCTGAAAACTTCAAGGGAAGAATTGTTTCGGAGCACGTACTTCAAAAACAAATTTGATACTTAACCTATTAATATACAATGGCATTCATGGCTTATTACCATCTTATGTATGTTCATATTTTTTGTTTGTTACGTTCCTGATTCGATTAACATAAAATGTACGAATCATAATTAAGTATAGTAGCAACATATTATGATTATTCACCAATTTTACTTACGAATTACCTGGGTGGCACCGATTCTGCAGTTTTGGATGACGATGCCAGTATTCTGGTTAGGGTCGACTCTGCCTTGTGCGGTGACCATGTTTCTTTGGCCCGAGTTAGGGCGGCGGGCGTGGATGTCACAGTTCTGTAAGACGGCGGCGGAGTTGCCGAAGATGAAGTCGACGGTGCCTGCTATTAGGCAACTCACGAAGAACTGGCGGTTGCTGTGGACGTATAGTGAGTCCTGATAGGCGAGCACGTCGCACCGGTAGAAGGCGGAGAGGTCAGCTCCCACCCTGAGAGCCACTGCTTGGTGCTTCGACGGACCCGCCGTGTTTTGGAAGGTTATATCTCGAGCCAAGAATCGTTCTCCTACAACGGCTGCAACGTCACAAAAATGGTCAGCTTACGTCAAATTCTTTCAAATTTAAATTAGTCATGAATAGACGATGTAACTAATAATTAATCATTTTTTAATAATCACTTAAGACGTACCAAAGTCCTCAAGTCAATTCAAACATATCATCGAGAGAAAAATATTCCCAAAAAAACAAGAGAAATTGATAAATGAGATATTTTAAAGCTACAGTATAATCCATATAAAATTATTACATTATTGGATTGTGATTGGACACAAAAATGAAGAAGACGTAAATATTCATGTTTGGTTTTAATTGGAGGTGGGGTTCTTATGTGTACTGTCACCCGTCAATACAGTTCAGTGTAGCGATGGGTGATGAATCTAATGATCCAGTTGCCTGTCTCATTCACATGGAAAAATTCTAAGAATAAGATGACAAAGTCTGACTCAGAAAATAAACTTAATCAAACTAGAAGAAAATATAAATTCAAATAAACCCACATTTATAATTAACACTTTAACAGTAGTAAAATGTCTTGGGAGATTTTTTATATTATTATCGTCCGTTTCAGGATTTGTAGCTATCTCTTTCAACACATGTTCTCCTCTTAAACTCGAACACGAAACCTAGAAGGATTTAGTGGGATTTATAAGAACTCAATAATCGAATTACGTGACTTAAGAAAACAGTTAAAGTTAGTTAAAAATAATAACTATGTCTGAAATAAACTTTATTTTTTAAGTATGCTTTTATTTATAAGGAGCAGTTAAAAGAAAAAATAAAGTAAATATGAATATCACTAATCTTTTAATTAATACAATACACATAATTAATGAGCTGTAAAAATGACCCCAAAAAAAAAACTCATTAAATGTTCATATAACTTTTGTTGGGATCTTATAAAAATAATCAAGATAATTTAAATTTTAGACTCCTAAAAAAACGGAGAGAGTAGTTAACAAGAAATCTTCTTTCAACTAACCAGGCTTTTTTTCATCATAATTATATGTAAAGCAAACAGCTCTGGTGATCACACACACACTATGGCTCAAAAATATAAGAAAGGCACGTGATTAAGATAATTCTAAATTTATATCAAAAAAGATAATTCTAATTAACTCGCATATCATCCAGTCAATTAATTAAACTAAACATCAAGTGTTTTTTTTGGTAAAAATAAATTAAACCAAAATTTTGGGATGTATTTTTCTTTGTGATATTTATGATGCAATCTCATATGTCCAAATACTATATTTTGATTTTAAATATAAGATTTAGTTGACTGTTTTTAAATAAATTAAGAAAATTATATAAATTTTGTATCATAGCGCGCGCATGCCAAGTAAATAAATCTTGATAGTTTAGAGGAATAAATACCTATTACTTTCTGTATATAACCTGTTAGGAGGACATACTCTATTAATATTAATATGCCATTGTGATCTAATTTATAAGTCTATTTTTATTTTTTATTTTTTTAAAAAAACACTTATAAATAGTAATGGTATTAACAAATCTAACACAAATTCACAATTATTGGCATTTATTGCATGTTAGATGCTCCGACAAGAAACATTGAAGTACATTACTGCAATCCAACCAACTACACAGTAATATTGTCATGTGTCAGCATTAAAAATCAGTTTATATATTTGATTTTAATTTGAGAAATACTCCCTCCAATATTTTTTATAAACAACTTTTTTTTAATTGCGCAAAATAACTAACCGTTAAGATTATTTAAAAACAATAAAAGTGCCAAAAATATCATGTTTTTCTAAATATATCCCTATTTCTAAAAGGAGCATAAAAGACAATGGATTTAAAAAATGAGAGAAAATGGGTATAAAATATGAGAAATAATGTGTAATAGATGATTGAATGAAATTAATTAGGGGTTCATTAACATAAAGATATGTATTTAATAGGATTAAAAAAGAAAAAGTGGTTTGAAGGTTGAGAAACAAAGAAAAAATTGTTTATAAATAGTATTGAAGGGAGTAAATGTTAAATTATTGTGGCCCTTGTCATCAACAAATTATATATTGTACTCATATATATATGAAGGGATAATTAAGAAGGAGACTTAAGACAGATTAACATAATTTTTTTTTTTGATACATCATGGTAGGGGAGGGGGCAGGGTTCGAACCCTAGACATGGGGGAGGGAGCCCAGTTAATACTGACTCCCATACCACTGCGTTACTAAGGCGCTGACAGATTAACAGAAGTATTGCTCCATGAAAATTTGACAACATCGCTAAATTACATATTGGACTCATTTTCTCGACCAAATCCTATGACGATCAATGTATTTATCTCAACCAACCAATATGAAACTCAAACATTGACATCTTACGTGATTTCTAAATTACATATTGGACGTATGCATGCTCCTAATTTCAGGTATATATAGTTATGTGGGTGTTATATATATAACTAACGTGTTTAAAATGTGTCATTCCATGTTATCCATGACTTGGCCTTAAAATAGGATTAACCTTCATGAGTATATATACTTATTTGATTATGTATAAAGTTTATAATAATCAGGATCCAGATATGGTAAATGGCTGCCTCATAATTGTAGTGAACGTGAGAGTTTGAAAGTTAAGTGGAAGACGACAAGTCAGACAAAGACCATTCTATGAGTTGTACTGTACCTGATATCTTTTAATTTGTCTTTAAAGCCTGTGGTCTCTACGGGTCCAATTTTTCAGCATACGGATAATTAATACCAATATCCAAAAGCACACCTCATTATTGTATGGGTGACGTGGAAAAATGTTTGGTTGAAAATTGCTTATAGCATAATTACGATGTTTTGTCAATTTTACTTCTAATTAGTTTCTATTAAAAAAAGAGAAATAAGAGACTGAGAAAATTTTAATACGAACAAATGTAGAAAATATTTTCAATTTTATGTATTTTTTGGTATACAAAAATAATGAAGTACAAATAATTTATATTTAGACACGGAATAACCTATTTTAAATATAAGATATGATTTATAATGCAATTTGTACAGCAAATTATGTCTTATATCTAGAAGAGGAAGAAATATATCTTAACAAATTATTATTTTGGTACTTGATATAAATCACTTTTTCCGTTTAGATCTAATTTGGATGGGTTAAATTAATTTCTTTTCTTTTCTTTTACTTTTTTGAAAAAGATTTTAATGTGTAAAATATCAAAAATAAATAAAATCCCTTAGTTATCAATTTAAAAAAAAAAATAAAGAAAATTTGAGATACGAACCTACAGTGGCGGAGTGAAAGGTTGTGCTTCCATCGACGACATTTCTGTTACCGGTAATGATGGTGCTGGTTCTTCCATCTCCCACAAACATTATATTCGTCTTCTTCTTCGTCACCTCCACGTTCTCTCTGTACACCCCTGCTTTTATTCTTATCACATACCTCGTCGCGCTCCCCTCCGGCGCCGCTGCCACAGCCTCCGACACTGTCCTATAATTCCCACTCCCGTCCGCCGCCACCACCACATTTGGAGTCACCGTAGTCGCTTGCAGAAGCTTCCTGTCTCCGGCCGACATCCACTCCGGCCAACTAACCCCATCGTCGGATACTTCATCCACTTCTCCCAGTTTTCTATTACTCATCGACGACGACGACGCGTCACCATCGGTCATGTTCTTGATCATCGCTAGCGCGTTGCTGCACATGCGCTCCCCGTGAAGTTGACCGTCAATCAGCCCTTGTCTCACCTTTTTATCAGCGCTGTCGTGGGAGAAGCCGTCGAGGCAGGTCTCTTGGTTAGTTATGGCGGCGCTGATGAGAGTCTTGAGGTCCTCGGCGTGATGATGGGCGGAGTCATCGAGGTCGGCAATGGCCCGGTGAAGCTCGTCCAAGGTGTAGTCAATGGTTTCTAAGCAATCGTGGAGAGCGGTTTTCTCTCTCTTTGTAAGGCCTTTTCTGGTTTGGATCAGCTTCTTGACAGCGAAGTAGTTGCGTTGTACGGCTCTGATGGTTATGTTGAGAGACAGTTTTATGACGTCTTTGTTGGTGGCGACTTTCTTGGCGAAGCCGGGTTCGGCCACGACGGCGGAGAAGCAGAGTTCAGGGTACATGGTGGAACTACAAGCGCTTTTGACGATGGCGTGTGCCATACTTGAATGGACATTGTGGAGGCCATCGCTGTGGCCGGAGTTTTTCCGGGAGTTAACTCCGACGACAAGGCCGATGATGGCGGAGATGAGGAGTAGGGTGGCAACGAGAGAGAAGAAGAAGAGCTTCTTGTTCTTCTTGGACATGGGAATACGGTTGCCGGAAATGGATATTCCGGCAGACTCTTGTTTTGTTTTGCTCATGGGATGTTTAATTTGAGAGTTTGTCCAAACAGAGACTTAGTAAGCGAGGGGGTTGAAATGGTCAGTTTATATAGCAAAAGGTTCCCCAGTATTGGAACTGTCGTTGGCTTGAAGTTGGTTAACGAAGAATGTTAGCTGAGTTTGTGAGACCCTATTTTTAAAAATATTTTAGTCATTTTTTCAATTTTAACCTTGATTATTGTCGAGAGAATTAATGGGTGTATATTAGAACCATAATTTTCACAAATATAAAATTATATCTTATCTTTAATATCAAGATAAACTCTCATAGTATATATTATATTGAGGATCGGAGGAGTACTAAATTTATAATATATAATTTGTATTTTTGTAAATTCTAATTTGTAGGTTGATTAAAATATTAATAGTAACATCAAAATAATTACATTCAATATGTATAGTGAATGAGATAAGGAACAAGGAATGAAAATGAGAATAGAGGTTAAAAGTACTGCTGAATGAGAGCACATTTTAAAGGTTGAGAGTTTGAATTTAGTTTGTATTCCAATAGATATAGCTAGCGATTAATCCTCTAAGGACATACAAATAACCCTCTTGTCTCTCCCAATAAAATTTTTTCCATGCAGATGGCTTAGGGCTGGAGTTAATATAATTCAATAAAAGATAAATACTATTTTTATCATAGAAATTTAGTCTAAGGAGCACTAATTACTCGATTTTTTTAATCTCATTTTTGCCCTAAAAGTTAATACAATTAAGCAATTTTACCCTATAAGTTTTTTTTTAGGAACAACTGTGCCCTTGAAAGCTTACAAATTAGAACAACAATTTAACGGTTAAGTTCAACAGAAAAGTAAAATTGCTACCTTTTTTGACTTCCGAGGCAATTTTGATCCAAAAAAAAAAATCGGGTTATCAATGCTCCTTAGGTTAAACTTCCATACTAAAAATGGTATTTATCCCAATTCAATAATAATGAAGTACCTTTAGCTATTGTGATTAGGGTTGGGGGATGCCCTCACCACTTTGATTTACTTAGAGAGCAAACTTTTTCAGAAGATTTTTAGAAGGTGCTACATTCACTTCAGTACATTTAATTTAAATTTCTATTTTTAGAGTGTCCTTAATATAGATGGAAAGAATAATATTGCTCCTCTAATCATAAATATAAGACAAAGTTTATAGTTTAATTTGTACTATAAACTTTATCTTATACTTAAAACCAAAGGTAGTATCTCCTTGTGAACGAACTAATCTCTGACCGTTTTTTTTTTAAATGTAATTCTTCATTATTGATTATGATGTGACTTCATTAATTATATGCTAATGCTGCTAAAATGGTAAAATATAAGGAAGGATGTAGCAGATGTAATTTAAGAAATTCAAAACATCCGTTTGGATGAAAATTCCTAACAGAATTGGAAAAGGAAAATATATACTTTAATTTTCATGTCCCCTCTTTCAAACAAAATAACAAGAAGTGTGCTTCATGTATTCAAGATTCCTCAGTTTAAGATTCGTGGATGCATGTGAAACAAACAAATTAGTGAAGGATGGGTTAGGTTGGAAGCTAGATTTCCATTGATACGTACAACAATCGTTAATCAAGAGTTTTAGTTTTTTGGTTGGCCACAAAAAACATATCCATAGTAGAAGGTATATACTCCCTCCGGTCCTAATTATAGGAACTATTTACCAGATTTTGGAGGGATTAAGAATAGTAGTTAAATTAGTTAATTGTATTTATTTTCCTCAAATACCCTTATTCTAGACTCTGTAGATTGAAGATGGAATAAACTGTTACAATTCTTTCCATTTGTTAAAGCGAGCCTCCCAACGTTTTCAACTTTTTGGCGGTTTGTTTTTGTGGTCCATAAGACTTAGTTTTGCTTGGGCCTAATATACTAATAAATTGAAAAGGGATTTAAATCTTTTAACTTAGAAGTTTATAAAATATTGAGAAAGTTAAAACTTTATAGATAGGATCCAGATCAATTTAATTGTGTAATAATCACCGTTAGATTCATTCACCGATGTCCGAGAGAAAGACTGGTGGAAGTTTTTTTTTTTGAAAAATAAGTAGGGAACATCTCATTATGCATCAGCCAATGGTGGCGGAATGGGGTGGCCGAAAATATTTAATATTTTATTAAGTTATTTTAGGAAAAAAAATCAATCGCTTTAGATAGACAGTAACAAGAAAATAGTTTTAAAGAAATATTAGAATTATTTTATTTATAAATAAAAAAGAAAATAGAATCTCTTACTTGATAGAATATAAGTGTGTTGTTAATCTAATTATTATAGAAGAAGTATTAGTAGGGTGATATGGGAAAAATATGATAAAAATTGTTCAAACTTATTTTATTAAAAAAATTGTAGAATTGAGGTGTATGTGGCATTAATAAGTTGTAAACATTACTTACTTTATAGAATATATGGGTTTATTATTAAATTACTATTGTATTTAATTATTATTGAAAAAGTATCAATAGGGGTATTTTAGGAAGAAGTTGACAAAATTTAAAATTTGTTCCTATAATTAGGACCAAGACAACCTCCCAAATGTGTTCTTATAATTAGGACCGGAGGAAGTATATTATATAACTGAGCTTTTCTTTTTCTTGGCAGAAGAATAGAAAAGGTGAACTTTGAAGAATATTGGTTCGATTACAAAGTTGAGTATTTAATTTTTATATGACAAGGCAGAGGTAACAACGTAGTGCAGTCATGTGACCAAAACTTCATTCCTAATCCTGTCCCTTTTGTTTTCTGGCCAATTTTCCTAATCAAACCAAATTATGCTTCTCAGAAAACCAAATTGTGCCATACTTGATGTGACTTCATTAATTATATGCTAATGCTGCTAAAATGGTAATATAAGGAAGGATGTAGCAGATGTGATTCAAGAAATTCAAAACATCCGTTTGGATGAAAATTCCTAACAGAATTGGAAAAGGAAAATATATACTTTAATTTTCATGTCCCCTCTTTCAAACAAAATAAAAAGAAGTGTGCTTCATGTATTCAAGATTCCTCAGTTTAAGATTCGTGGATGCATGTGAAACAAACTATAACATCCTCATTTTTGAAATCCGTTTTCAAAATATTTTAATCAGAGTAGAGCATCGGAATAATTTAAAAGAGCAAGTATCTCATAAATCTACACTGTTGGTGTGTCTGGTTGCTATTACAATGGTACAATTCTCCGAATATATACTAATACAGTGATACAATAATTCATAACTATCTTCTCCGTCCGTGTGCTATTTAACCTTGCCCTCGGTCCTGGTTCCTCCAAAATCTGAGACTATGATAAGAGCTGAGGTTCAATTCCCATTGAACCTCAGGTAACGGTTAACCTCATGCTTATGTATCAGTTATGTATAACAGATATTCATGACAGTTCAACGATATTCACATACGATATTCACATCTCAAAGATAATAACAACCACAGTCTCCACATATTCATATCATTCCAGTCTCACCACATATTCACATCAAACCAGTCTGCACTATTCACCAGTGCCACGGTGTACATCCGTGTCCTCAGCGCTAGGAAAACTCTACGGCGTTATCATGACTATAACCCATATATAACTGTATGTGTATGCCCAACTTTTTAAAACAGAATCAACAACTTTTCAAAAACAGTATCTCAGACTATCTATAACATATAGGTATACAATAAGCATCAGAGTTAGTGTTACAGTACGCGTCTGTACCTTCGTTGGCGATATCGGTACGCTGTCGTTCGGACTGTGATCACGTTTATCCTAAAATGGTAATATCACATTTATTAATTCACAAATAATATTCTAAAAGGTATCCTAGTCACTAATGACCTTTTTACCCTTGGTAAGATTATTTTTCAACTTATCACCCTTAATTCTTCAAAAAAACGTTGGTCCAGAATTTTGGACAGATTTTCGCCTAACTTCGGAAAATCATAACTAATTTTAGAAAAATCGAAACGAGGTTCTGTAAAATTCTTTGGAATCCTTAGGATGTCTATTTTCCATATAAAATATCAACCTTTGCCCAGATTCCACGATTCATTCCCAGTTTTTAAATTTTGAACCTCTGCTCAGAATTTTCCAGAAATTCGTAGCCCTAAACTTGGGAATTTTTATCTCACTGTACAAAATTCATTTTGACATGTTCTTGACATCTTTGGAAAGCTCTATATGTCTAATTTCACCAGGAATTTTTCCATAATTTTTCAACAACATCTCGAACATAAAATATTAGCATTTTCATCACTGATTCAGAATTTCTCTAACCGATGAAATTTCGCCAGAACTTCGTTACTTCGGTGTTTCTCTTCCGGAAATTTTGCTACAACACCCTCTTCATCAATTTTTCAAAATAAAGCTGATTTTAACCATAAAAACATGAATTTAAAATTATTCTAGAATATCTAAGATCTAAACTACTTCTATCTAAGAATTTAAGCTAGAACTTCAAAAACTACAAAAGCTAAAGACTAGAAACTAAAAGCTTGCTTACCTCTTGAAGAACTTCCTCCTCCTTCTTGCTTCACTCTTCTCTTAAACTCACCTATTTGGTTTGAGTTTGGTGTGAGGAATGTGAAGACTAGGGATCCCTATTTATAGTAAATTGGTGTGGCAATTTGGCAATTAATTCAAACCTAACTCATCTTGCATTATGGCCATTGGATCTAAGGTATTTGAAAAGCACTCATCCTAGCCTTACACCACACCCTTCTAGCCTCTTCCATTGTTTGATGACTCACCCTATCCTCTTCCAAAATTGCCAAAAGTCTTCCATAGAAGTGTGACTCATCATGTAGGGTGGTGACTCATTTCATGAATAGGTTAGTGACTCATGCATGTTTAGATTAATGACTCATTCATGTGTAGGCTAATGACTCATTTTGCATATATATAATTGCTTCTTTAAATTAGAATTTCCTACTTCTTCCATTTTGTGTTCCACTAAATCATAGAAATTCATTTGGGGATCCTAATGAAGTTGTATGTACATTTTCTCATTGGATTTGAATTCTAGAAATTTTTAGCTTTATTTTGAGACCAAATTTGCCTATCTTCTCTATTGGTTTCAACCTTCAACAATTAAGGAAATGACTTTGGTTATACTTGTTTTCATGCTTGATTTATGCTTGATATTGATCTCAATTTAGATTTGATACTTAGTTAGTGGATTTCAAGTTATAATTTAGTTTGTATAGGTTTTCACTAGTTTAAATCTAGAGTTATTTTTATGAACCAATTTAATTGTTTTAATTGTCTAATTTCCTATTGGCCAATAGCTTGACTTCTCCCTTTGACTCACAACATTAGCATGCACAACACTCCCTTTTCACACTACACACACACATGCACAACAATTACATCATCACATGCATCATCTTATCCTCTTCCATTTCCCTTGCAAAGTCTCCATACATTTATGAAGCTTCATGACTCATCATATTTAGATTTGTGACTCATGGCTTAGGTTGGTGATTCACTCATGTTTAGACTCATGACTCACTTGTGCTAGATTTATGACTCAATGTGTATGTGTTATTTAGGAAATTTCCCCCCTCCTTCCTTTTATTTATTTTTAATTTGTGTTTTAATTCTTCTACAACATTAGAGGAAAATCTCCTATTGGTTAGCTTTATCTCACATGGATTCCACTTTATTAGAATTAATTAGGGCCTTTGGATAAGCTTTATGAGATTAATTCCTAACCTTTAGATCATAATTGAAATTGTTGACTTTTAACATCTTAATCATAAGCTTAATTATCTCTTGATTGTTGCATTATTGGTTCATGGAAGGATTTATGATTGTTAACAATTCATTTAGTGCTAATCCTAATCCCTTATTAGTTCTTAAGTTTTAATTAGCCTAATATACCTCTATTTGGTGATTATTAATGCTAATTGTTAATAATTAGCTAAACCTTCAATTAGTGTTAATTAATTGCCCATTAAATGTTGGTAATTATCCTTTCAATTGTTCAAGTGTTTTGGCAATTCTTTATGGCTTTTTATGAGTTGAAAATTTACTAGGTATTAATTCTAGGGTTTTAGAAAATTTAGTTTCTTAATAAATTATGAATTTTGAGACTTAAGTCTCCTTTAATTAGTCCCTTGATTAATTACATAATTATTTAGTTTAGTAAAAACCTAATTGTTTATTAATTCTTATTAATTTCTCTTATTTGTTTAAGTATTTTCCATAGCACTTTCTTTCTCTTTTTGATCATACAAGAACCCTAATTTAATTTGGTAATTATTTGTATTTTTATGATATTTTATGATTCCTAAGAAAATTCAATCATTAGTCACCTTAATCCTAAATAAAGATTTCCTAGAAAATAGAATAAATATACCTCAAAATTTGAGACCACATATTCACCTATTTTAAATATGTGTCATTTATCAAAATATTGTATTGATGAGAAATAATAATTTTTGGGGTATTACACAAACAAATTAGGGAAGGATGGGTTAGGTTGGAAGCTAGATTTCCATTGATACGTACAACAATCGTGGATCAAGAGTTTTAGTTTTTTGGTTGGCCACAAAAGACATATCCATAGTAGAAGGTATATTATATAACTGAGCTTTTCTTTTTCTTGGCAAAAGAATAGAAAAGGTGAATTTTGAAGAATATTGGTTCGATTACAAAGTTGAGTAATTTTTCAATCAACAAATCTTAAATACGCACTTTTCCAACATTTTTAGTAGCATCATACATGCTCTCTCTTATCTTTAGTATAAGTATTGTTTAACTAATTTATGTAGATTAATGAAATGAGATGTAAGAACATTAATCCCACATTGGAAGTATTACTTTGAAGAGGAGTCTTACAAGACCTTGAGCTTTCTAACTCTAATGGTATAAAACCTTCTAACGTGCATGACACTTAATGAAGTGTTCTAATGTGTCCGATGTCCCACTAGGAGGGGTGAAAGATAAAATCAACTGAAGGGGCGTAGGCCTCCCAAAAGGTGAGGTGTGCTCTAATTTAGAAAAATAATATCGAAAAAATCTCATAACTTATCAATTGTAGCTCTTTCATTTGTTAATGATTATTCTTCCATTCGTCATTAACAAGTTGTGAAGCTTTTTTTATATTTTTTCCTTTATTGGGACCATAGTGTGATTTTTCCCGTTCTTTTTTTTTTTTTTTGGTGTGTGTGATCCATCAAGATTATTAGTAACACTGGGTTCAACTGACCCAAATAGTATTTAAGTTAATGGAGTCCCTTTTAGGCTTTTAAATCAATCTGGAGCTGCATTCGCCACATGAACGTAGTTCATGGAGATTGGATTCTGATGCCGTTACCTTAAATTGGGCCTTGGTAACAAAAATTCTGCTCATAGTTTCTTTGTTCAAACATGGGCTTGAAGATACTGTAAAATATCAAGAATCTCTCTTAGATCACGCCGAGAGACATGATTAATTAATTTATCTTTATTAGCGGACTATTAATAACAGGTTGTACCCTTTAGGCTCTGAATCAACTGCTCAGTATTATCAAATATTTATATGACAAGGCAGAGGTAACAACGTAGTGCAGTCATGTGACCAAAACTTCATTCCTAATCCTGTCCCTTTTGTTTTCTGGCCAATTTTCCTAATCAAACCAAATTATGCTTCTCAGAAAAGCATCCGCCCAGATTTTCTTTTACTGTAGAATTCCTCTAGTTTTTTTTTTTTTAATGGCAAAAATACTCATTGAAGGAGATGATAATAACTCTCATAGGTTAAAGAGAAAAGAGAAATAGATATCAAGAAAAATTATAAAACTACTGCAGAAGGATTCCAAAGGTTTTAACTTAAATCTGTGAATTGAGAAAAGTTTATTATAGAATGAGGAAGGTAGTTTCTGGAAATTATACAGAGGATCTTCAAGAAACTACCTCTTCTTCTACAAACAAAAAGGATGAAATATTTGGACTCATGTAATAATCATAATCTGGGTTTTGATAAGTGTCTGTAACTTTGCTACACATCAAAAGATCATTATTGGATTCTTACAGATTTAAGTGTACATCAGAGAATTTAACAAGATAAGTCAGCAAAACTGTAAATCCAATCAAAATTGCAGTACACAAATCATATCTAGCAAGAAGCTAGAATTTGAAACACAAGTGTACACTCATCAACAGCTCTTCTGTTATACATAGACACGAAAGAAATAAAAAGGGGATTAACTTCTGTGCTTTCATCCATCTGAGGGAGGATTGAACCTGCAAAAGAAACATGAGATTTTCTCTATGAATAATCTCAAGCTGCAAACTATGAAAAAAGCTTGAAACTGTTTAGACTAAATAGAGTGCTTACTGGTTCTGTGTAGGATTTGAGTTGCTTGGAGGTATTCTTCTGAAAGATGAACCCAGCTGCTTCATATGATTCTTATTATGTGTCTGAGAAGAAGATGAAGAAGTCTTGCTTAATGGCAAAGAACGAGCTTCTGGGTTGCTTAAAAACAACATTGTCAGAATAAGAAAAGCAAGAAGAGAGCAAGTCTGCTTCATGGTAATGGAGAAGGATCTTGATTGAGACAAAGTCTTTTAGGATCGAGTGAAACTAATCTAATTTATTGTTTAGAAGTTAGTACAAGTCTGAAATAGTAAAATATCTAATGGTTGGTGTGATGTAATAGTGGGGGAGGATCATGTGGCTAAACTTTTTTTTGTCTGGTCTTAGGATTTGGTGAAAAAAAGAGTGACAGAAAAATCATGATACATGCACGTGATGAAACACGTCACTTCCACTTGGATGAACAGATATATATATATATATATATTTATATCTTTTTAACTTTATTGGAGAAAGCAAAGGTTATTTATAATTAAATGCAAGTTATGCAGTGACATCAAGAAACTGATAAATCCATTCACAAAGAAAATTTAGAAGTAAATCTTGAACTATTTCATATACGTTGTTCCTTCTTTGTCACCGATAAATGTTTGTTTTTCTTTCCCCACGTAACAGGACACACTCTCAGTGATGAAACACGTCACTTCCACTTGGATGAACAGATCAGTGGTAACAGAAGCTGGCTTTGTTTAATCGATCCAATCATATTGCTGTCAGATTCTCTTTCTCACAGAATGTGGATTCTTTAATTTGTTCTGAAATAACTTACTTGGAAGCTGTTTTCTAGTTGAAAGTTTAGACCCATTGGTTGGTATTGAAAGATGCTACTCTCTTGTGTCCTTAATATAAGATATATTTAAAGAGTTGTTTTGATTCTAAATAATATAAAACATAGTTTTCATATTTGTTCATCTTTTTCTAATTTGTCCTTATTAATGCTCCCTCAACAATAATTAAGGAGAAGAGGGAATGAGAGAATGAAAGAAAGTGACTAAGGTGTTTTAGACATATTAATTAATTTAACCAACTTCATTAACTTAATGATGTTCATAACCTTCCTATGACTTGTTCAAAAATGCCTTTCGACTAATCAAGAAAGATACAAAAGGCACATGACAGACGAACTGTATGCATTGTTAGCGAGTATATTGTTGAAGGGATTTGGATCATATCCTTAGACAGTATCACTTTGAAAAGCACAATTGCATTTTGATCCTCCCTAATTTGATGTGCCCTTCCTTCTTCACAAAACTTTTTGAAGAGTGACTTTTTAGTATTTTGCATGCCAAACTTGGAATTGCAATTGGCGAATCATTCTTGGGATTATATGCTGAAAATTGTGAGGGTCACGAAACGAACTTGTTTTCAGAAACATCACATCTTCACCATTTGATATTGCACGTTCTGTTAGAGTACTTTGATGGGGTGTTAACATTTTGAAATCCTTTGATGCATTTAGCTTGCTGATAGTTATACTTAATTAATATTGCAAAAATAAACATGTGTTTTATCTTAAGGATTGTCTAACACCAAGTGTTTTTTTTAAAATACACATGTGATTTGAAATTCTCCCTAACAACAAGTGTTTTTTTTAGGTACAAAAATACATGTGATTATAAAATAAGTACAAAAGTCACAGCACTGTTTTTTAGGTGCAAAAATACATGTGATCATAAAATAAGTGTAAAAGTCACAGCACCGTTAAAATCTTGCTTGACGGTGCTAATTTTGGGGTGGGGTCCACAATATAGTTATGAAAATATCAAAACTCCCTCTAAAATCACCCTCTAAACCTCTTATTCTTTGATCCAGAACAGAGAGCCATGAACAATTTGAACCAGATCTTCATCCTTCTATCATCATCCCTTCTTGGTCGCCGGAGACCATCCTTCACCGTCGCTGGCGACCTTCGCCTATTCTATTACCTACGCGAGATCGAAACTATGAAGACAAGAGAAATAGACAGCACCATAAAAATGAACATTCAACATCAAAATTTTAGCCAGACAGAATTGCAATTGCAAAATCAGATATTTATAAAATTAAACGAGATCAATTGAACCAATAAAGAACAATGTGAAGCCAAATAATATCAATTTCTGGAATCTTAAAAAGCCGAAAGAAAGCCGGGCACGAATCACATTTTTTGGTAGTACGAAGTGGGAGCAAAATCGTATATGGCAGTAGTTCTTCGGATCAATCACTAATTCTTGGCCTCGTCATTTGGCTTTCACTCCAGTTGACCTCTCTTGTTCTCTTAGGGTTTCCTTCTTTGGGTTGATTTCGTGAAACCATTTTTGTGTTTGTGATTCTACAATTGAAGTGTGAAAAAAGAAGAAGAGCACAATGGAGGCAGCAAGCTGCAACTTGGTGGAGTGTTAGGAGTGAACGGTGGAGGAGGCGACGCCAAAGATTCTGGTGGTGGTGAGGTTGATGGAGGGGAAAAACAAGGAGGGCTCGGTGAAGGTGGAGTTGGGGCCGTTGGAGGAGGAGACGAAGGCATCGCTAGCGGTAAAGTAGAGGGTGTAGATCTCAGATCAGATCGAACTTGGAAGGGAGAGGGGGTTAGATCAAGCTTGGGGAGGTTTCTGTGTTTTTTTTTTTTTTGAATTAGGGGCATTTTGGTATTTTCTTGAAAATAGTGTGGGCCTCACCCCCAAAATTAACATCGTTAAACAAGATTTAACTGTGTTGTAATTTTTGCACATATTTTATAACCACATGTGTATTTTTGCACCTAAAAGCACTTGGTGCCTCAAGATAAAACACATATGTATTTTTGCACCTTTACCCCTTAATTAACTAGTATACATCTGCTTCTTATGCTCATTCTCCCTCTGTAATTTCATTTTGTTGAGAATGTTTGGATTATCTTTTAGAGAATAATTTTTAGAAAAAAAAGCGATAAAAATGTTTTTCAAAATATATTCGAAGCAAAATAAATTATGTGAAAAAAAATGATTTTGATAAAAGGGTTAAAGTGCAAAAATGCATATGAGCTTTTACTTAAAGGCACCCAACACCAAATGCTTTTTGGAGGTGCAAATATACCCTTGACTTCTCAAAATTGGCGCAAAAATAATACGACCGTTAAATTTAATTTAACATCGTTATTTTTTTGTGATGGGTCCCACACTTTTTTCATGAAAATACCAAAATGCCCCTATTAAAAAAAACACACAAAACACCCCTCCAAAGCATATCATCGTCCACATCACTTCCTTTCTCACTCCCCCAACTGATTCAAGTTTACACAAACATGATCAGACAAATAGCATTGATTCAGAAACTAATAAACCAAGAAACAGTGAAAGAATTATCCAACGGTAGGAATTGGGGGTAGGTTGGAACAGCGAAGAACGAAATACCTACGGAAAAAGTAAATATAGAAACCTCGAAGATAGAACTTCAGCAGGCCATTGCCAAAGCACATATTTGGATCATACACGGTATAAAACTATTGGGTAATCGCCTGGCTCTTCCATCTCTGTGGAACGCCTGAAGATCCATGGAGAGAACCTCATGCAAGAGCGAATCCTTCGTGGCCATCTCCATTTCCAGCAGAGAATTTGAAATTGAAAGGGGGTTTCGAGAGGGAGAGGAAACGAGAGATGGAGAGAGGAAACGAGAGATGGAGAGAGGAAAATTAAAAGGAAGAAAGAAAATGGGAAGCAAGAAAGACAACTAATCCTAATAGAAATTTGAGATTATTTCAATAAGTGAGGAATATTATGATAATGAATGTGATTAATTGGGGGAGAGAAAGGAAGAAGGATCCTTTTTGGGGGGGGGGGGGGGCCAGGGGAGGGGGGAGTGATGTGGACGATGATATGCTTTGGAGGCTTGATTTGTTTTGTGTTCGTTTTTTTTTTTTTTAAATTAGAGGTATTTTGATATTTTCATGAATATAGTGTGGGACCCATCACAAAAAGTAACTATGTTAAATTAGATTTAACGGTCGTGTTATTTTTGCACACATTTTGAGAGTTTATAGGTACTTTTGCACCTCTGACAAGCATTTGGTGTTTTCACCTCTGAAAAACATTTGGTGTTAGGTGCTTTTTGAGTAAAAGCCTATATGCATTTTTGTACCTTAACCTTGATAAAATAATAGTGTTTAGATATTATTGTCATAATAGCTTTTTAACGTTCAAATTACTAAAATGAACATTAATTTTGGTGATGATCACATATAATAGTAAGGTTTTATTTTAAATATTTTTAATATTAAATTTCATAATAAATACTAAAAAAATATATAAATTTATATACAAAATTAAAATTATTACATATAGTAATTATGTAACATGGTAAAAGATACATCAAACATATATGTATCAATAAATTGTATAGAAAAAAAAAATCCTTTACAAATAGTAATTATCTAAAACAATATTTCTTTCCTTTTTAATTTTTTCTCTCCATCTACTTTATTTTTCTCTGATTTCCTTTGTCATATACGGGATTGAGTTCTTCCTCTCCTTTTTTTAAATTTCTTTCTTTCTTCCCTTTTTCCTTCTCTCTCTCTCTCTCCAACTTTCTTCCCTATTTTTTTAATGTTTTCTTCTCCTTCCCCAAGGCGCATGAGCAGGTTATTAAACCCAGACTAGTCACTAAACTGGTCAGAGTACTGGGCCAAGAGTCAGTGGGTTAAACCAGAGTTAAATCGAAGTTAAACGGGGGCCAAATCGGTGAAAAACTGATGTTTTTACTTTTCCCCCCTTACACCCTCCATTTTTCATGTTTTAAAAAATGAAATAAATGTAATCTCCTCCCAAACTGGGCGTGAGATCTCATAGTCAGTGGGTCGCGTGATTTCTTCATTTGCTTTGAAGACTTCCATCATCCACTTACCCCTGCGTGAGGTGATAGGCATTAAATGACACGTACTACTTTCACAGCTCTCAAGGCAACTTTACTCTTAGCCCTCCGAACAATTTTAAAACCATTCGAATAAGATTTTCCATCTTTAGGTTTCACTTTTCAAATAACATTTCATTTTTCTTGTTTTAAAATTTAGACAGTCGGAGCTTTCCTTTTTATCATCCATTGCTACCGCTCCATTCAGTCGCCCATACCAGAGAAAGAGAGAGAACGAAGAGCAAGAAAGAGTGAGAACTGAGAAATCAAAAGAGAAAGCGAATTAGAAAGCGCAACTCCAATCTTCGACAAGGACCTCCAATCCTTCCACCAAACCAGATCGAGAAGAGATACAGACTAGGATGCTAGAGGCAATGAGTCACAGTGTGAAGACATCAGCCTGAGGGATTTGGGTCGATTGTTGTTACTCTCCATCTTCCACTCTCTTTCTCTCTCTTTCTTTTTTTAAATACTGGTTTTGGTGACCCCGATTTCTATGCTCTCCTAAACCGTTATCACAGCCAGTTTGCTGGTTTCTGGTCTGAACTGGTCGGTTCAGTCCGGGTTTAATAATCATACAAAAAAGCAGAAAATGTCAACTTCTCTAAACCCATGGTTTTGGAGAAAAATATTTTTGGCCTTTTTTCTTATGTTTGACAAATATTTTCTAAAACTAAGGTTTTAACTTCAAAAACAGGTTTTTGTGAATTGCCAAACACTCACTTAGTGCTTGCTCTATCTTTTACATCTTTATCTCAGACTCACACTTAGAAGCTTCTGGAACATTAGAGAAGGTCCTAGTTTTTTAATTTAGTTCTTGAAAATGGTGGCTGCATTTAATCTGAAAAGTCCCAACCGTGGAAAACGTTAGCGGATAGTAAGATCAGAGTCTCACATTTAAGGATTTGTTACTGGATGCATGTCACGTCGCAATGACATACACCTATACATATAGTACATTGTGCACGGAACAAATTTAGTTTAGAAGAGGGGAATTAATTATCACGTGGACAACAAGATGCTATCCAGCTCCAGCCTCACCAAAATCTATAGAGTGCAATTTATTACAAATATGTGAACATTATCTGAAAATTATCGGTTTGGATTAGTAATAAAAGCTATGATTTACAATTTGAGGTAAATACGTGAAAAGATTTTTATCTTAATTTAGGTAAACATACTTTATAAATGTCAACTCAAACATGCCCCTTCACTCATTTAAGCATTTATGGCCTATTATGGTTCACTAAATGCAAATCCTACATGTATGTACCACAAACTTCTGTATATTAGTATATAAGATAAAATATTGTCACTATCAATTTTATATCACTAACAAGTTACTATCACTTTTTCATCGTTAGATCAGAATCTCATATATCTTTATTATTTTTCTCTCCTATTGAGATTCTGATCTAACGATAAAAAAATGGTAGTGACAAAAAATTGATAGTGATAATATGAAAATGAATAAGAAAATAAGATCCCCCCCAAAAAAAAAAAAACTTCTCTTTTTTTTTTTTTTTATGGTTACAATCATCTGGAACATTCTGTGTGTGTTTCACTCTTTTTCTAGATTATATTAACAAGCATTCAAATAATTGAATAATCCAATTCGAGACTTTACAATCATAATGCATTTTCCCATCTTTTTTCAACAATGTGAGATTTGAAATGAGTTGGCTCACTTTATAGTAGTTGATGACTTGATTCATCACTAGACAAAACACGTACCCTTTGAGTTCTCATTTTCATTTTTGTTAATGACAATTCAGCAACCTACGTTTTCTTTGTCCTTTTTTTGGGCTTGACGCAACTTATGTTTTCTACTCTCATCAAAGCCTATTAATTAATATAAATGATTTTAAAAAAAGTATGAATATTTAATAGTAGAAGATGAATATAATTTATAATATCATTATAAACTGAAAAATTATGTTTCAATTTTTTTAAAAAAAATACACGATGGTTTTAAAAAAAATAGTAATAAATTTCTATGAGAATAATTTTGTCATTTCTTCAAACTTAGACATATGTATATTACATAAAATTTACGATGAATACACTCATAATAGCATATTATATTGATATATTAATATTTAGATTAGCTTTTTTCAAGTCGGATTTATTTTTTTAAAACTTAGTCTATCAAATGAGAAGAGAAAAGTAGATTAATTGCGTCATGCCCATTATAGTTAAAAACTCAATTTATCACTGCAATTTTACATTTTTACGATTTTTTTCATTAAAACGATTTTACTAATTTTTCAAACGCTTTTAAGTTTTTACGATTTTACATTATCCTTCAGTTTTCAAGTAAAATCTACGTTTTCACTACCAAAATGCAGGAAGAAAATAAGAAAAATGATGCCTAAACATTTAGGGCCAAAATAGTCATAAAACATTTGTTTTTGGGCCCTAGTCGAAACATGAGAGATGGTATATAAATCTTTCTGGGTCAGCAAGCATGCATAACCACTTGGACCCCAAAGCTTACGATTCGTTGATGGAAACAGTACTTTACCTTCTCTCGCTTTTGCAGTTTTCAACGCCACCCCTTTGAAGTGTTTACCAGTACCACTACCACCAAATTTCGGTGCTCTTTACTTCGAAACGCTTACAAATCAGTTCTTGGATTGTAAATATTGTTTTTGCTGTTTCAGATTTTAGGTTCAATTTGAAAGAAAGTAGATCCCAGGTAGATTCTCTTCTCTTCTTGGTAGTGACAAAATTGCGTTTTTTTTTCTTTCTTCCTTCCAGGCTCGTGGGTTTCTTTCTCATGATCGCTGGATTACTTGTGATTCGAAATTCCCATGTGGTGGTACTGGATTGTTTTGAATTTTATTTTGTCTATATTGGAGTCTGAATATGGCTTCTCGTTAGTAATTCTTTTTGCTATTTACATAGGTATAAATCGTTGTAGAAGCTAGGGTGAATATTTGAAAAGTACTGAGAAAGGCATTACCTACTGAATCGAATTAGCCACTCCCTACCCCCAATCCCAAGTTTTTCTTTTATCTCTTGTGTGGATTAGGATTTTGTATATCCTTACTCCAGCAACAGGCCATTGAAGATGTAAAGCTAAACAAGTGAGTTAGGATAATAGGTGAAACGCAGGAGTGCGAACAACATACTTATATCTATTTATTTGGCTGGCACTGAATATGAACAGAAATGTTTTTAGGCCAAATCATATTTTGTATAAACTTAAGCAGTTGTTAACAGATATAATCTGAGAAATGAATGACTTTGGAGCTTGAATTGCTCTTTTCTTGCTGGTAAAATCGAGCTTTTGGCTTGATGGTGGTTATGAGCCCAGAGCTCTTCTCCATAAGAGGGTCTTAGAGATATTTTTTTTGGTCGGAGGTCTTAGAGATATTAAAGAATACTGGCATTGGGCCTTCTTCTAACAAATAAAGCTTCTGGAAGAGTTGAATCATAACTACAGGAATAGCCTACAATGGCATCTACCTCTAATATTTGGAGAGACTTTTGGTGGTAAATCTCCTTCAATTTCCACCGACTCATTTATCACAGAAAAACACATTATATTTACACAATTACGTGTCTCTCGCTGCATTGGTTTGTTTGGTGGATTTTCTGTGGATTCATTTATTTTTAACTCACCTGTGTAAATAATTATCAGAATTCAAAGTATGGGATGATTAGTATGTATACTCCTCCACCATTAATGTTACACAGAACTTTCTCATCTTTTTTTCCAGGAATTTTTTGTTTTTAGCACTTTTTCATTACATTAGGTTACTTGTGGTTTTGTTTCTATTATTTGTAACATTTCCATTGACATTTATGTCCTCAATAAATTTATAGCAGGCAACAAAGGGTACCTTTGAGAATAAAGAAAGGATAAACTGCACTACTGCAGTATAGGGCCTTGCTCTTGCTACTGATTGAAATTTGTCAGATGGCGGAGAAGTCATGCATCAAACGCCTTCAAAAAGAATATAGAGCTCTATGCAAAGTACGCCATCTTTCCTTTTCCAGCCTATTGCTTTTTTATTTTTTGTTATTGACAGTTTGTATGCTTACGCATTCTGTTGTAGTACAACTACATCCATAAAACAGCGTATGTGATCCCATCACAACCCCCTCCTTCTCTATTTTATGTGTCCAAATGTTAAGTTGATGTTGCAGATGCGTGGAGCTATACAGCACAAGTAAAAGGGAAGATATCATCTTGTATATTTTGCCTTTCTACAATTCTGATGTTTATGTAATGTGTCTGTATTTACTATTAAGTGATTATTTTGCATCTTCTATTCTATTAGTCTATGCTATTCTCAGTCCTATATCAATAAAGTGATAAACTGACATTAAATTATATTTTCCACAAATAAATTATAGAAGCCATGTGCTAACTGGGCAATGATGTTTATTATGAATTTGCAGGAGCCAGTATCCCATGTTGTTGCCCACCCTTCACCAAACGATATTCTTGAGTGGCGTAAGTGCTTTTTAATTTTGTCATAGAAATAAATTAATTAATTAAAGGCTCATGTCAAACACATTGGAATTGTACCACAGCACCTTTTTTCCCTTAGGATGTGCTTGTATCAGAGAATGCATTCTCTCACCAACTACCATTTATTGTTTGCATATGCTATGCAACGCTACCATGAGTCAAAACTTCTCATCTAAGCTAACCGGAATTATAATTTTTTGTTGTTATACCAAATCATTTCCTCAGATTAGAGATGGACCTTTATAACTTTAATTTAATGCATATTTGCCTACGGACAGCATTCTATGGCGCTTGTCCCATGCAGTGATTGCATTATGGAGTAATGATGTCTTCGTACTTTTTGTGAAAGAAGCATATGAAAATGGCTTTTATATGTACTATATTTTCATTTTGTATGATGATTAGTTTATGTAAACTATGTACTGGCCTTTTTCAGATGTAATTTATGCTCCCTTGATTATTTTTACTTCCTCAGCCTTGCAAATTTTATTTTGAATGGAGATTTAGTCATTATATGTGTCTTGTACTCTTGCGCTATCAGTTACTTAATTTTAATTTACTTGTTTGGTGGTTGTTGATTCTGATTTACTCTTTGTTAATGTCTCAGATTTCGTGTTGGAGGGAAGTGAAGGAACACCTTTTGCAGGTTTGTTAATTTAGCAATTTGTGATTATAGCCGCCTCACTTTTTCAATCCTTTTATGCTTTGTAATTGAGTAATAGTACTGCTTATAAGCCATTAGTCCAATTTGAAAACTTGACTTTAAGTTTTTCATATTTTAGGTGGATATTATTATGGAAAAATCAAGTTTCCTCCTGAATATCCGTATAAACCACCTGGAATAAGGTGATCCTTCTTGCTGCAGTATTCTTTTCAATTTTTTATCTCATATATCTGGTCAATTATATTATTGGCTATGTATACTTTCTGTCCTGTAGTATGATAACACCTAATGGCCGGTTCATGACTCAGAAAAAGATTTGTTTGTCTATGAGTGATTGTAAGTGCTTTTAATCGTTGAATCCCTAGTTAATAATGAATTACTCATATTTTTTTAATTTAATATAACGTTTGTGTTGATTTTACTGCTTTTGCAGTTCATCCTGAAAGCTGGAATCCTATGTGGTCCGTATCAAGGTCAGATTGATTCTAGTTTTGAAGATGACTGACTTACTTGATGTATTTACTTAATTAATTATTTACTATTTTCTTATATTTTTTGTGATACTACTGCATGCCTCTGTGCAAGCAATTGTCATTTGGAAGAAACAGATGATGTTGATAATCACTTTATAGCTTTCCCTAATGTTTCCAATCTATGAATGCAGCATACTTACAGGGCTCCTTTCATTCATGGTAAGTATGAGGCAGACTCTTAATATTTCAAGTAAATAAATAATCGCTCCTTTTGACATTAGTTACTTCACTTTCATTTGTTTCATATGTTCTGTGAAGTTTATAGCAAGGTGATATGCATGTATTATTATTTGTAATTTGATTAAATATATATATATATATATATCTCTCTTTATTTTGTCTGTTGGCCCAAGTGCTAGATTTAGATAGTGTTTCATATGTTTCTGTTCTTTCGCACTCTTTTGCAGATGGACAACAGTCCAACCACTGGTAGTGTAGATACTACCACTGCTGAGAAGCAGCGACTAGCCAAAACTTCCCTTGCTTTCAATTGCAAGAAGTAAGTATATTGTAGCAGAAGGTAACTGTCGTTGGAGTTTCACTCATAAATTCTCTTTGGATCTAACTGATAATTTTGCCAACAGCCCAACATTCCGGAAAATGTTCCCTGAGTATGTTGAGAAGTACAACCTGCAGCAGCAGCAGAAGCAGCTCTCTGATAAAGTTGATTCTGAGAAGGCATCAACAGGGACACGCCGTGATCAAAGTTCGAGGCCCTTGTCAGAGAAGGTCTTAGATTCTACGGGAGAAGACATGAAAAAAGCAGATGGGTTGAAGGATGTTAGAAGGAACCGGAAGCAATCTTTTCCGACATGGATGGTATTGTTACTCTTCTCCATCTTTGGAGTTGTAATGGCATTGCCTCTGCTTCAGCTATGATTGTGACAAGCAACACAGTCGTCTGTGGGACTTGTTTTCTATATGCTTCTTAGACTTTCTGATGCTTAGCATGATCTGTGTAGGGAACTTATGGATATGGAGGTTATGCCTTTCTGTGTCTATGTTGCCTGCTTGTATTTAGAGCTAAGAAGTAACAAGTTACACGCTTGATCTATTGAGGTTTGGCTTCTGGTATTATTGGTTGGCAACTAGATGTTATGTAAGAAGTAAAAGAAAGAATTTGCCAACCGAAAATATAGAAACTGCGTTCAAATTTTGGGAGTCTTCTCTTAATTATATGTTTAAAAAATAGTCTATCTCAACTGAAAATAGTCTTATTTCAAATTTTGGGAACAACTTATTTACTTGCGGGTAAGGTTGGATATATTTAACTCTTTTCAAATCTCATTTGATGGGAACCTCGTGTCTTTTACTCTTATCTCAAGCATTTATTAAAATTTTTCATGTATCCTCTCGTTTCGTTTTAAAGAAGAAAGGTAATCTCTCATGCCGATCTTGTTTGTCATGAAAAACTACAAACGCTGTGTGGATGTAACATAGGACATGGAATATTGTTGCCGGAGGTTATTATTGTTGTTGTATAATGTCCAAAACCAAGACAGTTATTATTGTTGTTGTAACAGTCTTCTGGATGGGCTCCAAGCGCCCTGCCCTTGGACTGTGGGTGAGCCCAACCCCTTTCCTAAAATTTTGTTATTAAAAAAAAAAACAGTCTTCTGGACATGCTCTCTTTTTTTTTTTGTTGGTATTTTGAATAGTTTGGTAATGGAAGCTTTCATTTTGGTTTTATTTTTTTGATAATCAAAATTTTAGGAAAAGGGTTGGGCCCACCCACGATTCAAGGGTAAGGCAAAATCTCCTTTCCTCCTAGACGATACTAATGTTGGATAGGGTGAGCCGCTATCTATTACCCTCAAGCGTTTAACTAAGCACCCAAGAACTAAGATACTTTCCCCAGCACCTTGACCAACTCCAGGATTGAACATCCTCCTTTTGGTGGGAGTATCCGACTTCTTTACTAATTGAACTCCTCTTAGTTTGATTGATTATGAAAGGAAGCAAACTTACATGAGGCATTAACACAAGACTAGTCAAAAAACAAAAAAGAGGGAAAAGAAACAAGGAAGCAAGAGATGATTAAGCGGTGCAAAGCTGACAGGAAAAGAAAGCTTTGGGGTCAAAAGTGGAGCCCACGTCGATTATCATCATTGAAACAAGCAGGAACTTATTTTTAAAAAAATAATTAACCTTTATTAAGAAAAAATAAACACGTATTTAAATATTGTTGTCCCGCAAGTCAGACCTCCTTGAGGTTGAGGGAAATAGTACCGGGTCATCTCTGGTCACTGGTTGCTTGGCAAAACATCCCATGTGCTGCTGTTCAGAAAAAATACGTGGTCATCTGAATATGTTGTGTACCAAAGCTTCAGTGAAAACTGTCTCTTTTATGTTTCCTTGAGTTTTGTTCTACTCTACAAATCCTGATTAACATTAACATTGCAGGTAAAAGTTGCTGTGGATTAATCAGCATCTTCAAACCTGTTGGCTGTTCTTGTACCGATTCTGCGAGCATTATTGGCAGAGTCAAAATTTTTTAGTCACTTTTTGTTTGAGTAGTTGAGCTTTTTCCTCCTTTGTTGTTGTGACTTGTCTTTTATTATTTTATCTTTCACTGTCTCATCCCGACAACCCATGAGAAAAGCTAAAGCCTCACAGCTAGAATGTCATAATTAACCATTTAAGGTTTTGGTTTTAGGTCAGTCCTAGTTTCCTGCCCCTCCCACGCCACGCTTCTTGGAGCCAATAGTTCGTCAGTATATACAGTGACCGCCAATAATAAACCAAGCAGAATATGCTACAATTGAGATTACACTCTCAATCTGAAATTAGAGAAACCAGAAAATGACCTAGATTTCTAAGCAAGGATCCTAATGTCCTGATGGAGAATCAGCAGCCGAAGTATTTTTTTTTAAATGAATATAATGTTCCAAAGTATTTTTTGGTACACCAAATGCCCGAAGTTTTTTTCCAAGTGAGTTTATTACTTTAAAGTACTTTCTTGTGAAAAACAATACAATTTAGGATGCTGAATATACCTGAAAAGATACTTGATAGTGTTAGATACATAAAAAAAAATAGTTTGTTACTAGACACAATTAAGAAAATACTTGTGATGTTATATGCACACAAAAATACTTTAGAATGTTAGGTGTACACAAAATACTTTAGGATACTAGACATATATAGAAAAATATCTTAATATGCTGGACCCCTAAAATTAAGAGGGCATTGTTAGGTGTATTACAAAATGCTTCAGGGTACTAGTTGTTGTTGTTGTTGTTGTTTTGGAGAATATTATTACCAGACTTGCATGTTAGACACTTGGACAGAAATACAACTAACACGAATATGGGTCCCATTCACAACTTGACAAATGAGTCGTGTCGTTTGTCTTCTGTGCAAGTTTAAGAGTGCAATAATGGCGCGATACACATATTGATTTTGGGATTGGGGTCGTTTTGGTAAGAGGATAACAACAAACGGTGGATCAAAGTTATCCTGTAAACAAAATTTGACTCAAAAGTTTCCAGTCAAGGATCCCATGTTTTGGTGTTTATAGAAAGACATAACTCCATTCTGTACGCAACATGTGATCCAAGAAAAATCTATATTTTATATCACATTCATATTTTGGCAGAGTTGTGTAGTTTTCAATTTTCATAGGCCTTGGTTGGTTGAAATGTTCAACATGATATCGGATATAGCAGTTACTAGCAACTTTTATGGGTGCGAGCTCATTTGATATCTGATAGATTCTCATGCTCAAAGGTTGATTTTTATTTTTATTTTTTTTCCTTTTCTTAATTTTTATTTTACACAACTTAAAATCCAACTCTTTATTTCTGAGATACTGAATCCTACCCTACCAACCTCTATTAGTGATTACAGACAATTTCTCAACCATCGGTAGGACAGAAAATGGAAACAGAGTAACGAGTATGAGAGACAAAATTACTGAAGAAACTAAACTACTACCATTCACGTTTCAAGCATCCAGATTCCAACCATTCATGATTCACATAACAATTGCCATCTTAAGAAATTATCTTCACCATGGATTACATGGATAATGGCATGTTCTAACAAGAGCTATCTCTCTGAAACAAGCCAGAGAAACCTAACCAATCTCTCAGGGACAAGACAATCACCTTTCAGAGATTAGTTCTTACTTCATCCCATTGACTCTGTCCTATATTTTGCAAATGGCTGCCTCAACACATGTGGGCAGATCTATTAAAAAGAAGAAGAAGAAGAAGAAATATACAGACATATTTTCCCATATATAAATAACTAGCTTTGTTCTCTCCCTGCTTGTTCAACATCTATAGAGCCAGGACCAGGATTACAAGGACCTAACCTTTTGTCTCTGCTTAAAAGCCTCTTCAGTGACCTCAATCTTGTGGTCATTGGTGATTTCAGCTCATCTTCAGCAAACCTGCTTGCAGAAGGAGACAAAGATGAAGAATTGACCTCACTTGGTATATCAATCACCATCATTTCATGGCGTCTATTGTTGTTACTGTTACTGCTACTGCTAGCTGTAGTTGTAGAAGAAGATGAAGGACCCTCTTCTTCCGAAGATGTATTAATAGAACAAACTTGAGTCTGGTTCCCCCAAACCAACACATTAGTTGGAAAATTTGGAGACTCTGAACCACTCATAGCAGCAAAACCTGAGTTTTGAAAATTTTCTACCGCTTGTGATTGCCTACCAATATTCTCTGCGGAATTTTCTCCAACACTTGAAGTGCTATTGCATTTAGGGGTTTCAGAAGCAACTGGGTCCCTGCAAAGTGGACAAGTACAATGGGATTGAAACCACATATCTATACAATCCACATGAAACCCATGATTACATTTGGGTAAAAGCCTCGCTTTTTCTCCTTCAACAAGCTCAGAGAGACAAACAGCACATTCCAAACCATCTTTGAAATTTTCAGGTTGGTACACTACAACTGGTAAGGACAAAAGCACTGAAGGATCAAGCCCACTTCTCTGGACGCCGTAAATCGCCGGATCTTGCCCCGGGTTGAAGACAAAGCGGCGTCGACGGCGACGGCGAGTCGGCGGCGGAGGAGTGGTGTCTTCAATGCTCCACCAGAACCATTTGGCGTAGAGATGGAGAAACAAAACAAACACAACCACCATGAAGAGGATTATTATAGCTAGCACCATGAATTTTCCTGTCACTTCAACTGCGGGAGATTCGCCCAATTTGTCATTAGACACTAACGAGTCATTCATGACTCTGGCTTTACCTAGAGACACAGAATTTTGGAAACAAACGAAATAATCAAAATCCAGATGATGGGAAATCTCACTCGAGCTTGTGGGTTCTCGAGAAGAAAACCATAAAAGTTGAAACTTTTGAAGCTCGGTGAATTTCAGAACGGAAGGAGGAGAATAAAGAGGAGGGAGAAGTTAAGCGAAGACGTGAGAGAATTCAAAGGAGGAGGAGTAGGAGATCCTCCGCATTGGACTTGAGGCTTGGAATTTTTTAGAATGGGCAAGCGAAGAAGATGACTAATTTGGGGTCTACTCTGTTAAAAGTTTAAATTGAAGTGTGAATAACTTCAAAAAAGCGGGCCATTTTACAAAAGTATTGTTGAAAATCAAACCGCCGGGTCTGTTACTCTCTACCCATTTTTCTCTCCTTTTTCCACCGTTTGTCTTTTTCAGATTTTTGTAAATATAAAGTGCTTTTCAAATTTAAATTGAGTTAAATTCTTTGTAACTCGACCAACCGATCTTGGGGTTTACTGGTTTAGTAGCGGAGTTTTGTGCCTGACAAGCAAGTGTTTGTAAAATCGAGTCCCCACACCTTTAAATTTATTGTAGTTATAAATTTAGTCAAACTTATGAGTTTCTATTCTAAGTTTATGGTTTTTATATTTCTAATTTTAAAAAGTGTTGATTTTTTCAATTTAATTATGTTAGTGGCTTTATATATGAATTTTATAAAAAAAATTATTTATTAAATATGATAAATTACGAATAAATATGTATTTAATTTAAATTTTTAGATTTTAAATATATTTAAATCACATTTTTTCATTTTTTATATTGAAATTATTTAATTAATCACTATTAATACATGTTTATTGATAAGAATAAACTTTTACAATTTTATATTACTGTCACGAATTTATTTAAACTTGTGTGTTTGACAACTTACTCACAATGTAATAAATTAAGATTTAAATATTCATGTGTACAGGTTTAGTGTTTGATCATACTTTCAACAAAATTGTTTCCAATAAAAAAATAGTTGTACTTAAAAAAGCCCGGTGCCACAAGACACACATCTTATACCACCAAAGCTAGGGGTCTTAAAACCCTTTAGTTTAGTGTTTGATCATACTTTCAACCAAATAGTTGCTTAATTGGTGTTACAAACTAAGTCTTATATTTATAATCAAATATAGTACTCCCTCTAATCCTTAATAAATGACATAGTTGGAGGGTTGATATTAATCCAACTATAATTTTTTTTTTCTAATTTAATCCTATTGATACTCCCTCAATCATAATCATAGAAAAGAGTATATGAGATAAATAAAAAAGATGATTAAAGTATTTTAAAAAACACATGTCATATTAACTAATTTAACTAATTTTTACTAATCTAATCAGATTAAATAAATATTGTATTTCTTATATTAAGAATCGAGAAAAGTACTCTATTTGTTTCTAAATATAGGATAAAGTTTGTAATCTAAATTGTATTACAAATTGTGCCAAAACAGTTACCATCCACGTTTCAAGCATCCTGCAGATTCCAACCATTCATGATTCACATAACAATTACCAACTTAAGAAATTATCTTCACCATGGATTACATGGATAATGGCATTTTCTAACAAGAGCCATCTCTCTGAAACAAGCCAGAGAAACCGAACCAATCTCTCAGGGACAAGACAATCACCTTTCAGAGATTAGTTCTTACTTCATCCCATTGACTCTGTCCTATATTTTGCAAATGGCTGCCTCAACACATGTGGGCAGATCTATTAAAAAGAAGAAGAAGAAGAAGAAGAAATATACAGACATATTTTATCATATATAAATAACTAGCTTTGTCCGCTCCCTGCTTGTTCAACATCTATAGAGCCGGGACCAGGATTACAAGCACCTAACCTTTTGTCTCTGCTTAAAAGCCTCTTCAGTGACCTCAATCTTGTGGTCATTGGTGATTTCAGCTCATCTTCAGCAAACCTGCTTGCAGAAGGAGACAAAGATGAAGAATTGACCTCACTTGGTATATCAATCACCATCATTTCATGGCGTCTATTGTTGTTACTGTTACTGCTACTGCTAGCTGTAGTTGTAGAAGAAGATGAAGGACCCTCTTCTTCCGAAGATGTATTAATAGAACAAACTTGAGTCTGGTTCCCCCAAACCAACACATTAGTTGGAAAATTTGGAGACTCTGAACCACTCATAGCAGCAAAACCTGAGTTTTGAAAATTTTCTACCGCTTGTGATTGCCTACCAATATTCTCTGCGGAATTTTCTCCAACACTTGAAGTGCTATTGCATTTAGGGGTTTCAGAAGCAACTGGGTCCCTGCAAAGTGGACAAGTACAATGGGATTGAAACCACATATCTATACAATCCACATGAAAACCATGATTACAGTTGGGTAAAAGCCTCGCTTTTTCTCCTTCAACAAGCTCAGAGAGACAAACAGCACATTCCAAACCATCTTTGAAATTTTCAGGTTGGTACACTACAACGGGTAAGGACAAAAGCACTGAAGGATCAAACCCACTTCTCTGGCCGCCGTAAATCGCCGGATCTTGCCCCGGGTTGAAGACAAAGCGGCGTCGACGGCGGCGGCGAGTCGGCGGCTGAGGAGTGGTTTCTTCAATTCTCCCCCAGAACCATTTGACGTAGAGATGGAGAAACAGAACAAACACAGCCACCATGAAGAGGATTATCATAGGCACCATGATTTTTCCCGCCACTTCAACTGCGGGAGATTCGCCCAATTTGTCATTAGACACTAACGAGTCACCCATGATTCTGGCTTTACCTCGAGACACAAAGAAGTTTGGAAACAGACGAAATAATCAAAATCCAGATGATGGGAAATCTCACTCGAGCTTGTGGGTTCTCGAGATGAAGACCATAAAAGTTTAAACTTTTGAAGCTGGGTTTTTTACCAAAAAATAATGTACTTTTAGAGAAAAAAAAAAGACTGGAATAGGACGTGTCAGAAACTATTTTTCGATCTAATGCGGTCAATAGTGTCAGTTGACTCACGCCAGTCTGCAAATTGTCAGTGGTGGCGTGATTCAAATCACGCCACCAGGGGTCAATACAATTGACCCCCAATTTGACGCCCGAGGCCTTGGCGTCAAAATTATTTTTTTTTAATTTTTTAAATATAGTTTTATAGTTATATTTAAAATTATAAATATTAATTAGATATAATTTTAAATAATAGTTTTAATTGATAATTATGAAAATTAAAATATTCAAAATTTATCATAAATCTTAGGATACAAGACTAATAATTAGTAAATTAATTAATTATTAGATTTATTATAAACCATAGACTAGGTGACCAATTATTTAATTAATCAATTAATTGTTCTCTAACTAAGCTTATCCTATTTATCTTAGGGTAAAATAATATACAACATATTTCAAAAAATATTTTTAAGATAGGTGATTAATATTCTCTAACTAATTTATTTTACCCTAAGATAAATAGGATAAGCTTAGATAGAGAACAATTAATTGATTAATTAAATAATTGGTCATCTATTTTATGGTTTATAATAAATCTACTAATTAATTAATTTACTAATTATTAGTCTTGTATCCTAAGATTTATGATAAATTTTGAATATTTTAATTTTCATAATTATTAATTAAAACTATTATTTAAAATTATGTATAATTAATATTTATAATTTTAAATATTATTATAAAATTATATTTAAAAAATTAAAATAATAATAATAATTTTGACGCCAAGGCGTCAAATTGGGGGTCAATTGTATTGACCCCGAGGCTGAGGTGGCGTGATTTGAATCACGCCACCACTGACAATTTGCAGACGACTCACGCCACTAATGGCGTGAGTCAACTGACACCATTAAGCGCATTAGATCGGAAAATAGTTTCTGACACACCCTATTCCGGTCTTTTTTTTTTTCTGAAAGTACATTATTTTGGTAAAAGACCCTGTTGAAGCTCGATGAATTCCAGAATGGAAGGAGGAGAATAAAGAGGAGGGAGAAGTTATGCGAAGACGTGAGAGAATTCAAAGGAGGAAGAGTAGGAGATCCTCTGCATTGGACTTGAGGCTTGGAATTTTTTAGAAGGGGCGAGCGAAGAAGATGACGAACTTGGAGTCTACTCGGGAAATTGACCAAAATAAAAAATAATAATAATAATAATAAGTATCGGATTGAAACACTTCTGAAAACAGTCAAACCTATAGTTTGACTGACGCCACTTGTCGCGTCAGGACCACTGACGCTACTGCACAGTGGGTTATCCTATGACCCCACTAGTGGTGTCATAGCAGTTCACGTCACTAGTGACGTCACGTGATAAATGATGTCAGTCAAATTGTAGGTTTAACTGCATTACTCTAGTAAATGTTTTCAGCTCCAATTCGGTTTTTTTTTTTCTTATTTTGGTCTATTTCCCGAGTCTAATCTGTTGAAAGTTTTAATTGAAGTGTGAAGAACTTCGAAAAAGCGAGCAATTTTACAAAAGTATTTTTGAAAATTAAGCCGCCGGGTCTGTTTCTCTCTGCCCATTTTTCTTTCCTTTTTCCACCATCTGTCTTTTTCAGATTTTTTTTATATATAAAGTCCTTTTCAAATTTAAATTGACTTAAATTCTTTGTAACTCAACCAACCGATTTTTGGGGTTTACTGGTTTAGTAGAAGAGTTTTGTTCCAGACGATTGTGGTTATAGTTAACTCTTTGAATCTTTGTATTTACCCTTTTTATGTTTATACATTATAAAATCACATTGACTTACCCTTAAACTCAATCCAACTCACGAGTTTACATATTAAATTTCTTGTTTTTATATTTTTAACTTATAAGATCATGTTAGTTTACTCTTAAATTCGTGCTAACTTTTCCAATTTGATCATGTTAATAGCTTTATATGACAGCGGAGCAAATCACCAAGAGGGGGTGAATTGAGGATTTTAAAAATTCTTTTCAAGGTGCTCTGGAACTTAACAGCAGAACAGAGGAGATGAAAGAATAGTGAAACACAGCAAATTTATACTGGTCCGGTCACAACACTTGACCTACGTCAATCCCCAGACACTCTGAGATTTTCACTAACTCACAAGATCACTTACACACTCTGCACTCGAAAGTTATTCTTACACTAAGATACACTCTCCCTTACAAGTTGTAAACTGATATACCCAATCTCCAAGTCTCACAACTTGAGATTCTTATAATAAATGATTTCAATAAATGAAACTCTCTTTAAGAGTAGATAAGATAATCACTGAAGTACAAAATGTATCAAAAGATACTTTACCGTAGAAAATTGAAAGAGTAGTTGAAAACTTGAATGATTTTCGTTTTTTGTAGATTGGTTGTTGAGAAGACTTGAATGCAACTCTATATTTATGAAGAGAGCATTAAGTGACCGTTGGATTCTTCAATATAACCGTTGGAGATATTGAAGTAGCCGTTAGCAACACTTTGGTCTCTTCTCTCTCTACTCTTCAGTTAATCCAGCCGCACAGAAGTTTATGGTTAACTTCTCTTGAATTTAGTCCATTGGAATGGCAGCTACTAGATAAGGAAAGGAAATATTAATCCCTTTGCAACGTGTGTAGAATGATTGTCCAAAAGGATGCAAGCTTTCTAGATTTTGCAATAAATGTGCTGACGTCACTTTTTTCTTTAAGCTAAATCTTTATTTAATATTTTCTAAAACATTTGAAATTCACTAGCAAACTGATTAAACATATTTGAGGATAGTAATGAGTGATGATAAGAAGTGTTAAGATCAAACATAAATATTTCGCAAATTCGTGCAATTTGATTTTCAAACTCTGCGACCCAAACTCGAGTTTGTTCATCCAAACTGAAGTTTGCAACTTTCCTTCAGAAGTCTAAACTGGAGTTTCCAAAACAAACTCGAGTTTACTTCATCCAGAGAGGAACGTCACAATTTGATCTTTGAAGCACATTGTGAGATGGAGCAAAACTCGAGTTCATTAATGACTAGCTCGAGTTTTGGACTTACATAATGAAAAATACATTTAAGTCCAAAAGCTTAAAACTGGAGTTTTCAAAAACACGAAATAGAGCAAAGCTCTCGGCTTGATAACAAACTCGAGTTTCCTTAAATACTTGAAAAACTTGAAAACTCTTTGTTAAATGAAAACTGGAGTTTTCTATGCTAAATTGGAGTTTCCTTATGGAGAGAAACTTAGAGAACTCTCGGTCAAATGAAAACTGGAGTTTATAAATCCAAAACTGGAGTTTTCTTATATTTAAAATATTGGAAGCTCTCTGTATAACCAAAACTCAAGTTTGCCTACGCAAACTCGAACTTTGCTTACTTTGGAAAATATTGAAAGGTCTCTGTTTGATACAAACTCGAGTTTGTAAAACTAAACTCGAGTTTGTTTTAATGTAGAGTGCTCTCTGTATGCCACAAACTTGAGTTTTGACTTGGTTCATAAAAATTAAGTTACTCTCTGTCAAATACAAACTCGAGTTTGCAAACTCAAACTCGAGTTTGTATTTAATAATAAGTTTTTCAACTTACCAAAAACAAACTTTAATATGAGTTTACAATTGTCAGTTATCACTAAAACATATAGAGAATTAACACTATATATATGAATTTCATTTTAAAAAAAATTCTTTATTGAGTATAATAAATTATGAATAAAGATGTATAATTAAAAAAATACAGCAAACTCTTCTTGACATATTTATTTTTCACTTATTTCTTATAAGAGAAAATTAAAATAAAAGACCTATAAAAAATAATATTTATTATAAAGTACCATAAAAATTGAAATTATTTAGAAGGATCAAATATCATAATATAAATTTAAAATTATTAAATTGTCCCTAATCAAATCTCCTATATTATCTCTTTTATTCATAATTAAAAAACTAACTAAAATTAAAACTAAAACTGCCCATATCTACTGTATGATCATTTTTTCTCTTAATATATTATTTAATTAACAACGATTAAACTCATATTTTTCTTTATTTTTATTTTTCACCAATTTATATCATCAAGTTGCTCGATTTTTATTATCAACATTGATTTCAATGAAGCTCTTTTTATAAAAATAAAAACTAAACTTATTTCAGATTTTTTTAGAATATAATATGTTAATTAGATTTTTTTTTTAATTTATATTAACATCATATGTATTTTTTAACCCACATAAATTGCTTCTAAGAAAAATAAATCATACAAATTTTCTTGGTTTAACATATATGATAAATTATAAAAGACCTCGACTTTTACTAATTATATAATTCCTTTTTAAGTTAAAATTTTTGTCGATTTTAAAAAACTTATAATTATTATAAATTGAAGAAAGATAATTTTTTTCATAAATATATATTCAAGTTGTGAAAAATGAAAATTGAGAAAAAGTTTAATGAAACTTAGAATTTTATATTAGTTTTAAAAATAGAATGTTTAAGAGAATGAGCATGTTTGAATCGCAAGTTGAAGGTAGCGTTGAAGGCAAAAGAGCGCAGTGGTGGAAAAGCAAACGTTCAACAGTGAAAAAAATGTAGATAAGGAGTGTTTGGATGATACGTTACACTACTGAGCTTATTCAACGCTACTGGGCTTTTTTAAAAGCTCCAAGGTGGAGCTTATTTGGTGACGCACCGCTCATCTCCATGGCTGCCTCACTCTGGGTCGTAGCCTGCAATTGCAAAGACCTCCCTTCTAATCAAATATCATCACCATCATCGTCCTTTGCCACCACGACTTGCAACTCCAGCCACCCCTCATACGATTCCCCCAAAAACAAAACTATTGTACCCACATGGATTTGGTGAAATTCTGTCTCCCTCTTTTCTCCTTCCTGCTTTAGTAAATCCACCATGTTTCTTCTCACTCCCTTCACTTCTCTTGTATTTGATACTTCCAGCAATGAAACTGCCAACACCGCTGCCGATGAGGCCACTCTCTGCCGTGCCTGTGACGAGAAGGTATCTCTTTTTTAAAATCCTTTTACCTGTCGAATCGGATAACAAAACAACTCCATGACTGTAGATCCTTTTCAAGAAACCAAAGTTGACTGGTATACTAGTCTTAGAGCAATGGACTATCTCTGGAAAAGCCTTTTTCTTCTTTCTATTTTTCTCTCTGTGTATTTCCCATGCTTTTAATTTTATTGCTTTCGTTTTGTCCTTTTTTAAAAAAAAAAATAATAATGCTGGACTTATCTTTTTATTTTGTTTTTTACTAACTCTGGCTAATTTTTATTATCTCAATATATACAACTAATAGGTAGTATTTAATATGATTTATGTCCTTTTTAGTCATTTTTCATCTCAACTGACTTTTCAAATATTAATCCAAACACTCATCAGTTTAGGAAAAAACCACTTCTGCAAAAAGCCAAACGGGCCATCCAAACACAAATGATATTTATAATTTGACTTTTTCCCTATCAGGCTTTTATAAAAGTCAGATAGCTTTTAAGTCACCGTTCCTACCGCTAATCCAAACAGACCCAATGTAGGAGTGAATGCAGAAGATCTTGTTAGGGGCACTTAAGTACTTTTAATTTTATATTTTTATATTTGGTCATTCTAAATAATTGCAATTTTTATGGTTCTTCTCCATACATATCTTTTCTTCTAGATCCTTTATTCTAATTTTTCCTTCCTATAATCCCATTTAATTAGAATGATGACATTTCTATTTTAAAAACAAAGATTTATGATTGCGTTCTTTCTTTTCCCCTTTTACCATTTGTTTTTCAAAGTGGCAACATAAGAAAAATGATTATGGTTTCCATTTTTATCTATTCTTTTATTCTCCTCTTATTGTTTTTTACAGGGAGCAATTGACGGATTGAGTAGCTTGAGGCCAAACTTATAGCCCGCCTATTGAACTTTAAGTGGGTATAGGCTAGCCCATACTTATATCTTAACTCATTTAAACCCATGTCAATGGTCGGGTTGAACTTCTCTCATAATCTCTTTCTCATTATTATCTCTCATCATCTCTAAATCATATCCATCCAATCAATCACAATACCACTTTAACCTTTCTCTTACCTTCTCAATCAATGGTCCAGATGGTGCTAATGAGGGAAAATGAGAAAATGGTTAGAAAAGAATCCTCTTCCGTCAAGGGTCTAGCACATAAATAGACGGGCTAACCGGGTTATAGGTAACCCATTTATATTTGACCTATTTATTTTTTTTAAAAAAAAATGTACATATGCATTAAGCATCCATCCAAATTCATCATTTGAAATTCTGAAATCTGAATCCTCAAAGTTTAATAATCAAAATCCATACAAAACAACATAAATTTAAACAAGTATCATCATAACATAAATTTATTTAAGATAGGGAGTCAAGGAACACCTTTACCTTATGTCAGAATGCAGAATAAGATGGATAATTAATATTTAAAAAAAAACACTAAATGAGTGGATATGGACAACTGTAGGTGTGCTCATTGTCCGCCTATTTAAGTTTTAAATGGGCGGGTTCTAACACACCCCGTTATAGGTTTTTTTACGCGAGCTTAAAATGATCCAATTACACTGAATTGCAGGTGGGCTGATGGGTTATAGGTTTCATACTTAGCTTTCTTCACACATGGAAAAAAAATCATTAAAATTTTTATTGGTGTGAAGGACCCAATAAATTTATATAAAAAAAGAACTGATAATTTCCAAATTCTATACACGTAGTAGAGTACTTACCAATGCATTCTCATAAATAAAATTTATTATTTATTTTCTCTTCGGTTACTAAACTGTATGGAATCTCATCATTAGAGCTATTTTGAAATACATTTATGCAGAAAGGAGAGTTGAAATTAGGAGAGGCGAAATTTATAGAATAAACCCAAATATTTATGAAATTATATTTCTACCCTATAAGAATTTTAATATTTTCATTTTAAGCTCCCATCCGTCCTTATAATTATCGGCGTGAATTTGTGTACAAGTGAACCGAAACAATTTTGATGATTTTTTTTCTACATAAACCTTATCTAGAACATCAGCTATTCAATAATTTTTGTTTGTACATTTTAAAATATACATTATTATCCTCTTAAAATACAAAAAAACAATGTTTTATTATTTTGATAAAACTATAATATATAGACCTTACTTATTAATAGTGTAAGTGTGTGTGCGTGTATCCATACAATTTACTCTTCAATGTTAGAAAGTTCGTGTGAATTTTTTAAAAAGAAATGAAGAAACTTTCCAAGTTTGCAAAACTAGGGGAATTAGTTTCCCTGTTCATCCGTATGAACAAACTCTTGACCGCACAGATCTAGATTTGGATGGTCCATATCTTTTATTATTATTATTTTCTTTTTTTTAAATGAAAAAAATCATCTTTTCAAAAAACGTTAATTAAAAGATTATCTTTATTTTAGATTATTCACCCATTAAAATATTTTTATAAAAAATAAAAAAGTAAAAAATTAAGATTGAGACTGTCCTGATCTGACCTGGATGTACAAACAAGCTCTCCCTACTCTCTTTTGGACAAACAAGGTAATCCGGTCCCAAACCATGAAGTCTAAATTCCAATAATTGTTGAGTCAAATGTGCTTGGGTAAAGTTTCATATATTTTTTTGACCTGAGGTAAAGATTCGTCTTGAAGCTTTATAAATTTTCTATATGAGATAGCATAACCAAATTTATAGTTGTGGTATGTATGTATATTATTGAAAGTGAATCATAATAAAGGAAAGGTAATAAGATCCATCATATTTACATAGTTAATGATAAGTTGATAACTGTTGCTTTCTCTTGAATTTGTTTAATGTTTTATGTTCTTGAAATGTTATGATTTCTAAGTAGTTAATAATAAATTATCATTAAAATTCGGGAATATATATATATAGAAAAGAAAAAATTTGCCTTAGCCTCTCCAGCATTAAGAGAAAAGGTTACTTCTATCACCACAAATTTAAACATAAATCACATTATAATATATACTCTCTCTGGTCTTAAATATAAGATAGAGTTGACTTTTTTGGAAGAAATTAAATAAGTTTAATAAGTTACTTAATGATATAATGTTTTATGTATCCTTAAATTATATGTCAGTTTATTAATCAAATTAATTAGTTTGGATAAAAAAAATATAAATATTCTAAAGTAATTTAATTAGCTTCCTTAATCTCTAAGATTAAGGTGCAAAAATGCATATGTGTTCTACTCCAAGAAACATTCCCGCTAAGTGTTTTTTTCTATACAAAAGTACACATGAGCTTTAGAATGAGGGCAAAAATACCATACTTTAAATCCTCTTAACTGATGTTAAAGTCCCACATTATTTTCATGAAAATACCAAAATATCCCTAATTCTTATTTTAGTCGGAAAAGTTCTTAGCCTCTGGTTTTTTCGCAGAAAGGAGGGGGTTGGGTTTCTCTCCTTTTCTTTTTCTCATTATCCCTCATCATCTTTAAATCATATCCATCCAATCAATTAAAATAGGGTTAAGGTGCGTTCAGCACAATGAACTATTGACTCAGGAGCGTCCAGCACAATTAACTATTAAGTGGACCCCCAGCACAATAAACTTTTAAAAAGGAGTGCCCAGCACAATGCCGTTAGCAAAAAGTTAACGTCCGTTATCTAAGGAGCGCCCAGCACAACAAACTATTATCCCAAGAGCGTCCAACACAAAATTCTAAATTTTACTAAATTAAATAATTTTTTCTCAATTGTCATTATTCAAAACTACTTTTATAAATATCTATAGACAAAAATTACTCATTCTTCAATTTTTTTCAAAATTATAATTTGCTAAAATAAACAAAAGTTTTGATTAAAAATATAATTATATGATTTAAATAAAACTCAAGGTGCTTTATAGTTTATTATATATGTTAAACAAAAAAAAATATATGATTTATTTTTATTTTAGAAGAAATCTATGTGAGTTGAAAAATTCATTTAATGTTACTAAAATTTAAAAAATCTAAAAAATTAATTGGAAAAATCATCATAGTAGAATTGATCTTTTTTTACACATTCAGGATAAAATTATCTCCTAAAAAATTTTGAAGTCAAAATTACCCCTTAATCCTTTATCGATTCTACTTTATGCTATAGGATTACTCTTTCAATTTGTTTGTGTCAGCAAATGCGTGAAGGAAAGTTTGAATGAATAAAAAAAAGTATACACTTTCTTGTGGACTTATCACATATTCTGTATTCAATAAGGCTATGTTATATTGTTAGCCTTCTTCACACCTATATAATGTCGTACATCTTAATATTGACAAATAATTTAAACAGTTGTTAAATAGTTGGTGTACATTTTTTAAATTTTATTAATATTAAATGAATTTTTTTAACTCACATAAATTTCTTCTAAAATAAAAATAAATCATATTTTTTTTGTTTAACATATATAATAAACTATAAAACACATTGAGTTTTATTTAAATCATATAATTATATTCTTAATCAAAAAATTTGTTTATTTTAGCAAATTATAATTTTGAGAAAATTGAAGAATGAGTAATTTTTGTCTATAGATATTTATAAAAGTAGTTTTGAATAATGACAATTGAGAAAAAAATTATTTAATTTAGTAAAATTTAGAATTTTGTGCTGTGCGCTCTTGGAATAATAGTTTGTTGTGCTGAGCACTCTTGAAATAATAGTTTGTTGTGCTGGGCGCTCCTTAGATAACGGACGTTAACTTTTAGCTAACGGCATTAATTCTTTACTAACGGTATTGTATTGGGCACTCCTTTTTAAAAGTTTATTGTGCTGGACGCTCCTTTTTAAAAGTTTGTTGTGCTGGGCGGTCCACTTAATAGTTAATTGTGTTGGACACTCCTGAGTCAATAGTTCATTGTGCTGGACGCACCTTAACCCATTAAAATACTACTTTAACACCTCTCTCCTCTTCCCAATCAATGATCAAGATGGGTTAAGGAAAATAAAAGGAGAAAAGGAATTAAGAGAAAATCCTGACTTGTAAAAAAGATGAAGAAAAGACCAGAGATTTCTAGGACTATCCCCTGGGTCATCTAAGAGGCTGCCTCTTCTAGGTGTGGTGGTGGATTTGCTCCGCTTAAAGACGACGTCGGAGGCGGCCGAAGAAGCGAAAGTGGAAGGAGTAACAGAGGGTTTCTTTTTGTGCTGTATGTATCTCGCTGTATTCAGTCCGAGGAGTAATTCCTATCACTTCGAATCCTTATTAGAAATGTTCTTATATTTGTGATTTTGTTTCTAATTAGTTCCAGTTTTGCTACATATCAAGGCGTGGAATATGTGGTAGCCGAATAGTACCCCTCTCACATTAACTTACTGCATTCGTCTTTAAATAATACTCCAAACAGACCCATAGGAATGCAGTTTCTCAGGGACAAGACAATCATCTTTCAGAGCTTAGTTCTTACTTCATCCCATTGACTCTATCCTGTATTTTGCAAATGGCTGCCTCAACATATGTAGGCAGATCTATCAAAAAGAAGAAGAAGAAGAAATATACAGACATATTTTCTCATATATAAATAACTAGCTTCGTCCTCTCCCTGCTTGTTCAACATCTATAGAGCCAGGACCAGGATTACAAGCACCTAACCTTTTGTCTCTGCTTAAAAGCCTCTTCAGTGACCTCAATCTTGTGGTCATTGGTGATTTCAGCTCATCTTCAGCAAACCTGCCTGCAGAAGGAGATAGAGATGAAGAATTGACCTCACTTGGTATATCAATCACCACCATTTCATGGTCTCCATTGTTGTTACTGTTACTGTTACTGCTACTGCTAGCTGTAGTTGTAGAAGAAGATGAAGGACCCTCTTCTTCCGAAGATGTATTAACAGAACAAACTTCAGTCTGGCTCCCCCAAACCAACACATTAGTTGGAAAATTTGGAGACTCTGAACCACTCATAGCAGCTAAACCTGAGTTTTGAAAATTTTCCACCGCTTGTGATTGCCTACCAATATTCTCTGCGGAATTTTCTCCAACACTTGAAGTGCTATTGCATTTAGGGGTTTCAGAAGCAACTGGGTCCCTGCAAAGTGGACAAGTACAATGGGATTGAAACCACATATCTATACAATCCACATGAAACCCATGATTACATTTGGGTAAAAGCCTCGCTTTTTCTCCTTCAACAAGCTCAGAGAGACAAACGGCGCATTCCAAACCATCTTTGAAATTTTCAGGTTGGTACACTACAACTGGTAAGGATAAAAGCACTGAAGGATCAAGCCCACTTCTCTGGCCGCCGTAAATCGCCGGATCTTGCCCCGGGTTGAAGACAAAGCGGCGTCGACGGCGGCGGCGAGTCGTTGGCGGAGCAGTGGTTTCTTCAATGCTCTCCCAGAAACATTTGGCGTAGAGATGGAGAAACAGAACAAACACAACCACCATGAAGAGGATTATCATAGCTAGCACCGTGATTTTTCCCGTCACTTCAACTGCGGGAGATTCGCCCAATTTGTCATTAGACACCAACGAGTCACCCATGATTCTGGCTTTACCTAGAGACACAAAGAAGTTTGGAAACAAACGAAATAATCAAAATCCAGATGATGGGAAATCTCACTCGAGCTTGTCGGTTCTCGAGAAGAAAACCATAAAAGTTGAAACTTTTAAGCTCGGTGAATTTCAGAACGGAAGGAGGAGAATAAAGAGGAGGGAGAAGTTAAGCGAAGACGTGAGAGAATTCAAAGGAGGAGGAGTAGGAGATCCTCCGCATTGGACTTGAGGCTTGGAATTTTTTAGAATGGCAAGCGAAGAAGATGACGAATTTGGGGTCTACTCTGTTAAAAGTTTTAATTGAAGTGTGAATAAGGAGAGGATTTTTGCAAAAATATTTTCTCTCTTCTTTATTATACAGTACCAACTAACTATTCTCATAAATCAATAAAAGTAGTTAAAGTCAATAAAGTTATTCTATAATTTAAGTATCTTCTAATATTACCCCTACTAATTACACTCAACTTTAATATTATACTAGTATTAATTATTACTCTCACCCACTACTACTCGTATTAATTGTGGACAGACATGGAAAAAAGTAATTAATGTTTTTTGGGAAGAACTAAATGCCTTATAAAAAGAACCAAATAAAATTATTAGTTAATACCTTATAATAAAAATAAAAAAGAGTATTGTTGAAAATCAAACCGCGGGTTATGTTTCTCTCTGCCCATTTTACTTTCCTTTTGCCACCGTTTGTCTTTTTCAGATTTTTTTTTTAAATATAAAGTCCTTTTCAAATTTAAATTGAGTTAAATTCTTTGTAACTCAACCAACCGATCTTGGGGTTTACTGGTTTAGTGGAAGAGTTTTGTTCCTGACAGTTATTGTTATCAAATTTACGTATTAACTCTTCAAGTCTTTGTATTTATATTTTTTATGTTTATACCATGTATAATTGAGTTGAGTCACTTTTAAATTCAGTCAAACTCATGAAGTTGCACACCAAATTTCTTATTTTTATGTTTTTAACTTATAAAATTATATTAATTTACTCATAACCCATATTAATTTTTTTGATTTGATCATATTAGTAGCTTTATATATGAATTTCATTAAAAAAAATCTTTAATGAGTATGATAAATTACGAATAAAGATGTGTTTCATTTTAATTATTTGGAATTTAAATAGATTTGAATCAAATTTTTTCAGTTTTTATATTGTAATTATTTAATTAATCACTATTAGTACATATTTATTAATAAAAATAAAATTTTACAATTTTACGTCTCATGTGTTTAACAATTTAATCTCAATGTAATAAATTAAGATTCCGATATTCACACGCAAGAGGGGTAAATGTTTCGTGTTTGATTATACTTTGAACAAAATTGTTTTAAATTTAAAAAAAAAAATAGTTGTACTTAAAAAAGCCCAGTGCCACAAGCACACACGTCTTATACCACCAAAACTAGGGGTCTTAAAACCTTTTAGTTCCATTGTTACTCATTGGGTCCTAAAGGTAAAACTTTGTTTATAATGCAATTGGTATTACAAATTAAGTTTTGCATTTATAGTCAGAGATAGTACTCCCTCCAATCTGAAGAGTTAATATTAGTTTAAAATATAAGATTTTTTTTAAAATATATTTATCAATGTTTTCAATAATTTAATCATATTGATACTCTCTAAACTATAATCATGGGAGAAAGTGCATGAACTAACTAAAGACGACGATTAGGATTTTTTAAAAAATACATATCATATTAATTAATTTAACTAACTTTATTAATCTAATCAGATTAAATGAATATTGTATTTCTTATATTAAGAATAGAGAAAAGTATTATTTTCTTGGAAGTAATAAGGAAAATTGGCCAACCAAGTTGAGCCCAGGTAATTATTTTACCTGACCTGATTTACCGGATTTTTAAGAGATTAAGGATATTTGTTAAATTAGTTAATTATATTTATTTTCCTAAAATACTTTTACTTAAAACTTAAAGTGGCATCACAAAAGGTTTATTGAATCGATAGCCCCTTGTGCAAGTAGGTACTCTCCGAGACTTCTCCGAGTTCATAGTCCGACATTGACTTCTCTAAGTATTTAATTAAATTATATAGCTGCATTATTTAATTATTATTGAAAAAGTATCAATAAAAATGTTTTAAAAAGAAATTAATAAAAAATATAATTCCGTCCTATAATTAGGACAAAGAGACATGGAGTATTATTTTCTTAGAGGTAATAAGGAAAATTGGCCAACCAACTTGACCTAATCCGAACAAACTTTTTTTTTTTTTTTATACTTAAAAGTTTTAAACTTTTACCTAATCCGAACAAACTGATCCAAAACAGTAGTTACATTATATCTAGTCAAAGAGTGACCGTTTAAACCGGAAAGAAAAAATGAGAGCTGCATCTGCATCCTTCACCTTCTTTGATAAGTCAAGACCTTCTATTTCTACTTTATCTGTGTATCAAATCAGTGGGTGTATAATTAAATAAATATAGCAAACTCTTCTTGAAATATTTATTTATTTATCGCTGATTTCCTATAATCCATTCCATTAGAATGATGACATTTCTCGTTTAAAAACAAAGATGTATGATTGCGTTCTTTCTTTTCCCCTTTTAGCACTTGTTTTTCATAGTGGCGACATGCGAAAATTGATTATGGTTTCCAATTTTATCTACTCTTTTACTCTCCTTTAATTGTTTCTTCACAAATAATAATAATAATAATAATAATAATTTTTAGTAAAAATCCTATTTAAATACCATATGAATTTGCAAGACTCCCAAATGTCTGTTGAATTTATTAAAGAATATAAAGGTATCAAGGACCATAAGGGGATTTACAAATTTGTAACTGCCATTGAAACATTTGTAAATGTCATTGAAGAATTTATAAATAAAAGATTTGTGATAATCCACTTTTATTTGTTATTTTCTCAGAGACCAAAAAAAAAAGTACGATTATAATAAATCTTTTATTGGCAATTACCAATTCTTCAATAGCATTTATAAATTTAGTAATGAAATTTACAAAAGTGTTTATTGATAAAAAAATGTTAAGAAAAAAACATATATTTATTAATGCATATATATATAGATATATCAAAGGAACCAAGTGGCTCAGTGGTTGGGCCACTTGGCCCCATGAAGTTGGAGGGTATTTTTAAAAAATTTATTAAAACTAATGGTAAAAATGGTAAATTTATCCAAATTTGTCATTCTCTATATGATCCTTAGTACCTTTAAGTCTTTTAACAAATTAAACTGATATTCGAGGGTTTTACAAATTTATATGATATTTAAATGGAATTTTTCCAAATTTGTATTAATGTGAAGGCCCTGATAAATTTATGTACAAAAAGAACGGATAACTTTCAATTCTATGCATTCTCAAAAATAAAATTTGTTATTTATTTTCTCTTTGGTTACTAAATTGTATGGAATCTCCTTCATCATTAGAGCTATTTTGAACTACATTTATGGCGTGAATCTGTATACAAGTGAACCAAAACAATTTGATGATTTTTTTTCCTACATAAATCTTATCTAGAACATCGGTAATTCAATAATTTTTGTTTGTACATTTTAAAATATACATTATTAATATCCTCTTAAAATACAAGAAAAAATGTTTTATTATTTTGATAAAACTATAATATATAGACCTATGTTTTTATAAAATTTGACGTTCCAATTTTTCAAAACTAGAGATGTCTAGATTCCAATGATTGTTGAGTCAAATGTGCTCGGGTAAAGTTTCGTTTTTTTTTTTTTTTTTTGACCTGAGGTAAAGATTCATATTGAAGTTTTATAAATGGATAAAATTATATATGAAATAGTATAAACATATTTATAGTTGTGGTATTTGTGTATATTATTGAAAGTGAATCATATTAAAGGAGAGGTAATAATATCCATCATATCTACATAGTTAATGATAAGTTGATAACTGTTGCTTTCTCTTGAATTTTTTTTAATGATTTATGTTCTTAAAACTTTATGATTCCTAAGTAGTTAATAATAAATTATCATTAAAATTTGACCCCCAAAAAAAAACAAAAACAAAATATCATTATGAAAGGGGAAAAAGAAAAGAAACAAATTGCCTTAGCCTATTGGACATTAAAAGAAAAAGTTACTTCTTCTTACATGAATTTAAACATAAATCATATTATAATATATAATTTCTATTTTAACTTAAATTTTTAAGAGTTATACTGGGAAGAAAAAAAAAAAAAAAAGGAACCCATTTTTGCCTCCTCCAATTCAAACAGTCACTAAAAGTTTATAGGTGTTTTCGATTTACATTAATCTTGTTTTCATAAAAGATAAAATGATACTCTCTTCGATCTTAATTATAGGAATACATTTTAGCATTGGTCTTGGTCATAATTATAAGAATAAATTTAAATTTTTTTTCAATTTCTTCCTAAAATACCTTTATTGATACTTTCTTAATAATAATTTAATAATGCACATATATATTATATAAAGTAAATAATGATTGCAACTCATTGATGTCACATACACCTCAATTATACTATTTTTTTAATAAAATAATTTTAAACAATTTTTATCATATCACCCCTACTAATACTTTCTTCACAATAATTAATTTAACAACACCCTTTTTAAAGATTCTACTTTCTTTTTTATTTTTAAATAAAATAATTTTAACATTTCTTTAAAAATATTTTCTCGTTACCATACATCCAAAGTTATTGATTTTTCCCCTAAAATAACCTAATAAAATATTAATTTCATAATCTTTTTTTTTTTGTAGCTAAAAAAAAATAACCTTGTATTTGCATTATGCTCAATTAAATAGATACTCTCTTGATAGAAAAAATATTTCTTCGAAAAAATCCATGGTAAATATACAAAAAAAATATTTATATACATTTAAAATTCATTTTATGCAGTGGCATGGGAGCCAGTATCAACTGGCCTCCCTCCCCTATATCCAGGTTCGAACCCGATCCTTCCCCTACCATAATGTATGATGTAAATCATATACAATCGGAAGGGACAGTCCCACACTTGATAGTTTATTGCTACTTGGCTAAAATGTATCGGGCGCGGGGCTACTGATTGAACAAACTTTCCTTATCTCATTTTTAATTTCAAGTAAGGTTATTTTAAGAAAATAAAAATTATTAACTTATTTAACTTTTCTCCTTTATCTCTCCAAATTTTGGTAAATTGATCCTATAATCCAGACAAGAGGGAGTATTACTTGAGTGAAATTTTTTTCATAAAAAATGAAAAAGTATACAAAGTACCATAACAAAAACAATTTAAAAAAATTGACGAAAATAAGTGAAATATATAAAAACTCGTTGTGAAAACCAATATTTCATAAGATATGATACCTTTGACATTAACCTCTTCGATTCCATAAGTGGATGTCTAAATTTTTGTTTGATATTCTCACATGCACTCATTTATTATGCTCCCTTGTCTTTTCCCACCCTGGCAATATACGGGTATTACAAGAAGATCCAAATCTTTGTCCTTTAATTTTTAATATGAGAATTGTTTTGGCCAAGAATATATGAAGATATTTTTAACTCACTTCAAAACATAAAAATTTAAAACTCTAATAAGTCACATAGGTTTTTTTTTTTTTAAAAAAAAAAAAAAGATTTCGCATGATTCACAATCTACAAAACAATGACTTTTCACCAACTTTTCTTAAGAACAATTTATCAGTTAGTATAAAATTTTAACTCAGATGGAGGAAGAGAGGAATGATAATTGATAGCTACCATTCAACAAAGAAATTTTAAATTTTAAACGCACTTGTTGCCATAATTTGGGGCTTAAACCGATGCCCAAAGTCAAAATCTTTGATTCTAGTCTTGGACAGACAGAATCATTATTTGATCTATTCTTCATTATAGCCATTCATGCCATTTTAACTTTTGCAATCTTTTCAATTTTCGGCCCAAAAAAAAGTTTTTATCTTTTCAAGGAAAGTAAATTATACACTACTTACAAGATTGATTTAAAGTTTAAACATATTTTCAAATAAATATAATTTATTCATAAGCATATTCTTTTCAGGAAAGTAAATTATACACTACTTACAAGATTGCTTTAAACATACTTTCAAATAAATATAATTTATTTATAAGCATATCAAATATTTTTGTGTATACTTTGAGTTTATCATACTTTCATGAATTTAATGTATTCCTATGTTTTCAATGTAATCTTGGTGAAGAAGAAGAAGAAGAAGATAAGCATATCAAATATTTTTGTGAGTTTATCATACTTTCATGAATTTAACGTATTCCTATGTTTTCAATGTAATCTTGGTGAAGAAGAAGAATGAAGGAGGATGTTGGGTTACTAAACAACAGTGAAAAATAAATAATTCAAATACTTTTCATATAAAAAGGGAAAACACACACTCCCATCCTTAACATAAAACCTAGTTAGGGTTTTACTTTAATAATAAATATAAAGGCTAAAATATACTTTTTAGTCCTTTAAGTTTTATATAAGACATATTTTTAGTCCCTTAACTTTATATAATATACTTTTGATCTTAAAATTCAAACACCGTTAATATTGCTAACGGAAAGCACTAATGTAGTAAACTCAAGTGATAACTAATAAATATTTAATTACACAAATAATATTTTTTTAATTTACCCATATTTTAAATTTAAGCTTAATAGCATTTAATTACACAATCATCATTTAAATTTACACTATTATCACTTGAGTTTGCATTTTCCGTTAGCGAAATTAACAGTGAAGACTAAAAGAATACTTTATAAAGTTAAAAGACAAAAAACATACCTCAAATAAACTTAAAGGATTAAAAGTATATTCTAGCCTAAGTATAAAACATGAAACTATTCTATCTCTTAAATTTATAAGTTTCCCCTAAAACATCTTTATTAATTGTAAATAGTAATTGAGTTTCCATATCAAATGATAATTCTAATGCAAATGATTAGATATGACATTGAGTTTTACAAATAACTACTTAATTTATTTTTTAACCCTAGCAAATTAATCACCTAATTTTTATATTAAATAGCAGGGCGAGTAGTGAGAATGAACTATGCTTATAAAAAAAAAATAATAAAAAATCCTTCTCCACCAATATGATGTAAAATTAGGAGTGAAAAGGGACAAGATTCAAACCCAACATTTTTATGCTGATTTTTTAATTTGAAAGTGAACCTTACTTACTACCTCCATGGCTCCACCTTAATATAAAATCTCGTTTATAATATAATTTACCGTATAAATGAGATCTTACATTAAAGGGAAACATAGTGTGTATTCACGAAGGCTCAGATGTAATTTATTAAAGCTATATCTAAATTAGATGTTTAATTAAAGGGGCATCTAGCATGAATGAATTCAAGCAGAATATTGAATATCCCCTCTTAATATCAGCCTCAAAACTAGGCTTTTAATAAAGCTGCAATTGTGGCCAAGGAAGCACATGTCCCCGCGCTGCTCCAATTTTTATTATTTTGATTTTGATTTTGATTTTTCTTTTACATAAAAATTTTAAGAAGAAGATTGGGTTCACCTATAATTTAAGGGTAGGGTGAAGTTTCTTTTCCTTTTAGGTGACACCAATGTTGGACAGGATAAACTGTCTATTACCTTTAGACGTTCATCTAAATGCTCAGGAGTTAGAATACTTCTCCCAGCGCCTTGACCAACTCCAGGATCGAAACTCCTCCTTTTAATAAAAGTGTCCGATTCCTTTACCAATTAAACTCAAGGACAGGGTTCTTAATTTTAAAGTCTAAAGAGGCTAAAATATAAAACAAGGATAATTTTCACAAATATATACGCCAGGTGGCTAAATGACCCTGAAATTCTTTATAATAATATCGTTTTAATTTCTATTTTTAAAACACGCAAGCCATGCGACACTAGTTTGTAATTTGCATGTTTTTTAGTAAGTAAAATCTGTTTTTTTAAACTTGATTTATGATATACGAAGTAAGTTTACGTGATGAGTTTTTTCAGTGAAATGGGCTTCCTTTCTATGCTCCTTATGATCGTCGCCCTCCTTTGCTTTTAAATGACGTCGTTTTGGCGCAAAACACAAGCTAGTACCTCTTTTTTAATATATATTTTAAAGTATTGATTAATATTAAAAAGATACTTTAAAACATTGATTAATACTAAAAAAATACATCATGATCTTGAAAAGTTATTTTAGGATATTGTAAAAATATCTTGCAGTTTATCTTTAGTATCAGTCATTACCCTAAAATATTTTTTCCAAGATCATGAGGTATTTTTTTTAATACTTTGAAATATTTTTTTCAATAATTTTTTAAGATTATGAGATATTTTTTCAGTATCAGTTAATATCCTAATATATTTTTTGGTATCAGTCAGTACCCTAAAATATTCTTTTAATATTATAAAATAATTTTTTAAGATCATAACGTATTTTTTTTAGTACTAATTACTATCTTTTATATATATATATATATATATATATATATTATATTAGTGCTAATCAATACTTTAAAATATTAAAAAAAGAGGCACTAGCTTATATTTTAAGCTTTAAAAACAAAGAAGGGCCGCAGACGCGAGGATCATAGGAGGAAAGCCGATTCCAAGTGTAGGCTAGCGGCGCTGGCAGGAAAGGCTGAGTTCGAAATTAAATGGTTGAAAAGTCGTACTATACTAAAAAAATCTGCACGAGTTTAAAGAACACGATGATGATGTGTGTCGGCTTTTTATATTTTGGGGAAATATGTTTAGAGGCCCATATTACTAAAAAAAAAACCTAAAAAGGCCCAAGGATTCTGCAAATCCTAGAAAAGGCCCCAGGGCCTTTATAGGTATTATGTTAGAAAATGAAATTACATTGATACCCTTGCTGAAAGTCTGAAAATGAAGAAGAATCAATTTGAAAATCATCTCTCCCTCATTCCAAATCAACGCTATTCACTCGCTCCCTTCCCTCTGCCTTATTCGAAATCGACGCTGCCCTTCTCTGTAGCTCCCTTCTCTCTGCCGTTTCTGATCTCCGGCCTCATCTAGTTGTCCGTCGTCGATCTCCGCCTCTACGCCTTCGTCCTCCGAAAAGAAAGGTACGAAATATTTTGAACATTTGATTTTGAGATTTATCGGAAGCTAGAAGAGAACCGATTCACAAAAGTATTTGAGATAACTTCACTGATCTTCTTTCTGTCTCCCATGATTAGTTCGTTTCTTTTCCTTCATCAACTCGAGGATTAGGATTTTGGATCTTGTTCGAAATGTTTAGATTTTGTTAATCAGTATATCAACATTTGATATTGCAAGAAAAAAAATTATGTATTTAATGATAGCTTTATTCACATTCGATGTTGAGTTGTTCTTGGGAGTTCTTTAACTTTTTGTGCAGCTAGGTGGATTTTAGTTTTCTGAGTTCTTTTTTTTTTTGACACCTTTGGAATGTTGCTTTGTTACACTTTTGGGTTGACAGGATGAACTTGACTGGAGTAGAACATTGATAAATCGTTATGTTGAAAGAGAATTATGGGGCCTTTGCATATTATTTATCTTGTTCGAAAATTTCTGGAAGATCAATTATGTTTGGTCAAATCTTGCTCAATTGTATAGATAAGGACTTTAAGGATCTCCAATGGGTTTTGCCATGCTTGCAATGGATCTGGTTTGGTTATATTAAATTTGATGCGCATTATCTGAATTTTAAACAATTGCAATACCAAAGAATGAGATGATATTTTTGTAGAATGAATCAAACAATTGTATGTTATGATCTAACTTTCGATATTGCAGAAAAGAGGTGCAAACATATATGCAGAGTTTCTTGGTGGAAGCTTCACATGTGACGCATATCATATTTTTGAGCATTTTTATCAGGGTTTTTTATCCATTATATTAAAATTGTTTTTGTTTGTTCAACAGTTTTATTAAATGAAGAACTTGAGGTGAGGAAGAAGATTTAGTAGATGAAGAAGCTGGGAGTAAGGAGGAAGGGTCACTGATTAAAGAATATGATGGTGAGGAGGAAGAGTTAGGAAATGAACAAGAATTTGAAAGTGAAGATTCAACAAATGAAGAATTTGAAATTGATGATGAAGATTCAACAAATGAATAATCTAAAAGTGGGGAATGAACAAATGCACTTTGTGTTAGGCATGACTTTTGCCAACCATGAAGAATAGAAGAGGGCAATTAACCAATATGCAATAACGAAGGTTAAAGTCAGAATATCCAAGATTGTTCCCTGAAAAATTAGAGTTTGCATATAGACCGATTTATTGTATATTTTGGATTGAACAATAGATATTTTGGTGTGTTGAATGTATATCTTATTTTGGGTTTGCAAAAGTTGTATATTTTAGCACCTTCGAAACTATTTGATGAGATTTTGGTCCATGGATTTTGTCATCCTTTTGGAAATGACCTTATATTACATTAATTCAAAGTAAATATTATTTACCATTAGATATTCATGAGCATCACAGCATCTGGTTTAAGGTTTATATAACATTAATTGGGGTTGTTTTAGTTGTTAGAAGGGGCTGATGTAGTTGTCAGTGTTTGCTGATGTAGTTGTCAGTGTTTGCTGATATAGTTGTTAAATAAAATCATAACTTGTGTATATATATATATATATATATATATATATATATATATATATATATTTTAATGCGAAACGGAGCTTTTAACTTGTGTAGATAATTTTTTTTTGCTATTGCACCCGGTTCACCTGAGCTTCGTCCTATCTAATCCGGATCGAGGTTCTGTCGGACGCATACGCGGGAATCTCCCCCAAAGGAGTTTTCTGCACTTGTGTAGATAATTTTATTAGCAATACTTTCTCTTATTTTTGACGACCCCCTTTTGTCGATTTCTTTCTTCGGCCTATATCACTGAAGGCCCAATATTTTAGCATCAATATTCATTCAGTCAAATTCAACAAAGCGTAGAAAAAATTTACCAAAAAAAAAAAAAACAAAGCGTAGAAAATCTATATGGCGAAGTAAAACAAAATTTACAGCAAAATATACCCTTTTTAGGATATCATTAAAGAGTAGAACTATCTATTTTTATAGCGTTAATGTGCAAATTTATTTTGAGAGTTTTCGCTAAAGAATAATATTACTCCTGAAAGCTTTTTTTTAGATTCAATATTGCTCCGGAAATATTAAAATGAAGCAATGTTATCATTTTTAGTTAAAAAGATAACAGTCAACGTCAATTTTTTAACTGTCAGTATTAGTTTTCTAACGGCATGGCCGTATGAGGCAACATTATTAAATTTTAAAATTTCTAGGACAAATTTACACTTTAAACTCTTTTCACACATACAAAGACAAGACCCTGCTTAGCAATAATATCAACAAACATTGTTAATTTTTTTGGAGTAAATTGTATTCAAACAAACCAGTTACATTTAAGGTTGTCAAACTCGTTAGTTTAAATAAACTTATAACAATGATGTAAATTTGTATTATGAACTCAAATTGTAAATTTATAAGAGTTTACTTTTATTATCAAATAAGTATTAAAAGTTTAAATTAGTTTACAACTAATATGAGTTTACCAATTATTTAACATAATTTTATAAGTTAAAAATATTAAAATGGTAAATTGAGAGAGGACTGTGGTAAGTTTAAGTTTGACAATAATGATAACATCTCATCACCTTTTTAATGCCTAACTATGGAGAACAGGGGTGGATCCAGAAAACTATAGAAGAGAGGCACAACTGGGAGGGGGATTTGGGGGTGCTGCCCCCAAATTTTTTTTTTTAAAAAAGAAAAATTTTAAATGCATTAACAAACAAAAGAATATAAACAGGAAAAGAAAATAATATCAAAAAAATATTCATAATATCAAGTGAATACTGATGATGTAATAAGAAATATAGCTATTTTACAAACCTATCATTTAGATAAAAGCAATGCTAAGTGCGGTTAGAAATGCAGTTACGTAAATTACAATGAAGGATAGGCACTCAATAAGTTCAAGTATATATATTTTAGTAACAAAAGTATATCACAATAAAAATAATTACAATATCATCTTTCTAGGCCTTATTTTTTGAAATTCTATCATAATTGTCTTATTATCAATACCATCAAATATATCATAATTTTAATTCCCTTATTTTTTAAAAATTCATAATAATTTAAGTGCCCCCCTTCTCATATACTTGCATCCGCCTATGATGGAGAATGCATAATAGGATGTCAATAATTGGTGACCCTATCGAAGAGCGGTTCACAATGGGTTGAAAATTACTCTTTCAGCCTTAAATGTCAATAATTGTTGACTCTATGTCTCTAAGGGTGAGCAACGGGCAGGCGAGGGCTGCCCCGGGGGTAACCCGCGCCCCACTTGTTTATTTTTCACGGGTACAGAGAACCTCGTACCCATGCTTAAACTCGTTTAACTCGTAGTAAAACGGGTATGGGTTAAATAGGTACATGGAACCCGTTTAAGGATCTGCCCCCTCCCCCCGTTTTTTTTTTCCCTTTCCAGAATAGGGTAGATAAAACAGAATCAATATATTGATACAACAAACTTATAAATTGGGCCAAGAGTAAATTGAAGCAAACTTATAGTTACAGAAAACTCAAGCAAACTGAAACAAAGATTCAACCGGAAGCAAACTTATTCATACAAAAACCACAGTTTAGATTCAAGTATTCAACATTTAGGGTAGAAAAATCCAGACTTGTAACAATCAATACCTTTTACAACTCCTATTTAGCGAGAGGGAGAGGTTGAGGGCGAGAGGGAGAAGGAGAGGGCAAGACCGCAAGATGAGCGAGAGGCTGAGACTTTGAGAGAGACGGAGAATCGACGACAGTGAGTGAGATCGTGAAGGAGAGAGACGGCGACAAGCCTGAGGCGTTGGGTTGGATTTGAGAGAGATGAGAGACCGAGGTAGTGAGCCAGATCGAGATAGACCGCGAGAGGCTGAGACGGTGGCAGTTGCGCTTCTGGACGGCGAGTCGTCGATGGCAGGCAGTGAGGACAGGAGACCTAAGAAAGCGCCTAATCAGTGACAGAGGGTTTGAGTTTGAGTGTTTTTGGTCTCACGGGTAACGCGGGCAGAGTCCAATCTAAGTGAAGCCTGAAGAGTGAGGGGGGGGGGAAATTAAAAAAGAAAAATAAACATATATGGCTTCGGGTGCCATGTGCCTCAACCTGTGACCTGTCTGTATAAGGAAAACGAGTACAGGGTAGCTCATTACCTGTGATAGGCCCAATTTGGGAGGGTTTAATTCGGGAAAAATTTCACAGGGCACGGGTGGTTGGGAGGGTTGCGAGTCACTTGCTCACCCATATATGTCACTATTGACGTAGTTTAGAGTGCAAACTAAATTGTGCAAGACTATTAGCATTGGGATGTCACCAGAAGTATTGATTTCTTTCAAGCCAAGATTCTGAACACTAGTTGTTCCGTGTTTGAATTAGTGGTAGAAATTACTTTTCGACTTGTGTGAACCAATTTTTCAGATGCAAATTTAAACAAGCCCACATAATGCCTCTACACAATGACTGCAAGGATCTGACAACGGCCCAATTCTGGCCCAAACTACTCAAGCCCAATAGTAGAAGATTATAAAAACAAAAAACTGAATATTGTCGGCCTTGGGAATTTATGGGCTCTTTTTCCAGTGACTACGCTCCTCATTTCGTTATCCAATCCTGGCTCGTCCTTCGCTACTTGTGGATGTGCGTGGCTCCTCCTGCGTCTAGCATTTCTCCATTAACTGGCTTGGCAGTCTCTTCCCGGGGTTGATTCATTCTCGCTTTCACTGCCTCAACTTCTCCTGGAGTGAGTCAATTCTCAGTCACTCTAGTTCAACGCTTCCAGAACAAATTCCGAAAGGGACGTAACTTAGATGCTGTCTCCTCTAAGTTATGCACTCTTCATGTCTGTGTAGATTGCTGAATGAGTTCCCATGCCTTTGTTCGGTACACTCTTCTACCCCATTCCTCTTTCTGGTCTGTGTTTTTCGGGCTTAACTGTCAAGGATTTAAGCAAGGCTCATATGTAAATTTGTATCAGTCATTTGAATATTTCGTATGGTTCCGGAGGCTTCCACTATCCTCCAATTTGACTGTCTTTAATTTCAGGGTTTTTCTTGATGTGTTTATTAGTTCTGGCGGATAATGATACTATTCATTTTCCCCCTTTTTGAATTTTGTGACCAGAGATTGCAAATGTGCAGTCCTACTTCCACTATACTTCGTGTTCACTCAGAGCTCAAAAGCCTTTTCATGGTAAAATAACTTCAATTTCGTATGGCAAAGAGCTGAGACTTCCTTGTGCTTGGAAATCTTTGGAAAAGCTTAAAAGGGTGAGATACAATGAGGGGCGTGGTAAGTTGCAGAGGGGTAGACTGTTGATTAAGGCAGTTGCTACTCTTGAACCAAAGAGATTGGCTGCAGATGAAGATAAATGTTTGAGTTTTAAGGACTCAGATAAGAGTGTAAATTCTAACCGGCCTGTGGTTCGGCATGACTCTTGGAACGACGATACAGAAGAACTTGATGAGAGGGAAAAGATGAGAAGAATGAGAATTTCAAAAGCAAATTCAGGAAACACGCCATGGAACAAAGGCAGGAAGCATAGTCCTGGTAAATTAATCTTTATTGTTGATTATTTCACTTTCTAGTCACTTATATCTTCATCTATGCTTTTCCAAGTTCTAAAATCTTTTCAAATGTTGAATTCATGTGCAGAAACTTTACAGAAAATCAGGGAAAGAACCAGGCTTGCTATGCAGAACCCTAAGGTGATGTCATGTAAGAATGTCTTTAAATTGTGATATTAAGTAACAAAACATCCTTGCTTTCCTTTTTTTTTTTTTTTGGTTTTGTGTGTGTGAGATAAAATTCTCTAATGCATGATCACTCACCGTCAACAAATTTAGATTCTTCGGGAGACAAGACATTGATTGTCTTGATAGGACAAGAGATTGATTGTGCTTCTTCAAAGGAATAAAACTTGAAGAAATGAAGGGTAAAACTGTAAAAAAAAAAAAAAAAAAAGTACTTTGTTGAAATTTTTATGTGACAAATAGTTCTAAAAATCACAAAAACTCCAAGGTGACGATTTTCATGAACCAGGAGGGGGTGACATCTTCTTTCCATCTGTCTCCCTGACTCCACACAGTTGGGAAAACTTATCTTTGATGAATTCTCTTGTTTTGGTTGTTTTTCAAATTCTAAGTAATGTACTTGTAGAAGTTGATTTTGTCAATGAGTGAAATTAATTCTTATCTTTGTCTTCACTTGGTTAGCCAGATTAAGTAGGTCTAAAAATGTAGCATCTAAAATTCAAATGTTGCACGTGTTACTTGGCTTTTGTTTCGTTTAACAATTTCTTAGTTGAGGTGTAACTCAAATGGAAATTATTAATGGAGATTAGTTATTGTTCACATTATCAGACTAGTAAGTTTTTGATAGTGTATTTGACATGGATTGTTGATTAGATTCTACTTATGCTGACGTTATTCTAATAATTAATTTCCTTATCAAAATTCTGTGATGCAGGTCAGGATGAAGTTGGTTGATCTTGGCCATGCACAAACGTGAGTATATATGCTGCTTCACTTGAACATGATTATTCTTAAGGAGCCATTTGGTCCACACGTCTCTTATCTTAGTATCTAGGATCCCATAGGATTTATTTTCTTCTTTTTGGTGAATACCATAGCATTTAAGATTCTTTTGCTTGGTATGCCAATTAAAGTTGTGAAAGAAATGTTGCATGTGGTATCAGTATCATATACAAGGTTTGTGTGCCATGGGTTAAAGGCTAAAACTTTAGGGATGTGGGATCCCTATAGTTTTTGGGTGATATGAAATGCCACTAAACTTGAATGCCCCCAAACATTATAGATATCAACAAAAGTACAAGAGAATCTGGTATGCATCTTGGCAGCCAAGATAATAGAATAAAGATGATGGCGTACCAAAGAGCTCCTAAATCTATAGTAGGCCAATGAAGGTTTTTGATGCTTATCACCTATTTATTTAGATATAAAAACTGCTCTTTTGATGATAACTTGTTCTACCCATGCATTATGCTGGATTCAGCCTTCTTTATTGGTTGCGCAGCTTGGAAACAAGACAGAAGATTGGCATTGGAGTGAGAAAGGGTTGGGAAAGGAGGACTGCGAAAAGGATGGTGCAGGAAGCTTGTGTCCTTGACTGGCAGAATTTAATTGCAGAAGCTTCTAGACAAGGCTTTGTTGGTGAGGAAGAGATGCAATGGAATTCCTATAAAACTCTGAATGAACAGTTGCAGCAGGAGTGGCTCGAGAGTGTTGAACAAAGGAAAAATATGCAAAGGGCAACTTATAGTAAAAGAGCACCAAAATCTCCTGAGCAGAGAAGGAAGATTGCTGAAGCCATCTCTGCAAAATGGGCTGATCCTGTAAGCATATAGCAACACCTTGAAGTTGCTTACTATATGGTTTCAATTTCACAGCACTCCAATCTCTGTTGGTTATATAGCAACCAGCTAACAGACCACCAGCCTTGCACGCAAAGTCACATAAAAGAACAACCTACCAGTCCAGCACATTAGTAATGTCTCGTAAAAGTGGCTAGAATTTAATATTTATCTGCCATAACTGCTGCGTATCTCTCACCTTGGCATTAGTTATATTTGGTTATTACACCTACTTGATTTATGCCTTGGTATTTACTATACTTCAGATCTAAATCTGGATCTACATGTTCAACACTGCGTGTTTTATTAAAATTACCGATTTCTGTGATCATTCTTAAGATTTCCTTTGAAACACATTTCTTCTACTTCATATGCAACCTAAAAGATTGGGATATGAGGCCGAGTAGTAGGTGAGGTGTTTCAATATTCTGTTACCAACTGATTAGAGTTGTTGACATGTTTCCTGACCTACTTCTTTTTTCTTTTTTTAAAAAATAGGATTACCGCCAAAGGGTTTGCTCTGCATTGGCCAAGTATCATGGCACTACTGATAAAATTGAAAGGAAACCTAGGAGAAAGCCAAGTGTTGGTACAGAATCCCCGAGGAGGAGCTCTATAAAGAAAAAATCTACTGAAACTAGCAGTTTTGCCAAGAGTAAGGAGAGAGTTCTTACTCAAAAGCAGCAGAGAAGAAGAAAATATCCTGTCTACAAAGATCCTTTGGCAAGTTTTAAGTTTGACATGATAATGAACATCAAAGAACGAAGAGCTGCCGCAGAAACCAAGCAAACTGAGGCCATTGAACGAGCAAGGTAAATTCATCTTTACAGTGTCAGAATATTATTCCTTTACTTCTCGGTTGAATTTTAGTGTTTCTGTGTAAACCCAAAGTCCAAATTTTATACCTTCTTTGAACTTCCCCTTTCTTTCAAAAGAACCTTAAACTATGGCTTAGCGATGAATGAATTTATTTTAATCAAATTGAATCATCGCTTTGAAAGCTTTGTCAAATGTAGTTAACTACGTGTATTCGTGACATGATATGCAACTGTGCAGACTATTAATTGCTGAAGCTGAGAAGGCTGCCAATGCGCTTGAGGTTGCTGCAACCAAGAGTCCTATTGCACAAGCTTCCCTCATTGAAACAAGGAAGCTTATAAATGAAGCTATTCAATCACTCGAATCCATTAAAACACAACATACAACTGAGAGTACCGTTTCCTTGAGCGAGATTGATCAGGGAAAAGGTGCAACGCTGGAAGATTTAAACCAATCAGATATGGGCCCAGTAAATGGACACAAAGCGTTACCATCAAGTGATTACAAGTTACCTGATGGCCAATTTTCCCTTCATGAGTTAATTAATGGTAATCTAAAGCTTCACCTTGCACCCACCAATGATATTGCCTCCTCTGCTTTGGGTTTTGAAAGTGAGTCTGATTCAAAAAATCAACCAGAGGAAACCCTTCAAGACCAGGGCTTGGAGCAGAAGGCAGACCCTTCTCCCACAAAGATGGAAATTCAATCCGTTGAAGATGAAACACCCTCTAAATCACTTACTGTAACTAAAAAGTGGATTAAGGGAAGACTGATTGAAGTAGTTGAAGAAACTCATTAGAAATGATATAGAATAAGATTAGTTCAGTTTCAAACGCTATCGTAGATACCAAAATTTGTTAAATTTTCATTGTCATCATTGTTTTCTCTCTCATGTCTTCTTTCAATCCTTCCCTCCAAGTGTGTGTGTGTGTGTGTGTGTGGTTTCTTATGGCTTCAAGTTTTCTGAGTTGCAAGTCTCTCTGCTGCGACTTGCCTTTGATATTTGGAACAGAGAAACAAATGTGAGAATCAGTAAATTGAGACAGGTGGGTCTTAAAATAACCGAGACAATAACTTTTATCAGATCTATTTGAAGCACTCTGAGACCAACTACAACAAAATCTATCCATCAGAAGAAGAATGATCAGACTTGGGGAAAGAAGAGTTCATGTGGGATTCCACTGTCTTCTCAATCTGTTTTCTCTTGCCTTCCTTTTCTTCTTTTGCTTTCTGAATCTTCTTTTCCACTTCATCCTTCTGCAGAAACACATAGGTCAGAGTTCCACAATACAAAAAATTTGATTAAATCATAAATAGTTGGCTCAGATAGATAAATCAAAGTTATATCAATCTTTTTTTTTTGCTAAGAAAGATAGCATAGAGCCTACATTACTCAAATAAACATTACACCGAAGGGGAAATTAATCCCAAGTACTCCTGATCAACCTGTTTATACATTGATGGTGTTAGACACAGGCTGCTTAACCCCATGAACCGCAGGCCTGTTGGGAGCCTTGGAACTCATGAGCTTCCACTGACCACCACTCATCCATTTCCTGCAAGGTACGAGAGCCTTTCTTGTCCTCTCCATACTAATCATCTCAGTGGCAAAAAATCACACTACTTTAAGCTTCAGATTCTATTACCTGCATTTCATGTTCATGGTTTCCCTGTGTCTCCACATTTTAAAGAGTTCATGGTCTCATAAAATATGGCTTGTTATATCAATGTATTACGTGGCATCAAATAACCGTAGCTACGTGTCTTGGTATTTTGAAGTGGGTTTTAGCAGCAAAACCTTCCGGAATGGCTGAAAGATAACTCGACTCTTCTCTTCTTGAATCATCTGCTACTGTCTTCTCAGTTCTCACAGCCACTCTACCTCACAATGAGTCTGTACTTTATAAAGGAAAATAGCAACGATTTTCACCACGCCAATGATTTTCTCTAATCAAGATTAACTGAATCTTTGGAACAGTTTTAAATATAAGATAAAACTGATTTTTTTAGAGATATTAAAGAAGTTAGTTAAATTAGTTTAAAATATTTATATTTATCATTTTTTTTCTAAACTATTTTGTCTATATAAACTAATATATAATCTAATTAGGATAAGATATTGTCACTACCAATGTCACTACCACTTTTTACCGTTAGAATCTCATATATATTTATCATTTCTCTCTCCTATTGAGATTCTGATCTAACGGTAAAAAAACGGTAGTGACATTGGCAGTGACAAAAAATAGTAGTGACAATATCTTATCCCATCTAATTATATACAACATATTATATAATTAAGTAACTTATTTAATTTTTTTAATCTCTCTAAAAATAGCCAATTTTATCATATCTTTAAAACTGAAGAAAGTGTAGTAACTACATTGCGTAGTGGCCAGTGGGGCCGTGGTGCTTTTTTTTTTTTTTTTGTCCCAGGAGGGGGGGGGGGGGGGGGGGGCGGTGCTTACCTTATGGAAAAATGACGTCTAGGAGTACTATATAGGCAATTGTCGGTTTTGAAGAATATGTTGAAGGTCTTAAATATAATAAAAGTGAAATTATAGTTACTAAAAAAAATTAAGTTATTGTCAAATTTTTATTGTTATAAAAGTTAAGAGAATCATGATCATGTTTAAGTAAATTACTTTGTAAATAATTTCAATAATAATTTTCTTAAACTTTAAAATAACTGGCTAAAACTTGTAACTCCTATTCTTTTGCAGTGATTATAATTTATAAGATCTATGTAAGCTGGCTCTTATCAAGTTTAGGTTATAATATTTATTTTTTTCCTTATCAAGTTTAGCTTGTTTTTTTTTCCCCGGTAAAAATCAAGTTTAGCTTGTTTTTTTTTTTTTGGTAAAAAGTTTAGCTTGTTGCATAAACTGTGTTTTAAAAATTAAGCTGCCAAAAATTAATATCATAATCAGTAGTTGGGCTTCCAACTGCCATAGGCCTGAATCCTGTTAGATGGCCTGTTAAACCGTCACTTTCACCTACCCACTGCTTTGTACCCAAAAAAAAAAAAAAAAGATGCCTGAAAAATATACCGACTGATTTTTTTTATTTTTTCCTGGCCATCACCCATCAACCGACTGGTCTGGTTGTCTGATTCTGATTCATCGTTCCCTTTCGCTCGCTGCTTACGATTTCGCGGCCTCGTGGGATCTGATTCATTTCATTTCTTCACTCACTCATCCAAACTCACCGAGCCGCTGACTCAGTGACCATATTGTGGGCTACTCTAGCTTGCCACTATTGTTGCTTTCACTTGAGTACTCAGTCGCGGTGTCGATCTCCGGTTGTTGTAAAGGGAGCAATGCAGAGAGATTTATCTTCGGACGAAGAAGATGACCGCCACAATTTGATCGAACAGAATGTGAGGAAGCCTCCTACTCCACCCTCTTCTGCCGCTACTGTGTTCCACATTGAAGATTTCAGTTCTCGAATGCCTCGATTGTATTTCAAGTTCCGGAAGAGGTATTTGTTCGTCATTCTCGGTATTTTCATTGTTCTCCTATTCTTCACCACCGATGCCCACACCCTCTTTCCCACCAATTTCCCTTCTCTAAAGTTAGATCCGCTACGTGAGCAAATGAAGGAGTCGGAATTGCGCGCTCTTCATCTCTTGCAGAAGCAACAGTCAGAGCTTTTGAGTATTTGGAATCACACGTTTCAACTGAATTCTGCTGTGAATTCAAGTTCGCCAACGCAGGATCCGAATCACTTGCCCTCGTTATCAAAGTCGGCATTGTTGGAAGATATTAAATCTGTTTTGTTTAAGCAGATTTCTTTGAATAAAGAGATTCAACAGGTTTTGTTGTCTCCCCACACGACTAGGAATTCGGTTGAACCCGAATTCAGTTTTGGGAATGCTAGTTTGGGTGATGTCAATTATGATAGGTGTAGAACAGTGGATCAGAATTTGTCACAGAGAAGAACAATTGAGTGGAAGCCAAAAGATGATAAATTTCTGCTTGCCATTTGCGTCTCAGGCCAGATGTCCAACCATCTAATTTGTTTGGAGAAGCATATGTTTTTCGCGGCTCTTCTTAATCGGGTATTGGTTATTCCGAGCTCGAAAGTGGATTATCAGTATGATAGAGTGTTGGATATCGATCACATTAACAAATGCTTGGGAAGAAAGGTCGTCATCTCTTTTGATGAATTTGCTGATATCAAGAAGGACCATATGAAGATAGACAAGTTTCTATGCTACTTCTCTCTGCCCCAACCTTGTTTTCTGGATGAGGACCATATAAAGAAATTAAAGTCCTTGGGTTTGTCAATCAGTAAACCTGAGCCTGTTTGGGTTGAGGATACCAAGAAACCTAACAAGAGGACAGCTCAAGATTTTCTATCCAAGTTTACACACGATGATGATGTAATGGCAATCGGGGATGTCTTCTTTGCTGACGTGGAGCAAGAATGGGTAACGCAACCAGGTGGTCCACTTGCTCACAAATGCAAGACTCTGATTGAACCTAGCCGTCTCATTATTCTTACAGCTCAGCGTTTTGTTCAAACATTCCTGGGGAGGAACTTCATTGCTTTACATTTTCGAAGACACGGCTTTTTGAAATTCTGGTGCGTCCTTTTGAAATGATTTCTGTGCACATATTTCTAGAAAGGACTATTGATTTTATGATGATTTCAGTGTGATACTTTTCTTTACTCTGTACATTTTGCCTGCTGCTTCAGGATTTCCTAGTTCTAACGTGTGAACTGCTTACAGCTTCTAATCTTCAGAACATGACTATTATAGTGTTTTTCTCTGACCTATATACTACAATCTATTGGATATGTCTATGCCAATACTATTGCAATTTGGGCTTCTGCCTCGTGAGAAATCTTCTTGCAATTTTTCCTTCTGTATTTTATATTATTCTCCGTTGTATTATCTCTAATGGTCCATTGTCATATTTGCAGCAATGTTAAGAAACCAAGTTGCTTTTACCCCATCCCTCAAGCAGCAGATTGCATTTTGCGAGTGGTTGAAAGCGCAAATGCGCCTGTCATTTATCTTTCCACAGATGCAGCAGAAAGTGAAACTGATTTGCTTCAGTCACTTGTTGTGCTGAATAACAAGCCTGTTCCACTTGTAAAACGCCCAGCTCGTAATTCAGCAGAAAAATGGGATGCTCTATTATACAGGCATGGTATTGAGGGAGATTCTCAGGTGAGATGATGATGCGCTTTCTGGTGGTTTTCTAGCTGTTTCAGTGAGTGACCTAGGTTGACTCATGTGGTGATGATGGTGACCCCCACTAGAGTGGAACATTTTCTTTCAATGCATTAATCTGTATTACTGCATGAAAAGTGATGGGTTTATTTATTTTCTTGTTATTGAGACTCAATCCCAACTATGACTTCTTCATGAAACAGATGATCTGCAGATCAGTATGTGTGTATTTTACTCAAAATCTAACTGTAAATATAAGTCTATTAATTCTGTTATTTTACCTCAACGTGTTGCTTTTAGGGAAGCAAAATGAAGGTTTAACGAACTTTAGGCCATGTGATACTCAAATTGTTGCTTTCAGTTTTCCTGCAGATGACCTTTCATTTGCTTCGCTAGAAGTTTCTGAAATAATACCACATTTTAACTGATAGTGTAGACTCAAAAAATACACCGAATCTCAGCTGCATTACTTTCCTTTAAAAAGTTCTACCTGCACTTTCCATCATGCTTCTTTTGGGACAAGGCAATAAAATTAAATGAAAAGCACTTGGACATGTTATGTGTGCTTATATTATAACCTTGCTAATAGAAAAGCCCATTGGATTGTCGGTTTTGCCTGCCATCAAATTCTTGTACTGACATGCATTATGAATATTTTGTAATTAAGGTGGAAGCTATGTTGGATAAGACTATATGTGCCATGTCTAGTGTGTTCATTGGAGCCCCGGGTTCCACTTTCACTGAAGACATCTTGCGGCTTAGAAAGGGCTGGGGATCAGCATCAGTGTGTGATCAGTACCTATGCCAAGGCGAGGAACCAAATATTGTTGCGGACAACGAATGAAGATACTGCAAAACTTGGCCATTTATTCTCATAATAGGTTTGTTTGAAATTATTGTGTATTGGTTGTCATGTATGATAATGGCATTGGCGATTTTGTCTCATAAGCGTTATTCCTTATTGATCTATTCTTTCATTACAATGAAAACTTGGTCCTCAATTTGGCCTTCTACTGCAATTTGGCTCTTCAGCATCTCGCCTGTAGAAATGAAAAATGTTCCTGTGGATGGGATTTTTGGTAAATGGAGTTTAAATTTAGAACTTTCTGCTTATTACCTATATATGCTCTGTTTAAACTGCACCTTACCTGGTTGTGAAGGAGAAGCCGCAAGGCTTTCAGGAAGTCATGTAATAAGTTTCTTTTTGAGATTATTGCAGTATGAAATTTAGACAATACTAAAACTTTAAGGGTAAAAAAACACTTCTGAGAAAATTTAATTGATTGATTGAGATTATAAAAATAATCAAGATTTTTGAACCTGAGAAGATGCAATAAATGGAAGAATATTGATAAAAATATGAATATATCCTCATGGGACTTGGGCCACAACTACCAGATATGGGTCCCATTTGGGATAGCCGTGGGAAAAGTGGTTTTTGTTTCTGATGGATTTTTCTTAATGGACTTTTTTCTGATGTGATTTGTGTTTGAGATAGCAGTAGCAGAAATGGCTTTTGTTTGTGATGAGAACTTAAAAAGATAGATGAGATGAAAAATGACTGAAAAGGGTATGAATCAAATTCGCACACACATATGTGTTGTATAAAATGTGATTGTAATATCCCTGATTATTATTAATATTGATGATATTATTATTAGTAGTAATTATTCATTTGTTTTAGATAGCCTTGGTGGGCCAAATATTCCTAGTCTTAATTGTCGTAGGAATTTTCTGCTTATATTCTAAGAAAGAGATTTAGGTAATAAGTCCTCTACTTGTTAACTAAGTCACATTAATTTACACCATTTTAAGTAATAAGTCCTCTACTTGTCAACTAAGTCACATTAATTTACACCATGATTGATTGACCGAACGTAATGTGAACCATGATTGGTTGATTTTTTTCTATTTTAATATGCCCTATTGATGATATTAAATTCACATCATGGCTGATTGGTTTTTAATTTAATATACCTTATTAATGATATTAAATTTGTATCATTGTTGATTGATTTTTTTTTTTTTTAATTTTATGTACCCCATTAATGAGTTGGCAATGGTAAAAGAGCCGAAGCTAAACCCTAAATTTTTGTTATAAATATGAGCCTAGCCTAACCCTGAATACTCTGCTTCTCTTCTCATATTCTCTTCTACTATTTTCTCTATTCTTTCTCTATTCTTCTAATTCCTCTATTCTTCTAAAAGCTAGTAAAACGGAGACCAGGTAATCCTAATCTCATGAGTCTTAGTGTAATTTTATATTTCGATAGGTAATCCTGATTCCCAGAACAACCTTGTTCTTCTTCTTCTTCCTCTTCTCTATATCCTATTTTGGTAATTCTTCCTGTGTGTTTGACTTTTTGTGTTTGAAAATCCTATTCCCTATACGTTCTTTTTTATTATCAAAAACTATGTCCCTGTACATTTTTCCTTCGTCTCGAATGGCGTGACCCACTTTGTGAAAGTTTGGTAAATGATTAAAACATATGTTCCCTGTACGTTTCGGTAAATGATTAAAATATAAGTTTTTTTTATTATTGAAAACTTTGTTCCCTGTACGTTTTTTTTTCCTTGTGTTTGTGTGATTGAAATATATGTGCCACTCAATAAAATATATACATAAATAATTGAACAGTGGGAGGATAGCTTTGGGATGATACCCCCAAAGTGAAGAACACAACTCTTAGGCTTTATGCCTCGATATGTTATTTAATGTGAACTTGATTATATCCGTTCTTCCCAAAGTGGTGTCTGGCAGGTTTCCGGGACATTAGTAACAACTTTGGGGAGAGGTGTGCACATTAGGACGAATTGATTTATTGTGATATGGCCAAACTGATTATTTGTGACTGGCAGGTTTCCGGGTCACAGGGTAAACTGGCAGGTTTCCAGGTTTACCATGGTTCTCTTTCCACTAAACTAATTGGACTGGCAGGTTTCCGGGTCCAAATGAAATGAAATTAAAATAATGATGAATATCTTTCGATGAGAACATATAGATATGATAGTATTAAAATTGATGCCTTGAATTATATATATGATGTTTTCTTTCATCATGTGAATAGTGATATGGACATTTATATTTATTATGTTGATGAATACTATTATTACTATTATTATTATTATTATTATTATTATTATTATTATCTTTGTTTATTAGGATTACCAGCTTTTGCTGATGTTTGTGTTCTGGGCTGCGACGATCCTTCGGGGGAGCAGAATTTCAGTGAAACAGGTTTCAAAGTTGGGGCTGTTGGGACTAACAGTGAGAAGGGAGGAGGAGCATTCGACTTTCTAGCTATTTAATATTTTCTTTACCATTTTGTAACACCTCCGAATTTCTAACAAATATAATGACATAAAATTTGCTATAATTCTTATGAATAAATACTGGAATTCAAAATAACTAAATCTGGGAAGTGTTATATTTTATTACAACAACGAAAATCAAAACTCGAGCAAAAATGTTTTTTTTTTCAAAGCATAAATAAAAAAATTAAATAGCTAGAAAGTCGAATGCTCCTCCTCTCTTCTCACTGTTAGTACCAACAGCCCCAACTTTGAAACCTGTTTCACTGTGCTCCCCCGAAGGATCGTCGCAGCCCAGAACACAAACATCAGCAAAAGCTGTAATCCTAATAAACAAAGATAATATAAAATAATAATAATAATAATAATAATAATAATAATAGTAATAACAATAATAATAGTAATAATAATAATAATAGTATTCATCAACATAATAAATATAAATATCCATATCACTATTCACATGATGAAAGAAAACATCATATATATAATTCAAGGCATCAATTTTAATACTATCATATCTATATGTTCTCATCGAAAGATATTCATCATTATTTTAATTTAATTTCATTTGGACTCGGAAACCTGCCAGTCCAATTAGTTTAGTGGGAAGAAAACCATGGTAAACCCAGATATCACAATAAATCAATTCGTCCTAATGTGCACACCTCTCCCCAAAGTTGCTACTAATGTCCCGGAAACCTGCCAGACACCACTTTGGGAAGAACGGATATAATCAAGTTCACATCAAATAACATATCGAGGCATAAAGCCTAAGAGTTGTGTTCTTCACTTTGGGGGTACCATCCCAAAGCTATCCTCCCACTGTTCAATTATTTATGTATATATTTTATTGAGTGGCACATATATTTCAATCACACAAAAACACAAGGAAAAAAAACATACAGGGAACAAAGTTTTCAATAATAAAAAAAAACTTATATTTTAATCATTTACCGAAATGTACAGGGAACATATGTTTTAATCATTTACCAAAACTTTCACAAAGTGGGTCACGCCATTCGAGACGAAGGTAGTTTTTGATAATAAAAAAGAACGTACAGGGAATAGGATTTTCAAACACAAAATGTCAAAAACACAGGAAGAATTACCAAAATAGGATATAGAGAAGAGGAAGAAGAAGAACAAGGTTGTTCTGGGAATCAGGATTACCTATCGAAATATAAAATTACACTAAGACTCATGAGATTAGGATTACCTGGTCTCCGTTTTGCTAGCTTTTAGAAGAATAGAGAAAGAATAGAGGAATTAGAAGAATAGAGAAAATAGTAGAAGAGAATATGAGAAGAGAAGCAGGGTATTCAGGGTTAGGCTAGGCTCATATTTATAACAAAAATTTAGGATTTAGCTTCGGCTCTTTTACCATTGCCAACTCATTAATGGGGTACATAAATTTTTTTTAAAAAAAATCAATCAACAATGATACAAATTTAATATCATTAATAAGGTATATTAAATTAAAAACCAATCGGCCATGATGTGAATTTAATATCATCAATAGGGCATATTAAAATAGAAAAAAATCAACCGATCATGGTTCACATTACATTCGGTCAATCAATCATGGTGTAAATTAATGTGACTTAGTTGACAAGTAGAGGACTTATTACCTAAAATGGTGTAAATTAATGTGACTTAGTTAACAAGTAGAAGAGTTATTACCTAAATCTCTTTCTTAGAGTATAAGCAGAAAATTCCTACGGCAATTAAGACTAGGAATATTTGGCCCACCAAGGCTATCTAAAATAAATGGGTAATTACTACTAATAATAATATCATCAATATTAATAATAATCAGGGATATTACAGTGATAATTTAGGATAAAAAATTAAAAATAAATATAAAAATTATTTTACTTAAAGTCTTTCTATGTAAAAAAACAAATAAAGTCTTTCTAACCAATAAAATGTTCCATCAAAACTTGGCCCTGATTTTTCAAAAAGAAAAAAATAAAAATGATTTTACTTACTTTATAAAAGGAGTCAATCAATAACATTTTATGATACGTGTAGATCGACATCGATAAATTGATGTGCCGTGGATGAAAGTCTGGAGCATAGCATCATCTTATAAAGAATTTCCAAAATAGGTTCCAAAGAATTTATTTGAGACTGGGAGGGGGCGAACGGATATAACCAGAGAATTGAAAGACATGAGAAGAATTGACAGCCTGTAGGAACAAGATGAAATGGATTGGGGAGCAACAGTGCTATTTTACAAAGGTGCCCTACATGTGCAATTGATGGAATCAGAAGTAATAAGATTAGACGTTAGGGGAAATGGCTTTAAAAAAAAATCCATCAAGATTTAAAGTCCATTAAAAATAAAGGCAATCTAAACACCCAATAATTGTATCCAAAATTTATAGAATTATAGTTTATATCATATTTCACTTTAATTCCCTTAAGTTTATAAAATATACTTTTAATCATTTAATATTGACATCGTAATCTTATTAAACTTAAGATCTGCTTCGCTTTCCTATTTTCAAAACAATTTTTTGTTTGGAAAAACTAAAAACTTGTTTAGTAATTATTTTTAATCAAATGATTTACAAAACATAGAAATAGTAGTATATTCTAAAATAAAACAATTTTTATATATTTTTAGTCTGGAAAATAATTTTTGATTCTCTAAAATCGGTCAATTCGTTGGAGCTTAAGCTTCTTGTCTCAATTTCTCAAATATATATTTTTTTAGAATAATTATTCAAACAGATTTCTTTTGTTTTTCCCCAAAAATTATTTCGAAAAAGAACCTTCAAAAACTATTTTAAAAATATAAAAAATGGAAACAGAAATAAACAAACCCTTAAAAATCATTCTACAATCTCAAAAATATTTTTATTGTTTAAATGCGTTATTAACAATTGGAGATAATGCAATTCTTAAGGTATATAAATAACAAACGTTTTTTTTTTTTCTATATAGTATTTTTTTTCCCTTTCTTTGTAAAGCCCTTTCTACATACTCATGTCGTCGGGCCTCAATACGACCAATCCCTCATTGTCTTCTTTCTATAGAGTAAAGCCATCAAAGCTTCAGTCCCGACTTCCCCCTCAAGTAAACTAGAGAAAGTTCACATCAATGGCACTCGATCACGAGGATGACATCAAGGATGAGAAGAACCCCCCTCCCCTCGACGAGGATGACATTGCCCTGCTCAAAACCTATGTAAGCTGTTTTCGAAATACCTTACTTTCGGCCTTTTGCTCTATCTCTTTAGGTTTTGTAGATCTACGTACTTGCTTGAGTCTTCGATTTTTGTTGTGTATTATTTTCGATGTTACCTCAGCTCAATCGCAGTTTAAGCTTCGCTCAACTTACTGCTGATGGTTCTCATCAAGAAGTTTTTCTATTCATCTACTTTGTCATTTTCATAATCTTGATACTCTGCGTGGGTGTTAATTTGAAGTTCTTGTTGGCTTTAGAAATATTGTTTATGAAAGTTGAAGGGTTTCCCTTCTCCTTGGCCCTCTTCCCCACTTAGTTAGACTTGCTGGGTTTCAAGAATATGGGAAGTTAGGTTTATTTCTGATTTTCCTGCCCGGTTGGAATTATATTCTACATATTCATGTTGTAGATCGCTAGATGCATTAGGTGGGTCCGTCATATGGATTGCAAGGTGTCATTGTGCTTTATCAACAACCAAATCCTTGGATTATTGACCAAAAACTTCTCAGTTTTCCTCTACTCCTCTTCAAAGGAGTCCGAACTATCTGATCTCCTTCTACACCGGTGCCTACAATTGGTTTTTTGTAAATGTCCAAACTTCTCCAGACAGACGCCTGAGAAAATATTCAACTTTTGCTATTTTTTATAGTGACTGAGGTTACCACTCATGTAAACTCTAGAATGATATCAAGTGAAAAGTAGTGTTGATGAGGAGTGTCTTTCAGCCTTTCCTCTTAATATGTAAGCAAGTTGTATTTCATTGCCACGAGCCTGCCTTCTGACTAAAGTTTTTTTAACGGCTAAACATACATTTAAACGCATATGTCATACCTCTTTTAATATTCTATTATTGGTATTATCTCATCCTTAGTGACATTGTTTATAGAAATTATTTAGAAGTAAATATTGATTTGTGCAGGGTCTGGGGCCATATTCCACAAGTATAAAAAAGGTGGAGAAAGAGATTAAAGAGATGGCAAAGAAAGTCAATGATTTATGTGGTATGTTTACCATTTCCTTTCTTTATCTCACTAAGATGCAAACCAGCATATTCGTTGATTGAAAAAAAAAATGCAATATGGATTTGGGGTGTATTGTCTAAATTATATGTTAGTATACAAGTGCGGATGCATTTTCACAATGCTGCTAATTCAATATGTTTAATAATTATTATTAATGAATATCAGAGTGAATTGTACTCCACATTTATATACTACTTTTTTCTGTGTTTATAATTTCTATGTTCTGTTGACTGTAGCGTTTATTAGACCGTCACCTTCAATGTCAGAGAACTAGTTGGATGCTAGCTGATAAATTCCTGAAGACTATACTAGACGTATATGTTACTTGCTAGTTAGATAGGAACCACACTATTAATTCTTGTTCATTTGATAGTGGCATATCTTGCTACTGTATTTCCCTAGTCTGTTAGATTGCTGTAGTTGTTTGAAATATAGATATTACTTCTCTGTTGGTATCTTTGTCATGTGCTCATCTATTGTGCAGCCATTCCTTTTTTTTTATATATATATTACAAAGTTTTAGTAGTCCCTTAATAGGATGATATATTCCATTTTTATTTTACATCTTGTTACTATGCTGTTTATACTATAAAATTTTTACTGATTGTTCTAATTGCATGTGCTGCATGATGATAACATCTGCATCTTTTGACTGGACATACTTTTTATGACGTCTAGGTATTAAGGAGTCTGATACTGGTCTGGCTGCACCAAGCCAGTGGGATCTTGTTTCTGATAAGCAAATGATGCAGGAGGAGCAGCCTCTTCAGGTGGCATCTTAATTTGATTTGTGTTCATAATGTTATTTTATAGTATTTGTAGAAACTGCTAACTGTGACTGTTGATTGAATAGGTGGCCAGGTGCACAAAGATAATAAACCCAAATTCTGAAGATGCCAAATATGTTATCAATGTTAAGCAGATTGCAAAGGTGCCCTTATTTGTTGCATTTTTTTGTGATCTTTATCATGTTCACTGGAATTTTTTCAACAAAGTCCTGCTTCATTTAAGTTGATTAATGTTTAATATATCGCTTGGTGATAACTTTTGCTTTATGCTTTCTAAAGTGCCGGTGTGGCTGCTCATTCTCTTTCTTTCCTTCAGTAGATGGGCCTAATGTGATCCTTATATGATTGACAGTTTGTTGTTGGGCTGGGTGATAAAGTCTCCCCCACTGACATAGAGGAAGGAATGCGTGTTGGGTATGTTCCTTGTTGGTTACTTTACATGTCAAAATATTACCAACAAAGGGGGACACTTCAGTGTAATCTTTTACTGACCTTCATTCTACCATTGCAGGGTTGATAGAAATAAATATCAAATTCAGATTCCTCTGCCTCCAAAAATTGATCCGAGTGTTACCATGATGACAGTGGAAGAGAAGCCAGATGTGACATATAATGATGTTGGTGGCTGTAAGGAACAGATTGAAAGGATGCGAGAAGTAAGTGATAGGGGGGAAAAAGATATATCTATCAAGTATCAATAACCAAGAGAAAACAGGATGTGGCACTAATTTTAAAATTTTCTCTTCTAGGTGGTTGAACTTCCTATGCTTCATCCAGAGAAATTTGTCAAGCTTGGGATTGATCCTCCAAAGGGTGTTCTCTGTTATGGCCCACCAGGAACTGGCAAAACGCTTTTGGCCAGGGCTGTGGCTAATAGAACCGATGCCTGTTTCATTAGGGTTATTGGGAGTGAGCTAGTTCAGAAATATGTTGGTGAAGGGGCTCGGATGGTTCGTGAATTATTTCAGGTCAACCTCTAAGATCTTTGATGCTGCTTTAATAATTGTTTTGATGTCCTGATATCATCTGACCGAAATTTTGCTTCCTCTAGATGGCCCGATCAAAGAAGGCATGTATTGTGTTTTTTGATGAAGTTGATGCAATTGGAGGTGCCCGTTTTGATGATGGCGTTGGCGGGGACAATGAGGTTCAGCGTACAATGCTTGAAATAGTGAATCAGCTTGATGGTTTTGATGCTCGTGGAAACATCAAAGTTTTGATGGCAACAAACAGGTTCGGTTGTGTGGTTTATGTAACTTATCATACTCTTTTGTCTTGCATTTTTCTATAGATTCCCTTTAATTACTTTCACAGTAAGTGCCTAGATTTGTGTACTCTTTAGATTGTGAAGATTTTAATAACCAAAATGAGCTTTATCATTATTTTCAAGCATTTCTTTTTCCCTTTATAATTGTTTTTTACTTGTCATCGTATCACGGTTTATTAGTAAGGCAACATTTGTTATTTTCACTACCTAAATTGACTGATATTTGTGAGCCATATTCTAAATTCTAAAATCTAAAATGATTTTGCAGTTTTCTTTTTCCCTATATGAACTTTTTTTAAAAAAAAAAATACTTCCAATGCATTTTGTATATTGGCTCCTCGCATGCATCCTTGATTTCTTTCAATGAAGCATCATATCTGCTGAATGAGGCCAATTTTTTTAATATTAATGGCTTATACAAATTATAGGCCGGACACACTAGATCCTGCCCTACTTCGACCTGGGCGTTTGGATCGTAAGGTTGAGTTTGGTCTCCCTGATTTAGAGAGCAGGACTCAGATATTCAAGATACACACAAGAACCATGAACTGTGAGAGGGATGTACGATTCGAACTTCTTGCTCGCCTTTGCCCAAATTCCACCGGTAAGAACCCCTAAATTTATTCAACTGTTTGTTCTTTTGTACTTACTTTTTAACTCATGTTTGGAGGGTTTTCCCTGCTTCCTTTTCCTTTTTCTTATTTTCAAGTATATTGACTCAGATAACTTTTTTGTCCGCAGGAGCTGATATAAGGAGTGTATGCACTGAAGCTGGGATGTATGCTATCCGCGCCCGAAGGAAGACTGTAACAGAGAAGGACTTCCTCGATGCAGTGAACAAAGTCATTAAAGGCTACCAGAAGTTCAGTGCAACTCCCAAGTACATGGTCTACAACTAAGTTGGTTCTGTTCCTATCGGCCGTCCCTGCTTTTGGTTAAACCCATACACAACAATATTTTCCTGTGAAAATTACCATAGCATGTGGTTCTTTCATGAGAAGATCATTAGATACATCTGTGTGAACCTGTATTTACGAGGGTGATATTCTTCAATTGATTTATATTAATAGTTTTTCTTTCAAACGAAGCTTCAGAAAGACAGAGAGTGTGGTGGGAATAATCGTGTTTGGCACAGATCATTTGATAAGCATTGGCTGAAATAGTTTGTGGGTGGGATATATCATGTACTTTGACGTAGGTAAGGTTTGTATTCCAACAGGGCGTGTTTGCTTCTTACCCGTGTTGGATATTTTTTCCCCTTTCCTTAATCATGATACAAACCATCATTATGAACCATGCTAAAATATAGAGAAAACTTGATGCAATTTTCTCTTTTATCAGGTGTCTGTTTAAATAAGCGGTAAAAGTTGTTTTTCTAATGTGATTTAAAGTATATAAGGTAAATTTATGAGAGAATTTTTGTCTTAGTTTACATGAATGTGTTTTTTCAAAGTCAAATCAAATACACCCAAACTCGTCAATGAAAACATAACATGTACATTTCTCAGATTCATGCACTGTTGTGTCTTGGCAAATTTCTTCACATGATACTTTTATTAAAAAGGCTATCACAATTGCCTTTCATCTAAATATGATCTCGTAGTAATATGAAACTCCCTGTAGTTTTATCTCATTTGTTGTGTTCATTCAACATACAGATTATATATTGATACGGTTATTAACGTGATTTTTATTTCTATGTTGATAAATAAATTTTATTCTTAAAAAACTATTTTGCATTTTGAACAAGTTACATGTTGTAACATCTCGCTATTTTTAGCTCATGTGAACTTTGTTTTCCTTTAATGGAGTACAATTTCCTAACCTTGAATATTCAACGCATAGAAATTCTGCAAGCTCACTCATACTCCATTATTGTTATTGTATTAATAATTAGTTTGTTCTGCAATTCAGCAGACGCACACATACACCCATTATCACTATTCTAATAATTGCAGAACACACATACACTTAAAATAGTATGCATATGTCTGCCACCTACGTACATATATTCCGTTGCCATTTCTTTTCTATTCTGTCCAACTGAATTTTTTTTTTCAGCAACTCAAGCTCCACATTCCCTTGCAGAATTTTTCAGACAGTTCCCATTCTTCTTGAACTCTGTATGTCTACAACCCATACTCCACTTTTATTCTCTTACGCGACAGCAAAAATTGGAACAGCAGGCATTACATTTTTCTCCAAATTTCAGCCACGTAACTAACATGCAGACTCCTTTATTCCTCAATTTATTCCTTCAGCCAACAGCTCATTCTCTCATTTTTCAGTCATCCTATTTTTCACCAAAACTTCCGTCACACACACCACCATTCTCCCAATATCGTTTTTTTTTTTTAATTCCCCATGATCAGAAACGGAACCAAGAGTGAGTGAAGGAGGAAGAATGAGAGAGGCGGACTGTCACAGTGGTGTCTGAGATAACTGAGGGTGAGAGGCGTAAGGCCGACGGCAGTCGGAGGGGGAATTGAAGAAGAGCAAGTATCAACTGTTGCATGGAAGCTTAAGGTGAGTTTTTGGAGCCTCTTCCTACTAGCTTATACAATTTTTGCATGATGAAATGAAGAAACCAAATGAATCAAGGCTAGGGAAGACACTCACCGATTAGATTAAAGAGAAGTAAATACTAAGGCTGTTATAAGCAGAACTTTACTGCGTGAATGTTCTGGTGATATGCCTAAAATCTAAGTAATAAAAGTGGTGCAACTATTAGTTCTACCTTCGGCTAAGATGGGTAAGAAGCTCAATATGTGAATTTGGTTTTTGGAAGAAGCATAGCTATGAGGTTAAGCTAATTGGTAAGTTTGTATATTAGAGGTTCAAGTGTTTTCTTTTTTTTGGGAAACAGAGATGATAGCGTGTCTGAGAATTAAAGCTCATTAAGCTTTAGGCTTAAAATGCAACTCGTTGCTATATGGGCTTTTTGGTTGGTGAAGTATTTTATTTATATTATTAGTGGTTCATGCATGCTACACCACGAGAAGAAAAAAAAAGGGAAGATATAATAATATTATTTAAGTCTAGGTGTGTTAGTATAATGAAGTTAAGGAGTTTAAATTGAAGGAAATGTTGCTGTAGACATCTGTGTATGAGTCTGAAAACAGGGGATGATTTTTGGGTTGTTTTCAAGGGTTAGAGGTTGAGTTTTGATCTGAAATTTTTACAGGAGATAGTACACTTCTTAAGATTTAAATTAAGCTTTGGTTCACCTAAATCAGAGATCTACAACTCTAGTTATAATTTTTAGAAGTTGAGCCAAAATCTGGGAAAATTTCTGGGTTGTCTCTGGAACAGATAGATGGCGTGATATTTCGGATTACCTTAACAAAATCATTAAACTGTGAAATTTTTCAGTTAAATAGTAGACATATAGAGGTTTAATTTGATAGGTAACTCGTCAAATTCCGATAAGAAACGAAGGAGATACGAATTTTTGAAGTTGACCTATCAAACTGGAACTTTTTTTTTCTGTACAGCGAAGAAAGAATGAAAATCTGGGAATGATACAGTAAGAAATAAGTCTAGTGATTATTTTTACATAAAACTAGACTTAATTAGTGACATATAGAATTTTGAACCATCTCAATCGGAGCTTCTTAGACCAAGTTGTGAATTTTTAAAGTTGGACATAAAATTCTGAAAACCCAGATTGGCAGACTGAAGTTGTCTGTACAAAACGAAAATTTGGGAATGACTCAGTTATGTTTTGACCAGTGGATTATTTTTATTTTAAAATAGACTTACAGAACTTCGATTAGGAACTTGAACCACTTGATTCTGAGTTTTCTAGACCGAGTTATGATTTTTCTAAGTTCCTAGAGAAATTGGAAGCCGAAATTCTGTCAAGTCTGAAAATAAATACGTTTTGAGCAAATTACAACTAGCCTTGGCTTGGAATTTTTGAATAAGACTTAAAAGGCTAGACATCTAATTATGGGAAGAATATAGAATACATAACTGAGATAACCAACTGAAGTAGATTAAAAGGATAGGTATTATGGGTCAGTCTAATAAGTGTAATCTTAATATTGCTATTAAGATTAAATTAAGTAATGACCCATCTTAAAATATTATAGGATTCGGATCCTTGCCTTGGCCAAACGATAATCAGTACAAGAAGAACTCGGGTGAGAATAAGAAGTTGTGAAGACATCCAGGTAGTAACTTTTCTCTCACATACCCTGTATGCCTTTATATGCATGTTTGAACCATTGTGATACTTGAATTTTTGAACACCTAACCTTATCGACAGTATAAGCCAGAGTGCTTGTTCGATAAGGGAATTCGGTACATTTGTGAAAGAAGGGTTGATACCCATTTGAATACCTAGCGCTGAGGGAATGGACCTGTAGGTCCTTTGAATGAATTTGAATCTGTATGAATGTGCACTTGAATTGAATTTGAATTTGAATGAATGTGCACATGAATGAATTGTACCGAAATGCTTTTGAATTGAATATTGAATCTGAAAGGTGTTCAATTGAATTGAATTTGAACTTGAATGTGAATTATTGCAATTGGTTGTCTATCATATTCTGTGCATGCATTTTATGTGAGTGATTAACGTTACTACTGGGATTCGTTTGAATCCCAGACATCCCCGAAAGTTCAGGATGTGAAAGGTACAATAGGCGTGGCTCACAAGGCAAGGCGGCGGATACCGATAATTGTTGATGCTGAGTCAGATCAAGAACTGCTGTTGGTTATCTATGTTTTGTAGTAGACAATGTTAAAGTTTGTAATAACTTTAAGAACCTTTTATGGTTTTTCATATATGTACTTAGACCATGTTATCAGTATTACTATGCCAGAACCCCTTTTCTTCCTAAGCTGTGCATTATTACTCTGATGAATCTCAATATATGAAGAGAATTTGACATTCGTGGTGTCTTACTTGGGTGAGATGTCAGTATACGAATGTCGGGTGTGACATTCGTGGTATCAGAGCGCGGTTCTGGCAATATCAGAATAGTATACTGATATGGTCTTAGTGATATGATAGGATAGCACAGCTGAGTATTTGTGAATTGACATGTTTCGATCCTATGTCAATATTGCGATATTGACAAGATCTTTTCTTAATCGTGAAAAAGTCAAAATGGCCAGCATTCGTGGAGGTACTGATAGAGGTAGAGGTAGAGGTAGAGGCGGAAGCAGAGGTAGAGGTAGACCTCGAAGGCAGGAACAAGTTCAAAGACAGCCACAACAAGAGCATGTACAAGAGTAGAGATTCTGGCAATTGGCTAGTATACTCTGATGAAGCGAATAGTATCTGTATCGATACTTGAATAATTCTGATTAATAAGTCAGAATTAGAATGGAAATTTTGGCAAAAGAGTTATATGCTCTTAATTTTGAAATGCAATCAGAACTTAGGTTTTGACTACTGATATTTGATTGCATAACCACAAGAAACGGAGCATTAGTGATGTATATTTAATCGGAAAAGATATGAGCTTTAGAGAATTTGATGCCTAGCTAACCTTTGGACTGGATCCTAAAGGAAGTCCATGATTAAGTGTGTTTAGGCGAGAGAAATCCTATAATGGATAAGCCCTAGGAAGTGTCATAGAAATTTGAAACCTCTTGATTTATGGTTTGAGTGCCTTGAGGTATGAAATATGGAGATCCTTACAGATTCCATGAGAATATTAGAATGAATACAGTAAGGTTGATGAACCTAGAAGTTGAATAGGCATCCAGAGGGTTGCCAACAGTTGAATTGATTTGAACAAATTGAGGTACTAGAATAGGGTACCGATTGAATTGAATGAATTAAGGCACTAGAATGTTATGTCGAAGTGTATGAGGGCTACCTACGAAGGATACTCATCGAAAGGGTAGACTTGTTGCGTAGTGGAATCGTGGTAAGCACGATAGTGATAGAATGGACTGAATGTCCCATGAATGGCTTAGATAGACAATGATAGAGTCGGAAATGTGATTAGAAAGAAGTAATGACCTTCTATAGTAGTTGTCTAGTTCCTGAGTTTGGAATTTTGAATTTTGAACTTGCCAATGCACCTGCAGAATTGTGAAATTTTTGAAATGATTTTTCTACATGAAATATTTTGAACAGAATTTGAGACCTGTTTTGTGGTCACTTTTGAACATATTGTTTCACAGAAGGGCTCCTTGTGGAACCCAGAATTGAAATTGAATTTTTGAATTCTAGGAACTGAAGTTTTGAATAAAATGTTTCTAGTAGAATTTGAGACCAGGTTAATGGTCACTTTTGAAATGATGTTGTCTCAAAGAATGGGTTGGAACCCTGAACTTGAAACTGAATTTTGAATTATGTGGTTGTGAAAGCAGTACAGAACTGGAAAGGTCAGAAACTGTTATAAAAGTACTCAGTTTGCTGGATCTTGCCAGACATGTTTAGAATGTTTTTGAACGCTTGCCATTGAAAAAGCTCACTGAATTGAGAATTGAATGAAAGAATTGTGCACAACGGAATTGAATATCTTGAATTGAGAATTGAAAGAAAGAATTGTGCACACGAGAATTGTACATTTCATTCTGAGAATGAAAGAAAATTCAACTCCGGTTAAAGCCGAGAAGTAATGCCCTAGAATGTGGGGTAACCCTGTATGCCATCACGGTTAAGCCGGGGGTGGTAATACGATGAGGGAATTTGAATGCTGTAATCTTGTCGCCGGTTAATCCGGGAGGTAGTGCCCTAGAATTTGGGGTAACCCTGAATGCTACGGCGGTCTAGGCCGGGTGTGGTACATTGGCAAGAGAATATTACAGTTTGAAATGAAGCGACCATCATGGTCTGCAGCAGAATGAATGTATTTTTCTTGAATTTGAGCTGGCAGCAATTATGTTTTTCTTGAAAATGTGAAAGCACCACTTTTTATAGTGCGATTTTGAAAATGTACTGCTACCACTGAATTTTGAATATTTGAATTTGAAAATCAGAATTTTGAATATGAGACAACATAGAAGCAATATTGAAAGTAATGATGTGATTATCATTACTGATATTTTTAATTGAAAATCGTTGACGTAATTGTCTTCATTGATGTTTTGAATTGAAAAGCGGTGCATTAGGTGACTATGTTGTTACAGGAACAGAAACTGATAGAATGGTCTAGAGAATGAACTGGTTAAGCCAGATAGTACTTGATAGCTACTAAGCTAGTCAAGAGGAAGTAGTTTAAGAACTTGAATTGAAGAAGCCTAGCACTGTGTTGTTATCTAGCTTGGTAACATTAGACCAACGTGTCTAGAGTATACATGAGGTTGGAAGAACAATCAGATTGTACCGAGTTGTAGTTGTGATACCTATGGCTTGAGGGTAATTCCTTGGGCTATAAGGCAAGAATATCCAACGCTATGGTACTTGAATGAAATTAGTCGAAAGGCTAGAATGAAATAAGCCGAAAGGCCAAATGTATCAGGCAGTGAAGCCTGAGTAACCAAGCGCTGTGAGAATGGACTAATGAGTCTTATGAATGAATACTACACACCGGGTACAAAGTGAATGAAAAGGTTGTAAGATTGATTTACGATCGGGTTACCATCAGCTTCGAGTAAGAGCTGAGGATATTCCAAAAACAGCCTTTAGAATCAGATATGGGCATTATGAATTTTTAGTAATGCCGTTCAGTTTGATCAATGCACCTGCCGTGTTTATGGACTACATGAACCGAATCTTTTGCCAATATCTAGATCAGTTTGTAGTAGTCTTTATCGACGACATTTTAATATACTCGAAAAGTATGGCAGAACATGAGAATCATTTGAGAATTGTGTTGAGTATTTTGAAGGAGAAGCAACTCTACGCCAATTTGAGTAAATGTGAGTTTTGGCTTACAGAAGTCAGATTTCTTGGCCATGTTATCTCACAAGACGGGGTTTCTGTTGATCCTAGTAAAGTGGAAGCAGTACTGAATTGGAAGAGACCAGAGACTGTAACAGAAATACGTAGTTTTCTGGGTCTTGCTAGTTACCATCGCATGTTTATATTGAATTTTTCTCGAATTGCCTTGTCATTGACAAAGCTCACAAGAAAGAACCAATCATTTGTGTGGGACGAACGTTGTGAAGAGAGCTTCAGGCAGCTGAAAGAAAGATTGACATCTGCGCCAGTGTTGATTATCCCAAATCCTAGTATGACCTACATGGTATACAGTGATGCTAGTAAGCAAGGATTGGGATGTGTCCTGATGCAGCAGGGCAGAGTAGTGGCGTATGCCTCTCGACAGCTGAAGCCTCATGAATTGAATTATCCCACTCATGATTTGGAACTCGCAGCGATTGTGTTTGCTTTGAAGATATGGCGGCACTACCTGTATGGTACCACTGTTGAATTGTACTGTGACCACAAGAGTCTCAAGTATCTTTATGATCAGAAAGAATTGAATATGAGACAGCGTAGATGGATGGAGTTGCTGAAAGATTACAATCTTGAAATCAAATATCATCCGGGAAAGGCTAATGTCGTTGCAGATGCTCTGAGTAGAAAGGCGGTGCAGGTGGCATTGATGATGGTACAGGAACGTAAATTACTAGAAGAATTTCGAGATTTGAACCTGTCAAACCAAGTGTTTCTGAGCAGGAATGTATCAAACAAAGTACTTCTTGCTAGCCTCAACGTTAGTCGAGGAGAAAGTGATCTGAGAGCCGAGATTAGAGAAGCTCAGATGCATGATGAACTAGCGGAGTCTATTCGAGGAAAGATTATGCAGGGCAAAACTCAGGATTTTAATCTTTCACCGAGTGGGCTAGTTAGATACAAAGAGCGCATATACGTACTGGCAGAGCCTGATCTGAGGCTTAAAATTCTGGATGAGGCACACAAAACTAAGTACACTATCCATCCAGGAGCGATCAAGACGTATCACAATTTGAAGTCCGAGTTTTGGTGGCTGGGACTGAAAAGTGACGTGGCTAAATACGTTGCTAGATGTCTTACTTGCCAAAAAGTCAAAATCGAACATAAACGACCACCAGGGCTCCTTCAAAGCTTTGAAATTCCTGAATGGAAGTGGGAAAACGTTACTATGGATTTTGTGGTGGGATTGCCCAGAATCAGGAAGATAGATGTGATCTGGGTAATTGTTGACCGTCTTACAAAGTCAGCACATTGTATTCCCATCAATACCAATTATTCTATTGAGAAGTTAGCAGAAATCTATATCAAAGAGATAATCAGACTCCATGGAACGACTAAGAGTATTGTTTCTGATAGGGACCCTCGTTTTACCTCTCGATTTTGGAAAGCACTACAACGAGCCCTGGGTACGAAATTGAGTTATAGTACGGCCTATCATCCTCAGACGGATGGACAATCAGAAAGAACCATACAGACACTAGAAGATATGTTAAGAGCGTGTGTATTGGATTTTAAGGGAAGTTGGGATAGCTAACTTTCACTTGCAGAATTTGCTTATAACAATAGCTATCACGCGAGCATTCAGATGGCTCCATATGAAGCATTGTATGGCAGGAAGTGCCAATCACCTTTGTGTCTGACAGAACTGTCTGGAAGAAAACTGTACGAGACGGACTTAGTTGACCAGACGATAGAAAAGATCAAAGTCATCAAAAAGAGACTCCTTACAGCTCAGAGTAGACAGAAAAGTTATGCTGACAAAAGGAGAAGACCTCTAGAATTTGAAGTTGGAGATCATGTGTTTTTAAAAGTATCTCCTGTCACTGGAATCGGTAGAGCGATCAAGAGGAAGAAGCTCAGTCCTCGCTACATCGGTCCGTTTGAAATCTTGGCTAGACTTGGACCAGTGGCGTATCAAATAGCATTACCTCCAAACCTGAGCAGGCTTCATAATGTCTTCCACGTATCTCAATTAAAGAAGTACCAACCAGATCATGGACATGTGATTGAGTACGAAGATGTTGACATACGAGAAGACTATACTTATGCTGTCGAGCCAGAACGAATCATTGATCGTGAAGTGAGACGGCTCAGGCATAGAAGTATCCCAACGGTGAAGGTTCTGTGGAAGGGAACAGCTCCTGAGGAAGCGACCTGGGAACTAGAAGAAGAGATGAAGGATCAATATCCTGATTTTATGGCCAAATATGTGTCAAATTTCGAGGGCGAAATTTCTTATACGGGGGGAGAATTGTAACATCTCGCTATTTTTAGCTCATGTGAACTTTGTTTTCCTTTAATGGAGTACAATTTCCTAACCTTGAATATTCAACGCATAGAAATTCTGCAAGCTCACTCATACTCCATTATTGTTATTGTATTAATAATTAGTTTGTTCTGCAATTCAGCAGACGCACACATACACCCATTATCACTATTCTAATAATTGCAGAACACACATACACTTAAAATAGTATGCATATGTCTGCCACCTACGTACATATATTCCGTTGCCATTTCTTTTCTATTCTGTCCAACTGAATTTTTTTTTTCAGCAACTCAAGCTCCACATTCCCTTGCAGAATTTTTCAGACAGTTCCCATTCTTCTTGAACTCTGTATGTCTACAACCCATACTCCACTTTTATTCTCTTACGCGACAGCAAAAATTGGAACAGCAGGCATTACATTTTTCTCCAAATTTCAGCCACGTAACTAACATGCAGACTCCTTTATTCCTCAATTTATTCCTTCAGCCAACAGCTCATTCTCTCATTTTTCAGTCATCCTATTTTTCACCAAAACTTCCGTCACACACACCACCATTCTCCCAATATCGTTTTTTTTTTTTAATTCCCCATGATCAGAAACGGAACCAAGAGTGAGTGAAGGAGGAAGAATGAGAGAGGCGGACTGTCACAGTGGTGTCTGAGATAACTGAGGGTGAGAGGCGTAAGGCCGACGGCAGTCGGAGGGGGAATTGAAGAAGAGCAAGTATCAACTGTTGCATGGAAGCTTAAGGTGAGTTTTTGGAGCCTCTTCCTACTAGCTTATACAATTTTTGCATGATGAAATGAAGAAACCAAATGAATCAAGGCTAGGGAAGACACTCACCGATTAGATTAAAGAGAAGTAAATACTAAGGCTGTTATAAGCAGAACTTTACTGCGTGAATGTTCTGGTGATATGCCTAAAATCTAAGTAATAAAAGTGGTGCAACTATTAGTTCTACCTTCGGCTAAGATGGGTAAGAAGCTCAATATGTGAATTTGGTTTTTGGAAGAAGCATAGCTATGAGGTTAAGCTAATTGGTAAGTTTGTATATTAGAGGTTCAAGTGTTTTCTTTTTTTTGGGAAACAGAGATGATAGCGTGTCTGAGAATTAAAGCTCATTAAGCTTTAGGCTTAAAATGCAACTCGTTGCTATATGGGCTTTTTGGTTGGTGAAGTATTTTATTTATATTATTAGTGGTTCATGCATGCTACACCACGAGAAGAAAAAAAAAGGGAAGATATAATAATATTATTTAAGTCTAGGTGTGTTAGTATAATGAAGTTAAGGAGTTTAAATTGAAGGAAATGTTGCTGTAGACATCTGTGTATGAGTCTGAAAACAGGGGATGATTTTTGGGTTGTTTTCAAGGGTTAGAGGTTGAGTTTTGATCTGAAATTTTTACAGGAGATAGTACACTTCTTAAGATTTAAATTAAGCTTTGGTTCACCTAAATCAGAGATCTACAACTCTAGTTATAATTTTTAGAAGTTGAGCCAAAATCTGGGAAAATTTCTGGGTTGTCTCTGGAACAGATAGATGGCGTGATATTTCGGATTACCTTAACAAAATCATTAAACTGTGAAATTTTTCAGTTAAATAGTAGACATATAGAGGTTTAATTTGATAGGTAACTCGTCAAATTCCGATAAGAAACGAAGGAGATACGAATTTTTGAAGTTGACCTATCAAACTGGAACTTTTTTTTTCTGTACAGCGAAGAAAGAATGAAAATCTGGGAATGATACAGTAAGAAATAAGTCTAGTGATTATTTTTACATAAAACTAGACTTAATTAGTGACATATAGAATTTTGAACCATCTCAATCGGAGCTTCTTAGACCAAGTTGTGAATTTTTAAAGTTGGACATAAAATTCTGAAAACCCAGATTGGCAGACTGAAGTTGTCTGTACAAAACGAAAATTTGGGAATGACTCAGTTATGTTTTGACCAGTGGATTATTTTTATTTTAAAATAGACTTACAGAACTTCGATTAGGAACTTGAACCACTTGATTCTGAGTTTTCTAGACCGAGTTATGATTTTTCTAAGTTCCTAGAGAAATTGGAAGCCGAAATTCTGTCAAGTCTGAAAATAAATACGTTTTGAGCAAATTACAACTAGCCTTGGCTTGGAATTTTTGAATAAGACTTAAAAGGCTAGACATCTAATTATGGGAAGAATATAGAATACATAACTGAGATAACCAACTGAAGTAGATTAAAAGGATAGGTATTATGGGTCAGTCTAATAAGTGTAATCTTAATATTGCTATTAAGATTAAATTAAGTAATGACCCATCTTAAAATATTATAGGATTCGGATCCTTGCCTTGGCCAAACGATAATCAGTACAAGAAGAACTCGGGTGAGAATAAGAAGTTGTGAAGACATCCAGGTAGTAACTTTTCTCTCACATACCCTGTATGCCTTTATATGCATGTTTGAACCATTGTGATACTTGAATTTTTGAACACCTAACCTTATCGACAGTATAAGCCAGAGTGCTTGTTCGATAAGGGAATTCGGTACATTTGTGAAAGAAGGGTTGATACCCATTTGAATACCTAGCGCTGAGGGAATGGACCTGTAGGTCCTTTGAATGAATTTGAATCTGTATGAATGTGCACTTGAATTGAATTTGAATTTGAATGAATGTGCACATGAATGAATTGTACCGAAATGCTTTTGAATTGAATATTGAATCTGAAAGGTGTTCAATTGAATTGAATTTGAACTTGAATGTGAATTATTGCAATTGGTTGTCTATCATATTCTGTGCATGCATTTTATGTGAGTGATTAACGTTACTACTGGGATTCGTTTGAATCCCAGACATCCCCGAAAGTTCAGGATGTGAAAGGTACAATAGGCGTGGCTCACAAGGCAAGGCGGCGGATACCGATAATTGTTGATGCTGAGTCAGATCAAGAACTGCTGTTGGTTATCTATGTTTTGTAGTAGACAATGTTAAAGTTTGTAATAACTTTAAGAACCTTTTATGGTTTTTCATATATGTACTTAGACCATGTTATCAGTATTACTATGCCAGAACCCCTTTTCTTCCTAAGCTGTGCATTATTACTCTGATGAATCTCAATATATGAAGAGAATTTGACATTCGTGGTGTCTTACTTGGGTGAGATGTCAGTATACGAATGTCGGGTGTGACACATGTTTAGTTGGCTATGAGCATATACGGACAAATAATTGAGGAAACTATTGGGATCCGGGAAAAAAAGAAAAAAAAACTATAAAATTCTGATTAAAAATTTGATGAAAGTATTATTAGTACCGAATTAATTTTTCCCTTTTTTCAATTAAAGAGCAAGAAATTATTTATATGCCTAATAAAGTTAACGTAGAAGGAGCTTAAAAATTGGAACCAGTTTAATTATTATTGAAAATTAATACAACAATGAAAAGAACTCAGCACAATCAAAATACAGCACCGATTGTCGAACTTTGTTAATCAAAACACAAATCAATCTGACCAGGAAAGTGGTACTGCTGTGGGGTTAAAAAGAAATAAAAATATATAAATACTATGATTTCCAATTTAAATATCCTGTGTGTCTTGATCATCGCCTCCTTGGTCTGTTCCAAATGTCATTTTGATCTGTTCCAATTTACAACATATCCTGTGTGTTGTCTTGATCATCACCGCCTCGATTGGATCCTCCTTGATCTGTTCCAAATGTCCTCTTGCTCATGTTAGCTCGCTGCACTAATCGAACCAATGCTTGAACTACCTCCGACATAGGTGGTCGGAATTCAGGCTCCGGCTGCTCAAAAATGAGATGTTAGAGACCAAGCATCACATTTAAAGACCATTCAATTTTTTCCCGCTTCTTTAGTTTCAGATACAGTTTTTATAGGTGTTTGCCATAAGTTTTTCCATCAAAACATAACATGTGAGCATTTTTTATAGCTCAGCATCAGAAGTCCTTCTACATGATACATTTTTTATGGCATATTTGCCTTCTCAAAAAGGACAAGAAAGTCAAGTGCAATATAACTGACATTACCTGAACACAGAGAGCAATGACATCAGCAAACCTAGAAAGGGACTTAACGGGGTATAGCCCCTCCAGAGCAGGATCAACCATCTTAGCCAATGCATCAATATCATGGAGTTGAGGTGTTGCCCATCGTACCAGAGATTGCTCTGATCTTGGTTTTGAGCTGTTTAGAATTCAGAATTGTGTTAAGAACCCAAAAATGGTAAGATTTTATTTCTTCCATCATTTCAAAAATTACATATGCACCCAACAGTAGATTTCCCCAAAATTCCAGATTGGGAAAACCAGAAGACTGGTTAGTATTGTCATGATTGAAATAGAGCCAACAAACAAGGTTGCCTGTTGAAGGCTTGAAGCCAGGCAGGCTAAGTGAAGGCATACTTTAATTTTTTTTAAAAAAAAAAAAAAAAAAAATTTATAGATATACTACCTCCAATCCTTTATAGAAGATCTAGTTTGCAGTGCACTATAAAATAGATCTTATATTAAAGAGCGGAGTTAATATTTATATATTCATGATGTCCAGCATGTTCTGTCAGAGCACATGTGCAAGTGGAGAAAAATGCCATGTTAAGGTATGTCAATCATTTTACCTATCAAATGGTTTCCGTCCACTAAGAAGCTCCAACATGACAATTCCAAAGCTGTAAACATCACTCTTCAAAGTATATTGACCAGATAAGGCAACTTCAGGAGCATCATACCCAGATCCGGCATTTCGGTTCAAGACCTGAATATTATATGAAAATTAAGAATTTCTGGTCATTTAAGAGAGAAATGCATATTTATTAAAAGCATTCTGAAATCTCTAATAAATTCTAACTTGAAAACATTATCCCTGCAAGTTTTTCTTCCTATACACCTATTCACACATTTTGGCCACTGGTAACTAGCAGCAAAGGTTACTCATAAAGACCTCAGATGTATGGCAACATCCATGAAGAAATTAGGTTTACACAATGGAGAATGACCATACAAACTGAATGAGAATAAGCAACAAAACCTAAAATAAATAATATTTATTAAGAAAAACTATCACATCTAGACTCAAACCCAATTAAAAAGCATTGACTTCTAAAAGTTCGAAAAAAACTAAAATCACCTGGTCAGCATTTGGAATATAGCTTGCCAATCCTGAGTCCGAGAGATGAGGATTGAGATCCACATCAAGCAATATGTTGGCTGACTTAATATTCTTATGAACAACTGATGGTGAACAAACTTCATGCAGGTACCTAGAAAGTACATTCATGTTATTTTATGTATGGTCAAGAAAATATCATGCAACAACGGAAAACTTATTTAGAAAAGATTTTCAAACCCATTAACCCACTAGGAACTTACTCTAAAGCACGTGCAGTCCCCAAAGCAATCTTGACACGGGAATTCCATATTAATGGTTTGCTATATTCATCTGATAAGTGAAGTAAGTCATGTAATGATCCACTTTTATGAAACTCATAGACTAGGAGGTGTTGTCCATGCTCTGAACAATAACCAACAAGCTCCGTTACATTTGGATGGTGCAAGTTTGAGATGTTTGAAACTATTTCTATAAAATCTCTAGAATCATGGGGAAGGATAGATGAATCAATTTTCTTCACGGCAAGAACCTACAAAGATTTTACCAAAAGGGACAAAATCATTAACATCTCAATCACATGCTAGACACAAGAGTTGGTTAATTATAAATCAAAATCATTATCTAAATTCTTAGGTATCTGACACTAGACGCATGCATGTATAGCTTCTCAATCAGTCAAATTCTAGGCAAAATACAAGATAATGTCACAACTTTGGAATCACTGAGTCGTTCCATCCAAAATTTGACATTAATACAGGGTCAATGAAACAATAAAGAGGATACCTTTCCATCGTCAGAGTGAGCACGATAAACACGTCCAAAAGATCCCTCCCCAAGGAGGTTATCCATACTGAAGCTCCCAGTGGCAATCTGTAGGTCTGCTATAGAATATGATTTCACATTTGCAGGAGCTTTTACAGTTTTCTTGACAATAATTGGCTTCTTGGAAAATTCATCTTCATCAAATGATTTATGACGTTCAATGGGTGGGGGTTTAATATTTACTGAGGCAGAAGTATCAAATATCTTCATGTCAACTACAGAGGGAGTTTGTGCTGACTTCACTTCTGCATGACAACATATATGCAATCTCAAGAACTAAGTTACCGCAGCACAAGAACTGGAGGAGTAATATTAAACTATTGACAGTAATTTGGAGATAACCTTATTACTAAAGAACAACCAATAATGTTTTTTTGCATTAAACTAATAAAACTTGATCAAACTAGCTTGATTAAAAATTCTTGAAACTCTTCTAATCATATGCCAGATGGATTGTTGGGAAGTAAGAAATCCTTCCCCGAAGAAAAGTGCAGAAGTAATTTCTACTATATCACAGAACAAATACGCACCAACATCGTAAAGTTTATTTATCATGAAAAGCATGAAGAGAAGGAAGCAGGAGCTTGCTACAGATATAAGTATAACTACCTATAGAGGGTGAATATTACGAATATAGAAAATAATTTTTCAACAGTGTGCAAGATGTAAAAGGTACAAATTACCGCGAACTTCGTTTGAACTGAGAGGAGCAAAAGGCTCATTATCATGCTTTTCTATATCTGAAGATGACTTCCGGGATTTTCTTCTCACCAAAAAGAAAGCAACTACTGCCCCGACAAGAAGGATGGAGATCACTATTCCAGCAATACCACCACCTCCTATACCAGATTTTTTCCCCCCATCACTGGTGCCATCATCTGAAGGGCTATTACTTCCATCAGATTTGTGATGCGGGTTCCTTCTAGTTGCAGGGGGCGTCCCAGGAGGTGGAGGGGGGGCAGGACCTGAGTTCCATGTATTTCCTCCTGTCCTGTCATTAAGTTCGAACAAAATTTTTAAATTTTAAACGAACTTTTATATAAAGAAACAGATCTATAGTGACTTTGTTACTGATAACAACAATACTTACTGGAGGTTAATGCCCTTCAGCTGTTCTGGTATCCAGCCTGTAAAATGGTTGTTTTCCACATTCCTAGGAAGCATTGTAGATGATAAATATAAATAGTTTAAAGGCATTTCTAAGCAGAAACAGGATGTAAAACTCTAGTATGTTTATATTAATACATAACGTACAGAGTATCAAGAGGAAGATTGGCGAGGACATCAATAGTCCCTGTAAACTGGTTGTTTTGCAGATACCTGAGAAAAGGTGGACAAGACAATAAGAAATCTAATTAACACCATGCAAAACATTATAGAAATTGATAAAATAAATGTTAGACATTTACAGGCTGTTCAAGCTTGTAAGTGAGCTCAAACCCTGAGGGAGGCTGCCGGACATAGAATTGAAAGAAAGATCCCTGCAACAAGCAACAAATTTTTCAGTCACTTGTTCTTCAATCATGGTTGAGAACAAGTCTAAGCATCTTTTTTTCCCCGATAAAACTAAGTTGTAGCATTCATCAAAGTCATTAGCATTTTTTTCAACAAAATTACATGTAGCACAAGCCAGAAGAGGGTAGTGAACTATAGACTAATTATGCAGGCCATTATTGGCAGAGATATAACAACGAAAAATGATTCAAGTCAGAAACAATATTATGATACTTCTACATTTCCAGTGCATAATGGTTAATGAATTCACAACTAGTAACATAAAGTTATATTGAGGCTGAAAATGGTTAATATTTCATGCTAAACATGACATTCATAGAGGCTATTCCAATTTGTCTAGCTTAACATGACATTCATAGAGACTGTTCCAATTTGGCTAGCTTAACATGACATTCATAGAGACTGTTCCAATTTATTTAGAGACTATTACAAGAGGAAATCTCACAGTGTATCTAGCTTAGAAAGCCTTTGAAACACGTCACTCAGCGCATTCTGTAGTTGATTGTGAGCAAAACTTCTGCATTCCCCAAAAAGAATGAAAAAAATTGACTCCAGTTGCTTGTAAAGGGAGATGATAAAGTATGATCATGAGAATGAACAATAAGATATTACACACAGGTATGTAAGAGAAGTCATATCAGAAATTGAATACGGTATACTCCCAGTGTATTGGTTATTGGAAAGATCTCTGCGTAGAAAGAAACAACAACGTTAAAGATCATAATATCAGAATAAAAAAAAGAAGAAATAAACAAGTGTGAGGCACATGTATATAGAAACATACAATCTCTGCAAATTTGGCGGAAGTTGGTATGGCATGGTAGCAAAATTATTGTGACTCATATCTCTGCAAAATTTACGAACTCACTAAGCAAATACTAATGCACAGAAAATCATACATACGACAAATGAGGCTATTAATCTTACAGGTTGGTCACAGATGTCATGGTTTGAAGCTGGAAACCGAATGATCCAGATAATCCAAGATTAGGCAACTTACTGATAAGAAAAATGAATTTCCATCAGAAATCAGAGAGAAAAATAGTTAACATTCAAGTGATATAAGGTCAAAGGAAGAGTGAGACATCACATCTCTGTAACTCTGTTGCCTGAGCAAGTAATGCCTTTCCAAAGCTGTGCCCCACAGGGATCACCACCATTTGCCGACCAACCTAGTTCAGATGGTGAGTTCATACCGGTGAACATAGCATTTAAAGCAGCAACTGCACCAAACATTCAGAAACAAGATAGCTAGTTAGTGAAAACGACAAATGTTCAAAAAGGATGCTGCTGGACAAATATCGAGAGATGAATTTGAACAAAAGAAAAACCAATACATGATCATTTCAGATAACAATCATATGAAGCAACCAAGTGAAATAAGCTCATCTGAACCCGATAAGCTTTCCTATACATTACATTACTCGCTGATGACCCAAGAAATGTTTTTTTTTTTTTTTTTGGGGGGGGGGGGGGGTTCTTACAACATGACTTAGTTAAATGGTTAAAATCACTTGCTGTGTGATACATATCCCATACCAAGAGCAGTATGGTACAACATACGCTATAAAGCCTGAGAACCATTTATAAAATTGAAATTAAACGTAAGTGGGGCTCTCAAGTCTTAAGGTTAAGATTATTGGTATTATTAATTATTAAATCATTCAGCCTCATGATGCAAGAGCTTGCCGATGCCTACTAACAGGAATAATGCCATTGTCAACTAGGCCAGCAGCAGTGTGGTGAATTGTAACACCTCAAAGTAGCAATTATATCTATGTGCGTAAGATTTAGTACCTCACTTTACTTGTCATTAGGCCACTTTGGATGGCACAAACAAGTACTCACTATTGAAGTGCATTTTTGGGGTTAATCATGCAGAACTTTAAGTTCCTGTATGCATCAGCCAACATGATACAAAGATGATCAATGTGGACATCAATCTGCAAACCCAACCATATCATGGGTGACAACCAAAATGGAGGTGAATTATTTAAGAACATTTTACTGCATCTTGGCATCTCCACAGGTATCTCCTTTGTTTGAACTCTGAATGTGTATTCATCGCATTAAGAAGCAAATTTGACCGAATGAAAACCGTAATATCAAATCACCTACTTGATGGATTATTAGTTGATAAAACCGTCTCTCTTTCCCCATTTTTACTGGATACAGTGCTCCAGAAATTAACTTCCTTCAATCCATTAACAAAACAAAAAAAAACTGAACCCACGTAAAGAAGACGACTCTAGTCCATCCTTGGATCACTAAAGAAATTGGGAGAGTTTAAAAGAGTGAACCCATTTATAACTGTTTCGTGGGTATAACACAATTGAATAATGAACAGGAAATTAATTCTGGGAACCCGAAATTTTGCTAGAGACGAGTTACACACAGAACTTAAACTTTCCAATCAAAGTGATGTTCTCAGGGAAGGTATATGACAAATTCACAGAAACCATCCACCGACAAAACTGTAAACACAACATACAGCTCAACCACAAACGAAAACAAAATTTTATTTGAACTGTAGTAGGCACGCAAAGTTAGTAAAAGATCCACCGTCAGAATAAACAGAAGCCACTCAAGTATATCAGCTGGAAAACTTCTCACCGAATCCAAAACGGTCACACTTAAACTTGGGTCACAATGTGACGACGTAATCTATCAACAATTTGACGGAGCTGATGGAGGCAGATGATCTAAAACTCACAGAACTAGGCCATAACAAGAAAGGTGGATACTAACTCCAGCACAATGCAAATTTATTGAAGTACAAGGAATACTCAGAAATTCATAGAATGAGTAAACTGGAAATCAAGTACCATCAGTTTGATCTGTGTTTCCATTGACAGCACTGAGCATCCAACCCAAAATGCAGGTGCTGATGAACACCCACGGCAAAACTCGCCGATCCTCAGTCATCTCCCTCCTTACCTCCCTCTCTCTTTTGTCAATCTGGCAAAGAAGTTCTTACCCTTCTCTCAATAAGATGCAGTCAGAGTCTACTCTCTCTCAATATTGATTTTTTTATCGGACATTTTTTGGTCCATAGCTTATGTATGTAGCCATGTTCTCAAGCAAAGCTGGCAACCACAGAAGATCCAAACCAGAGGTTTTTAATGACTTTATCACGTTATCACACCATTTATATTAAAAAAATCAAATTGAAATGAATATAAATTAGAAAAAAAGAATTTTATAATTACAAAATCTTAAATGTTTATTACTAAAAATAGATAAGGAAATAACGAAATTGTCAACTAATTTTTTTTAGAAATATCTGATTTTGAATTTTACAATTATAAAGTTTTTTTTTATTATTTTGTGTGTAAATTATGTGGGCCAATAAAGAATAATATAAATTATATTTATTAGTATTCCTCTCTCTCTGTCGACAATATTCAGCAAAACTGTTTGCATCTCTCCATGGAAAATATTGCCGATTTTTTTAAGTGCCTTTCACCGCTGTCAGGAATGAAGGACACGCTTTGGCGTGTTTATTTATTTAAATTTATATTATATATATTCGTTGATCGGTGATAAGAAGAGGAAGTGGATCCTCTCCCCATCAATTTTTCTCCTCATCCCTCATCGACGCGATCCTGGCCGTCCAATCCAAAATCCAACGGTCCAGTTTTTTTTTAAAAAAAATTTAGACCGTTGGATTTTGGATTAAATAGCCAGGATCGCGCTGATGAGGGGGTGCTGAGGAGAGAAACGGGACCGATTGGAAGAATAGGTATATGTGGCTTTCAATGCAACGGCTAGACTGCTAACGATTTCTTTATTGGGAAAAAGTCAATAAAAGGAGAAAACAAGAAATTTAAATATCACTTTAATTTCTAAAATCTAAACAAAGATAATTAAAACTTGAAAAAGGAAACGAAAAAGGATGGAGTGAGAATATAGTTTTTCATGTTTTGGTTTAGTGATCAAAATTATTTTCCCACACATTTTTTGCCGCATCGAATGATTTTATTAAAAGAATTATGATTTTTATCAAAACCTTATTAATTTTGTGGGTTATGACTAATTCAATAATAAAATTAACTAAAATAGTAATGATTTTGACAAAAATTATAATAATTTTAACAAATCATTAGATATTGAAAAAAATCTGTGAAAGGAGCATTTTAGTTTTTAAGCTAAAATATGAAAAACTCAAGTTCTCACCCCACTCTTCTTTGTCATTTACAAGTTTTAATGATCTTTTATGGGTTTTGGAAATTGAAGTGATATTTACAAGGAAAAATTCATATGAGGGTCTTTTTAAGGGGGAAAAAACCCCCAAAAAGAGCCCTAACATTATGAAAATCCCAGAAAAAGGTCCCATGACCCTTTTTGGCATCTGAATTGGCGCTTATCCGTCGACATATAAGCTTGTCAATAGCGCCAATTCATATGCCAAAAAGGGCCCTGAGGTCTTTTCTGGGATTTTCAGAATGTTGCGGCCCTTTTTGGGTTTTTTTGCTTGAAAGGATCCCCATATGGATTTTCCCTATTTACAAAGACCCAAAAAACAAACTTACCAAAAATATTTTTTAACAAAATGAATTTTTAAAATCAAATGTTAAATTAAAATATTTGGTTAAAATATGTTTAAAAAATATAATATTTATTATTCTTAATATAAGGAAAAGTAAACTTTTAAATAATCTTAATAATTTTATTATAATTTCATATTATTATTATTTTTAGGAAAATATTTAAGCTAAGTTCCTTATATTCATTTTGTCAAGTTCACCAATCATATATGACTAAGTGCCATATTTTTGAATAATTATTATTTAATAATAAATGCATACAAAAAAAATAAACATATAGTCATATATAAATGGATAATTCGATGTAATAGATATAAAAAAAACTTAACATGAAGTAAATATCATCATTTTTCTTATTTTCTAGTAAAAATCTCTCATGACCTTGATGTTTGAAATAATTATAATTTTTAAATTTTCTTGGAAGAATAATCAGTCACATCGCTAACATTATTGACACGAGATCTCAAAAAGAGAAGATTTATTAGCAACCGGGTTTTTCTTATTATAAACCTCAAACTAAAAATATTGCTAGAAAAAATTTAAATATGTTTCGGTAAAGAGAAATATTTATGCACTAGAGGATTATATGTCATTTAAATTATAACTATGAAAATATAACAACTCAAATCATTTCAATCTTAATTAGCCGTCTAAAAAAATTCAAATTTTGTCTTCTTATTTAGAAAAATATTAGTTAATCAATTTATTTTAGTTTTTTTCTAAATTAAGATGTTTTTTCTTTAAAATAAAATAAAATTTGAATTTTTCTCAGATGACTCATCAAGCAGATAAGATTAAAATTATCTAAGTTATTATGTTTTTATTAGATAAAGTTTAAATGATATAGTACTCTTTGAATATGTAAGTATTTTTCATCAAGATAGTAATAGGAGATTTTTTTTTTCCAGTCACAAAAGTTGAATTCAATATCTTATATAAAATATATTAAATCTCTGTTAGTTTTTTATTTAAAATATATTAAATCTCTTTTACTTAACCAGTGGCGGACCTTTAGGGGCCCATCCCCCAAGAAAAAAAAAAATTGTTCATCAATGTGGGAATGTGATATCAAAAATCCACCAACATCACTCGTATCAATTATTTTCTTGTTTATTTCTTTATTTTCATTCTTTAATATAAGCAATCTTCTAAATTCTATGATATCTGTTCATTTTATAATTGATATGATATCCATACTAAAAAAGTATATATTATCTTATATATTAGAAGTCTTAAAATACTTTTATTATAATATTTTAAACATGTTATATAATCATAAAATTTTTTAATTAGTTAATAAGTATAAATTTTGTTCAAAAAAAATTTATGCCAAGATCCGCCACTGTACCTAACCCAATCATTGCTAATAAAAGTAAACTTAGGGCACAAATATTGATAATATTTTAAATATCAATGATGGAATTAATTGTTTACTTAAGCAAATTTAAATCACGGAAAAGACCTTTCAACTAATGTCATTTTTATAATTTGGAGGGTTTGGTTTTTGCGATCCTGGAATTCAATCATGGAGGTTGTGAGGATGCTGATATTTCGTTTCATGGCACAATAATATAACGACAACAACGAAGGAAATGATCGATAATTATAACAGAAAATGTCAATATTTTGCGCCTAAAAAAAAAATCCATATTACAAAGTCCACGTCGAAAACAACGAGCTAATTAATAATCCTTCATGCACGCGTCTCTCAAACAATCATTTTAAATCTCTATATTTAATGTCAGGATAAATCACTAAAACTTCCATTAAATTTATCGAATCATATTGTAATTTTCTTCTGATTTATTAGGGGGAAAAAATACTACTAAAGATTTTATTGAGAGATGTAAGAATCATTTATCCTCTAAATCTTAAAAACTAATAAAAAATAAATTAACGTGCAATTAATTAAAATAAATATTTTATGTGGATTCTCTCTGTCATTATATCATACTCTCTTCTCTTAAATGTGTAGCATGGTAGTTAAAAACTCGATTTATTACTGTGATTTTACGTTTTTACGATTTTTTTTCCATTAAAACGATTTTACTAATTTTCCAAATATTTTTAAATTTTTACAATTTTACGTTTTACGATTTTTTATTCTCCTTCCGTTTTCAGATAAGATCTACGTTTTCACTACTATAGATGTCTTCATTGTTCAGTGTCAAAGCCACAGGCTTATTTGTTTTCTAGTTGAATTGGGTGTTTTTGGGCTGTACTAGGATGAATGAGTATTGGAGAATGGAGATTTGGAGTTCCCTATTTTAAAAAATAAAAAATACTTTTTAATAAAAATAAGTGCACCGTATATCCGCATTCATTTATCATAATTTAATTCACCACCAACTTCTCCAATTTTTTCAAAATTTTAAAGGGGAAAATGTTTCTGCTTTTAAACACGGTCGTTTTTCTCCATTTTTATCCATCAATCAACCGAAAATTGGGACACAGTTTCTGCTCCTTTTTTATTAACGTTCTGTTTTGCGACATTGTTTGATAAGGGCCCCACGATGAAATCAGAGTTTTAATTTGATTGTTATATTTAATGAGGGACCCCACCATAAAATCAGTGAACAAAATGCGTTCAGTTAAAATCACGATAACTTCGATTTAACGTCTTTGATTATTATATTTGTTCATCTTATGTGTTTTAGAAAAATCTCTTTCTCACGCCTGTTCCTTTCTATTTACTTGCCGTTTTCCTTTTAAATACATCATGTTTTAGCTCGCTGCAGAATTGTGTATCTGCCTTAAAAGTAGAAACGTTTTTCCCAATTTTAAATCATGTATAACTAATTTTTAATCTTATTTAAGAAAAATTATTTATTTTTTTCACTCAATTACGCTATTGTTGCTAGTGTTACATCGGTCATTCAATTTTCAATTTAAATGTATGATTATTAGAAAAAATAATAATAAGTAAACTTGTCATGTATAATTAATAGGGAAAATTATAATAAAGGACCTAGGATAAATAATATTTATTAAGAAGGACCATAAAAATAGTAATTATTTTGAAGGACCATAAATTAAAATATTAAAATAGAATGACTAAATTGCCCCTGTATTATCTCCATATCCTCTTGTATTCTCTTTCCTTATAATAACAATTAATTTTAATTGATATGCAATCAGATTGTGTTGTATAATAAAGACATTTGGTCTAAGGCAGCAAAGGTTAGCATCTTAAGATCAAATCTGATATAAATGAAAGACTTCTAATAAAATTGACGAAAATCAATAAGGTAGTTTCTTTTTTCTTTTTCTTTTTTTTTTTTGCTCAGAATCAATAAGGTAGGTTTGGAATCAAAAGAAGACGTGAATCGCATCGTGAAATCTACTTCGTATAAGGAGAGAGAATATAAGAGGATCTAGAAATAACATAGGGGTAATCTAGTCTCTCTATTTTAATATTTTAATTTATGGTCCTTAAAAATAATTACTATTTTTATGGTCTTTCTTAATAAATATTATTTATTCTAGGTCCTTTATTTATAATTTTCCTTAGTTAATATCATTGTTGTTAAATTCGCGAATTGACTCTCCGAATTTACCGTTTTTACGTTTATAACTCACTCTATCGAGTCAAGTTACTGGTAAACTCGTAATCGTTGTAAACTCTATTAAACTTATGAGTTTATACACCGAATTTACCGTTTTTACGTTTATATCATATAAAATCATGTTAACTCACCTTTAAACTCATGTTAATTTTTTCAATTTGATCATGATCAGCGGCTTTATATATGAATTTTATAAGAATTTCTTGGTTAAATATAATAAATTATGAATGTTGATATATTTAATTTTAATTATTTTGATTTAAATATATTTAAATCAAAATATTGTGGTTTTTTCTATTTTAATTATTTATTATACACTATTAATATCTAGTTAATGGTAAAAGTAAACTCTTACAGATTTATTATTTTAGTTTACGATATGAGTCTACTTAAACTCACAAGTTTAATAACTTTAATTAAAATCATAGACTCAACATGGAAAAAACATGCTTCACAAATCATAATAATCCCTTTAAGTTAAAGCCAGTGAAGATGCTGAAATATATGTGACAACAATTCAGTCTTGGTTTGCACACCAAAATCACAAAAAGAGGACACATTAAGACAAAATAGTTTTAATTAGTAGCGTTTTCTTATAGTCAAAGGACTAAATTTTGTTCCTTTAGAAATAATGCACACCATTTGTTGCATTGATGTGGACACAATAATCAACACGTCTTAGTTCCTTCCTGAATATCCCTTTGACAAACTGGACTTCATTAATCATGCCATATTATTTTTGGCCTATCTCTACTGATGAACACGCTTTCTTAAATTAAATATTGAAAAAGAGACACTTTTGTTTTTATAAGGGCATCTTATAGAGGAAAAATAAGGGCCTAGTACAGGGAAAATTAAAGAAGAAATGGAAATTAATAAAGAGAAGTGGTGGCGGAATTAGAATATATTTTTAGCTCGGGCCAAAAAATAATATTGAACTATTTACTAATAATATCGCATAACATTTAAACTATAAATAAATAATAACGGACAATTATAAATCTAAACAAGATGTAAGATGATATTAACATCTTCAGTAGTATTTCAAACAATAATTTTACTTTCCTTTTACAGTTCAATGAGTAATGAACCAAACAACATTATCCTAAAGATATCACAAACACAATAATAATAATTATTATATGTATAATAGAATTTAATAAAATTAAAACTTAAATGTGTATTCAGCTTATCTCAAAACAAAAAATTGGAGAAAATAAAAATAATATAATATGAACCCTAAAAAAAAATTTAAAAAATAAAGATCTTATTCAATTTTAGCTGAAACAAATAACCTATTATAATCTATTTTTAAAAGAGAAATTCATTATAAAATCATAAGACAATTAAATAATAAATCCAAACCTATTAAAATTAACCATTAATCATCCTCTATATATTTATAGTTATCTATTGTCAAAACTTAAGATTTCCCAAAATCATAACCCAAAATTTTCACTAATCAATACAATATTACCCTCAAAAAGTCAAACACGTAGAATAAAATACTTAGCTGAAGCCAAATTATTAGCCAAAATAAAATATTATATGATACATATATAAATATATAAAATAAAAGATGACCAACTGGGCCAACGCCCCAGCTGGCCATAACCTAGTTCCACCATTGAAAGAGAAGTAAAGATTGGGAGAGCTGAAAAAGGATGAATTATTTGATACGAAGAAAATTGAGAAATGACACTTGAGAAAGAAAAGAAAAATACACATTTCATCCTCAAAATGAATTAATCATTATCCATTAACCTTTATATTTCAATCCATACATTGATCAGTAGTACAATAATTTAAAGTTAAATTAAATCTATAATTTATAATTTAAATAAATATAAAAACCGTGATTTGGTAAAATGGAAAGAATGAATGTTGTGTCCTATATTCATGTAGGAACGTTACATATATATACAAGATAAGCGAGCCTCAATAATAATGTCTTATAATAACTATTAATAAAGATTATTTCTAATCCCTACAAATCAGGATTCCTATAAATCTAATAATGAATATTAATTAAGATTATTCTTAATCCCTACAAATTAGGGATGCCTATAAATCAGAATACAATTTGCTATGTAATCAATCCCTGTCACCCCCCGCAAGCTGGAGCATGGATGTCTTGGATGCCCAGCTTGGACTTGAGTTCATGAAACCGGGTAGGATGAAATGGCTTTCTGAATATGTCTGCAAGTTGATTAGCAGATCGAATAGGTAGAAGATGAATCAGCTTGGCTTGATCTTTAAGAAAATAAGGATCCATAGCCTCTTATTGAGCGGAAGCAAAAATGATCGCGATGGACGGAGCAATCGAGAGAATAGGTTTCGAGAAAACGAGAAAAAATTGGAGCAATTGAGAGAATAGGTCTCGAGAAAACGAGAAAAAACAGGATCAATCGAGATAATAGGTCTCGAGAAAACGAGGAAAAACTAGAGCAATTGAGAGAATAGGTCTCGAAAAAACGAGGGAAAAAAAAAACAGGATCAATCGAGATAAAAGGTCTCGAGAAAATAAGAAAAACAGGATCAATCAAGTTAATAGGTCTCGAGAAAACGAGGAAAAACTGAAAGAGTGACGGGTGAAGAGAGAGAAAACTAAAAAATGTGTATAAAAAAAATATTTTAGAGAGGACGCAACCTAAGTTCTGTGACTTGGTAAAATGGAAAGAATGAATGTTGTGTCCTATATTCATATAGGAATGTTGCATATATATATACAAGATAAGCGAACTTCAATAATAATGACTCATAATGACTAATAATGACTATTAATGAAGATTATTCCTAATCCTTACAAATCAGGATTCTTATAAATCTAATAATGACTATTAATGAAGATTATTCCTAATCCCTACAAATCAGAAATTCCTATAAATCAAAATATAAATTACTGTATAATGTAACATCCTAATTTTTATTTTATGATTTAATTATAAAATTATAAAGTAATTATACATGATAAATATAATTATTGTATATATATAAAAAAAAAAAAAAGAGAGAGAGAAAAGAAAAAGAGAAAGAAAGAAATATAAATACATATATATATATATATATATATTTTAAAAATATATATAAAAATTAAAAAAAAAAAATTAAAAAAAAAAAAGTGGGAGGCAAGCCTCCCACTATTCATGGCAGTGGGAGGCCGCCTCCCACTGCATCAGATAGTGGGAGGCCACGCCTCCCACTACACATATTAGTGGGAGGCTATGCCTCCCACCAATTTTAAATAATAATAAAAAAAAAATGTGTGTGTTGGTGTATATAAATACCCCCACACACACACATAATCTGCACACAACACACACACACAGAAGAGAGTGACGAGAGGAGAGTGTGAGGAAGGAAGGAGAGAAATAGAGAAGAGGTGTGGTCATTTTAAGGTATGTCTTTTATCTTATAAGATAATTTAGGTAGTTTAACTAGCTTCTTTTCAAGAAACTTCCTTCATGAAAGTTATTCTATATATTTTTATCTTTCAAAAGGGAGTATTATTATGTTGGTTAATGAATATTTTGGGATTAAGATTTTGGGAAAGTTTCGAGTTTTGACAATAGAAGACTATGTATGTGTAGTTGATGATTAATAGTGAATTATAATCGGTTTGGATTTATTGTTTCGTTGATATAGTAATTTAAAATAAATTTTTTTTTAATTTAGAAATTTATGATTGTATATCTATGAAATATTTTTACCGATTAAATGCTATGAAAACAATTTATTTGGGGAAGGGAGTTATTAACTAATAGTAAAATGAAGGGAGAATTAATATTTTCAATGGTATCCTTGATTTTCTTTTTAATTACCGTCTAATTTTTCCATTTTAAACATTTCAAATTTATTATTATAATTTGTATATATTTAATCTTATAAAATTATAAGTTATAATTTTATGAAGAGTTTAGAAGAATTATTAATAATTAGTAAATTGATTGTGGTAGATTGATTTTGCCGTGTTTGAGCTCTTGAATTAAGAGGAGTGGGATAATAATTAGCTTTGGCGAGAGGTAACCACTTTCCACTTTTTATGGGTATTGATATGTTGCTTGTGAGTGTTTGTGAAATGATTGTAAATATTTTAATAGAAATAGCCTTGTGGGACTTTATGATTTGAATTATGAATATATATTTATTTATTCATATATAAGAATTGTTCATTTTAACATCATGATATTTATCATAATTATTTATTCATGTATAAGAATGGTTAATTTTAATATCATGATATTTATCATATCTACTTATTAATGTATAAGAATTGTTTATTTTTATATCATGATATTTATCATATCTACTATCTCATTTATAAGAATTGTTCATTTTAATATCATGATATTTACTCTGATAATTATGGTAAGGGTTGGATTGGGAAGATGAAGTATTTTATTCCACCACGTGGTGAGGCCTCCATTAATGCATGATGGTTGGCTTTCTATTGTCCCATATATTCAGAAAGGGACGGGCCCACTAATTCAATAAGGGCATACGACACCCCACATGTTCAATAAGGGGAAAAGGCCCATGGTTTGGGACATGTGCTCTGAGGATTTTGGCCGGTCCTCATCACATGACCAGAGAGCTTTTTGAGTCACCAGTAACATGGATGTAACTTAGCCCATGGGTCCAGTCGGAGGAAATAAGGCGGTTCGGTTGGACTGGTGGGAGGTAATTTGGGAATTGTTTTAATGAGAACTGTGACATATAATTTTGATATAGAATTTATGATATAAAATTTAGTGACGTGTATATTGACGAATTATATTCTTTATATCTTGTTATATAAATTGTTCCACTTGGCACCTCATTAGCACATGTTGGTATTCGTAATAAGTTGGATTGATGGTTACCCACATTTTTCAGGTGATAGCTCTTGTGCAGAACCATCAGGGAAGACTCCAGAAGCTTAGACTACTTCCGCCAAAAGTAGCACTTCTGTCTTTATGGTTATGTGGATGATTGTATAATGCCACGTTAGGGCTCATACTGCATACTCTGATTTACATTCGCATATTTTATTCAATAATGGGCATTACCTAGTTGTTAATGAACCCTTAATTACTTATTATATTAAGTAAATTTTTGGGATGTTACAATTTGGTATCAGAGCATATGATTCTGATAACAATATGCATGCATTACATATAGTGGCAATATACAATCTTCACACATACCTTCCCTGTTTAGTTGTTTTGTTGTGTTGCTTTATTATTCACTTATTAGGGTAGGTTTCATCCTTTGGTGGGGAGAATGGTAGATACACGAAGGATCATTTCGCCGTTTATTCACCTCCAGACGCTCCTGAGACACTACTGTCTCAAGAAAACGAAGCTCTTTTACATCGATACACCAATGTCTCAAGATGACGAAACAACTCACTCCGCCGTTAATTCACCTTCAAATGCTCCTAACACATCGTTGTCTCAAGAGAACGAATCTCTTTTACACCGATACACTGATGTCTCAATAGAACAGAGGCTCTTTTACATCACTTTAAGATACATTACTGTTCCGGGATGGGGGGTCTTTGACTGAGTTCTTGACAGGGTAGTTTGTTAGATAAATAGGGTGCAGTAGATATTAAAGGGACAATACTTAGTATTTCTGAGGAAGTCAGATAAATTGATACTTGGATAATTTTGAGTGACAAGTTGGAATTAGAATATAAATTTTGATGATAGAATTATCAACTCAGAATTTCGAAGTCCGGCTAGGACATAAGTTCTGACAATAGGTTAGATTGATCTGCTGGAGCTTGAACTTATGTGATTAATTGAAAATGGGTGAGAAAAATATTCAAACTTGAAAATTCCCATGAATCTTAGTATAAAAGTACAAGCAGAAATTAGAATGCTAAGAAGAAAAGACAAGATGAATTCAAGCATCAAGAACAACAGTTGGTACAATCCCACCGCAAGCTTCGACTATCTCAAGTTTAAGTCTATTAATTTCTTCCTGAGCGGCTGCTCTTGAGAGAGGACCATCAGGAGACATTGTTCTTCTCAATCTAGCTATTTGCTTCATAGTGCTTCGAATTTTTACATAAGGCCAATGCTTTATTCCTCCCCTATGGCATATTTTCATCAGAACATTTTTGCATAGACGAACTTGTTGAGCCGCTTCTTGTTGAGGTAAATGGAATAAGTCTCTAAGATCATTTATTGACATTGATGCAGCTCTAATATTTTGTTCAGCTCTTGATCGGTATGGATTACTAGGTATGGGGACTGAAGGATTATTATTTACAACCATGAGCTCTTTTCCTTTATTGGATATATTTTCTGTATTGGTTGGAAATGAACTATTAGGGAGTTCATTTTGATTTTTAGTCCATTCCAAACCAACACAGAGGGCCTCATAGTAGGCTGATAGGGGATCCGACACCAGGACATACCCTAAAGATTTTTGATTCAAACAATAATTTTCTAGAAAATGTTTGACATCTTCTAAATTTTTCTTACCAAAGTCAAATACTTGAGGATTGGAAGAACCTCCTTGTACGTCCTGGTGAAAGACAACGTGGCATATCATACCAATCCTCCCATGAACTTCAAGTTTATGGTATTGAAGTCCATTGGTATGAATGATCTCTCGTAGAACATGGCAGCAACCACATGAGAATGGATTAGTAGTCTCCGTCAAGCTAGAACCAGGATTCCTTGGTTGAGAAGGTACCGTGGACTCCATAAGATCTGCCATATTACGACATCTTTGGACAGGTCGCCTTGATGGACCTGCTTCAGATTCCTTTCTGTTAGTAGTTGTAAAAATAGAATCTTGTATCCTTGGAGGAGGAGTAGGAATGTTAATCGTTGAGGCAGATGAATGAACATTCATACTTACGGGATTTTGGGGAAGTAAAGAAGAATAAGGGTATGATGCATTGTTTGACAAGTCAGACAACATGTTAGTCTGATAGTCATGAAGTAAAGCTTCAAGAAAGAAAGGGTTGAATGAATCGGAGACTGGAATAGAGTTACTTGAACCGGCCATGTTTAAGGATAATGTGAAAGGTTATAGTGAAGGTTACGATCGGAGAGGAAATGAATATGTGGAAGTTTTGTGAAGCTTGAGAGAACGTGAAACATTTACTCTTTCTTTACTCGATTTATAGCTGGGCTAGTAACGTCTAGATTTTGTTAAGCAGCATCGGATTCTCATCTATCGTTGGCTCAGAATAGTGCAGACTTTGTTATTATGTGGAAATTTTATGGCACCGCACCCTAATACAATCTGACACGCCCTAGCCACCTCTATAGGTCGGAGTCTTATAGACTTTCGGTCCAAACAGAACACAGTGTAGCATTTATTGCCGGTTGTATCTTCAAGAAATTTAGTTTGACAAATACACGTTGCGTGATGATTATTTCAAGATCGTGTCTCTTAGAAATTTGTCTTGGAGCGTGTAGTTGGTTCGAGATGACAGACTGGCATTTGAAAATGGGAGTCTGATCAGTTAAAGCCATCTCGAGAAAGGAGACTCTCTGGAAGTATTGGGAATTTGAAATATCCCGGTTTAAGGTTCGAATACCTTGTGGATTAAAAAGGGGGGGTGAACTTAGTGAATGTAGTATGATTATGGTGATGTTTGGTATATGTATTTGTAATACTGTAAATTCATTTCGAACCATGTGAATAATGCTGAGGTTGTGATAATAGTATTGGAATGATGTGAAGATGTTAGATTAAATAAGGAAATGATTGAAATTAAGTTTGAATATGATCTAAATTGAAATAGTGCCAAGGTCAAAATGTAAATGAGGTTGTATTAAGGTTCCAATACATGAGAATAGGAATCCTGTGAATATTGATTGATGGTAAGATCGAGATGTGATTAAGGTTATACGAAGGTTTTAGTACTTGAAAGTAGGAACCCTGTAAGTGTTGATTGATGTGGTGTTATGAGCAATTCTTTGGGTATGATTGAGGGCTGTCGATTAGATGAAAGAATAATGTTAGAATAGGCCTTGTGATATTGAAGATTGAAAAGGAATTTGAACCTCGTGTATTGTGTTTTGGTTATAGAATGACATCTGAATGTTTCGAGGTTTAGACTAGAAATGAGAATTGTGATCCTAGTTTGTATATTGGGTATTATTGAGGCAATATGATTTCTTGATTCAAATAATGTTCTGGATTGTGAATCTAATAATTATCGTTGTTTGGGGTTATTTGAGGATTAGACTATGAATGGTGAATCATGATCATGGTATGTAATATAGGTGTTGTTGAGGAAATATGATTTCTCAACCTAGTCGAAGTTAAGGTTCTAAGAGTCATTGTTTTGCTAATAATAAAGGATAATGTCAGAATGTTAGAAGCTATGAATTATGATTATAGCATGTTAATTGGTCATGGTTAAGGTTTCAGGAATAGGTTGATGAACCTAAGAAATTCTGTTGGGTATTTAAAGGGATTACCATTAACGAAATTGTGATTTAAGGATCTAACTTGACAGTTGAGGGATTCTTACATGTGCGAATCAACCCAAATGAATTGAGGTATTAGGATATGGTACCAAGTGAAATGAATTACTTAAGGCAGTAGAATGTGGCACCAACGTATATGAGGTATCTGGAGGTTACTAGCTACTAGGGGATGATTTTATGATATTAAAATCTCAGGATATTTTCTTAGAAAGAATGATTGAGAGTAGAAACCTTGGTAATAATGATTGATGCAGTGTCATCAGCATGTTATTTAAGGTATGTTTGAGGATAAGTACCTATTTGATATGGAGTATTTTGAGGTTGTTGGTTGTTGTATTAGCTTAAGGAAAGATCTTGAATATAGAATATTCCCTTAGAGTTATAAATGAGAGCTAGTTCCTTGATGGAACCATATGATAGCTAGAACCTGAGAGGTGTTATACATGATGACCTTTTAAGAACAATTGTTTGATTCTTGGTTATGTTTGAAAACTGGAATGTTGAATTTGCCAACACATCTACTGATTTTGTGAAAATTTTTTTTGAAATAGTTTCCAAAAAAAAAAAATTCAACCGAACTAGAGACCAGGGTAGTAACTTTTCAACCGAACTAGTGACGTTTTTGGGATCGTCACTTGCCCTTGGCCGAATTTGCTTACAATAATAGTTATCATTCGAGCATTCAAATGGTTCCTTTCGAGGCATTGTACGGTTGAAAGTGTAGATCGCCTCTTTGTTGGACTGAATTAAGTGAACGAACTGTGATTGGACCGAACCTAGTAGACAAAACTACAAAGAAAATTGAGATGATTCGCCAGAGGTTGTTGACCGCTCAGAGCAGACAAAAGAGCTATGCGGATAAGCGACAGAGACCTTTGGAGTTTGAAGTAGGAGACCATGTATTCCTTAAGGTTTCACCGGTAACTGGGATTGGTAGATCCATCAAAGCCAAGAAATTGACTCCTCGATTTATTGGCCCGTATGAGATTTTGGAGCGAATTGGGCCTGTTGCCTACCGGATCGCCTTGCCTCCACACTTATCTCAAGTGCACGATGTGTTCCATGTGTCACAGTTGAAGAAGTATCATCCAGATCCGTCTCATGTCATTGAACCTGAGAAAATCGAGTTGAGAGAGAACTTGACTTATATAGCAGAACCAGAGAGAATCTTAGGTGTCCATGACAAACAACTGAGGAAGAAAACCATTCGACTTGTGAAAGTCTTATGGAAGGGTATGACACCCGGTGATGCTACTTGGGAAACCGAGGAACTAATGCGACGTGATTTCCCTCACTTGTTTGCTTAGGAATGTTTGTATGATGTGGCAGTATAATAATTTTTATGGTTATATCGTATGGTGATCAAATTGGTGTTGATGACTTATGTTTTGTTATGAAGGCGTGCTATTATATTAAGTTCGATATTATGGTATTGGGTTCTTGTTTTGTGGATTGTTTTCTTTAATAACTTATTGAGAATTTTGAGGACAAAATTCTATTTAGGTGGGGAGAATTGTAACATCCTAATTTTTATTTTATGATTTAATTATAAAATTATAAAGTAATTATACATGATAAATATAATTATTGTATATATATAAAAAAAAAAAAGAGAGAGAGAGAAAAGAAAAAGAGAAAGAAAGAAATATAAATACATATATATATATATATATATATTTTAAAAATATATATAAAAATTAAAAAAAAAAATTAAAAAAAAAAAAGTGGGAGGCAAGCCTCCCACTATTCATGGCAGTGGGAGGCCGCCTCCCACTGCATCAGATAGTGGGAGGCCACGCCTCCCACTACACATATTAGTGGGAGGCTATGCCTCCCACCAATTTTAAATAATAATAAAAAAAAAATGTGTGTGTTGGTGTATATAAATACCCCCACACACACACATAATCTGCACACAACACACACACACAGAAGAGAGTGACGAGAGGAGAGTGTGAGGAAGGAAGGAGAGAAATAGAGAAGAGGTGTGGTCATTTTAAGGTATGTCTTTTATCTTATAAGATAATTTAGGTAGTTTAACTAGCTTCTTTTCAAGAAACTTCCTTCATGAAAGTTATTCTATATATTTTTATCTTTCAAAAGGGAGTATTATTATGTTGGTTAATGAATATTTTGGGATTAAGATTTTGGGAAAGTTTCGAGTTTTGACAATAGAAGACTATGTATGTGTAGTTGATGATTAATAGTGAATTATAATCGGTTTGGATTTATTGTTTCGTTGATATAGTAATTTAAAATAAATTTTTTTTAATTTAGAAATTTATGATTGTATATCTATGAAATATTTTTACCGATTAAATGCTATGAAAACAATTTATTTGGGGAAGGGAGTTATTAACTAATAGTAAAATGAAGGGAGAATTAATATTTTCAATGGTATCCTTGATTTTCTTTTTAATTACCGTCTAATTTTTCCATTTTAAACATTTCAAATTTATTATTATAATTTGTATATATTTAATCTTATAAAATTATAAGTTATAATTTTATGAAGAGTTTAGAAGAATTATTAATAATTAGTAAATTGATTGTGGTAGATTGATTTTGCCGTGTTTGAGCTCTTGAATTAAGAGGAGTGGGATAATAATTAGCTTTGGCGAGAGGTAACCACTTTCCACTTTTTATGGGTATTGATATGTTGCTTGTGAGTGTTTGTGAAATGATTGTAAATATTTTAATAGAAATAGCCTTGTGGGACTTTATGATTTGAATTATGAATATATATTTATTTATTCATATATAAGAATTGTTCATTTTAACATCATGATATTTATCATAATTATTTATTCATGTATAAGAATGGTTAATTTTAATATCATGATATTTATCATATCTACTTATTAATGTATAAGAATTGTTTATTTTTATATCATGATATTTATCATATCTACTATCTCATTTATAAGAATTGTTCATTTTAATATCATGATATTTACTCTGATAATTATGGTAAGGGTTGGATTGGGAAGATGAAGTATTTTATTCCACCACGTGGTGAGGCCTCCATTAATGCATGATGGTTGGCTTTCTATTGTCCCATATATTCAGAAAGGGACGGGCCCACTAATTCAATAAGGGCATACGACACCCCACATGTTCAATAAGGGGAAAAGGCCCATGGTTTGGGACATGTGCTCTGAGGATTTTGGCCGGTCCTCATCACATGACCAGAGAGCTTTTTGAGTCACCAGTAACATGGATGTAACTTAGCCCATGGGTCCAGTCGGAGGAAATAAGGCGGTTCGGTTGGACTGGTGGGAGGTAATTTGGGAATTGTTTTAATGAGAACTGTGACATATAATTTTGATATAGAATTTATGATATAAAATTTAGTGACGTGTATATTGACGAATTATATTCTTTATATCTTGTTATATAAATTGTTCCACTTGGCACCTCATTAGCACATGTTGGTATTCGTAATAAGTTGGATTGATGGTTACCCACATTTTTCAGGTGATAGCTCTTGTGCAGAACCATCAGGGAAGACTCCAGAAGCTTAGACTACTTCCGCCAAAAGTAGCACTTCTGTCTTTATGGTTATGTGGATGATTGTATAATGCCACGTTAGGGCTCATACTGCATACTCTGATTTACATTCGCATATTTTATTCAATAATGGGCATTACCTAGTTGTTAATGAACCCTTAATTACTTATTATATTAAGTAAATTTTTGGGATGTTACATATAATCCCTATCAAATACAAATAGTTTTAAAATAACGGTAGATATTAAATGAATAAAGAAGTAAAATAATATGAACATAAGATAGTCAATTTTTTTGGTCGAATATAAGATAGTCAATCAAATCATTCTTTTTGGGCATTCATGACTTGTATAGCAACTATATTAACAATAATAGACTGAAATAAATAGTTAAATTAAATATTAACTCGCCAAGAATTTAACATGTGCAGGCTTTAACTACTCTAATCAATCCTAAAGATTTCTCTCTCATATTCTTTTGAAGTGACTCTCTACCTAGTTGCTGACTTGCTGTGTTTCTTAGAGATTTTAAATAATTAAAAATATGTAAATATTCAATATAAATATAAAAATAGCTATAGATATTAAATACTCCCTCTAGTCCTAATTATAAGATATAATTAACTTTTTTTTGGAGAAATTAAAGAAATTAATTAAATTATTTTAGAATGTTTGTATTTGTATTTTTTCTCCAAACTAATTAGTTTGACTGATATACTAATATACTACCTCCCGTCCTCATTATAAAACCTATTTGACTTTTTTCAGAGAGATTAGTTTGACTTAATCATTTTATATGTTGTGGATTCTTAGATTATATATTAGTTTATTAATCAAACTAATTAATTTGAAAAAAAATAAAAATACTGTAAAATAATTTAATTAGATTCATTAATCTTTTCACAGAAAGTCAATTAGGTCTTATGATTAGGATACACAACATATAAAATGATTAAATAACTTATTTAGCTTCCTTAACCTCTTTTAAAAAAATAAACTAAGTCTTATAATTAAGACGGTAGTAATTAAAAGTGAGTTTATGACAAAGATATTTCTTCCATATTCTTTTGTCATAACTCCATCTTTTAAATTCAAAAACCCACTTTACAACTACTTCTACGAATATCATCTCATATCAACACCCTTATGCAAGTTAGAAATTTTAAGATTCTTCATAAAAATAATAAATAAATAATGTAAATAATTTTATGAATATTTTGTTTGTTAAAATATTGAATCAGATTTATTTTATTTATTAATGAAATCTAATTTTTTTTTCTATAGAATGAAATGCAATTTTATTAAGAAAATTCAAATTTATTGATAAAATTTGAATTTGCTTGTGATGAGCAAATTATGTTTGACTCTGTTTTACAAGTTTTAAAACAGAGCAAGCTTTTATCATCTCTTATCTTGCTATCGTAGCCATAACATGATAACTCCTCTATTTCTCCTCATTATTTCTCTTGCAGCAGCGTGTGATATTCTCAAACTTAGCTTTGATCTTTTAAAATCAAGAGATTGTGCTTTTAAATTTATTTCGTACAAAAAAAGTTTCAGCTCCTTAAGCTTGAGAGAAGGAGGAGAAACGTAGTAGAATACCGAGAGAGAGAGAGATTTCTATCTTGCTGATATTTTTTATTGGTGTAATTTGCTTGCAAAAACAAGGCCGATTACATTGGATTTCCACCAAAAAAAAAAAAAAAAAGCTACACATGATCCAATGACACGTTGGATCTGAAAAGTTCGGCGTTTTTATAGTTTGTACAAGGCAACACATGTTTTTATTTCCTTTTTTGTTAATCTATGACTCAATCAAACAACAACACATGTTTTTTATACAAGGCGATAGGGGAGAAGGATCGAACTCAGGACCGGGAGGGGGGAAATTAATCCCAATACCACTGCACTACTAGTAGTACCGATAACAACAACACATGTTATTATCATACATCATGTTACGTTTTCACAATTGTATCTAAACGCGTGCCTTTTTTTTTTTTTTACAAATTAAAAATCTAAGTCTATATCATCATTTTCATTATTAATTTAATCTCTGCATTTTTTTTTATAACGATGATAAATTCTTCAACTTACTAATGTTCTTGACTTCTTATTATGAAAATTGGAAGGCCAACAAGACTTGGGTAAAAAAAAAAAAAACAGAGAGAAAAAGAGAAGATTTCTGCAATATAAAATTTATTTAAAAACCTAGATACAGCATATTTTCAACAGGTTTAATTCTTATTTATTAGTTGTGTGCAACACATATTTAAAAATATATTATATACAGTTGCTAGCACCTCATGTGGCTTTTATTAATTAAGAGGTTGGCAATGAATGACGAGCCTCCACGTTTGAAAGTTGAGAAAAGTAAAGGACAGCAGATTAAAACGAAATAACACGTCAGCTGTGTCGGTGAATTAAATAAGAATATAATTTTTAAATGATTGAAAAACAAAAAGATTACACATACGAATTATTAATTAATTTTGTGCTTTCAAACAAAAAATTGAACAAATATGTGCATATCATGTCAGGTTCTCATTACATGTATTTCTTTTAGGTGTTTATTCTCCTGGGGGGGTTGTTGTGGGCATTTTTTTAAATATATTTTATTTATTTAGTTAAATTATATGTTATAAATATTTTTTACACCAAGTATTTCAAATTAATTAATTTTCAATCTTCAATTTAGAATTATTTTTCTTATAACACCAGTATAGTGGAAATTAATTAATTTGAGATACTTTATGCAAAAAAAAATAATATATATATATATATATATAATTTAATCTAAATAATATATGGGTAAATGATTTCTCCCGTCACTGGAGATAGAGTTATCTCCACTGATCCCAAAACTACGTCGTTTTGGATTAATGAAGGGTGTTTTTGTAATTTTGTTTATTTTGTTTAATTATATACATTTTACTGAAACACCCTTCATTAATTCACCTAAAATTACTAACAAACCCTTCATTAATTCAAAACGACGTAGTTTTGGGGTTACTGGAGATAACTCTATTTCCAGTAACTGGAGATACACTTTTCCCATAATATATATATATATATATATATATATATATATATATATATATATATATATATATATATATAAATGTCCACACCCGAAATTAAGGGGATACATACCTAACGATCACCTAAAAAGAAAAGCATGTAATGTGGCGTCAGTAATGCACGTCCTATCCCCTTCCGGTTTGCAAGCTCTCTCCCTCTTTTTTTTTTTGGGTTCAAACAATATCTAATCGATACTCCCTTCAATCTTTAACATTTTTGTAGAAGGTTTTTTCTGTCCATTTCAAGGTATTTGTTAGTTTAAGAGAGTGCTCAATTTTTTCATATTTACTCATCATATTTAATCAGGCCAATGAAAAAGAGTATAAACTAATAGTGTTAGAGTTTAACTTGATTAATAATAAGTATAATATTAAAAATTACTTGAACTTTGCCACAAATATAATGTTTTTATTCTGATATGTAAATTAGTTAGAAGTGACCGATAAAAGTGATAAGAAAGTGCTTATATATAAGCCTTCTTGAAAAAATAAGATAAATGAGGAGTCTAAATAAGTTTAGGTATCAATCAAACCACGATTTCAGAAGTCATTTTTCCTAAGTCAAGACAAAATTTCTTTTGTATACTTATCTTGAAAATCGTAAAAATTAATTCCTTTCCTAAAAACTTCTTTATAAAATGATTTTAAGTGAAGATGTTTAATGGATGTATGACTTTAGCTTAGAGCAATTTATCCGTGAATCAATGTGCATGCTGACTTTTTTAGAGCTCACGTAATTTACAGAAAAAAAATGTGTGCCACTGGCATTACTAATGATATAAATCTTTTTCTTTTTAAAATAAAAATAAAAATGCATATATATATATATATATATAGGAACAAGAAGGGAAACTTGCCTTACATGAAGAGTTAAAGACAAAAAAGAAAGTGGCCAAGGAATATGTTTCTTGACGGCACAAAAATAACTTCTTGCTACCTACAACATTCTAATTAACTTTCTATGTTTTTTTTTTTAAAAAAAATTATGGTTGATAATGGAAACAAATATTTGAAAATTTAAATCCATAGGCAAGCTAGAATTAGGCTGAAATTTAATATTATTGTCATTGCCTCCTTTGTGTTCCACGAGCCAGAGGTTATGAATAGACCACATTGTTCTAATATTTTAGGATTGTTTCATGTAATATAATATAAATATATTGTCCTTGTGCTCGTATTGAACAATATATTATTTAATGAAACTCCCTCTTTAAGATAAAAAAGAAAAAGAGCTAAATATTAACCATTTACAATAGGATCTACATTGATCTAGCAATAAAATCCTCCAACCTTGAAAATTCAGTTAATTATAAATCAAAAAATTATTTAGATGGTAAGGGTGCTTGAAAATTTCAATTTTGTATTTAATTTTAGGCAAAAATAAATGAAATGAAGTAGCAAAACTCTAGAGTAGTTATTCAATTCATGATGAAATTAGTTTGATTCAGTTGTAGAGCCAGCTTGTAAAATGGGGAACTGATTTTTTTTTTTCTTGTGAAAAAAATATTTTCATATTTTAATAAAGGGTAAAGGATTTCTCCTATCACTGGAGATAGAGTTATCTCCAGTAACCCTAAAACTACGTCGTTTTGAATTAATAAAGGGTTTATTTGTAATTTCAGGTGAATTAATGAAGAGTGCAAATACAGAAACACCCTTTATTAATTCACCTAAAATTACAAACACACCCTTCATTAATTCAAAACGACGTAGTTTTAGGATCACTGCAGATAACTCTATCTCCAGTGACAGGAGAAATATTTTTCCCTTTAATAAATCAGATATGAATTCACGTTCCCCGTTTGAAATATAAAATGATATCCATAAAATCACAAATTTATACTCACAACTTGATTAAAAAAGAAATTCAAAAATATTATTTAAATTTATCTAACAAAACTATATTTAAATATTTATACATTCGAGTTAGATTCTAATGCATGCAATTTTTTTGGTTTATTAATATATACCTACCCTCGATCATATGTTAAGTATTATGGATATAGCCAATTTGTTTGTAGATGATTGGGAGTTTGATTGAAAGATTATATATATATATATATATATATATATAAAAGACATATTTATTTAATTTGATTAGATTTAAAAAGTCAATTAAATTAATTAATATAACAAGTATTTTTTAAAATATACTACTTATCTTTCTTAATTTCCTCATTTATTCTCCTTTTTTTTATTGTTAAGAGAATATCAATATACTTATATGGATAAATTAAAAAATTATTGACAAATATAGTAAATAAATTTTATATTTAAAATTAAAATTAATTATCTAAATATATCTTATATTAAAGAGTAATATTTTCCCAAGATTTAGGACAAAGGCAAGATCCCCAATTGAGGATCTATGAGTCTGACAAATAAAGCAAGGATAAATAAAGGCGACATGTGAAAGTACTAAAGTACCATGCCTAAAATCCTGAACACGCATGACTGCACGTGATCCTAGGTAACTACGTAAGTTTTGTTTATTTTAAAGGTAGAATCTAACAAAATAGAAACATCTTGATAATTCACACTATTAATGAATTATACGATGTAATTCGCTTCACTATAAATTAATTAAAATGTTAAAGAATAAGACAACTTAGTTAAATTGCTTAGCAGTCACGTGAAATCACATTTGCATCTTTGTGCTCGTGTTTTAGCAGACAACTTAGGTAAATTGCTGAGCAGTCACGTGAAATCACATTCGGCTCTTTGTGCTCGTGTTTTGGCAAAGGATACATGTGAATATGTTATATGACACTTTATTTTTATTTTTAATCCCTGATAATTCAATATCGTCCAACTGAAGATGTCATATTTATTTGAGTTAATGTTGGAAAAATACGTTTACATAAATTAAAATAAAACTCCTCTCACAAACTTATCTAGTACTTGTTTAAAATGAGAGTGGAGAAAGGAAAGTGCGATGAGGAAAATTTTTTAGTTGAATTTAACAAATTAGATAAATATAGTTAAAAATTTTAAATTAATTTTTCTTACATTTTTATCTTATATACTCCTCGTGTTTGTGATATGGGAAATTTTTTTAATTTTTTTTAAGAAGCCAACCTACAAAAAATGTTCCTCTCTTCCATATCCCTCGTACTAGAACACCCAAAATTTCCAACTAATATTTTGTATGTATGCATATAAATGTCATAGGACAATTGTTGTTATTGTTGGAAGGCAATGCTTAATATGATGCGAGGGTCCCACATTTTTTAATTTTTTTAATGGGGTCGGTTTGGATATACAGTGAGGCACACACAAGGAGCTTAATCATAATCATAAAATGCCAAACCTGTGAATGAAGTAACACGCACATGTTGGACTGTTATTGGGCCATAGATTTGAAACGTTCAGTTGGTTGGCTTTGTGAATGCAAAAAAAAGTTTAGTTGGAAGACTCTTCCACCATAGCCAGATGCACGACGCAGGTCGGATCTAGATTAGTCGGGACGAAACTTCAGTAAACCGGGTGAGCAACCAAAAAAAATTTGCACCCATTCATTCATTCATTTTTTTTCCTGATATTTATTTGAATTCATATGAAGACATGATTCCATGCCTTTAAACATGATCAACCTAATTCGATCTATTTTATTTTATTTTGACTTTTTTGTAACATGATCATAGTCAAAACCTAAGAACCACTACTTCCTCCTGTTCAAAACATAGGATACATTCATTCTAGAAGAAATCTATGGTTCAAAGCAAAGAGTTCTATTTTTTCAATTTTGTCCTTATTTTTTCAAGCTGCATATTGGATATCCATATAGAGAAGGGATATGAGACATGTTTAAATAGAGTTAAAGTTGAAATTTTTCTTTATGACTTGTATTTTAAATCAATATAGTAGACTTCTTTCTCCAGCTACTATTTTCATTTTTAATATAAAATTTAGTTAACTAATTTAGAAAGATTAAATAAACTAAATGAACTACTCAATTATAATATATTTTACACAGTATCTCTAACACATTTAATTCTAGCACAATTTAGGTAAATTAATTTAAATAGAATTGATGATTATAAGAGTTAAAATGAAAAATATATTATATTTAGGACTAAAATTTATTTCTAAAGACAAAATTTTGTCATCGGATAAGTAAAGTAGTTTTTTTATTTTTCCATTGGAGAAGTAAAGTTTTTTTTTAAAATATTAAAATTTTAGGAAAGGGGTTGGACTCAATTACAATTCAAGGGCAGGGCGCTTGGAGCCCAGTTTAAAGGGCATACTGGATTAGAGAGTACACATGTCTCCACCTCCACCCAACGTTTCCACTGCTTCATAGATCCCTAAGATGCCTCTCCCAGTGCCTTGACCAACTTCAGGATCAAACCCCCTTCTTTTAGGTGAAGAAATCCGACCTCTTCGCCAATTGAACCCAAGGACGAGGGGGTATAGGAGAAGTATAGTGAAGTAATTCCCATGTATAAATGCATCCAATTTCTGTTTCACCAAAAAACGACTATACAGCCCAATGGGCTTGAGGCCCATTCTGATGTCTTTCTTTCCAGTTATCTTGTCCATCACAAGCCAAAACACAAAGGACTAAATAAAAAGAAAAGAAAAGGGAAGAAAGTAGCCTATCACATATTCACATGTTCACAACAAACAAATTACTTAAAATAAATTGTTCCTTTACCAATATTTTCTTATTCATGAAAGAAATAAAATAAGGGATAGGATATTGTTACAACCTTTCTTTTTGTTACAACCAATGTTACTACCACTTTTTCACCGTTAGATCAGAATCTCATTTACCTATATAATTTCTCTCTCCTATTAAGATTCTGATCTAATGGTGGAAAAGTGGTAGTAACATTGGTTGTAACAAAAAAAAGGTTGTAACAATATCCTATCCCATAAAATAATATACCAATAAAAATTGATTGAGTTGATAAAAGAGTTAGCTTATAATTATAAATGAGAACTTTGTCTGCTGGCGATCATACGACGAACTCTTAAATATAAATAAATTTGGAGAGTTGTTTTCCAACGAGGATTCGACATAAATGAATCTACATTATAACATCAAGAATTCCCTCCGTTTCTAATTATAAGAAAATTTTTGTAGTGCAATAGTATCACATACTTACGCCTAATGGCGGAGCTAGGATTTTTTATTTGTGTCCACATAATTTGTGGGGGGCATTTGGAGGTGCTGCCCCCGAATTTTTTTTTTTAAAGAAAAATTTTAAATGCATTAAAAAACAAAATAATATAAAGAAGAAAATAAAAAAAACCTCAACTTAACATAGAAAAATAATAATAAAGAGTCAACTAAGTTATTACAACAGAACCATTACAAAAACATTATTCGATTTTTCATTCCTTAAAAATATTGTATTATATCTTCATCATCAATCTTATCAAACATATCTTGTTCAATATAAATTAGCATGCATGAATTAAACCAATCATCACAAAGACTTGTCTTTTAGCAACAAAAAAGATCAGGAAGCTGAGAGGGTTCACACGCATAGTCAAACTTGGCTTTTACATTTGTATAAAAAAAAAAACAAAAAAAGACTTGACTTTTTATTCACAATTTACACGCACAAACCGACAAAGACTTGACTTTTACATCTGTATCAACAAAAAAAAAGACTTGCTTTTATTCATAGTTCACACGCATAAACCGACAAACAAAAGTGGAATCTGTAGATCACAGCCCGTGGCAGAGCAAACAAGGCAAGTCATGCATAAACCGATAGCAAAAAAGGATCAGGAAGACGAGAGGGTAGAGACAAATCACAAATTCACAGAGGTTCGGATAGTCGTATTTGAAATCATACCTATTGTCGCAAATGAAGTCGAAAGCTCAGGTACGTTCAGATCTGGACTTGGCGCCGATCTGGAAAGCTCAGGGAACTGTCGAACTGAACCAGACTTGCCGACTTGGGCGAAGAGAACGGCGGCAAAAAGCTTAGGGCGAAGGGCTCAGGTTCATTCTCAATAGCTACGACCTTTTTGTTTTTTTGTTTTTTTTTTTTTAAAATGACATCTCAGCCCTTTCAATATTTTCATCTTTCAATACCTATATTTCCAGCAGAGAGAACGGTAGAGATTGGGAACTGATTTTTTTTTTCATTTATTTAAAAAAAAAAACCTAAAAAATTAATGTCTGCACCTGCGGTCGTTGGCTACCCGTGGCTCCGCCACTTGTCTTACGGCATGCAAAAGTGAAAAACCACATTAAAATATTAGTGACCGTATTTTCATTTTTCAGTGGGCGAAAGAATGATATAGGATGCGTGAGACTACGCATGTTCACAGTTCGGGGAATGCTTGCTGACCAATACATCTATTATTTTGCAGAAAAAAATGAAGTTGACGACAAAGTGATGGCGATGGTCAGTGCGTCCGAATCCCAAAATGGCAAAAACCAACCCAATGCTTCTCCTGATTCTCGCCACAAAAGCACACGTTACTTTCAAGGTTGCTTGTCACTTGGATTTAGCACTACTTGCCTACAGTAATACCCTCAGATGATCATTACTCCTGCATATAAATTCAACCAGATTCATTCTGTTTTCCAAAACCAATCCGCACCAATCTTGCAGTTATGGCGTCGGAGAAGGATCACGCCGTCGAAGATGAAGCTTCTCCCGGGTCTGTGGATGAAAAGCCAACGGACAATTGTGGTTTCAGGTGCCTCATTTTTTTTTTTTGGTTCGGAAACTGTTTGATACTAGTATTATGTTTCAGAGATTCTCAAACTTGACTGGTCTTGGTATACCGACCACGCGACTTCATGCATGCAAGATTCTAATCCTAGATTATTACTTGAAAGAGTTGAAATTGCTAATGTGTGAAACTGTTTGGTTTTTAGGTATCTGATTGTTCGTCCTGAGAATGGTAGCATAAAGGACTTGCTAAGCTACTCTGTCCAGGGAAACCGACAGAGTTTTGATAAGTTTTTGGAGAGCAACTACTATGTTAATGAGGGACCACCTGGTGGTGGTGAGATGGTTAATGATGATCATAGATGGGTTGTTATGGTTTCCATTGTGATGCGCAAGATCATTGCGTTTTTGGCTAAGCCTATGGAGTGGGTTGGCTGGTTGGTTGATTTTCTGTTGAATCTTCTGTTCCAGAATGGGAACTTGCTTGGTCTAATTGACAACGTTATCCATGGTACTTCGATGTTTTGAATGACTATTTGTTCCTGTGATACTCACTGTCATCTCTATTTTTGGATACCTGAATATGAATTTGTGTATTCTTACCTTAAACGTTTGTATTTAAGCCTAGCTGTCATTGACTTAGTACAATGTCTCCTGAACTGTGAAGTGACAAAAAGATTTTAAGACTATCAAACAGTGCTCACGGCTCTTCACTAGTGATGACTTCGCGGAAAGCGAATATTTATTGTTGTACTTGGTTTTGAACAGGCAAAGTGGTGGTACCACGGAGAGGCACAGATACTTTTATCAGTACAATTGGTCACTTAGATCGGAGGATTGATCTTTACAGGGGCCAAGAGTTAGCGAAAGCAATCATTGGTGGTGGGGATTCTATGCAGAGAAAGAGCATTATCAAGCCAGAATTCGGAAACAGAGCTTTCATGGATCTTTGCATGATGGCTTCCAAGCTAGCGTATGAGAATGCCAAAGTCATTAAAAACATCGTGAACCATCACTGGAAGGTAAGTTGCTCAAATCTCTTTGAAACTTAAAATTTCAGACATAGGTTTCTTAACCGTATACTTTAAGAGAAGAAAGTAATTTATTTCTTTTGAATGACAGATGCACTTTTTGGATTTCTATGATTGCTGGAATGGTAAGATATTATGGGAGGCATACTAGAATGTTGTGCAATTTTTTTTTTTTAGTTACTTGTGTATCATGTCTTTCACGAACATTGTTTAGTAATCCTTCTTTCTGGGTACGTAAATGATAGACTTCCAAAAGCAGATGTCCACCCAAGTGTTTATTTTCTGTGACAACATCGAAGATGCAAACTTGATAATAGTAAGCTTTAGGGGCACTGAACCTTTTGATGCTGATGACTGGAGTACTGATTTTGATTACTCCTGGTATGAAATACCAAACTTGGGAAAAATCCACATGGGGTTCCTGGAAGCCTTAGGCTTAGGCAGCAGAACCGAACCTGTGAGCTTTTACAATCACATTCAAGCGAAAAAAGAGAAGCTAAGCTCTTCAAATGTGACATCAAACAATGATTCTGATTCAGATCAAAGTGGATGGGATTGGGATCAATCTTCTGATTCCAAGACACCACTAATGAAAGATAAGAGAACTGCGTATTATGTTGTTAGGGGGAAACTCAGAAGCTTACTAAATGAGCACAAGAATGCAAAATTTGTAGTTACTGGGCATAGTCTGGGTGGAGCTTTGGCCATCTTGTTTCCAACAGTGCTGATTTTGCATGAAGAGAGGGAGATAATGGAAAGGCTTCTCGGCGTATACACATATGGGCAACCGAGGATTGGAAATAAGCAACTTGGAAGGTTCATGGAAGCTCAATTGCAACATCATAATCAAAAGTACTACCGGGTTGTCTACTGTAATGATCTTGTGCCCAGGTTGCCGTATGATGATAAAACCTTCTTGTACAAACATTTTGGAGTGTGCCTTTACTACAACAGCTTTTATATTGAACAGGTAGGTATTTGTTATCCATCTACATTTCCTAATTTTGGTTCGTTGTTTGTTGTATGTCGTCCTCCTATTCTCAACTCACAGATCTGTGCCTTGTTCTCCATAGTTAAACATGATGCTAAGTCCTAGCATACTTTTTTATTTTAACTTTTTATAAAGTAAAAGCTTCCTAGTTTCAGGTAACTTTAGTAGTAGTCGAATTGATTTGAGTTCATCATGTACATTTCGTATACAAGAAGATAGTTTGACTGGAGTTGTAATGAATAGCCATGTATGCATGTAAGATACACGCTTCAAAGAGATGAACTACTAATATGAGTCTGTGAGTTATATAGAGTTTGAGAAATGCTCTGCGTTATTCATGACCCAGGAATAATCCGATTTTTTAGAGTTTGTATTTATACTCTTTCTCAATATCTACTTAATTTGATTAGATTAAGAAAGATCGTTAAGTTAGTTAATAGGTATGCTTTTTCTAAAACACCCTAATTATTTTCTATATAATTCTCTTCCATTTCTTCTACTTGATTATTGTTAGTGAATATCAACACGACTAATTTGAGAAAAATTGACAAAAATAAGAAATATGTCTTATATCTAGAACTGAGATCAAGTCCCCAACTCGATCTTACATTAAAGATGGGATGAGTGTGTGTGTGTGTACTGTATAGATTATTTGATAAAGAGCCGCATTAAAAAAAAAAACTGTTGACCATACTAATAATATATTGATATCTATGGAAGCTGGACAAAATTTTCAACGTGACCTGCATCTATATGGTTCTATTATGATCGGTTTATCAATTTTTGTATACTGGATCTAGGCAAAAATTTCCTTGACCCACCTTTGACATGTTGACATATTAATACATGATTTATTTGGTAGGCCTTGGTGGATTTATTTTGTAGGTAGAATGTGCTTTAAAATTTTACTTCCTCTGATTCTAAATACTATAAGATAAAGTTGATTTTTTTTTGAGAGATTAAGAAATCTAATTAAATTACTTTACAATATTTATATTTTTTATTTTTTCTATATATTAAGTAATTTAACTAATAAACTAATATATAATTTAAGAATACACAACATATGATATAATTAAGTAACTTATTTAGCTTTCTTAATATCTCTCCAAAAAAAAGGCAACTCTGTCTTATATTTAGGACTAGATGAAGTACATTTTATTGTTTTTTTTTAAAAGGTACTGATTTGTTTCTTGTTTTAATGCACCCAATTCTAAAGAAAGTGAATGAGGAGCCAAATAAAAACCTCTTTGGGCTGAGATATTTCATACCAGAACATCTGAATGCTGCATGGGAGCTAATGAGAAGCTTAGTAATGGGCTACATTTATGGACCGGACTATAAGGAAGGTTGGTTCAGCATATTTGCAAGAGTACTAGGTTTGGCACTTCCTGGTATTTCTGCGCATTCTCCCACAAATTATGTCAATTCCATAAGACTTGGAAAGGACCGCACCATTCAGATGTCCTCTTTCTAGAAACTGACTTTCCCTCCCTTGCCTTGTTTCATGAGGAATTCTAAAGTAAACATCGTTTGAAGGGGAAAATAGTCAGTAGCTTGTTATTGCAATGCTTTTTCTTTTTTGGCAGTTCAAAACTGTCAAGAGTTTTGTACATTTTGTTGTATACAAGTTAATAAAAAATAATACGAGTAGCCAAGAACTTTTAGCTCATATGACACTCCACACCTATCAGGTTGTAAGTTTTATATTCCAAGTAGCAAAAAATGGGGCGGGTGCGTGTGATGGGTGTGAAAAAATGAAAATAATATGAAAATCAAGCCCAGGTAATGATGTAATCTGCCAATAATGTTTGCTGCATTAAACTAATAAAACTTGATCAAACTAGCTTGATAAACTCTTCTAGTCATATACCAGATGGATTGTAGCGAATTAAGAAATCCCTGTTGAAGAAAAGTGCAGAAGTAATTTCTGCTATATCACAAAAACAAAGACGCACCAACAATGATGTAAAGTTCATTTATCATGAAGAGGAGGAAGCAGGAGCTTGCTACAGATATAACTACCTATAGCGGGTGAGTATATATTTTAAATTTTGATGGCCAAAATATATATATATATATATATATATTATAAATTTAGAAAATAATTTGTCAGCAATGTGCAAGATACAAAAAGATAGTACAAATTACCATGCACTTGGTTGAACTGAGAGGAGCAAAAGGCTCAATGTAACGCTTTTTCGCCACTTTCCGCACATTCTCAACACGCTAATCAATTATGCTAAAATATTGAATTATATTACCTTATATTTTTTGACCAAAAAAAAAAAATTACCTTATATTGAATATTTTCATTGATTACTATATTTTATTATAGCAAAAATGCTAGAACTGTTAAATATAACCTAATAACATGAGCCTTACCATTAAAAGTAATAGTAAAGTTATATTTAACAGCCCTGTGTTTTTACTACTGCAACACCCCCAAATTTCTAACAATTATAATGACATAAAATTGCAATAAAAATTAAATAAATTTTTTTTCTTATTAAATCAATTAATGAAATTCGGAATAACTAAATTTGGGAAGTGTTACCGCCGCACTTGTATGGGACAAGTGCAAGGCTACTTATTACATTAATATCAACAAAAACTTAAATAGAGATGTCTTATCCAAATAATAAAATTTAAAAAAAACTAGCTAGAGCTTTTATTATTCCTCCTCACTTATCACTGCTAGCCCCAACTTCGAGACCTGTTTCACTGAAAATCTGCTCCCCCGAAGGATCGTCGCAGCCCATAGACACACACACATCAGCAAACGCTGGTAATCCTAATAAACGAAAATAATACAAAAATAACCATAAAATATTCTCATGTTATAAAAAAATATATATATATTTATATGTAATCTAAAATATTTGTTTTATATCATTTGTCATTCATTAGTTTTTATTAAATTTTATTTGGACCCGGAAACCTGCCAGTCCATTTAGTTTAGTGGGAAGAGAACCATGGTAGACCCGGAAACCTGCCAGTCTACCCTGTGACCCGGAAACCTGCCAGTCACAATCAATTGGCCATAAACATAATAATCATAATCATATCTTCCTAGTGTGCACACATCTTCCCAAAGTTGCTACTAGTGTCCCGGAAACCTGCCAGACACCACCTTGGGAAGAACGGATACTATCATTTTCACATCAAATAAATATCAAGGGCATAAAGCCCATAAGTTGTGTTCATCACTATGGGAGGTACCATCCCAAAACTATCCTCCCACTGTTAAATTGTTTTAAAACACACACATAATAAACTCCTAAATTATCTTTATTATTTACTTACCTTATATATATATATATATATATTATATTATTTTAATTAAATATAAATATAAGGATATTTTAACCTAAAATCTGTTAGTATCCTATCTTATTGCGCAGGAGATGTTATATAATTGCAAGCAATTGTATCCAATGCAAGTCATGGAGGGGAAAAAAAAACGCACAGGCATGGAATTATCGCACGCAAGCCGAGGCAAACAATTGAATCCAATTCAATTTATGAAGGGAAAAAAAACGCACAGGCATGGAATTGACACACACGCAAGCCGAGACAAATAATAATATACATTATATATAAATATAATTCTATATGAGATGGCAATTGGTTTCTATAGCCTAGGATACACAATTATCTATCAAGATATAAATTAATCTAAAATTTATAGGGATTAGGGTTACTTATCAAAATTTACATAAGACTAACCTAAGACTTATGGGAATTAGAATTACCTATCAGGATTCATATAAAACTAACCTAGACTAATGGGAATTAGAATTACCTGGTCTCCGTTTTTGCAAGACTCCTAGAAAATAATTTGATGAGAGTCCGGAAGGGGGATTTGAGAAAAGAAGGTAGCCGAGAAGAAAACTATTGAGCGTTGCTAGGTTTAGATGGCTAAACCTAAGTTTATAATTAAAATTTAGGGTTTTAGCTATTGGGTTGGGCTCTTTACTTATTCCCGATAAATGAATTAAAACAAATTGTAGAGTTTTGTTATTAAATATATTTTAAGTCCGATGATGAATTTAAAAAAATTGAAAATATAATATAATCTAACTAACTCCTAGATTCTTGGATCTAATCTTAGATAATCTAATAATACTATTTACAAAATAATATGATTACCACACAAACAATACAATATTATTAATTTTTTACTATATTATTATTATTGTTGTTGTTATTATTATTATTATTTATATTATTAATCATTATTATTTTATTAGTATTTTTTTACTCTATCATTATCTTTATTATTTCTATTATTATTATTATTAATAAAAATCCGGGGTATTACAGTGAAGTCCCACATTAACTAGAAAGGCGAACGAAGCATGCCTTATAAGGATGCGGAGACCTTTCCCTTGTGGACGCGTTTTGATGGGCTAGGCTCAGTCAGAAACAAAACCGTGAGGCCTTGTGTGTGCCAAAGCGGACAATATCCACAAGCGGGCGCCTGGGGTGTTACAGATGGTATCAGAGCCAGGGCCCGGGTCAATGTGCCAGCGAGGACGCTGGGCCCTAAAGGGGGGTGGAGTGTGAAGTCCCACATTAACTGGAAAGGCGAACGAAGCATGCCTTATAAGGATGCGGAGACCTTTCCCTTGTGGACGCGTTTTGATGGGCTAGGCTCAGTCAGAAACAAAACCGTGAGGCCTTGTGTGTGCCAAAGCGGACAATATCCACAAGTGGGCGTCTGGGGTGTTACAACTACAATTTTGATTATTCATAGATATTTTTACATATTCGAAAAATATATGATGTTAACACAATTTTATTGAAAGTTTATGAGTATTTTGACACCTCAGCCCTTCTTTAAGTGAAAAAAACACCTCGTAGCTGTTGCTTTGACGCCAATCTCTGGTTTCTTATTTATGTTTTTGTTTTGCCATCTCCAAGGTCAAAATCAAATTCGAAGGGTGTTTCTTTTGGGTCAAAACCCAAAATCTCAAAAGTAGTCCTACTATTATTGCTAAGAAAAATGTATTAGTAGAGAATTAAAGCAGCTAGTCCGGCCGGCCTTTGAGTTAGTGTTTAAGAACTAAAATAAGTAATTACTTCTTACAACACAAATCATCACATTGTAACAGCTTCGACCTAATCGAAATCACTAACCCAATTTGTTTAATCAACGGGTTAAGCGAATTGGCATTTATTTCTTGCGCCAAAGAGTGTGTATGTTTGGTATGATTTTTGGAGAGCCCAATTGAACTCATGCACTGTTTGAATTGAACTTGTGGAAAAATGCATGTTTGGTTGATAATTTGTTCCAATCGGACCTATAGACTAAAAGTAACTTATTTAAAAAGCTACTTTGGGGAGCTTTTGTTCCAGTCGAACTTATGGACCAAAATTACAAGGTTTTTTTTAGTTCTGTTTAGTATCTTGAAGTATATTTTTAATATCATTTATTACCCTAACAAATTTAGGGTACTGACTAATACTAAAATTAAATTTTCAAGATTATGAAGTATTTTTTGGTACCATTCCGTATCCTAAAAAATCTTTTAGGGTATTGACTTGTAACACCCCCAAATTTTCTAACAATTATAATCAATGTTGTTAAAATCGAGATCTTATATAAGATCGAAAGGGGGTGTGAAGATCGTAAATCCCGGGATCGACACGGATCGTAAGATCCTATTACCTAAGATATAAAGTTATATTCAACTATATATATATAAATGTAAAATAACTAATATCCATTGTAAAACTCATAAAGTAATTAAGAAACAGTAACAATAGAGTTGTTAACTTGACAATATATAAAATAAAACCAAAACACCAAAAGTAACAAAGAATTCAACATCTCTAATTTAAATAAAATCATTCAAGTTAGGTTCCAGGTTATATCCCCTTCCACTTGTCCTCCAGTGACCCAGTGAGAGAACAGGAGTGGGCTAATGGCTATTAAACTATAAAATAAGAATAGTGAGACTGAGAGAACAGTGACTATAAAATGAGAACAGTAATAGGCTCGTGACTCATGGCCGTGAGAACCACTTTTTGGATGGAAAGTTGGAAACTATTAACTATTATATGAATTTTCTTTTTCCTTTTTCCTTTTGCTTTGTTCTTATCTAGTTGTTTGAGTCTGACTATTTCTTTAGATAGAGAGAACAGTGAGAAATTGAGAACACGATCCAGCGAGAATAAGAAGCACAGCGAGAACAGTTCTTATCAAATATTTGTTCTTACCAGAAAGTGGAATCGTGGGAGCTCGGGATCTAGAATCATCTCCGGTGACGGCGTTGCTTCTGGACACGGCAGCAACAACAACAAGGTTCTGATTTCTTAAAGCAGCAACAGGGCTCATGTGGTTCCTGAAATTAGCTGATTTTTTTTTCTTCCAATTTTGGGTCATGGCCTCATGATTTGGGATTTTTTTCCTGGTTTAAGAAGCGAAACAGGATCGTGTGATCAGCGATTCTACGATTTCCCGACGATCCTATCGCTCCAACTCCATCTGCGCTTTTTGTGCCCAGCTAAATCGTGTGGGCTCCTAAAAATCGCGATCCTGAGCGATCATACGAGTTAGATCGCGATTTTGCTAACATTGATTATAATAACATAAAATTGCAATAATTTTTAGAAATAATTATTGAAATTCAAATTAACCAAATTTGGGAAGTGTTACCGCCGCACTTGTACTGGGACAAGTGCAAGGCTACCTTATTATAATAACATAAACCCACACTTAAATAAAAAGTCTTATTCAAAGTGCAAAATAAAATAAGAAAAAAAAAACTAGCTTGAATTGCTCATTGTTCTTCCTCACTTCTCACTGCTAGCCCTAACAGCCCAACTCTGAAACCTGTTTCACTGAAAATTTGTTCCCTCGAAGGATCGTCGCAGCCCATGGATAGGGTATATTAAAATTAGGGTTTGCTTTGGGCTCTTCTACTATTGCCAACTCATTAATAGGGTATATTAAATTAAGTTAATCAACCATGATGTGAATTTAATGTGATAGGGTATATTAAATTCAATCAATCAATCATGATGTGAATTTAATATGATTTGGTTGACTAGTAACAGAATTATATTACCTAAAACTTATTTCTTAGTGCACAAGCTAAAAATTTCTAAGGTAATTAGGACTAGGAGTACTTGGCCCACCGAGGCTATAAAAAAATAATAATAATTATCATCTAAAACTTATTTCTTAGTGCACAAGCTGAAAATTTCTAAGGTAATTAGGACTAGGGGTATTTGGCCCACCAATGCTATAAGAAAATAATAATAAATGGGTTATTTCTATTAATAAAAATCTGGGGTATTACCTGACTAATACTAAAATTAATTTTTTCAAGATCATAAAATAATTTTTCAAGATCATGAAGTATTTTTTTAGTACCGTTTAATATTTTTTTAGTACCCTAAAAAATATTTTAAAGTATTGACGGATACTTAAAATAATTTTTCAAGATTATAAGATATTTTTTTACTACCGTTCAGTATCTTGAACTATATTTTTAGTACCATTCATTACCCCAAAAAATATTTTAAGGTACTAATTAATATTAAAAATAAATTTTTGCAAGATCCTAAAATAATTTTTTAAGATGATGAAGTATTTTTTAATACCATTCAGCAATATATTTTTTAGTATTATCCAGTACCCTAAGAAATATTTTAGGGTACTAACGGGTACTAAAAATATTTTTTTTAGATTTTAAAATAATTTTTTAAGATTATAAAGTATTTTTTAGTACCGTTTAATATCTTAAAATATATTTTTAATATTAGAGAATAATTTCAAAAATATTTTAAATTGACTATAATTTTATATATCTATGCCATCATCAACCCAAATATAAATTACAACAAATTTTTTTTTTTTTTTGGGTAAATATAAACTACAACATTTCTATAAGTGACTGAGCATGAGTGATTTTTACCGCATTCCTAAATGCTGCACGCTTTCCTTTCGACAAAAAAAAAAAAAAAAAAACCAACACCTGGGCGCCTTCCAGCATTTGCCGCGGTGTTGTAGTTGCAGTGCGCAGAGTCGCAAGGCAAGGAGTAGCCAACCATCCCAATGTTCAGGTTTGTCATCTACACGATATAGTCTTGTCGGGTCCCTTCTCCGTTGTGGTACGATTAACGCCTGAACGGCATGAGTCACCCAGGCCTTTTTTTTGGGGGGGGGGGGGGGACGAATTGGGCTTTATAACTGTAAATTTTGCATGGAAAATGGAAACTCTTTCACTTCTCTTTTGTTCATTGGGGAGGAAGAATCTGGTCTTTGTTTATATGTTTGTATATTGTAGTGCTTAGTTACTTTAATCTTCGGGTTTGGCCGACATGGTTACGGTTTATTTATTTCAGTCATACTAACCAATACTGATGCTGTGAGGAGAATAATCCGGAAATGTTCGAAGGATTGGTTCGTCAGGTGCTTCTGGGTTACCTAGGCCGATATGTCAAAGATATCCAGAAAGAGCAGCTGAAGATCACACTTTGGAATGGTACGCCAGATTTTCTAGTGTTCGTTTGGTTATCATTTTCTTTTCTCTGAGCCGTTAATAATTTTTTTGAAGTTGATTTTGTCTTATAACTGAGCGACTAAATCTTTATTAATGTTTGTGTGTGAAGTTGCACCCATATGAGAACTTACTGTTTGAATGCACTGAGCTTGCAATTATTCTTGTTGGGGATAATTTTGTTCCAGTAATATTCCCTTACGACTATGATAGTTTTAATCACGACTGTGGTTTTTTGGGACAATTACAATATCCGTTTGGTGCTCAGTTCACTTTAATTTCTCAAGAAGTGGGCAGTTTCTTCTTTACTCAATAGACTCAAGTTTCCTAGCGTGTGGGAGGATTTATTTCCACATTTCATTTAGAGGGTTTTCCATATTCTGTGCCTTAAAATTTCTAAACATGTGGTCCACTAATTTTAAGCATGATGACTTCTTTTTCTGAGTGTGTGTGAATATTAGCACTTTAAATGAAGGGTGTTTTTGAACTGATGCTGGGGTTAATTATGTATTGTCACAAAGAGGAAGTATTACTGGAGAACGTGGAGCTAATACTTGAAGCATTTGATTATCTCCAACTGCCATTTGCTCTGAAGCAAGGTACTGGAATTGCGTCCTTAATCATGTGTCCAAGTTCTTCTATTCTCAGTAATACTGGACCATTCTTTTCCTGATGAATAGTTCTCTAATAGATGCATTGCTGGCCGCTTGTGCATAGGAGCTTTTATTTACTCATTCCTAATGAAAATTGAAAATTATTGCTAGGTCGAGTTGGGAGGTTAAGCATCAAAATTCCATGGAAAAAGCTTGGTTGGGATCCCATTATAATAGTTTTAGAGGACGTCTTCATTTCTGCATCCCAACGAGGTGATCAAGAGGTACTTCTTGGATCTAGCACTACCTCTAAGTCTCTTACCTTGATTCTTCTGGATTTATGTTCTGCTTTACCAACATACTTTTCTTCATCTGGGATGGTATTCTATCTTTTTCTTGTATGATTCTCTTGAGTTCGAAGTTTTTCCCTCTTTGAGAGGATTAAAATGGAAAGCCCACTTACTCAGGCATATTATTTGAGACAAAGCTCTTTTTATCAATACATTGTTATACTATTTAACTGCAATTTGAGTTTCCTCTGTCTTAGTGGAGTGAGCATGCTGTTGAAAAGAGAGAGTTTGCAGCGAAAAAGGCCAAACTTGCAGCAGCTGAGTTGGGGAAACTGTCCAGGCGCGTATGTGGTAAGTCATTTTTTTCTTGTTTTGATAGGAAAAGAAATTTCATTAAGGAATAACAAAGTTAGAAATGAGAGACGACATCGCGCAAAACAAACAAAATGAAAAGAGAAGTACACGAGTCATTGAAAAAAGTACAATTTTGAAAATTTGAAAAGCAGCTAACTTTAGAAATCTGAGCAATGCCATTCCTAGTCAAGTTGCAGATGTGATAACTAAGTCACTTACATGGATCAAGTTTGAAGAGCTCAGTGGCAGGCTGCGAATGATAAATATGTATATTTCCAGCTTTAGAAGTGGGCTTCGCTCTTATAAGCCCATTGCCCCATTTACTTAGTTTCTTGTTTTTATTACCTTTGATATATCTTTTAGATTTATTTCCATATCTCATCATATCTCGTCTACTATGATTCTTAGGAGGAAATTAGGTTAATGTTTTTGTTTTGAGAATTAATCCTCCTAAGACTATATGTATTTGTTCCTTGTATTAATGGAAATAAGATTTTGCGCTGCGACTCAAATGCTTTTAGTTTCCATAACCTTTTGTATCGTTATGTGCTTAGATGTATTATGGAGTCATGCTTGTAACTAGAAGTAATATATTCAGTTCTACTTCTGTTCTTTAATTGGTCATTTTGCGATTTGTTCTGGAAGCAATTGTTAGGGTCCTAACACCCTCCTGCTTCTGTTCCATAGCCTTAGGAGTGCCTTTCCTCAATTTTTGTTTTGTGAAGAAAAAGTATGATATGTCATTGGCTAACATAGCCTTTTTTCTGACTGAGTTGTTTTTAGCATGAAACTTCAAAAAGTTTGAAACTGTATTTTGAATATGTTACCTTTTGTTGAGAGTAAACTGACATTTAAAGGGATACATTATCATACTAATTATACAAGATATGAGAAACGTTGAGCTAAAGAGCCTTAAAATTTCAATAATGCTGTCAAATCACCCAGCATATCTGAAATGGATATTCCTCTAAAACAATGGGGAACTATTAATAGGGGATCAATTAAAGGTCTTATCCCTGATTCTGAGGGAGTGCTGGTTCCCCACTTGCAGGCAGTCACGCTGGTCAATCATTTACTTCTTACATCACCGCGAAGGTATGGTTTCTTTGTCCTTATATCAATGTCACTGCAGCAGAGGATGTTTTTTTTTGCGTCAACCTAAATTTTGTTCCTCATTAATAGGAATAATGAACTTGTTCAGGTTTGAGTAAGATTGCTGTTTTGTTTTGCTTGCAATATTCATTAAATATGGGTTCCTTGTACACTAAAAAACAAACATGATATTGCAAACTTAGTTTTCATCATTTGTTTGTGCCTTATCTTGTTCTGCATATTATAATACAACATTATGCGTTCTATTTTATTTTTCTTCTAGATTCTTGACAGCATCCAAGTGGCCATAAGAAACTTCCATGTTTTATATAGTGATATGCAGAATGATCAAGTAAGTTTATCTTTTCTGTCATCATTTTTTCCTTCAACTTGCCTTGGGTTTTCAATGCTCCATTAAACTCTACAATTTTTAAGGATTGTCCTGTCAAGAATTTATCCTGAATGTTTGCTTACCCTTACTATAATCTTACAGGGAAATATTTTGATCGGTTTAAAGTTTTCCAGTTTGACCATAACAAAGCAACATCTCCTTACCGGGTAGTGTTCTCGCTTACACCTTAGTTGTAGTTGTAATTGTAATTGAATATCAAGTTGTATTTTAGAAAAATCTCAGAGAGTTTGAGTTACTGGTGGTAGTATTGTCTTTGTTTAAGTTTACTAGACAACCTGAAAAAAAAAAGTTTTTTTGTTTGTTTTGCCCATTGATCAGAGGAAATTGACTATTTTTACATAAGAAGGAGGTTGATGGGCTGAAAATAAATAGAGAAGATCAAGCCAAACAGACATGTAGGTCAAAGGTCTATTATGAAGCACTTCATCTCCATTGGAGCTTGAAATCCAGTTATTTTTAATGTATTTTGTTAGAATGGTTCTTTTCCTAGTTCTAGTTTGATCTCTTCCATATTAGAGAATATGAATGAATGAATCTGGATTAGAGCCATAGTTTGACTAAAAATTTGTTTGAAGGTAGAACACGAAATGTCTTACATGCTGGCGAATGTGTCAGCTGTAATTTGATTTGGTCATTCTTCAATATTGCAGGTTGTCAAGTGGAAGGGGGAGAATCGGCCAAGTGAATAAAACTATAGAGATAAGAGGACTAGAGTTTTATTCCAGTATATTTCATGAGACAGAGGACTTGGTGGCCTTGGGCAATGTGAGGAATTCAACGTCACAAAGCAATATTAGATCTGAAGGCCAAAGTTACAAGTCTATATTGGCACCGTGTGATGTAACCTTCATGTTTTTGGTATAATCATCTTAATTGAAAATCATATTTTCCATATCATTCATTACATCTTTTATCCTTGGTGTTAATAGTAACTTGTTGTAGACCAGTCTATGTTTGTAAATTGCAAACATTCTTATTCTTAGGCACTGTTCTGGGCTGGTTGCACTACAGTGAACTTATATGGTTAGAATCAAGACCGTTTGGGTAGTTTCAGTGGGAGTCATGATCCTTCATTGGTGCGTGAGAGCCGGAAGTCATTATGCTTTTCCAAAAAATATCCATTCATTGTTGATACACTCTCTTGGATGGGTATTTTGGGATATATGGCTGGTTTTCATAAATTATTGCATTCATTATGACAAAAATTTCTTATGGCAGAGTAATAGCAACAGTCCCATTTTGAGTCAGGGAACTCCTAAGAAAACAACACTTTATAGCACCACGATCTAATTTTCCTCTATTATCAATTTGAACAAAGGCTGTACCAAAACCTTTTTGGGAATAGTGGTAAGAATTTTAGATAATGAATGAGTTAGGTGGATGAATGGGTTAGTTAGGAAGCTGAGGCAGTTATGAATGTTAATAAAGTGATATAAGGCGGGAGGCTAGTAAATGAAGAGGGTATGACTAGTAGGGTATATTGAAATAGTGAATGAAGATTTGACCAAAAAAAAAAAAAAGTGAATGAAGCAAATTGAGTATTGTGCTTTACCACAGAGAACAGCATGAGTTGGTAATTTAATTATTTTAATCAATTCTCTTGGACAGTCAATTACAATACAAGCATGTGCCAAATTACTTTGAAACTGATATAAATTATGTATTTATTCATTGATTTCTTAATATGAATATATAGTTGTTTAGGGTTTAGTTCCTACCGACTCATGTAATTTGGGGAAGGCTTGCTTTGACGACTTTCTTCTGGATTGACGTGAATTGTATTTTCAGGGGTGTGTCCATTCTTGATTTACAGAGGGATTGGAAGCTATTTTGTCCCCAAAAGTTTTTCTTTCTTTTGATTTAGGAGGATGTTCTGTCCTCTGTTTTTTATGCTGTTATCTCTTCCCAATAAAATCTTTTTTACCAAAATTTATTATTCAAACCATTGGCTCTTTGGAGGTAAATTTTTGTTTGCTTTTCTCATTTGAGGAGTTTTTATCCTTTTGCATGGTACATTTTTCATTTACTTACAATCTCGTTATTCCCCCCCTTTTTTGAAAAGAAATAAATGGAAATTTTTATACCTTTTTGTTGTATAGGTTCATTATGTTGCCCTTATTGCTTACTCTTTACTAATTTTGGGTATGAGTGATCATTTTACTGGATGATCACCTGATCACTAATTGCAATTGAAACTTCAATGGTTTTTTCTTAATTGATTTTTTTCCTCTAGGCGAACAGATCTGAAAAGCTTGATGAGAGTGCTCCTCAGTATTCTGTTACTGCCGATTTGACTGGTTTGGTTTGTACACTTTCTGTAGGCATTTGTCAATTTTGATTGTGTTATTATTTTTGCTCTCCTACATTGATTTATATCCTGATAGAATGTTTTGTGCCTATCAGGCTGTCTCTTTAGATGAGGCTCAGCTGCAACAGATGTTTCTTGTGTGGGATTATGTATGCACTTGTCGATTAAGAGAAAGGTATGTCTAGTGCTGTAACTGTTGTATTGTGACTGATGTCTTAATATACGACTATCAAATGGAAAGTTGTCTGATCATTTGTAAATTGCATTTTACTACAAGGAAATGGGTTCAGTTGCATGAATAAGCACAGTAATATAAACTGATGTTTCCGCATCTTGTTTGTGAGGCAATATGTTATTTTATTTTAGAGTATTATAAGCATAGTAATTTCTGTTATTATTGTATCTAGACTAATCTAGTATTTTGTTGTCTTTTAATGCAGTTTTTCTCTTAAAAGATTTATTTTATATATATTTGATAGGATATGTTACATGTAGGTATGGTCGTTATCGGCCTTGGCATAGCCCTTTATCAAGGAAACTTCAGGGGTGGCCATTATTATGGTGGCGCTATGCACAGGAATCTGTCCTCTCAGATGTTCGCAAGAAATTAAAGAAAACTTCATGGAGATACTTTGGGGAGCGATTGTAAGTCCTTGGAAAGGTTATCTGATAATGTATAATGCTGAAAAATGAGGTTTTGGTTGTTCCATAGATTTCAATCCAACGAGTTACACATGCACAAATTTATGATGGTGCCGCATTATTTTCCAGACTGAATTGCTTCTGAAAACCGAGACACATCTAAACTTTGACATGACCCACAGGTCACACACTCAACTGCGACCTAAGACTTTGACAATTACTCCACTTGTGTTTGTCTTCTGTTAACTAAAAGCTCCTTGAATTTTAATGACCTAGCTTCATTGGGCAGCGCATCTACCTTGTGTGAGCTGCTGTATTTTGCGCTCATTGTCTAGCTCAATCACATGGCTCCTGTGGTTTTCAATCTATTTCTCTCAATTTCCTTTGCTTTCTCATAGTTCATACCATGCAGAGAGGGGTGATTGAAATGCTTGATTGTATTTATCTGACCATGGAAATTGAGACACTGAATAGGAGCCTCAATCATAATTACTCTTTAATGCTCTAATCACTGTGATTATGCTATCACTATAATCCAGTGGGATATGATTACTATCTATGACAAATGGAGGAATATTCTCCAGTCTAGCAGTCTTCATTACTTGTGTTGAACACCTTCGTACCCAACAACACAACTCTGGTGGTGAAGTCTTAATATCCAGCTTTTTTAATCTCAACTCCTTGTCTTTTCCTAGTTTGTACCAGAGCTTCGATTGAAACTACCTGAAAAGAAAGCCAGCAAACTAACTGTAAGGCCAGTCTACCTATGTCACCCTATTAGAACTCTTCATTACCAATTCCATATTAGATAACAATATTATATTAAATTTTCAGTCCTGTCTTGGGCCCTAGAACAGTCACCTTTCTAACAAAATCTTACCTGCTTTATCCCTAGGTTGTTTAAAAGTGTACAAAATCCTTTCCTATGAAATTCGATTAACCTCTGAAAGTTAGTATATATAGCTCATAATCCACCTTTATTTGGAAGATATGTTTGGTATTCAGGATGGGTAATAGTTTAGTCCTTATCCACGGCGAAATTAAAGATTAAAACAGGCTCGCTGTTGGAAGAGAATTAAAGGCTAAAATAAGATGCACCCTCTCCATGGTGAATATCAAACTTTTAATCAATATGACCTCCTTTGAGGTTGTGCCTTGTGAAGTCTTTTTTTTTTTTACATTCATGAAGTTTTTATTGTTTAATAACTTTCTTGTTTCATAATATAGAAATTACCGTCGGAGATACATCGACTTGTACAAGACCAAGCTGGATTTTCTTCGACAAGAACAGGTGCTTGTTGTTTTACTTTCAAAACACATGCATTTTTGCATTTCTATGTAATATAGAATTCTTTAGAGTTGTTGGGTTTCAAAAAGAATCTTTTAGGGTTTACTTGTTTTGGATTGTTTGTTTTGTATAATCTTGTTTATTATTTGGAATATGATGCTATAAGAAATTAGTTTGTACTGATGTCTTGTTATTATTATGCTGGGTGATAAGTTCTTATTATTATTTTTAATTACGAAGGTTTTATTTTATAAATGTTTTTATTAGCCAGTTGATGATGAGGTTCTTCGGGAACTGGAGCAAATGGAGAAAGAATCAGATGTAGATGACATTTTGAATTATCGGGCTGGTGCAGAATATGAGATGCAGGTACCTGTCTAATGATTATTGTGGGAATTTTATGCATTTATTATGGATTATTTATTAAGTCATTATCTTATTATAATATTAGATTTAGATATATTATATCATATCTTAGGATTAGATATAGATATATTATATCTTAGGACATTATATTTTAACCGTTTTGATTTGATTAGATTTTATTAGATTCTAGGGTTAGCTCTAAGTTTGCCTATATAAAAGCCCGTATGTATTCTCTTTGATTCAGAGATTAAGAATAATATTTCTCTCTCAAATTATTCCACATGGTATCAGAGCCTACAAGAAATTAATCAGATTTCTCGACCTGTTTTCCCTCACGAGCGTCTCTGTAGATCATTCTTGTTATCAGCCTTTGCAAACCCTTGACTAGTTCGTCTATAGTCGAGTGTCTCTGCAGACCTTCTTGTTCACAGCCTCTGCGAACCCTCAACCCTGTCTTTCAGTCAGCATCGACGTCTTCTAGAATCAGCATTGGCGCCCTCTGGCTCTCTTAACATCATCATCTCGGCACTCCCTGTGTTTTTTCCGTTAGACCCAGCGTCAGTAGCCTGTATAACAGCCTCGACGTCAACCAAACTCAGTCTTGGCATCCTTGACCATCTCGACTTGTACGTGGTTGTCGGTCTAACTCTTAGCCGAAATTAGTATAGACACTCTCTGGGTTCTCCGTCTCTGTCAGAACCAGCATCGACATCTTCTGGGTTCCTCTTCGTCTTTGTTTGCGGCGATATTTAGTCTCGGCATCTCCCACTCCTTGATGTCGACCAACCTCCGCAGTCCAATAGCATTAGCGGCGTCATTCGACCTTCACGCCCGAGTCTGTCATCGGGAGAAGTTTGGTCCACAAATCGATCAGGAGAAGTTTGGTCCACAAATCAAACTACTGTGTCATTTTATTAATTCGACGTCATCTTAGTAAAGTCCAAATTTTTGGGCCAGGTATTACCGAAAGCGTCCCTCATTATTTATAAGGTAGTGTTTGGTGTCTCATCACATATAAGGCAGTGTTTGCTTGGTGTCTTATTAGTTATCACAATATTTAAAGTCACACTATGTCTACTACCTTCGACGCCACCTCATCTGTGCCATGGTTCGGTTCTAATGACATCTCTACTGTCCTCCTTGTCTCTAAGAAACTTACTAGTGACAATTATCGAGACTGGTCTTAATCCATGATTCTTGCTCTTGATGGATGGGATAAACTTGAATATATAACTGATGAAGCAAAAAAGCCCCCAAAATCAGAAGCCAAGGAGTTTCGATAATGGAAGTCCGAGAATGCATTGGTATCCTCTTGGTTGATCAATGCGATGTCTTCCTAAATTAAGAAGAGTTTTATGTACCTTTCTTCAACCCAAGAAATTTGGGAAACCCTCCGTGAGACATATAGTCCTTTAGGGAATCAGTCCCGCATATTTGATGTTAAGAAAAAGTTATGGCAACTGAAATAGGATCACATGCTACTTGATGATTTTTATCTCAAAAAATCAGCTCTTTGGCAAGAATTTGATGCTCTAAGGAATAAAACTCATCATTGCGGGGATGATGCTAAAGAAGATCTCAAAGAGAAAGAAGAGGAGAGAGTATATGAGTTGCTGGCTGGCCTTAATGTAATTTATGATGATGTTTGGGCTCAGATTCTCAGTCAAGAGCCCTTGCCTTCTGTGTGTGAAGTCTATACCGTTTCACGCAATGAAGAGGATAAGCGCAAATCAATGCTTTAGAATCATTCAACTGCTACTACTACAACGCCTGAGGTTTCTGCTCTTGCGGTTAGATCCACGGACTCAAAAGGTTCCAAAAGTCGACTAGTCTGTGATCACTGTAAGAAGCAGGGGCACACAAAGGATACTTGTTGGATCCTTCATGGTAAACCTGCAGACTGGAAGCCAAGGATAGGAAAAGGAAGAGATGATGTAGCTAAAGCCTCCAAAGAATCATCCCAAAATGACCAGCTAAACAAAATCATGGAAATGCTAGCCGCACTTTAGACTATGAACCAACCAATTGCTAGCTCGACCATGGCCACCACGGTTGTCAGAAGAGAATCTGCTGATGTGGACAACAATTGGGTGTGCTAAGGAAGTTGAGAGTTGTATAAGCAAGTTGGACATGATTCTCATAATCCAATGTGAGGGGGAGTGTGGCAATTTTATGCATTATGGATTATTTATTAAGTCATTATCTTATTATAATATTAGATATAGATATATTATATCATATCTTAGGATTAGATATAGATATATTATATCTAACCGTTTTGATTTATTTTGATTTAATTAGATTTTATTAGATTCTAGGGTTAGCTTTAGGTTTGCCTATATAAAGGCTCGTATGTATTCTTTTTGATTCAGAGATTAAGAATAATATTTCTCTCTCAAATTATTCCACAATTATCTTACGAGAAATTTAATCAACATATATGCTCCTCATTTGGTTGGCGTATGTGGGTAAATTTTACTCTATTACAACACTGTATTAGAGCATGGTAAACGCAGGTTCTTAAAGCTCATCATGCATGCTTGTTCACAGGAATTCTTTTCGAGGTGTTGTAAACCTGACATAGGCATGAGTGGCATTGGTATTCCTGCAGAAAAGTCTTCCAATGATGAACGCAACTTAGGCAAATCACAGGGATGGTTGAACTGGCTATCCCGTGGTATGCTTGGTGCTGGAGGAACCGATGATTCTAGTCAGTTTTCTGGGATTGTTTCTGATGATGTTATTAAGGTACTAGTTCCCATTTTTAAAGTAAAGTACATTTTTATGTCCTTTAAAGTTTGGTATATTTTCTATGCTCATTTTATAAGGAAATTCCTTTTTATTCTCTTTATGTGGGAAAAGCTATTGCCCTCTTTCCTTTTCTATGACTCATGGAGGCAGATTGTACCAATTATATCTTTTTATTTAATACAAAGCAACGATTTTAAGCGTGATGAAATGGTAATCGAGTAATCAGATAATATAGAAAGTTTGAACTTATAAACTGATGAGAAATAGATGGTTGAATATGTAAAGGTATGCCTACTCTTACTGTTGTTTTATAGGCAAAGAATAAAAATTGGTACAATGGGTAAGAGCAGAGGAGAAAGTACCTAACTAGGAATTTTCAGAGAACATGGCTGTTTGGATGGAAGGTGTAAAGTGGGTGTGCTTCCTTTCATTTTGCATTTTGCATTATTTACAAGGGATAAATAAAGAGTAGTATAGTGGGTAGTACAAAAGTTAGTACAAAGAATCTGGATGATAATATGTACAATCCTTGATTCGTTGAACAATCGAATACTAAATTCTTTGGGTTAAGTACTAATTTTGTCCCTGAAGTATGCGCCCAAGAGCAATTTTGCCCCTTAAGTTTTCGGCGGAGCAATGTTGCCCCTGAAGTATCAAAACGGAGCAATGTTGCCCTTCAGTTAGAAACCCTAACGGTCAACTAGGGGCAACATTGCTCCGTTTTAATACTTCAGTGGCAACATTGTGAAAGGACTTGTGCCATTGGCAAAACCTATGCAAGGAGACCTAGGAAATCACAAACACCACAAGCATAAGTGGGAAGATACCTTTTAAGGTTTCAGGTTTGGACTTTGCCATTTTAATGTAATCCTAGGACACTCAGGCTGCTGCATAAAGTGGCTTTAGTAATTTAGTCTTGTATTGCTCAGCACACTTTTTTTGGGGTACTGTGCAGAGTGGCCTTTTGATTATATTAGCTGTAGGAGGGAAAGGGGGAGGCAGGTCGTATTTTGATTAAGAGTGTCAGGAGAGGGAATTCTGGATTCTGTGTAACAGAGTACCTTCCTTCTTGGCTGTGAGAGCTTGTGGCTTTCGACAGATTTCTGTATTCTGCTGTTTGCCAGCTGTGTTTTGAATCATTAAGCATTTTCAGACTCTAATTTGTTAGTCCCTAACACATTGCTCCGCCGAAACGTAGTAATGTTGACCCTCCGTTAGAAACCCTAATGGTCAACTAACGGTCAACGTTAGGGTTTCTAACGAAGGGGCAACATTGCTCCGTTTTGATCCTTCAGGGGCAACATTGCTCTGTAGAAAACTTAAGGGGCAAAATTGCTCCTGGGCGCATACTTCAGGAGCAAAATTGATACTTAACCCAAATTCTTTTGCCCTGAGAAATTAATTAGTGCGCCTTGGCACCTAGACATTTGTTGATTGGTTTTGCTTAGTATTATTATGTTTTCATGTTCATAATGTATCATAAGGCGGAAGAAAATTGAATATGGTATTTTGTTGAATATGATTTTTTCATCTGCATAAAATATAATTTGTTTTAGCTTATCTGTATTTGACTTTAAACAAGTTTGATATGGGTCATTGCATCTGCTCCTTCTAGAGCATAACAAGCATTGGGGAAACCTTTATTATGGAAATCCTCTAGTGATAAAAATGATATTACTCATATTTTTTGTTAAATCTTATGGATGTTCACGTTAATTTTATGTATGTATTGACATTGTTTAAAAATACTGGCTTCTGTGACTTTGCAGGATATATATGAGGCAACTGAATTTCATCCTTTGGTTTCTTCCAATGGAGATGTTAATGCAAAAAATGAATCATGCCTCTGTGAAATGAAGTTTGTGATTCATCAATTTTCAGTGACTCTATGTAGCAAGTACTGTACCATGTTCTCTGTTCACTTTCATCTGATTTGATTCTGCATGATTTTCTAAGGCATACAACTTTTTTTTTATGATCTTGATACCTGCATCATAAATTCAACGGGATGTTTTGGAAATATCTCATTCTCTTTTTGCAAATTCTTTCGTTCTTGCTTGTGTTAATGATGTAATAGTGCTCGAGTGTTGCTTCATTTGAGCATTGTTTTGGCTAAGCATGATGCGTCATTTAGGTGTAGATGCTAAGCTTAGATTAAGCAGAACTCTTATCAATTAAAAAGGTGAAAATCACAGCAGATGGAAAAGTTAAAGAGTTAGATGCCCAGATGAACTTCTTGTTTTTAGGGGCTTGAACTTTTGATAAAGAGAAAACACCCCCTCAAAATGTGTTGATAGAAAGGCTGAGCAATTGATAAAAAGATTCTTTCAAAGCTGAACAATGGCCTATTTGTATTTGTAAAAGCTATTAAAGCCTCAAGATTCTGGGACATACCTAGCTGCCATGAGAGAATTCACAATGTAAGAAGACTGTATCCCCTCAGTTTTCACCTTTCCTAAAGAAAGTCTGGCAGAAGGAACTTCTGGTTGAATACTAGCATCCCGTTCTGACCAAGAAAGTCATAGAGAAGCTAAATCTGCACGCCTCATTACCCTTTGCACTTTGCCTCCTGAAATCTATAAACTTGATAACTAAAAATCTCAGTGTCAACTGGTTATACTCCACTCTCTTCTGTTAGACCAAACAATACGTTCCAAAGATGCCAAACCAGTTCACAATGCGGAAAGATATGGTTTGTTTCTCTAAACTGGTAAACTTTTGAAGCACATCACACATACATCTGGCATAAGGCATAGGACCTCAACCTTCTTTGAATACATAAACATAGCTTATAAATTTGAGGGGATGGAGGATGCAGGCTTAGATGAAAGATGGTTATTGGTTAAGGTGCCCTATCTTCCTGGGCAAGTAATGGTATATATGTGTGAGTGAGAGAGAAAAAAGGGGTGGGGGGATGTACCACTATAATGATGGATAAAATCACATCTTTGACAGTCAAAATTAGTTTTATATCATTGGATGACTTATTATAGCATAAAGTTGTCACAAAATCTCCTATTGGATTAAAAGTTATAATCACGAATTACCTATTTATAAAACCATATATTTGTCTAACATTACGGGGCATCAGAGTAGTATATCGCAAAATTAGAGAGATTATTTGACTATTTGATTGATCAGAGCTTTTGCCACTTGGTATACAATGCATGCATAGGTACATATGTTATTAATTTTTTATGAGGTATAAATTGATATTGGATTCCTTCAAATATATTCTTATATCGCTGAGTAACTTTATATAGAATGAATTTTGTACTAAATCTACTAATGGTATTTTAGCTTAAATCATAAGAATTATAGATTTTAAAATTCATGTTAATCAACGTTGTTCGGTACCTTATACATGACTAAATAATGAAATTATTTTACAACCAAAGCTTTGTATATAAAGAATTAGATTACCTAGCTATAGCTATCTAGATTTTCAAATATTTTGTTTACATGATTAATATGGTAATACTTCTAATTTAGTGGTTCTATTAATGAAAGACACTATTTCTGTTTGCTTTTCATAGCTAAATGTGTTATTTACTTTTCCCCATTATCCTTGAAGGTATGATGAAGGAACAACTAGGATAATTCTTGAAGGTGGTATCATTGAGTCTAAGCTCCACAAAGAGCATGCGACTATCATTTTTAAACTGAAGTCAGCAGAGATGGTTCTTCTGCACGAGAAGAAAGTTATTCTACGAACTAGGCAGGTTTGTATTTTTGAAACATGTGACTATTTGCATAGACAACACCTATACCCTTTCTAACCATTGATTTTTCCATATTCTTGATCTTGAATTGGATTTTAACCTAGGAAACTAAATGTTGTCATTTGACACTGTTTGGCTTGTATGCTGGGTCTTTGTTTCAGTTCAAATAGTTTGGGTACCCACTTACAGAAATATATATATATATATAGTAATAAATATGGTATCTGATATCCAGCACCAACAGTCAGTTTTGAGCATTGAGCATCGTTGGTTCTAAATGGAGGTAGCTCCCCAAAAGGCATCTTTTGCATTTATAGGCACTTGAACCTGAGATTTTGTGCTTAGGCAGCTATAACCCCTTCTACTAAGACTAAGGCCTGTTGGTATAGAAATAAAAGCTCTAATGTGAGGAATGGGAATTTGTCATATGCTGATTGTTTGGAGAACTCTGCTAAGCTTATGCTTCTATCTTCTGTTTATACTACCTTTCTATTGTCGTTTTAGTGGAACTACTTGTCATTACCAAATAAAATCTTTATAAAGAAGTGTATTTTGTGGTTGTTGATGGTGTATGTATATTCCTTGATTTGCAGCCCATTTCTGAAAACAGTAAACTGGATATTGTGGATCATTCATGCATCATTCAAGTTAATTTCACATCTAACCATGAAGTTGCACTATCAGTAAAGGTATTGTCATTGTGTTCCCCCCTTATAACAAGTAAATATAAGTTATTAGTGAGTTGCCTTGATGAGTTGGTGTGCATTTTAAATGCTGAAGCACCATGTTAGTTTCATACCATATATCATGAAATGTGAAATATGCTACAGGGAAAGCTCCAACAGCTTGAAGTAACATTTGATGCACAAATTTTATCAACTCTCATGGAGTTTTACAATGTCTGCACAACATTCAAATTTCAGAATGAAAGGGTATGCTTCTTTTGTGTTCACATCTTTCCTCCACTCTAACATTGCTTATTTGCTTGTTGTCTGAGATTTTAAACGCTGTGTGAAAGGTTGTTCTATAATTGTTTAACTTTTTGGTCGTTGTTGTTTCAAATTTGTGTGTTTTAGTGTGTGTTGGAGAAAGTTTATTCAATACCATGTTTCAAATTGACATTGCCACACAACTTCGCCAGTGTTGAAAGATCAAATTGGATGGATTTTTGCAGTCTTATATTTCCAGTGATGGAATGTGGGATTATAGATTTCTTAAGTTTATATCACAAAAGTTACTATAGTTATTTATTGTAATAATGTTATATGGAAATGATAATTGTCGAGGAGCAAGAGATTTGGGCTTTTATCGTTGTTCTTCCCAAGTTGGAGATTTGTTCTTGTTCTTGATTGAGGGTTGGAGATTGTGAAAGTTGTTTCATTAGCTCAATTTTATTGGGAAGAAATGTTTCTTTTGTTTGTCCATTATTTGTGATACAGATCATTAAAAGAGTTGTAAATTTTAGAGGTTATGTAAGCTCTCAAAACTTCTATTTCATATAAATTGAGTGCTACTTAACCTGTATAGGATAGGAGACAGTTAACGAAACACCAATCAATAATCTCACCCTAGCAGGAATTAAACACGGAAGTAAATTCAGATATAATGCTCAATAATATACATGTGTAACATAGAGAGAAATGTGACGCTAACCATTCATGGAAAGAACCTCTCTTTTTGGGGGGTAAGGCTGCATATGTCTATTTCTACCTAGACCTCACCTACCTCACCTAGTGGGAGTCTTATGCATTGAGCCTACTTTTCTGGGAAGTCCAAAGAATACAAGCCTTGTGGACATCTATTCCTTCTCAGACCCTACCTGGAGGGAGCCTTATGCATTGGGTTGTACTGACTGGGAAGTCTAAACAGTACAAGCCTAACTCATTAGTTGTTGACACATCTTATCCTAGTCATTGTGCACTTACCATTCTAACAAATTATAATGGTTAAACTGCTGTAATTGATGGTGTGAGATGGTGTTAATTTTCGATTTAGTAATTTGTAATCTTTAGCATTTTCCATCTCATGTTATTTGTCTCTCTTTGATAATTTCTTTTGATTGTATATAACATAAAAAAGGTGAAGTTGTATGGAGATGATCAATCCTAAATTTTTACTGCATTTTTTATGTGCTGAAATGGTGAAGTACTATATCTTAGAATAATTTTCTTGTAGTTTCTTTTATTGTGACGCATGATCATCCAGTCATCATGCTCCGCATTATTTTATGGTGTTTATATTTGATTATCTTCATTCTTCAATAATAAGCAATTTGAAGGACTTTAGTCTTTTGATATTAGATTTGTATCCTATTACCAAAGGCAATTAATATCACCACTGCCACCACCTTCATAGAAGGTGTTTTATGTTCATTATTTATTTCTAATTGCAGGTGCTCTTGTCACTGAATGGAATTGAAGATCAGAACACTAGGCTATTTTTAAAAGCAAAGTAAGCTGCACTTTGCAACTCAGGATGCCTCTTTTCATCTCACAACCCTCTGTTTTTTTATGGTTTTAGTTATTTTGTCTTTTGTTTTCCTTGTAGATCTATTTTGGCAAGCCATAAGAAAGTTGTGTGGGATATTTCTGTTCTGAATGTACTGATTAATTTTCCTTGGAGAAATTCAGTGTCTGATTATTGCAACTTGGTAAGTGCTTAATTTCTCCAATATGCATGGATAATGTTTTGATGGCTATCATGCATATTATATTGTGTCATTTTTCAATTGTATTATATCAGTGAGAAATTAGTAAGTTGTGTCTTTCTCCACAAATGATTTATCATAAATGATGACAATTGCCAAAGCAGCTCTCGTCTGAATGGTGTGGAACTTTTTTGTGATGTATTTCATGGTTAAGGACCTAGTAGGCTGGGTTTTGGTACATATCTTTGAGGAATTGAACTGTGTTATGCTCTCCTTATTTCTGTTCAGTGAGAGAATTGGAGTCTGGATCCTTTCGGCAGAATTCTTGCATGTCCTCCTTTTATTTCCTTTGTGGCTAAACTTTCATTCTCTCTTTTCGGACGCATCGTCTATTGAGAAACAAATTTGGAAATTGAATAGCCCTGTAAAGATTTCATTTGTGTGATTCAAGGTTTTCAAAACCAATAATAGTGACATGATTCAGAGATGCTGTATAATTTGAAGATTGGATTATATTGAACTGGTTTTTTATGTTACAATGTTTATGATTGAGCAGTTTTTCCCCCCCTTAAATAGCTTTTTTAAAACATATATACTTTTAGGGTTGGGCTTTTGTTATGTTCTTCTAGTGTTGGTAAGAAGCACTTCTCTCTCAGCACTCTAGAAATAAGGTGGTATGTCATTTTAAATTATTACATGCCAGCTAGGTCTTGCTCTCTTTCGTTGACCATGAATCTTAGCAAAAATGTGAAAAAAAGAAAGAAAAAAGCTGGTGGTCTGTCTTGGGTTGGCCAAGCCATCCATGGTAACAGTCTTGTGATTTGAAGAAGCTTAGGAGCACTTGAAAATGGCACTTTGTAGAAAGCATTTTGTAATGCTAGATTTCACGATTATTTGCAGAAGTTGGTAGTCATGAATAATTTTTTTCCTGGTTAGCTTCATGTTCCTATAAATATACTTGCAGGCAATGGAATCAAAATCCATATGTTTTATGTCCAAGAATAATCTCGCGTCTTTCTCCTCAAATGTTGGGGGAGATAACTGCTCATTGAAGTGCTTATTAAATTCAGCATCCGCATCCAGTAAATGTCTGGGAATCCAGGTTGAAGACCTATATGAGTACTTTGAGGTCAAACTAAATGACTTGGAGGTCAGGCTCTTAATACCAGTAATATTTTTTTATATTTTCTCTGTGTTTGGTAATCAATCAACAATCTGCTGTTCTGCAGGTTACAATGATGAATTCTGATCAGTCACAGAAGGTTTCTATGTTTGAGCAATATGATACTTCTGTCTTCCTTTTATCCTGTGTGATCCCTGATGAATCCATTTTGAAGCAGTTGGAGGTAATGTATATGTTGCATTTGAACCGAATTCTTCTTGTGGAATAGTTTTAGTTTTGTCTTCCGTGTTTCTTTTCTCCATTAATTTCCATGATTTTTTATTTTAGGTTTTTATAAACATTGAACTACTTAAAGCACATTTCTCTCCATCAATATATGGTGCAGTTAGAGAATTGGTTAATCATTTGGGCTCATTGCGTTCAAAGAACGAATGTGAAATCTTGGAAGCTTCTTACCTGCCTAACATCGTTTCTGGTGCGCCTTCTATACTTGGTGTCTCTGTTAACTCAAATCTACGCTCTGTTATTCTGAGAGTTAACTTGGAAAATGATGGGGATAATAGCTCTGCACTCATGCTGTCCCTTGAAGAGATGAAAATCTGGTATGTATGCCATTGTTGTTTCTGTAATTTGGGAACCAAATGAACTTTGAAGAACTGCATTTTATAGAATCCTTGCGTTTATCATGTTGTCGTAAGTTTGATGCTCACTGATAGTGTTGATTGAGAGTGAGCTGGTCAGAGTTTGAAACCTGATGCGAAAAAGCTTTTGATGTGAGATTCTGGTTTTACTCTTTTATATACAACTCTTATGTATCTTCCTGTTTCTCATTGTAGTGAAATGAATCAGAAAGATGTCATATTCATGATAATGTATTGATATTTATACAAGATGGAGGAGCCTTTACACATAATGGCTCATAATGTTATAATCCCTAATTATATGGGATTTGATTGAGATATGATTACAATCCCATGATCTCAGCTATATACATTCATACTAATAATACTAATATATTTTCCTAACACTTCCCCTCAAGTTGGAGTATAGGTGTTAATCACGTTCAACTTGTTGCAAGAAAACATAATATAAATAAATCCAAACAAAATAATTTTCTTCCTCATGAGATCTTGAATCAACTAGCGGGTTCGGGCACATCTAAGAATAGTTCAACCAAATGTCACGCTGAGGACATTCAGAAGAAACGATCCAACAACTTCACCAACTTTACTAGGAGCTAGAATAACAAAGAGTATCAAACCAATGTAGAAGCTTCAGCAAACAGTCTCACAAGGGACCAAACAATACTCCAAACGTCCCACCAGAGACAAAGCAACAATGAATGTCTCATCAGGGATGAACATCAAACGGTCTCACTAGGGACCAAACAATACTCCGAACATCTCAACAGAGAGAAACATCAAAGAAACACCTTCTCAGAGGCAAAGACAAATGGGTCATACAAGGACCACCAAACAACAAATAATTGCTTAAAACAGCTAAAGTCACAAAGCTTAGCAGATGCCAACACACAAAAGTAACCAACCTGAATCAAGAATAACCAAACTCACGATCTGGAATGATGAACCCAGACCCTAAAACCCAAGTAGAATCAAGCAGAACCACAAAAGCCAACCACAAGGTCGGCACCCAAGACAAAAGAGCACTTCATGAACGTGCTGGAAATCGTAATAAAAGAAGAACCCAGCCACTAGAATAATACTTCTGGGCTGGGCCTAAGCTGATTAACCAACCTTATACTGCATACTAGAAATTGGACTTTTTAACCATCAAGCTACCACAAAGTTTGAGTGCTTAAATACCTCATTTTACAGGTCATCTTTGTCTGAAGCATGTGTATATAGATTTTTCTGACCATTATTTTCGTCCTATTCTTGTTTAATTCCATGAAGAATGCAAAACATTCTCAGAACCATTTTTTCTTGTTATTGTACCATTTCCAGGTATGCTTCTATGGAATTGGAGGAGTTTTTTGTCCGTATGCAGTCTCTAAGAATCTGTACTTTTAAACTGCAAGATGAAAAGAATAGCTGTGTGTTGCTTTCAACTGGGAAATGTTCTTCTCCTAGGCCTGTAATTGAAGTTTCTGATTCTGAAACATGCAATGAACCCGATCATTGTTCTGGTGTACCTACGTTGGCTAATGCATGTCTTGCCATTAATTATGAAGCTCCTAGAACTAATATAGCTGGTCAAAAGTGTACTATGTATGTTAATAATGCTTCTATCCACTGCTATCCACATGTTGTTGGATTGCTCGTCAGATTTTTTGATAGATTAACTGCATGTGGTACCACTTCTGAGAATTTGTCTGCTGGAAATGATACTGACGTTTCAAAAGCGATTGCAAGCGTTGGGTTACAAAAGTTTGGCTTCTCAAATTATATTGAACCTGGATCCTCTGAATCAGCATGCATTCCGGTGGATCACTTTCCTTTTGTTACTATTTGCAATTCTGGTTCTCTAGGTAATTTAGAGAATGTGCTACTATATTCCATTCCTGACTGGAGAAAATATTTCATACTGAGGGACCAAGAAACCAAAAGTCCCAGAATCAACATGAGAAGGTCCAAATTTTGCCATATGACTTTTTCTCTTGAGCTGAATCTATGTGGATTGACTACAGATTTTCATGACTCATCATGCATAGTTGGAACAATCATGTTGCCTACATGCAAGTCTTCTTTATTCTTTTGTGGAGACAGTATGGATATATTGTGTTCCTCCGAAGGATTGGTTCTTACCTCTCCTTGGTGGACAAAGAATTTTCATGATTATCTATGGGGCCCATCTTCAGCAAATCTGTCTCCTATTCTAAATGTCCGCGTCAGAAATGGTCAAAATATTCCTTCAACAACCAAGCTTGAAGTAAGTGTCAGTATTCAGCATGTCTCTTGCATGTTACCGGCAGAATATTTATCCCTCATTATTGGGTACTTTTCATTGTCTGATTGGGCTGGCCATTCAACTGATGAGCTCCTCAACAAAGAGCAGAGTTATATAGATGTAGAAAATGACAAAAGCATTACATTTAAGTTTGAAATCTTGGACTCTATCCTCATTTTGCCTGTGGAAAATAAGGAGCATCAATTTCTGAAGATTGAATTACCACAGCTTTACTGTAGTTTTATAGAGAATTCTTGTTCAGATGATGAAATAAAGGACATTCCTCTGGACCATGTGGTTCCAATTGATAAGCTTGCCCAGAAAAATCACTGTTTGAATATGTTTAGTAGAGACTTGTTCCTATCATTTCTACTATTTAGGAATGACGAATTAGGTTCATCCACTAAACAAAATACTGAATGTGTGAATGCTGCTTTAATTGCACCTGTAAGTGCTAATGTTTGGGTCAGAATTCCAATTGGGAATGAATCCAATTGCCAAAACTCTTATCCGGTGACAAGCTTCATGACAATCATAAGCTGTCAAATTATTGCTGAAGGTAGTGCTCTTATCCTTATTCCCCTATTTTTAATATTGTCCCACGATCTTTGTATATTGATTCTTTCTCTCTCTGGGCTAACAGATAGCTACATCTTTGAGGGATTGGCAGCCTTGGTAGATGTCATTGATGGGTTCTCCTCAGTTGGTGACCAATCCAATTATTTCAAATCAGATGTTTTGCAGTTTATCCATTCAAAGAGAAGTTCAAAGGAGATCAGGGCAGTTTCTCCAACAGCTTCTTCCATTACATATACAGAAATGAACTTTTGCGTTCAATCTTTGTTGATAAACTTCTATCATACAAAAGAAGATTCTGTGGAGTTGATATTCAAAACTGATATGCAATTTAATTGCTCTGCATCATTAATGAATGATGCTCTAGTGAGGTTACACTTGGGTTTCTCTTCTCTAGCATTACATTCTTTTCAGGATTCACAGGTGTTAGCAAAATGCACATCCACTCGCTCATCCATGATGGTGCTTCACATCACTTTCTCCAAACCAATTGAGGGTGACAATGAACTCTTTGTTTGTCTTCCATCACTTAGTATCTGGCTACATTTTTCTGAGTGGATGGAGGTTGTTAACTTTCTTAATCAGTTTTGTCAACATTTTGCAAAAACTGTGCCCTTGGATGCATCGTTGAATTGTTTCCCACACAATGCTATTGCTCCTGTAAAAGACACAGCGGTTAGAGATCATTTTGGTTTCCATCATTCTGAAAACACCTTGGCACATTTTGCCTCAGAAGAGATGAAGGATACTGGTTTACTGGCTTTGAAGTCTGATGTGGTTGGTGTGACGTTTCACATTCCTATATCAGTTACTGATGAATCTTCTCTTGATCTTCAGTTTTGTGAAGATCTCAGGTTGACATCCTCGAGTGTATCTTTTGAAACAGATGAAGATATAAACTTGAAACATCTTTCTGTTTCTTTCAACTTGAGTTGGTTTGAATTATTAGTAAATAGCACAGGTATCCAATTAAAGTCCAATGTGGATAAATTCAGTGGAATGATAAAGATAGCTGAGAACAGAAGGTGTATATCCTGGCCTCTTTTTGAGATGGTTCAAATTTACCTGGAGGCTGTACACCATACCAATCAGACAGACACCAGGCCATTGAAACTGGAGATTCTGTGTGATCACTCAAATGTGTGGCTTTCACATCCTGTTTTCTATTTCTGGGGTGCTGTAAAATTCAATATTCCTGAGGAAGGGTCTTCTCAACTTCCATTGTTTGATGTTGATTTTAAATTCCAGTTGAGGAAGGTCTCTCTTCTACTAACTGACGGAAGGGTATGATGGCTATCTTAGCTATGCAAACTTTAGAAGCATATTTTTCTTTCTGCTAATGTTTGTTTATTTGTCTCTTACTCCTTTTTCCCTATGGTATTTCATTCTAAGTTTTCCTTTATGTTGGCTGTGCATGATCTCTTTTAGGGCATTTCTTAGGTTGTTCTTTTTCATATTGTACTTGCTTTCTTTGATCGAGAATGTCTTATCCCCCAGCTTCTTGATGTAATTTTTTCCTTTGACCAAAGAAAAAAGTTACTTTTTTATACTCTGCTTGGGTCACTTATTTGAAATAGTTATGATTTGATAGTGTCAGAAATTTTATTTGACTTCAATATGTACTTTTAAATTCCATATATTCTTACTTTGCATTTTCAATTTTCATGTCATATAATCCTTTTCATTTTGCGTAGTGGAGCTGTAGTGGGCCCCAGTTGGACATTGTAGTGAGGAACATCCTCTTGCTTGTCAACATGACTGAAAAAGACATGAAATGCACAGTCACCGGTGATTTTCATGTAAACTACAATAACATTGAAAAGGTGCAAGTTGTAAAATTAATGTCATCCATTACTTGTTTAATATGAGTAATTTACTGATAACAATATTTTCTTCTTCAAAAACTTCAGGTATCTTGGGAGCCTTTTATTGAGCCTTGGCAATTTCGGTTGTCTTTATTTAGGAAACATGAAATGAGTGTTCTGCTGAATAGCTCCGTACCAACTGATGTCATTCTTGAGTCAGCAGCTGAGCTTAACATTAATATATCAGAATCCTTAATTGAGGTATATTATTTTCCGGTTTATTGGTTATACCTGAAAGATAATATAGAACTGTTCATATGTTTTCATTTAACAGCTTTAACTTATGAGATAAAAGTGAAATAGTCTTTGACATGTCAGGAATCTGATTTATTTTGATGACCCTATTTCATTCTTTCAGTGTATTTCTAGAATCACTGAGATGGTTATGGATTCCTGGCATCTGATGGGATCCAAAGATTCTTTGGAAAGCAACAAAATGATGCGTATACCCTCGGCTGAATATGTGCATGCTAGAAAGTGTGCTGCTCCTTATGTTCTTCAAAACTTGACTTCTGCGCCCCTTTTCTGTCATGTATATAGCAGCCCTGTCAACCCTGATCAGCTTGATGTTTTGGACGAGAAAAACAGAATATGTGTAGAGCCAGGTTCTGCTATTCCAATTTACATGGATGAAAATACCGAACAACAACTTGCTCGTTACAAGCCTTCATGTTCTTCTGATTCTCTAAATGAGCAAAGGTCAAGTGGATTTTTCCATCATTATATTATGATACAGCTTGATGGAACATCCATGCCATCTGCTCCAATGTCAATGGATTTAGTAGGACTTACATGCTTTGAGGTTAATTTCTCCAAGGTTTGCAATGAAAATGACAAGGACAGTCAAACTGATACAGCTTCTAGTTTTGTTGTTCCTGTTGTCTTCGATGTTTCAGTGCTTCACTATAGCAAGCTAATACGAATATACTCTACTGTATGTGCCAAAGATGCATCTTGCTTCATGTTACTATTGAGTTTCATTTTATTTTACTTTTCTGTCCTTGTTATGATCTAAGTTTGAACATTCAGGTTATACTTTCAAATGCAACTTCTACACCTTTGGAACTACGATTTGATATTCCTCTTGGACTGTCACCAAAGGTACAGAAGCTTATCTTCATATTCCACAAATTCGGTCGTTAGGAAAGCGATATTTTTATAAAAGGTATTACTCATGGGATGTATCGTTTCACCATTTCAGATATTAGATCCTGTATATCCTGGCCAACAGTTACCTTTGCCATTACATCTGGCTGAGGCTGGCTCTCTAAGGTGGCGACCGGTTGGAAACTCTTACCTGTGGAGTGAAGCTCACAATCTCTCAAAGCTTCTCTCATTGGGTAACAAAATAGGAAACTTCAAGTCTTTTGTTTGCTATCCAACTAATCCTAGTAGTTCTGCATTTCGGTGCTGCCTATCAGTCTCAAACATCAGCTTGATGTCATCTGGCTGGATGAAAAGGAATGTCCCTGTGGATGAGGCTAGCAATCGGTTTGTTCATCACATAGTCCTAAATATTCCTTTAATAGTGAGCAACTACATTCCTAAGGATATTGTTTTGACCACTGATAGTGGTGGGGTAAATCATACAATGGAAGTTTCAGAGGTTTGTGATAAATCTCTTGCTTTATCTGTTTGTTATCAATAATATATACAGCATACATAGTTCTGTTCGCAATTTTTTATACTGGAGCAATTGCCTTTAATTATTTTACATCATGTTTTCTTCAGGGGGAAACTACTGTTTATCACATTGATCCTTCACATGATCTTGGATTGGAGATCTGCATTGATGGATTCAAGCCTTCATATTTTAAATTTCCTCGGTTGGAAACTTTCTCCACAACTGCTAAATTTAGTGAAAACAAATTTTCATTATCTGAAACACTGACCTTTGAATCAAGTAATCTACGTGGTAATCAAGATTTTTTTCACTTTTTTGTTGTTTCAATTAAATTCTGTAAGCACTTTTTAACTGTTTTATTCATCAATACTTGTAGGCCCAATGTATGTCACTGTGGAGAGGACGATGGATGCATATTCAGGTAGTAGGGAAGTCATCATATCTGTTCCCTTCCTTTTGTATAACTGCACAGGTTTCCCTCTGTGTATCACAGAAGCCACTTCTGAAACTAAGGAACAGGGAACTTTTATCCCTTCCTATTATGATGTGGGCGAAAACGAAACCCTTGTGGGGAACAAGGATGGATTTTCTCTCTTATGTTCCAGCCGTAATTCAGATGCTGATATTCCTCCTCACACTAGGAGTTCGCTGGGGAATTGTGTCATCTCAATTAGAGAGAAAGTTAGTCCCTTGAGGAGTTTTCTAAGCAACCACTTTTTCCCTGAAAATTGCCAGGAAAATGCAGGGAGGAAAACAAGTATAAATAATTCAAAACTCCATAGTTCTTGTTTAAGCAGCTCAAAGAGTGGACTAAGCTCAAAGGTTCAGTCAACTTCTAAAACTTTAGGTTCTGGTCATCATGTTCATGAAAAGGTTGGGCCATGCATTTATTCGCCAAACCCTGTTTCCTCTATAAATAATGTTCTGGTTAAAGTTAGTAGATACTGGCCTGGATATGTTATGGAAAATTCGCCATATTCATTATGGTCAAGCCCTTTCTCACTTTCACCACCAAGTGGTTCAAGTAATGTCCTTGTTCCTCAGTCATCTCCAAATTCTGCATTCATTCTAGCAATGACATCTACCTCAGTTGTCGAATCATATGCCGGAAGGATAAATGCAATTACATTCCAGCCCAGGTAACATTTTTGTCTTCATGCTTATTTGGGGGAAGAAAGAGTTCTGATGCATTTGTATATCTTTCTGAAGAAATATCTATGCAATGAACTCAACTATTTATGGGCCTGGAGCTTGCAAGATTATGCACTAAGCTCCGTGAGAATTAATTATTTATAATACACAGTCTGAATCTAGCAATATGTGTATATATGTATCAGTAATTCCACATACTGCTGCCAATAAATCTTTTTACTGTCTTCCTTTTATTAGTTTTAGCTTTCGTGATGACTTAATTTTTGGTCATGATATTAATCTCTGGTTAAGGTTTCAAGAGTTTGCTAGTGGTTCAGGAACCAGACTTGACCAGCTGATTCGGCAATCACACTGCAACTAATTTTGATTCGCTTCTGCACGGGATAACCCATGTGTATTTGCAAAGTTTTCAAAATATAGCTGAACCAACCTTCCATTTGCTGAATGTGGGACTTCGAAACACTGGAAATTACTTGTGAATTAACCTCATACTTGAATGATGTGGGACTCGGAATGCTCTTGGCACAGTCTAACAAGTGTGCTTAGTGGATTAGAAATTATTGTATTTATAAATATCAAGTTCATTTAGAATAATATATTTAATGAATTAGATTTTAGAACTTATATATTTTTTTATCCTTTAAACGTCAATTGTTTAATAATTCTTTTGCGTGCTGAATTTTTTCTGAATAACTAATGTATGATTAATGGAAAGAAAAATGACAAGTAGAAATAAAGGGTGGGCCGGGCTGGGCCGTAGCTTTGTCCCCCTGATAAAGCTAAAGAACTTCAATGTATTGGAGCATTACAGATAAAAATCACACTTGAGCCTCCTAAAAGTTAAGCTTTTAGGATGATCTGTTTCTTGACTTGATTGAGTTCATCGTCAGTTGTAATCCTGTCTGATTTGTAGGGTCTAATTCTGCAGATATGTTATCAGCAATGCATGCAGCAAGGATTTACGTTATAAGCAAAAGGGTACTGATGTCATATTTCATTTGGGCATAGGAGAACATGCTCATCTTCATTGGACAGAGACAACTAGGTGACTTTAATTTGTCTCATGTTTATCTTGGATATTGCCAGTTGCTTGGACAAACTTAAATACTTTTGTTTTGCATTTGCTGAGAAAACATGTATACCAAAAAGCTTCTCATAAATGATTAGTCATCTTGTGAGTTCTGGTAAGGGTAAACTCGCTAATATGTAACAATTTATTCAAAATTTGGCGTGCATGATGAGCATAACACTTTTTCACCTTGAAGTGGTAGGAGAGCAATGTGTTCTATAAAACTTAATTCAATGGTTTCATGCGTGCAAATGTTCTCATTTGTATATGTTTGATTCAAGTTATACTTTTTTTTTTGCAAATTAACTAAGGTTTTGCTTGAATGATTGATATGATACATTTTCTTCGTGTTGTAATTGGATTGATATATATTCTATGAAAGTCTATTTTTATATTATGTAATATTTGATGCCTGTGCCAGTTGAATCCCTGCAGTTAGTCTGTTGCTGTAATACTATTTTTGCGAGGTACCTTTTCCTTCTTATTCCTTTGTTTCATTTTCACAATTCAAATGTTCACAGGGACCTGGCTGTTTCAATATCTTATGATGAACCTGGATGGCAGTGGTCTGGAAGTTTCTTACCAGATCACCTAGGTGATACTCAATTAAAAATGAGGAATCTTGTTTCGGGAACCATACATATGATACGAGTTGAAGTGCAAAATGCTGATATATCCATGGGTGATGAAAAAATTGTCGGAAGCATCAAAGGAAACTCAGGGACTATACTGATCCTGTTGTCAAATGATGACACTGGCTATATGCCATACAGAATTGATAATTTCTCAAAGGAGGTTTGTCCCTTGTTTTTTTTATTACAACACAACTTCTTGGAACCCAAAGAAAATTGAGCTTTTGTTGGGACCTTCTCCCAAACATAGCTAAAGACTATAACTAGAGATAAAGCTTGAAAATGGTAATAACATTGCTGTCAAAACTAAACCAGATTACAAGGGATAAGTTGACTTAATACAGCACTAACACTGAGTTACATGAGCAACAATTAAAGTAACAATTACAAACATATATGAACAAGAGCTACAAAACACACATAAAGGTACAACTCTCACTTCAGGAAATACTCTAGCACAAACCAACAAGTTGTCAATCTTTTGAGAGGAATGGCACTCTCCACCCAAAGGGCCAAGACCAATTTCGAATTCTTGTCTCCCTTTTCTCTGGATCAGTATGAGAATTTAAAGACCCCAAAAGTGACTCACAAAGCTCTCTTCTCATAGGCTTAGACCATAGCAACCCTATAGCCAACCTACTTCTCTATTTCTCTATCCTAAATAGCAACTCATAGTCCTGACCTACAAAAGGTGCCCCTTTCCATTATCATGTACCTTCCTAGGTATTGAAAAGTAGTCCTAACAGCTTTCCTTTAGACATTTCTCTTTGACTTGATTTACTATACTATAATATGACTACAAACAGCTAGTTGTTATGTGTCAGTTGATATCTGTTCTCTGCTTTTTCTATCTTTCCATGTCAGTATGATTGTAGTTGATATGTTAACTTCTATCTCCGGTTTCAAGTTAACAGTTCCAGTGATGTCAAAGGCACTTGCCTCAGTTCCCAAGGGGCTGAAGGCGCTGTCCGTGGCTCGCACCTCTCACACATGGGAGGTGCTGCCTTCAATTAGGTGTGGTGAGGCTTTCACCTTTGGTATTTGTTCTCTTGTTCCAGGCATGCACTTTAGATGCCTCATTTTGCAAGCATCATGAGAAGTGTTAGCTGATAAGCCTAGCCCAAAAATATAAAAATATTGATAGGCTTAAAGAAGAAACTAGAAAAACACAACCTTGAAGCCCAGCCTTTGACATCCAAGAGAGTAGGATAAATTAATTATTCTTGTTTTTAAATATTATTCACATGCCATTTTTTTCTAAATTTAAATGCTACTCTAAATTTACAAGTATCAATTTTTTAAGAAAAATTGTGTAGCATTTTTTGGCCTTATTTTAGCATCTTGCATCTGTTGGGCGTGCATCCTTCTGTTTTCTCTTGCTTAAGGCATTTTAGAAGTTTAACGCCTTAACGGCATCTTTGGCCTTTCACTACCTTTAATGGTTCTTGTTAGTTTTTATTATTGTTTTGCCACATCTTGATATTGAATTATTTGTTTTGTGCAAATTGAAGATAAATGATAAGCAGAGTTACTTATACTTTTGCAGCTGTTAAGCACTTAATGTCAAAAGAATGTTAGTGTTTCCTTTTTTAGGTTAAATGGTCATTGAAATTTTTCCATGCTTTTGCTTCTTTGTAGACATTGAGAATATATCAGCAGAGATGTGAAGTGTTTGAGACAGTTGTTCACTCTTATGCGTCTTGCCTTTATGCCTGGGATGAACCATGCTATTCTCATCGTCTTATTTTGGAGGTAAACTATTTTTGTATTTAAAAATATTGAATTTCAATAACTTTTCCTAACAAAGTTTGCTGGCATTAAAGGTACCTGGAGAGCGGGTTTTGGGATCATATGCCCTTGACGATGTAAAAGAATATATGCCTGTCCACCTGCCACCCACCTCAGAAGTAAACTTATTTTCCTTTTCTCAATACATTCCTCTTGTTCATCTTTTGCCAACCTTGTCTCTCTGGAATCTTCCAACCTTGTCTTTGCTTGACATATTTATACATGTTTCAGTAGTAAATATTGAAATAATTATAAATGATTTTTTCCTAAAATTCTGTAATGGCTTATTTTTTATTTAATTAATTACTAAACCTTTGAGCTCAAGATGAGCTTTTAAGATACTAATGATTGTTTGCACTGATGATGATTTCAGAAGCCAGAGAGGACATTCTTTTTATCAGTCCATGCAGAGGGTGCAACAAAGGTAAATCTGTAATGCTTTTGTTCCATCCTTATATGACATGCCGAAATCTCAATTCTGATCCTTTCTGTTGACTTGTATTTCTTGCAGGTCCTCAGCGTTCTTGATTCAAACTGCCATGTTCCTAGTAATGTAAAGAAGCCAAGTCTCTCACATTCTACAGGGAAAAAGTTATGTGATCATAATCTTGCCAGACCTGCAGAGTACAAGGAGAAAATATCAATTGTCATTCCACATATTGGTATCTCTTTGATTAATTCTTATTCACAGGTATTTGGAGTGGACTGCTTATCTTTTTTATATATTTCTTGACTCTCTTCAACCTCTGTTAAACAATTATCATTGGTGTAGGAATTGCTTTTTGTCTGTATGAAGGACTTGAAAACCTATATGCTCCAAAGCTTAGATCGGCAGAGTCTTTCCTTTGAGATCTCATTTTTACAAGTTGATAACCAATTGCGGTCTACTCCATATCCAGTTATGTTGTCCTTTGATAGAGAATACAAATCCTATGAGGTTGACAATATGAAATCTAAGGATGATGTTGCAAGACAAGGGGAGAAAATAAATCAAATGAATTCTTTCAACAGCTCCTGCGATCCTGTGTTCTTCCTAGCAATATCAAAATGGAGAAAGAAAGACGTTTCATTTGTTTCATTTGAATACATAAAATTGAGGTACATGTTATGCTTAATTTGATGCATCGTTTGAGTATATAGTTGCTTGCATTGCTCTGTGTTTACATTCATCTAACTCTTCATATTATGTTCAATGCTTGCAGCATTGCGGACTGTTGTCTGGAGCTTGAGCAAGAGGTCATATTAAGCTTATTCGAGTTCTTTACACAAGCTTCTTCTAGGCTTCAGTATCTAATCACATCATCTTCTAATCGCTGTGATGTGGATTCAGTAAAGGATTCCTCATTGTCTGTCCTGCGTATTGAGAATTTGATTTCAAGGGATGATCAGTATCCTGCACTGATTACTCCTGTCTGTAATGGAGGCTCCAAACGCAATGTGTCATTGCCTTACATAGTTCCAATTGGCGCCCCATGGCAGGATATTTATCTTTTATCCAAAACACAGAAGAAAATTTACATTGAAATGCTTGAATTGGCACCTATCAAATTGACATTAAGGTCATTTTTTTCTTCATTATGTTCTATCAAAATTGAAGTTTGTAAATTCCTGCTTTTGATTTATCCCCTACTTGATGCAGTTTTTCCAGTGCCCCATGGATGCTTCAAAATCGAATTGTCACATCCAGAGAATCTATTATCCATGTAAGTAATGATTTTATGTGAAGGATTCGTGACACTTGTTCGATTGTTCAACCAGAAATGAACCAACAATAATTAAATAGATATAATTTTATTTTTTATCCCTTGAAAAAATATTATATAATAACTTTATTTTAATTGCGACATAGAGAGCTCTGAAGTATTCTCTTGTGATTTCCAATGAAGAAATTACATGGACGTATGCTAACATATGGGGCAGCAATCCTGTGAGCCTATTTGGCTCAATTCTAAATGGGCCAAAGAATGGGAATCTGGTTTCCATTCCTAGGTGGGGTGCATTTGGTTGTCATTTAGAGCCCAGCATCATCATTTCTTGCGAATGCCCATTATCACTATTTATTTTGTCTGCATTCCTCCCAAAAATGAGATCAATCAACATTCCTACATGGTGGAATTAAATGGAAATATCCAAATGTCCATATTTTCTTCTCCTTCTTCTTGTCTTCTCTTCCTCTATGTCATCGTCGTCCTCTGCTTACATTGCTTAGCATCCACTTGTCTTCTCCGTCCAGATCCATTTTTTTCATCCAGAAAATCCCATTTCCAACCTTCCCCTTACCAGATCTCCTCGTCGACATCTATTTTGGTTAGCATCACTGTCACCAACCTTCTTCATACCTTCCAGTGAAATGCCCGCAGTTTTCTTTTCTTCTTCCCCCCGCGGGCGCCTTTTGGGAATATATAGGAATGTCACTAGGCAGTCAAGATTCAGGAGCAATATGCCTATTGTCCAAATTATTCGCATGATATTCTATTATCTGCCAGTGTCTCTGAAAAGACCATAGCCAAAATTTCAACACAGTACCAGAAAATGTGATGGAAAAAACTTGGGGAGGTTCTACCAGTTTGGCGACTGGTTTATCAAGACAATTACATCACATGTAAGCTTTTTCCTGTCCTTGACATCTATTATGTCCTTGGTGTTTTGGAATCTTTCCAAAAGCTTTGATACAGTGCCAAAAAAGTTTCCTAAATTAGATGGAGTACCAATTGCTGACCCCAAAAAGTTTGGATGACTATCCAGGCATCTATCCATTTAAAAAATAAAAAAAAACCAATCCAATAAAATATGCAACTATGCTGGGAAATGAATATATTCTAGTGAGTCTACTCATCTTGACGCTTGATTTTCTTATTAAGTCATAATTAATTACAGAGGGGTTTGATGGCCCTTGCTGATGTTGAAGGAGCACGAATCTATCTGAAGGAGTTAACAATAGCTCATCATATGGCTAGTCTGGAGTCAATCCAGGAGGTTCTAATCAAACATTACACTTGGCAACTGCTTCATGAGATATACAAGGTAAAAAGAAACTTTACAAGGGTTTCTTTATTCTTACAAAGACTTGTCAAGCAGACATGATAGTGCAAGAATGATTTCCTTATCAGTTGTTGGTATTAAAGTGTCAACTAATTTTACTGTATTTTGAACATTGAACATGTCTGGATAACTTAAGGTTAGGCCTGTTGATTTGAAATGATTTCAACTTGCACTTATTTATGTGGTTGGCTTCCAAATGTTGAATTCAAAAAATTGACTAATAAATTAACATGGTTATATTGTGAGCTCATCTCAACCCTAAAATATCTGAATTTTATTGCTTGCATCAATCACTAGAGTTACTGAAAAGTCTTTTATTACCTCATTAGCCTTTTTCTATTTGAAAACTATCAACTTTCTTTCTAGACTTTTGCTTCCCGAATTCCTAGTCAAGAAAACTGCTGCTAAAATAGAGTATTTCTCTAAAATGTGTAAGCATCCCAATGCCACTTTCACATCTGACACCTTGCACCTCTTTCTGAAATTGAAGGTGTTTGGTTCTGCTGGTGTTATTGGTAATCCCATGGGCTTTGCTAGGAGCATGAGCCTTGGTATTAGAGATTTCTTGTCTGTGCCTGCCAAGAGCATCATGAAGGTAAGAATCACACTTCTGCTAGCCCTTTTTATCCCTCCTTGTAAAGCCTCAATAAACTGATTGTTTAAATCATTGACTCATTTGTCAGAGCCCTGTTGGACTTATTACTGGCATGGCCCAAGGCACCACTAGTCTTTTAAGCAACACAGTCTATGCTATTAGTGATGCAACTTCTCAGTTCAGTAAAGCTGCTCGCAAGGTGTTTCTTCTTTCAATGTCATAATGATTCCATCCCCCCAAAAAACACAAAATTTAACTATTATTAACATTTTTTATTTTTCAGGGTATTGTTGCATTTACATATGATGACCAAGCAGTTTCAAGAATGGAAAAGCACCAGTTAAATGTCACTTCTGGCAGCAAAGGAGTAATTAATGAAGTACTAGAGGTTTGTGAATGAAACTACCTGAGAGCTTTTCAAGAAACACTCTTGTACTGCGTTATTGATCTTGTGCCCTTTCTTCTTTCGAGTATAGATTGCATTCTCTCATACACTATTTTGACTGCTCTGCACAGCAGTTTAATTAGTCATGTCCAGTTCTATTTATGCAACTCAGAAAGACGTGTAGTAGTAGTCATCTTAGAGATGATGCTCATGTTTGCATGTCCTATCTTGGTATGTATTTACTAAAATGCATTCTTCTTTCTTTTTTGGATTCCAGGGACTCACTGGTCTTCTCCAGTCACCCATACAAGGAGCTGAGAGGCATGGTCTTCCTGGTGTCCTCTCTGGTAAATCAGCTAGGATGATCTTATGAACTTTTACTGATATAAATTGAAGAAACTTTGTAAACAACTTTGTTCTGGTACATGTGATATTTGCTTTGGTTAACTACTGAAAGTGCTTTTCTGATGTCTATTTTTTCTTGGGAACAGGGATAGCTTTAGGGGTAACAGGACTTGTAGCCAAACCAGCAGCTAGCATTCTTGAAGTTACTGGAAAAACTGCACTCAGTATTAGAAATCGCAGTAAACCCAATCAAATACGATCACAACGCTTTAGGGTCCGTATTCCAAGGCCATTAAGTGTTGAACTTCCATTGAGACCATACTCTTGGGAAGAAGCAGTTGGAACATCTGTCCTCATGGACGTGGATGATGGCTTGAAGTACAAAGATGAGGTATTAGTAGTTTGCAAAGCACTCAAAGAAGATGGCAAGTATGCCGTCTTAACAGAAAGATTTATATTGGTTGTTTTCTGTCCCAATTTGGTAAAATTGGGTAAACCTGAATTCTGTGGCATCCCACCTAACATGGAGTGGATAATCAACTCGGAGATTGGATTGGACAGTATAATCCACGCTAACACCAGTCAAGGCGTGGTACACATCGTTGGAAGTAGACCGGATCCCTTATTGAGGCAACATCACCATTCTCCCAAGAAAGGTGGTGGTGGTGGTAGGGGGAGAGCAGCCCGATTCAACCACTTTTCTAACCATCTTCCACTTTCTCAGACAAACTTGGAACTAGCATCTGAAAATGATGCAGAGAACTTTCTTCGAATTTTACTGTCAACAATAGAAAAGGGGAAAGAGAAGGGTCGGGGTTGTGGTCATTTCGTGCACAGGTCTAATATCAAGTAAGTTTGCGGTGAATTTGCCTCTCAAATTGCTCTAATGGCTGCCCAAATTTTCCTTCTCCATCAAAAGGAGCCTTGTATATTGAACAGGAAAAGTGTTTCAAGCCTTTGCTTTTGTGAAGGAGCAAGAAAAATGAACAGCACATGAAGTCTCTTCATTCCCATTTCTACCCGCTAATTTCTTTGAAACATTTCCCGATGAAGCAGACGTGAAGGAGGTATTGGATTTCCTGTTATCTGAAGAAGCAATTCAACAATATTGAAGGCAAGAACGAATTTTGGTTTTTTTTTTTTTTTGTTCCCCGTTCCTTGTAATTATGTTGTATATCATACATAGTTCGCCACTTACCATTTGTTAGGGAAAGTAAATGTTGCCAATTCTTACATGTACAGTTCTACGATAGTGTGTTGTTTTTACTTTTTATGCACAGTAAATTTCCCGTGTAATGATATCAAAGTATAATTTTGAAATCCCAACAAGAATGATTTTTGTATTTCTCCGTTTACTCAGCAATGAAGTTTCTCAAAATTAACCATAAAAAAATCAATATTATCCCAAGGAATCTTTATTAATTATTGTGAGCTCCAATTACTGTCCTATTCTACTGGGTCATAGCTTAGGTTTAGGATATAGACATGGGCTGAGTTTATTATTATTATTTTTCTTTTCCTTTTAATATCTTATTATTTTGACTATTATCAACTCATTCTTATTAATAACAAAAATACTGAATACCAATATTATTAAAATTTTAATTTTATTATTACTATAGTATTATTATTATTATTATTAATCTGGGGCATTATAGTGTGTACACATATATATATATCTATCAATGTATATGTGTGTAGATATAGATGTGCGTGTGTGTGCGCATATATAAACACATACACACACAAATATCTACATACATATATATATCTGTGTGTGTGCCTATATATATGTGCTATATGTGTGTGTAGATACACACACACACACGTGTGTATCTATATGTACACACATATATGTATATATAGCAAGATCATTATTTCGATTAGAAATGTGTGGAAAGAAGCATGTGATATGGGGCTGTTAATTCACTTTTACTTGTGTTATTTTAAATTTATATAAGGATATTTTTAAGAAAATGAGTAAAATTAACTAATTTAACTCCTCTCCTTAATCTCCTCAAAATCGATTAAATATGTCCTATAAATAAGACCGAAGGGAGTACAATAAATGAAATATTGATTTTAATAAAGCTCAACGAAATAATAGGCCTCTACTTTATATAGATTTTAAACATGGAGAAATCATATATCTTCAATGAAAGCTCAAATGAAATGAATCAAGTTTACTCTAAATTTATTCCCATTTTTCCTCGTTTGTCTTGTCCTGGTGTTGTTTGTCACATATAAGAACATATAGGATCTAAACAGCATCAGGTGGCATTATGAAACTTTCTGTTTTATTTTATTTTTCTGCTATCTTTGTGATATGCAGAGTGATCAAGTTTAACTTTGTTGTCATCTTTTTGCATTCCAAATATTGACTACGCTAATGTCATCTTTCCCTGGCTTTCAGTTCCTACAAAATTGTGAGCAGAGAAATCTTAACTAACAAAGTTTGCCTGTAGTGAAGATTGTGCATCAGAATTTATATGCTGCCTTCAAACTGTATAAGCTGATTGGATCACACTCTGGTCTAAATTTTTCAGTCTCATAACAGACTCCACATATCCCCTTAGAGTATGCAATTCTCCCAGCCTGCAAAATGTAATGAATCTATCAAAACTCAAAATTATATACAATGAGCTAACAACACAAAAGGTAGGAAGTCTAATGAAACAAATCATTGGCCAAAAAATGAAAGACCAGACAAATCATAACGCCCACATTTCAACAGAATCCACCTTTGTCTTGCTTATATGTTTATTTATGATTAAATCAGTATAATACTTCTTGTTCTTAGTATAAGATTCAGTTGACTAATTTAAGGAGATTAAGAAAACTAAATAAATTGTTTAATTATAGCATATGTTACATGATCTCTTTGAAATATTTATGCGTATAATTAAATTATATATCAATTTATAAATCAAACAAATAAATTTAAAGAAAAATGATAAATATAAATACTTTAAAGTAATTTATTTAGTTTCCTTAATTTCTCATAAAGTAGTTAATGGGATTTTATATTAAAAACCTGAGGGAGTAAATAATTGACTTTTCTTAAAAAGATTAAGGAAACTAAACAAACTACTTGATCATGATCTATGTTGTATTTATGTGTCATTAGATTAAATATTATTTTATAACTCAACCAAATTAATTTGGGAAAAAAGGATAAATATAAATACTTTAATATAACTTATTTAATTCCTTAATCTCTCTCCAAAAAAAAAGAAGGGGGTCAAGCAACAGGAGTACCTATTTTATATAGACGAGGTTAGAAGTACCTGGCTATTTCAGCTCTACGCTTGGCCTGTTCTGCCAATAAAGAAGATCTGCTTACATTAACCCGCGTGTTTATGGTATTCAATCCTCGTAGGCTTTCCTGAGAAAGAATCCATTTTGCAGCTCTATCTTCCTTCCCATAGTCTTTCTTCGAAGTAAAAGCAGTCTGTTGAAATAGATTGAATCAATATACGCGAAGTTTCAGTAGGTTGAGAGATCAAAAGCTAAAGGGTCATGAAGAAGAAACCTGCACTAACCTTTTTATCAAATAAGAGATTCCAGGCTTCTCCACTCAAGGCATAGCGTACAACGAACTTGATAACGTCCAAAGGTACATAGAAGACTAAACTATATAACCATATCACACCAGCCCATCCCCATCCAATGCCTCTGATATAAGCAAAGCTGATATGTGCATAGACAGCTATTAAGGTTGCCACCTGTTCATAACATAAAGCAGAAATCAAATACAATAATTTTGATTGATATCCTACCACATGGGAAGCATTGAAATACGTCAACTCAATTTTGTAAGGCCAACCAAATATATGACTGAAAAAAAATTCTAGCTTTTCAAGTGACATTACCAATTGAGCAATTACAAAGGCACACATCAACAGAACTCCAGGTCTCTCCATAAAAGACCATCCTCGACTACGGGTAACAAAGATTAAAGCCTGGCTAATTATGCTAACTTGCAGATACACAGCGGATGAAACTTTCTCACTGTCGCTGGATATGGAGGTTACATGAAAATGTGTCTGCAGCAACAAATCAATCAACTTCAGAATCTTTGTTGAGTAAAGTCAAAACTAAATATATTTTCCTCTTAGCGGAACTGCTTGACGTTGCATATTAGAACTCATTAAAGCTCGATTCGCATCATTATGCTCGATAAAAGGAATGAGGGAAGCTCCAATAGAAAAGGACTTTTGAGGGTGAAGTTTTATACCTCAAAGAAAGTTGTCTTCACTATGACCCAGTAGAATAGGACAGTGATCAAAGCAAGATAAGTGCCAATGACAATTCCAGTTGCAAAGATCTCAGGCAACTTCCAACTGTCTGGTGTTGGAGATGGTTTTACCCTGTCTTTGGATATGGTCATGATAGTTCCTAATTAAAAGTTGAAATTTTTGGTTCAGCGTAAAGAACTGTAACAGGAAGGTTTCTTGCTAACAGCAGCCTTTTTAAGCATGTGCAAGAAAATTTTTGTATAGTCAAAGAAAACACAGTTTGTCTTATGTTCCTGTTTATTTCTTCCACTCACCATCGTTCAGTATTGCTATGATCAGGACCATGAAAGGTGGAAAATCATACTCCCAAATCAATGCCAGGAGCACAAAACCAAGCTGCAAAAGTATTTTGTTTGCAAGTCAGACAGAAGTTTAAAAAAATAACTATTAGTTTAGTTTCAAAAGGAAGGAAAAAGAAAACATAAGAAAAGGGATACTGAATTACGATTGATGAAATTTTCTTACCACTATCCTTATGGTTATGGAAACTGCATATATCTGCATTTATACAAGCTATCAGTTTCTTATGATCATTACAGCAAACAACAAAGGTCAATTTAAGAACTTCTACTTCAGCCATAAGTCATTCCATATTTCCATTTATAATGTTATTGGAAGGAAGAAACAGGTTTTCTAAGCTCCATCGCTTCTAGCTTGAGGTTATAATATATTTATGCAGAAAAGAAAATGTCTACAAATAGGGAAAGGGAAAATTGCTAACTCAACTGTATAGTTTTTCATTCTTTGAAATATAGATCGGCTGGTTAACACAGCACTGACAATCACACTTAAGCCTGGCTCAGTTAAGACTAGATCAGCAGCACTTCTTGCAGCATCTGTAGCATCTGACACAGCAATTCCAATATCTGCTTTCTTTAAAGCCGGTGCATCATTTACACCATCTCCAGTCATTCCAACTATATGCTTCTTTTCTTGTAAGATTTTCACAATTTCATACTTGTGTTCTGAAATGCAGAGATGATAAGAATAATCAGTGAAAAGTGGGGCCATATTCTTGCAAGTATGAACATGATACGTATAACTCACACATAAGAATTCATCAAAATTAATATAATGGACAACACAACTGGTCTTCTTCCTATGTTTTGATCATATCACTTATTTAATTGTTCAATATGTTTACTTGTTTGTGCAATGCATTTGTGCCAATTGCTCATATCTTATTCTACATTTCTTTAAAAGTTCAAAAGATGGCAGAAACCTAAACCAATTGCTCATAGTTATATACTGAGAGAATATCTCTTTGGCCAATGGTACACAAATGCCGCACTCTATTTATGTTCTCTGAGATGTTTTCTAGCATATTGAAGGGAAAAAAGAAGTGGAATATATGGTCCAGAAGAAGTAAATATGTTTCGCATAAATATCAGATGAAAATACCAGGAAATACACCAGCAAAGCCGTCTGCCTTTTCAATCAGCTCATCTACTGGGAGAGCTTCATTTTCATCTTTGTCACGACCCAACAATGATGAAGAAGGGTACATATTGGTCCCCATACCTAGTCTTCGGCCTGTTTCTTTTGCAATCGCCAACTGGTCCCCTTCAATGACATGGTAATTAATATTTACTCCAAAACAGAAATGAATTACACTCTACTGGAAACACACCCAAGCTATGTAAACGTTCTAAAATGATTGTTGATTCATATTTACCTGTAATCATCTTGACACAGACTCCAAGATTAAGTGCTCTACGAATGGTCTCAGCACTATCATGTCTTGGAGGATCAAACAAGGGCAACAAGCCACAGAAAGTCCAAGGACCTCCAGGACTATCCTTAGATTTTTCAGGAACTTCCTGGAAAAGTTTTTGTATAGCTTATCTCAGTATGGTATTCTAATGATTATGATTAGAAATTTGATGTGCTTTTGCTTCATTGCGTTATCTATTTCAGGAAAGGATAAGATAGAGAAGGATATGCAAGCTGCTATACCTGATAAGCAACAGCAAGAGATCGCAGGCCCCTTTCAGCAAACTTGTCAATGATTGCATGCACTTTCCCAGCAATCTCATCTCTCTCTTGGCACATACTTAGAATCTGATATGCAGGATATATAAACAAGAGTGTGAATGTGTTTTGAAAAAATTGAATAAGGCAGTCTAATGAATTGTATGGATAAAATTGTGAACTCAATTTCCATTAATCAGGATGCTTCTTCTCTTTGTGAATATTTTTTCTTGTTAAAAAATTAAGGTCTTTTGAGGCACATATATATACAGATAGTATTAGAAAAGTCAGCCGAGGAGAAATCGGGCAATAATGCAAGTTTTGTGCAGTGTGTATCTTCCATTAGTTTGCATACCTGTTCAGGAGCTCCTTTGCTGGCTCTATACCAGTTGCCTTCAGAATCAATATATGTATTTGCAGTACGTTTATCAACAGGGTTGAAAGGTAAAAAATGAACTTCGGTTATATTCGCACGAGCCTGCAAGGGGGAAAAATTAAAATTGTTCCTTTTATGAGTATCTGATATATAAAAATAAGGGAAGGAAATGTTCAGAATTAACATAAAAAGGGAATCCTTAAACTCTACCTCCTTTGGATCAGATAGCATATTAACAATGGCTGCATCAATGGCATCCTGGTTATCCAGTCTAGCTGCTCTGGCTGCTAGTAGAACAACCTTATCTCTGTCCATATTTCTGTCAAAGACCTGTCTTATATGTAAAAGAGAAATGTGAAACTCTACAAGTGATTCAGGAAACCAAAGGACAAGACATCCCAACAGATCCTTGCCCATACTTCAGAACCAGACAAGATACAGGAGAAGAAAAACTATAAACTATTCGCTTATGAATTAGAATTCATAAACCTTAGGATAACTTTGAATTTAGATCATTTTTGTACGCATGAAGCATATGTCAAATTTGGTTTCATAACTAGTTCAGGTGAGCTTATTTATTTCAATTTCTTTATGAGATGAATCTATTAATAAGAAGGGCAATTCATTGCACCGTACCTCAATAAGGCTTCTATCAACAGTGAGGCGATTCAGGGTAAGAGTTCCGGTTTTGTCACTGCATAGGACATCCATGCCTGCCATTTCTTCAATTGCTGTCATTCTCTTTGTGATGGCTCCCTTCACAGCAAAATAATTGATTATAAAGACCACATGACTAGCTTATAGTAACATTGTATAACAAGTGTAGCCTTTAGCCATGTTTGATAGTAGCTTAGCTTAACTTCATTTGCAGACAAATAAGTTTGTGGAGATGAATTTGACCCTAATTATACCATGTTATTAGCTGAAACCCATTAAAATTGCACCTGTTGTGAAAGTCTATGAGAGCCAATTGCAAGTGTAACTGATAACACTGTTGGCATAGCTATGGGTATTCCTCCAATTAAGAGAACAAGTAGGTTGTTGATTCCATCCCTATATGAGCGATGCTGTATCGGGAACATCACAATGATCTCAAGTACCATTCCTACAGCTATAGAGCAAATGCAGAAGTTCCCAATTGCTGTTAGGACCTGTAGAAATCAGTAAACAACAATCAGGGCAGGTTTTGAAATTTTCAATCATTGATCAAATAATTTCGAAGTAACAAGATTCTGTTCAGGTTTAGCTTGGACTGTGTTAAGCTAAAGTTTTCATTTATTCATTATCATCAAGCGATGTTTTGGCTTAAGCAACTCAGGGATATCATATGATATGATAAGAAAGTAGAGTTTGAATGTTTCAAAAATAAGAAAACTTCAAAGTTTTGACTAAAATATTAAAAATTTGCAGAAGAGATTGTCGAATTACACTGGAAATTTATCACGAATAGAGGGGGTGAAATAGAAAGCTACTCAGTAGGATTAATAGCCATAGTATGCATTATTATTATTTAAGTGGTATGAAAAAAAAGGATAAAATTTGTGTAAGGTCCATACAGATTTTGCTCTCAGATTTCTCCAATAAAAACACAACGTGGAGAAACTTTTTAAGTATCCAATCATGTGATGCCAAGCTGTGAAATTTCCTATTTGTCACATTTTTTAGTGGACTACCTAATTGACGACACCTTAAACTGCACCAAAGTTTTGTCCAAATTAAGATCCTTAGAAACACTATATTTCATGTAATCAACTCAGCTTATAGCTTGTCATTGACATATGAGTTTGCTTTTGTCCCTTATCAAGTGAACTATACAAGAAAATGACTAGGTTTTTATGAATCCACCTTCTGAAAGTGCCCGACAACTTCAGTACTGTCAACCAAGTGCGCTGCCTTTCCAAAAAATGTCTGAACTCCGGTGGCAATCACTACAGCTTCTATCTCACCATGCTTACAAGTTGAACCAGAAAAGACTTCACTACCTGTCTTCTTGGTGACGGGAAGAGATTCTCCGGTGAGAGCTGACTGCATAGAACAATATTAAGTCTTAAAATAAGACATCATATAATCTCATTTTGACCACTTAAGAAACAGTTATGTGGATATTACAAAGAACTAATAATTTTCACTCGTCATTTATGAGATACTTGCCTGATCAATTTTAAGAGGGTCGCCTTCAAGCAGGCGAGCATCAGCTGGGATGATGTCTCCCAGCTTTATGCTGATTATATCTCCAGGTACTAAAATAGATGCGTCTTGCTCTTGCCAACGCCCATCTCTAAGAACCTGGATAATATGACAATTTACTGAAGAATTCGTTTTGGCGAATAAAAGGATATTTCAGAATGAAAATGTACTACTGTTACAGCCAAAAAAGTAAGAGTTATATCATGATTTAAGAATGCATGAAGAACTATAGAATCCCAGACTCCACAATAAATAAATTACTTAAAAACTACCAGTTCCAACATCTTTCAAGATTACCATTCCTCCAATCGCTTTCAATGAAGTATGGCTCAATAGATTTGCTTAAATGTTACTCCTTTGGCCCTAAAAGTATGACCTAGTTTTGCGGGTAGTAATAAATATGAAACTTCTCTAGCTTATTCATGATAAACATCCATATATTTCCTAAGAACTCTCAAACTTGGGGCTGAAAACAAAGACACAAAAGAAAAAAGAAACATCCATAAAAGCTAGGAATTTGTTCATAGATAATGATTCTCCAAGATGAAGATTATCAGTTGGTCTAAAAATATTTGGCCGATAAGCAAGATATGTGAAAAAAAATTCTGACAGACAGAATATCATTAACAAAGAGACATACTTTTGTTTTAGGAGCTAAACGAGCCATCAGTGATGCCGCAGCATTCCCAGCATTATTTTCTTCTATAAAACTGATTGTTGAGTTTATTACTAATAGGCACATAATTCCTACAAAGTCTTGCCAATCAGGACCTTCCCCCTGAAAATATGATACCCATAGAGAGAAATGAGGGCTAAATTAGTGAGTGGTAACATTTTGAATGGAAATATGAGGGGGGAAAAATTATCCCTTCAGAACATCAATTATGTTATCTACTCACTCCCCCATTAGCAAGAACAATTGCCATAATTGCTGCTGCCTCCATAACCCATGACAGAGGATTCCACATAAAACTCAGAAATTTCAGTATTTTATTCTCCTGCATCAACATTCAAATATAGAACACATCAACAAGGTGCTTTAACTTCTTAAATGATCAATTTCTTCTAGCTTCAAATTCTATAACATGAAGCTATGTATGACCATTAAATATATTCACAAAGCATGTTCTTACTTTCTTCTCTTCAAGTTTGTTAGGGCCAAATATTAACAGCCTAGCTTCAGCATCTTCAGTTGAAAGTCCTCGTCGCGATGTTCTTAACAGTTCAAATACTTCTTCTAATGGCATACGTACCTGACAAAAATCAATTGAAAGGGCTACTCTTCAGTACAAATTAAATTTCAAAATTGCAATGACATATATTTCTGGTTATTAATCCCATCATTTGTGGAAAAACATACCAAATCAACACCCTCACGATTGAAACTCTCAGGATCAAGCAATGGTTTATCCAGTTCCTCAGCCATGTTATAGCTGCAGAAAAAATATATGATCAAATGGCAAGTAATACACTTCTCAAGATTAAATTTCAGATGAGTATCAGTCTATCAGAACTAAGTTAATGCAGTAAGAATGCCTTTTGAAGTTGTGTATATTATACGTACAGTGATCAACTGAGTTGCCTAAAACATAACAGGGTATAGTTTAATTCATTAAAATTTCATATGTTACCCATACTACATATACTTAGTTCTATGAACTAACAAGTTTACTTATGCATGTGCATGGTTGGTTGACCACTTATAATATATATTAGCACTAGTTGGACTCTGAAATCTATAACAATACAAATGGAAAACCTAGTGGCATGCCTTACAATCATTCATTTCGTGTGGTTGGCAATGTATGGGACCTAACATGGTCTAAGATTAAGCAGTGGATGAAGGAGAAAAGTGCAGACCCACATGGCAGTGAAGTGTAAATTTAGGTTATCAGATACCTACTTTGAGGAAAAGTGACCAGACCCAAAGGACCACAAAAAACAGGGGAAGTGAGGAGCTTCAGGTCCCTCTTCAACCAATAGGTAAAGTAGTGGCAGTGAGACGAGAGCTTAAATGTGAAAAGAGATAGTTTCAGTTCCATATCTAAAGGGTTGGTAGAACCGTAGAAGCTGGCTGGTGGTGGCTACCAGTCTTTAGAAGATTCGGTGATTGCAAGATATTTACATTGCTTGTTACACTTTTGAAAACGTTCTAATACAGTTGGACAAAAAATGATCATCCGCAACACTGGAAAATGAAGGGAAGAACGTTTGGCTTTAGCCACCGTTCAAACTTTGCTCCAACTAACGTTCTTGTTTTCCTTTTTTTTTTGGCCCACATCCTTGTTTTCTTTCATTCTTTATGTTTAATTTGTTCCATTATCTTTTTTATAAGTAAGGATTTAATATTTCTACCTCTACTATTAAAAAAAAAAAATCCTGTCACACTCACATAAAAGTGAGTGAGTCGTATTGGAAAGAGAAAAGAGAGAAAATATTAATTGTGCCCACACACTTTTATGTGAGTATGTCAAAAATATTAAACCTTATAAGTAATCATATAAATCATGTATTAAAGTAATTTTTTTTCCTCTACGTAATGTTAAGGTATAAAAGTATGAAAATATTTTATGCAAGTCTTTTCCTAATTTATTTTTATTCATGCTCCCTTAAAACTAATTAAGGAGGATAGGGAGTTATGGAATTATGGAAGATAATTAACTTTTTTAATCTAATCAAATTAGGTAAGTATATCTTAATATTAATGATTAGTATAACTTTTTATGTATGGTTAGATATAGGTTAGATTAGATTATTGGATGTACATGCAAAGTTACACCATGAAAAGTAAGATCTTTCATAAATTTTATATTTTTATGATCGTTATAACATGGGTAAACATTTGTTTTACAATGTAATTTTCTTTCTTGTAAACATTTGCAAACATCTCTTCAATTCTTCGGGTTATGTGTCAACCAATGTGTTAAAAAAACTAATTTTTGATTGTACAAGTATCTCTTTTTCCTGACTATTGTTTGAGTTATTATTGAGTGCTCAACATTAGTAAGTACTCCTTCCGGTCCTAATTATAAGAGCTACTTGACTTTTTTGGAGAGATTAAGGAAGCTAACTAAATTATTTTGAAGTATTTTTATTTTTATTTTTTTCTTCAAACTAATCAGTTTAATTAATAAACTAATATATAATCTAAAGATACACAACATATAAAATGATTAAGTAACTTTGTAATACCCGAGATTTTATTATTGAATTTTATTTTAGTTTCGAAGACGAAATTTATTTTAAGAAGGGTAGAATGTAATACCCCAGATTTTTAATAATAATAATAATAGAAATAGTAATGATAATGATAGAGTAAAATAATACTAATAAAATAATAATGATTAATAATAGAAATTAAAAATAATAATAATAACAACAACAGTAGATTAAAATAATAATAATATAGTAAAAATTAATAATGTTGTATTGTTTCTGCGGTAATCATATTATTTTGTAAATAGTAATATTATATTAGTCAAAATTAGATCCAAAAATCTAGAAGTAGTTAGATCAAATTATAATTTCAATTTTTGAATTTATCATCAGACTCAAAATATATCTAATAATAAAACTCTATAATTTGTTTTAATTCATTTATTAGGAATAATTAAAAGGGCCAGCCCATAGCCAAAACCCTAGATTTAATTATAAACTTAGGTCTGGTCGCTTAAACCTAGAAAACGCTCGACATTTTCTTGGCCGCTAAATTTTCCTCCGCTACTACACCCTTATTCTGTACTCTCTCAATTGTTTTCTCAGGAGATTAGCAACACGGAAACCAGGTAATTCTAATTCTCATGAGTAGTTTTATGTAAATCTAAATAGGTAATTCTAATCCTCATGAGTCTTAGATTATATTTATGAAAACTTTGATAGGTAATTCTAATCCTCACGAGTCTTAGGTTAATAAAAAAAGGGATTATGAGTAGAAGTTCATAGGATTTAAATGATGGTCATGAGAGCTTCTCATGACAACCTTATAGAAACCCATGAGTAAAATGGATAATAAAAAAATTAGGGATTTAAATGATGGTCATGGGAATTTCTCATGACAACCTTTTAGGAACCTGTAGTGAGTAATTAAATTATAGTTTAAATAGGGAATTTGATTACGTGTATATTTTAAATAATTAGACTTTACTCAGATAGGTATTTGAGTTATAATATGTGTTGGCTCTCGTATTGAATATTTGAATTGTTATACTCTTGAATAATTTGGAAAGTCATGATGCCCTTGAATAACCGATACATTCAATAAAGAAATTGATAATTATGACAAGATTGAATTTCCTGATTGTGTGTGATTGTAATGAATTAATAGTGAGAGGATAGCTTGGGACTGTACCTCCCAAGTGATGAACACAACTTTTGGACTTTATGCCACCAATGTGAACCAATGATATCTGTTCTTCCCAAAGTGATGTCTGGCAGGGTTTCCCGGGACACTAGTAGCAACTTTGGGAAGAGATGTGCACACTAGGAAGAGATGTTTTGATGATGGCCAATTTGATGATTTGTGACCGGCAGGGTTTCCCGGGTCACAGGGTAAACTGGCAGGGTTTCCCGGGTTTACCATGAGTGTGAAGTCCCACATCGGCTGGGAAGGCGAACGAACAAGGACGGACCTACATGGGGGGCTAGGGGTGGCCCCCGCCCCCCCTAAAATTATAGAAATTAACCCCAAAATTTTAAGAAATTATATTTTGACCTCATAAAACTTTCAATTTTTTCACTTTAGTCTCATTAAAAGCTTTATAGAAGGACTCAAATGAAAATATTGAAACATTTATAGGGCTGAAAGCAATTTTATGAACGCTTAGGTTCTATTCTATAATTTTCGCCCACTTTAATTTCAATTCCTGGTTCCGCCCCTGCGAACGAAGCATGCCTTATAAGGGTGCGGAGACCTTTCCCTTGTGGACGCGTTTTGATGGGCTAGGCCTAGCCAGAAACAAAACCGTGAGGCCTTGTGTGTGCCAAAGCGGACAATATCTACAAGCGGGCGCCTGGAATGTTACAATTGGTATCAGAGCCCGGGCTCGGGTCAGTGTGCCAGCGAGGACGCTGGGCCCCAAGGGGGTGGAGTGTGAAATCCCACATCGGCTGGGAAGGCGAACGAAGCATGCCTTATAAGGGTGCGGAGACCTTTCCCTTGTGGACGCATTTTGATGGGTTAGGCCCAGTCAGAAACAAAACCGTGAGGCCTTGTGTGTGCAAAAGCGGACAATATTCACAAGCAGACGCCTGGGATGTTACAAACTTATTTAGCTTCCATTCAAAGAAAATCAATTAACTCTTATAATTAAGACCGAAGGTAGTACTTTTCTTACGTCATAGTGTCTGTTTAGGAGCATTTGAAATTCTGAAAAAGGGGGGGCTCTCAAAGTTACATAAGTCATGAAGGACTCAATTTTTTTTTTTAAACAAAAAAAGGAAACTTCTCGCCACAACTCAAACTATGAGTACGGGATTGTAATTTGGTCATACTATAAAAATTAAATAATTAATTAATATCCAAAAAAAATTAAAGAATCGTTTTAGCCGCGAGTCTTCAACTCTTCAAGCCCAATTAAGTCCTTGTTTGTTTGTGATCATTTTTTGACACCTCAAAAGCGCTTTTTCACACATATCGAGACAAAATATCCTCTTGTGTATATACTGTAAATCACATCACGATTGAAAAGTTACTTTTAAAGATTTCCATCACTATTCTTTATATATATATATATATATATATATATATATATGAAAATTTTAGAAAAAAGATTGGATTCACCCACGATTTAAGGACATGGCGAAATCTCTCTTCCTCTTAGGTCATACCGATGTTGAGTAGGGCAAGCCGTCTATTACTCTCAGGTGTTTACCTAGGCACCTAGGAGCTAAGATACCTTCCACAGCGCCTTGACCAACTCTAGGATCGAACCCCCTCTCTTTGGTAAGAGTGTTCAACCCCTTTACCAGTTGAACCCAAGTACGAGTGTTTTCCATCACTATTCTAAATAGATACTAAGGACTCGTTTGGTACAGAGAATTGGGGAAGAGAGAAAGGAACTTAGAGGAGGGAAAGAAAAAGAAAGGAAGATTTGAAAGATGAGGAAAGATAGCTTGAGTTGTTTGGTAAGAAGAAAATGAAGAAGTGGTAAGTGGTAAAGAATTAGGAAATGTCTATTTTACCTTCAAAATAAATTAATTCAAAATAAAAAAGAAAAATATTTTTTTTGCTAAAATATTTTTTAAAAATATATTCTTGTTAAGTTCGAACTCGTGAAAAAAAAAATCTCCAAATTCAAACTTTCCCACCAAGTTTGAACTTTCCCACCCAATTCAAACTTCTTGCCAAGTTTGAATTTCAGGGATAAATCTGTCCAAAAAACACTTTGTAACACCCCCAGTTTCTAACAGTTATCATAACTTTAAAATTTAAATGCTTTTAATAAATAAATTAATGAAATTCGAAATAAACAACCTTGGGGAATGTTACCGCCGCACTTGTACTGGGACAAGTGCAAGGCTGTCTTATTACATTAACATAAATCCAAACTTAGATAAAAATATTTTATTCCAAGCATAAAAAAAATAAAAAATAAAATAAAACTAGCTAGAATTATTCATTGGTCTTCCTCACTTCTCACTGCTAGCCCCAACAGCCCCAACTTGAGACCTGTTTCACTGAAAATCTGCTCCCCCGAAGGATCGTCGCAGCCCATGAACACAAACATCAGCAAAAGCTGGTAATCCTAATAAACAAAACTAATATGGAAAAATAATGATTAATAATAATAATAATAAATAAATAAATAAAATATTTCAGGATGATAAAAAGACAAAAAAAACATATACATATCTATAGTCTAAAATATCAATTTCACTATATCTATATACCTTCATCGGATCAAATATCATTTATTAATTTTTATAAATTTTAATTTTTATTAATTACATTTGGACCCGGAAACATGCCAGTCCATTTAGTTTAGTGGGAAGAGAACCATGGTGGACCCGGAAACCTACCAGTCTACCCTGTGACCCGGAAACCTGCCAGTCACAATCATCGAATTTGGCCATTAACATTTTCTTCCTAGTGTGCACACCTCTTCCCAAAGTTGCTATTAGTGTCTCGGAAACCTGCCAGACACCACTTTAGGAAGAACGGATACTATCATTTCACATCGGTGGTATAAAACTCAAAAGTTGTGTTCATCACCCTGGGAGGTACCATCCCAAAGCTATCCTCCCACTGTTAAATTGTTTTAAAATACACACATAATAAAATTCCCAAATTGTTTCTATTATTTAATTATCTTTTTCTATCATTTTAATTAAATATAAGATATAAGGATATTTTGACTTATCATATCATATTTTATGATATAGGAGATATTAATTATAGCATTGCACAGGAGTACAATATATTGCAATCAGAAAAGTGACGCACAGTTTTAATGAATTCCTAATTCATTCCACAAAGAAATGACGCACAGGGATCATGGGAATACAATTCCCGCACGGATGCCGAGGCAAAGAATGATTTTTAATTACAAAGTAAAAAAAAAATACGCACAGGGGGGAGTTGCATTCAATCATATACATATCAAATTGCCGCACGCAGGTCAAGGCAACGGCAAAATCCATTGTATCCAATTGATTAGGGGAAAAAAAACGCACAGGCTTATGAAGCACGCAAGTCAAAAACAATCACATACATTATAACGATCATATAGATATATATCTCAGAAATCAAATAATTTCTATAATCTAGGGATCAAGATCACCTATCAGGATTTAAGATTAACCTAAGACTAATGAGAATTAGGATTATCTGGTTTTCGTGTTGCTAATCTCCTGAGAAAACAATTGAGAGAGTACGGAATAAGGGTGTAGTAGCGGAGGAAAATTTAGCAGCCAAGAAAATGTCGAACGTTTTCTAGATTTAAGCGGTCAGACCTAAGTTTATAATTAAATCTAGGGTTTTGGCTATGGGCTGGCCCTTTTAATTATTGCTAATAAATGAATTAAAACAAATTGTAGAGTTTTATTATTAGATATATTTTGAGTCTGATGATAAATTCAAAAATTGAAATTATAATTTGATCCAACCACTCCTAGATTTTTGGATCTAATCTTGACTAATCTAATATTACTATTTACAAAATAATATGATTACCACAGAAACAATACAACATTATTAATTTTTACTATATTATTATTATTATTTTAATCTACTGTTGTTGTTATTATTACTATTTTTAATTTCTATTATTATTTTTAATTTCTATTATTAATCATTATTATTTTATTAGTATTATTTGACTCTATCATTATCATTATTAGTATTATTATTATTATTATTATTATTAAAAATCTGGGGTATTACATTCTACCCTCCTTAAAACAAGTTTCGTCCTCGAAACTGAAATAAAATTCAATAATAAAATCTCGGGTATTACATTCTCCCTTCCTTAACATAAGTTTCGTCCCCGAAACTTAATTGCATACCTTCTTCGAATAATTTTGAAATACAATTATCAACATTACTATCACTTTTCTCATCTGTAACACCCCCAAATTTCTAACACATATAATGACATAAAATTTGCTATAACTTGTGAATAAATTCTGGAATTCAAAATAACCAAATCTGGGAAGTGTTACCGCCGCACTTGTACTGGTACAAGTGCAAGGCTACTTTATTACAATACGAAAATCAAAACTTAAACAAAAATGTTTTTTTTTTCAAAGCATAAATTCAAATAAAACTAGCTAGAAATTTGAACGTTCCTTCTCACTTCTCACTGCTAGTCCCAACAGCCCCAACTTTGAAACCTGTTTCACTGAAATTCTGCTCCCCCGAAGGATCGTCGCAGCCCAGAACACAAACATCAGCAAAAGCTGGTAATCCTAATAAACAAGGGTAATATAAAATAACAACAACAACAACACAACAACAACAACAATAATAATAATAATAATATTCATCATCATAATACCTATAAATATCCATATCAATATTCACAGGATGACAGAAAAACATCATATATATAATTCAAGGCATCAATTTTAATACTATCATATCTATATGTTCTCATCGAAAGATATTCATCATTATTTTAATTTCATTTCATTTGGACCCGGAAACCTGCCAGTCCAATTAGTTTAGTGGGAAGAGAACCATGGTAAACCCGGAAACCTGCCAGTTTACCCTGTGACCCGGAAACCTGCCAGTCACAAATAATCAGTTTGGCCATATCACAATAAATCAATTCGTCCTAATGTGCACGCCTCTCCCCAAAGTTGCTACTAATGTCCCGGAAACCTGCCAGACACCACCTTGGGGAGAACGGATATAATCAAGTTCACATCAAATAATATATCGAGGCATAAAGCCTAAGAATTGTGTTCATCACTTTGGGGGTACCATCCCAAAGCTATCCTCCCACGATTTAAAGTATTTTATATATAGTCACATAATAAATAGATTTCTCAATAATATATGTATACATATGAAAACATTTATAAATTTCAATCACACCAAATAGATTTCTCAAATTTACGAAAACCAAACCGAGTATATATACTACTATTTGTTAATTATGAAAACCCAAGGTAAAATCATTTAAAAAGAGAATTGTTCTAAGGATTAGGATTACATATAATATATTTTATATATAACAATTCTATCAAAATTTATATAAAAGTATAAAAATAACCTAAGATTCATGGAGATTAGGATTAGTAAAATATGATGTAGAGAAGAAGAAGAAGATGAAAAAGCATAAAATTACGCTGAGACTTATGGAATTATGATTAGTAAAATAGGATGTAGAGAAGAAGAAGAAGAAGAAGAAGAAGAAGAAACACGAGATTCAAGGTTGTTCTGGGACTTAGGATTACCTATCGAAATATAAAATTACACTAAGACTCATGAGATTAGGATTACCTGGTCTCCGTTTTGCTAGCTTTTAGAAGAATAGAGAAAGAATAGAGGAATTAGAAGAATAGAGAAAGAATAGCGAAAGTAGTAGAAGAGAATATGAGAAGAGAAAGGGAGTATTCAGGGTTAGGCTAGGCTCATATTTATAACAAAATTTTAGAGTTTAGCTTCGGCTCTTTTACCATTGCCAACTCATTAATGGGGTACATAAAAAAAAGATCAATTAACAATGATACAAATTTAATATCACTAATAAGGTATATTAAATTAAAAACCAATCAGCCATGATGTGAATTTAATATCATCAATAGGGCATATTAAAATAGAAAAAAAATCAACCAATCATGGTTCACATTACGTTCGGTCAATCAATCATGGTGTAAATTAATGTGACTTAGTTGACAAGTAGAGGACGTATTACCTAAAATGGTGTAAATTAATGTGACTTAGTTAACAAGTAGAGGACTTATTACCTAAAATGGTGTAAATTAATGTGACTTAGTAAACAAGTAGAGGACTTATTACCTAAAATGGTGTAAATTAATGTGACTTAGTTAACAAGTAGAGGACTTATTACCTAAAATGGTGTAAATTAATGTGACTTAGTTAACAAGTAGAGGACTTATTACCTAAATCTCTTTCTTAGAGTATAAGCAGAAAATTCCTACGGCAATTAAGACTAGGAATATTTGGCCCACCAAGGCTATCTAAAATAAATGGGTAATTACTACTAATAATAATATCATCAATATTAATAATAATCAGGGATATTACATCATCACATATATTTATATCATAAATCAATCATCAGATAATGCAATATAGATTCAAACAATAAATCAATATAAATTCAAACGACAAATCAACATCTTGTATTTAAAATTAAGAATTCTATCATTCTTCATTATTAAAAATAATTCACAAAATAAATTCTAATGACCCCTCTAATTAACATCTCTTTCTAAATAAAATTCACAAGTCAATAATAATCACATAACGAATCACAAAATAATTTTAAATATACAATTATTAGAATTTCAAAGAAATAAATCATTTCTAAAAGACAAGGAAATAACCCTTCACTACCCATTTCTCACGTTTGAATTATTATTATTATTTTACTCATTTATTTACTTAACTCTGGGATCTTTGATCCCTTGAGTTAATATCAAAAGCAAACCCAAGTCGAAACCTAGGGCTCTGATACCATTTTGTAACACCCCTAGTTTCTAACAGTTATCATAACTTTAAAATTTAAATGCTTTTAATAAATAAATTAATGAAATTCGAAATAAACAACCTTGGGGAGTGTTATCACCGCACTTGTACTGGGACAAGTGCAAGGCTGTCTTATTACATTAACATAAATCCAAACTTAGATAAAAACATTTTATTCCAAGCATGAAAAAAATAAAAAATAAAATAAAACTAGCTAGAAATATTCATTGGTCTTCCTCACTTCTCACTGCTAGCCCCAATAGCCCCAACTTGAGACCTGTTTCACTGAAAATCTACTCCTCCGAAGGATCGTCGCAGCCCATGAACACAAACATCAGCAAAAGCTGGTAATCCTAATAAACAAAACTAATATGGAAAAATAATGATAAATAATGATAATAATAAATAAATAAATAAAATGTTTACGGGATGATAAAAAGAAAAAAAAAACATATACATATCTATAGTCTAAAATATCAATTTTACTATATCTATATACCTTCATCGGATCAAATATCATTTATTAAACTTTATAAATTTTAATTTTTATTAATTACATTTGGACCCGGAAATCTGTTAGTCCATTTAGTTTAGTGGGAAGAGAACCATGGTAGACCCGGAAACCTACCAGTCTACCCTGTGACCCGGAAACCTGCTAGTCACAATCATCGAATTTGACCATTAACATTTTCTTCCTAGTGTGCACACCTCTTCCCAAAGTTGCTACTAGTGTCCCGGAAACCTGTCAGACACCACTTTGGGAAAAACGGATACTATCATTTCACATCGGTGGCATAAAGCCCAAAAGTTGTGTTCATCAACCTGAGAGGTACCATCTCAAAGCTATCCTCCCACTGTTAAATTGTTTTAAAATACACACATAATAAAATTCCCAAATTGTTTCTATTATTTAATTATCTTTTATATATTTTTCTATCATTTTAATTAAATATAAGATATAAGGATATTTTGACTTATCATATCATATTTTATGATATAGGAGATATTAATTATAGCATTGCACAGGAGTATAATATATTGCAATCAGAAAAGTGACGCATAGTTTTAATGAATTCCTAATTCATTCCACAAAGAAATGACGCACAGGGATCATGGGAATACAATTCCCACACGGATGCCGAGGCGAAGAATGATTTTTAATTACAAAGTTTAAAAAAAAATACGCACAGGGGGGGAGTTGCATTCAATCATATACATATCAAATTGCCGCATGCAGGTTGAGGCAACGGCAAAATCCATTGTATCCAATTGATTAGGGAAAAAAAAACGCACAGGTTTATGAAGCACGTAAGTCGAAAACAATCACATACATTATAATGATCATATAGATATATATCTTAGAAATCAAATAATTTCTATAATCTAGGGATCAAGATCACCTATCAGGATTTAAGATTAACCTAAGACTCATGGGAATTAGGATTACCTGGTTTTCGTGTTGCTAATCTCCTGAGAAAACAATTGAGAGAGTACGGAATAAGGGTGTAGTAGCGGAGGAAAATTTAGCGGCCAAAAAAATGTCAAGCGTTTTCTAGGTTTAAGCGGCCAGATCTAAGTTTATAATTAAATCTAGGGTTTTGGCTATGGGCTGGCCCTTTTAATTATTCCTAATAAATAAATTAAAACAAATTGTAGAATTTTATTATTATATATATTTTGAGTCTGATGATAAATTCAAAAATTGAAATTATAATTTGATCTAACCACTCCTAGATTTTTGGATCTAATCTTGACTAATCTAATATTACTATTTACAAAATAATATGAGTACTACAGAAACAATACAACATTATTAATTTTTACTATATTATTATTATTATTTTAATCTATTGTTGTTGTTATTATTATTTTTTTTAATTTCTATTATTAATCATTATTATTTTATTAGTATTATTTTACTCTATCATTACTATTATTATTATTATTATTATTATTATTATTAAAAATATGCGGTATTACACACTTTCTTGGAAGATTGCAGCTTTCCCTCCATTTTTGGATGGAAAGAATCTTCTCTCAAATATAGGAAGATTGGACCAATGGATCTCATTGGAAGATACTGACTGGACTTTCTGTCTACCAAACACCCAAAAATCATAGGAAGATTGGGATCTTCCCTTCCTTTCTCTAATTTTCTTTGTAACATACGGGTCCTAAGTGGCTGGACTTCTCCTGTGCATTTTTATTGGCCCAACCCAACCATTTGCTTCGGCTTTCGGCCATGGATCAGCCCTTTTCTACTCTTTCACATTCGCTCCATTGCTTCTCTGCTTCTTTCTTCTCCGTTATTTGCGGCGGAAGAGGCTTATAGTCGACGGCGAAGTCTGCTTTCTCTCGCCGGTAAGATTCTCTCTCTGTACTCCCCCTCAACCCTCTTTCTTCCTTTAGTTTCTGATGTTAAAAGAACATGATTTTAGGTCTTCCCTGTTCCCATTTCGTGTTCCTTCCCGTTTTGTAATTATGTTTTTTATACTTAGGTTTTGCCCTCCTTTTTTTTTTTTTTCTTCCCCTGAATGGCTGGATTGGTTAAAATGAATTAGCCTTAACGAATGCTCTAGACTATAATTAAAAAGCGTCAAACCTAGCGATGAAGAACTATAAAGACTTCTCTTTTTTATTTTTACTTGTCTATAGTCATTATAAGCCACTGGCGGTATAAGCAATCTATTTAAGCCTCAAAGAATTCTGGATTTCAAGTTTTGTGGGACTTAGGGAAGACATTTAAAGTCATCTAAAGGAAGTGGTACTTTATAGAGTTCCACCCATCTTGTGTAGCTCAAATACACCCTTTAGATTACCGCTTAAGATGCTTGTGCATATTGTCTTCAGCACAAAATGCCAGTAATATTGAACTGAAGAAATTGAACCATGTTCTTATTTACACTCATTCTTCCTTGTACGTTATTTCCGTGCAGATGAAGAAGAAAACACAAAAGTCTCTGGTGGAGACCAATGCTGGTCAAGATTTAGAGTCTATTATTCAGCAGCATAGACTCTTCTTTGACAAGTTAATTGAGCTCATACCAGCCAAGTTCTATCTACCAAATGATGATGAGAAACCGTGGTATCAGGGTCTGAGCAAGGGCGAAAAAGCTGCAGCAAAGAAAGAGACTAGAGAAAATATTAAGAAGTCTCGAAGGGAACGTTTAGATCCAGAGAAGCCTAGTGCCACAACGCTTGACCTTCTTAAACAAAGCTTGGACAAAGAGAAATTGAAGAAAGGCCATGATGAGGAAATGGATATAGATCCTTTAACATCAGGTTCAGGTCTTGAAGGCGATGATCGGTCAGTGACATATGAAGAACTTCGACAAAGGCTTCATCGCAAAATCGAAGAGTTTCGGGCAAGTCGTAACTGTGGAAGTTCCAATAGAGAAAAGAAAAGGGACGAGAGAAATGTGAAAAGAGGAATTCAGGATAAGAAACGTAAGAGAAATGATGGGAATGAAGGAAGCAAGCCTGAACCTAATGGGCCAATAGAGAAAGGGAAGAAGGATGCTGTAGAGGCTTCAAAAGACCTCGTGTTTGGTCATGTCAAACTTGATAATGAGGAAAGGCAAGGGAAGAAAAAGAGAAAAATGTCAACACATAAGGAACTTGAGAAAGCAAAAAAACTTGAAGAAGCAAAGAAAGATCCCGAGAAAGGTGAGGTTATTGCAAAAAAGCACTCATGGAAAGCTGCGATGGATAGGGCTGCAGGAATTAAGGTTCACGATGATCCCAAACTGTTAGAGAAAAGCATAAAGAAAGAGAAGAAGAGACAACAGAAGAATTCAGAGAAATGGAAGGAGAGAATTGATTCCAGGGAGAAAATGAAAGCAGAGAAACAGCAGAAAAGATCTGAAAATTTGGCTGAGAGGAGTCATCAGAAGAAGATGCGTAAAATTGCAAAGAGGGAAAAAAAGCTTATGCGGCCTGGTTTTGAAGGTCGCAAGGAAGGTTTCATTAATGAAGGTTCTGGTTAACATAGATTTATGAAAGGCTAGCTTGCTGATTTGTCAATTTCATGGCTTTCTACCTCTTTAGCGCTACTATCAGTAGGTAGGTATATGGATGATGTTTAAGACTGTTGCTTGATATTTCATGGTGTGATAAAATTTCCATACACGAGTTTTCAATTTCGATGCTCAACAGGATTAAATGGCATTTACAACACTGAAACTCTTGATCTAGATGCTAGACTTTGTATTAGTTGAGGTTCCAACCTCTGTTTTGTAATCCTTTTATTACCCAAAAAAAATGGCATTTTACTTCTTAGATTTTTTATTCTATCTAAATTTAGTGTCTTTATATATTAGAGGACAAGCTAGTTATGGTGAAAAGAAAAAATCATTGCATGATGATGTATTTGTTAAGTGAACAGATTGATGGGTACGATAAGCATATACACTGGAAGGTTGAGCCAATTGGCTACCTTTTGTAATCTCACTGAAAGTGATTGTTCTCTTCAAGTGATTCTCTCATATTTTGATGTAATCTCTCATGAAAAATCTGAGAGGATGCGTTTGGAAAATTTGAGGTATAGTTAATTATATTATTAGAACAATAAAGTAAAACTCTTTTGGCGGGATCTGTACTGCTCTAGTTGTTTGATTGGTACGAGAATGTGATAGTTGAAAACTGTTAGAATATTAGGAAATAAATCAACTTGATTATTAGGATCCCTTGATTATTATCTCCCTTGATTATAGAATCCTAATTATATCAGTTTTATTAGCCTTTATTGTAATTTATCTTAGTCCATAAGTTTCTCTTCTACGTACCTATATAAAGGCTCCTATGTACTCTCTTTTATTTACAGATGAATAGAATATGCTTAGTCCCTCTAAATTCAACATGGTATCAGAGCAGGAGAAAATTAACAGGTTTTGCTCTGTTTAGAGTTAGTTTTCCGGCATTGGTGACTCGCTGCTTTGTTCAAAGTTTTAGAGAGGCAGTAAGTTACACAGCGCCGGGAGACACACAACTCTGGTTAAACTAGAGAACACAAACAGGACCACCATAGTCAAATCCACAAATCACCAAAACAGAGTTGTAAATTCCGGCAATATTCCCAGATTCAGGTGAGCCGGAAAGAGGAAAAGAGAAGGGAGCGCTGTGGAAGGAGAACTCGGGGCAATAGAGATTGCCAGAGCAACACTGATTGCCAGAGCAATGTAGATTGCTACCTTCACCGTTGGACAGCCTCGATCTCACCGCCGGAAAAAGGAAAGAAGTTCAGAGGAAAGAAGTTCAAATTCGCTGGAAGCTAAGCTGCAAATCAAACCAGGCGTAGCCATCTCGAAGCCTTCATGCGCCCTCTGTCTTCTTTGTCGCAAAAGGAGAAGGAGAAGGAGCGAAGAGGAAGAAGGCGAAGTCCGCGGCGCTCAGGCTGGAAGAAGTCACAAGTCTGATCTAAAAGGTCCAATCTATCGTTTATCAAATTGTGGGACTTGAGATTCTTCTAGGCAAATTCTACTACTCAATATGGGAACTCTGAGACTCCGAAAATGAGTACAAGCCCAAACAAAATATGGGACCTCTGAGACTTAAAAAAGAGTACAAGCCCAAACAAAATATATGGGACCTCTTAGACTCCGAAAATGAGTACAAGCCCAAACAAAATATGAGACCTCGATACTCCAAAAATGAGTACAAGCTCAAACAAAATATGGGACCTCTGAGACTTAAAAAGGTGTACAAGCCCAAACAAAATAAATGGGTTGCTGAGACTCAAGAAGAGTACAAGCTCAGACAAAAATAAATGGGCCGCTAAGACTCAAGCAGGCAGAACAAAGAATAAATGGGTTGCTGAGACTCAAGAAGAGTACAAGCTCAGATAAAAATAAATGGGCCGCTAAGACTCAAGCAGGTAGAACAAAGTTTGAATACTCTCCAGCTTGAGGGGGAGTGTTAGAATATTAGGAAATAAATCAACTTTATTATTAGGATCCCTTGATTATTATCCTCCTTGATTATAGGGTCCTAATTATATCAGCTTTATTAGCCTTTATTATAATTTATCTTAATCAGTAAGTTTCTCTTCTACGTGCCTATATAAAGACTCCTATGTACTCTCTTTTATTTACAGATGAATAGAATATGCTTTGTCCCTCTAAGTTCCACAAAAACCTAAGTAGCTTGTGACATACTCCTTGGTAGTACATTGTATGGAGACGAATGCCTATGCCCTATGGGATCACATTATGAAAATCAAAACCTTGTCATTCACGAGAGGCGTGTTAGTCCTTATCTTTTTCCTCGTATTCATTTCTTTTTAATTATATTACGGCTTGATAAATTCTCTGATTAGCCTGACATTGTTTCACTCTGCAAAGTCCTTCTAAAAGAAATCAAACCCAGATTAATTAAATAAGATGTAATGTCTTTTTATTTTTAATCTTACCAATTGAACTAATATCTGATTTTATTACTTCAAGAAGAGGATGTGGCTTATCAAGCTCTTAATCATAAAATCATGAACCAGTCATCGATTCTTTTGAAGGGGGATAAAACAGGGACAGATTTATTTTTATTTTTATTTTTATTTTTTTAATACAAGACGAGCAAATTAATCAAATGAGTCCGTATGGCTTTCATGAACTAAGTAGTCAGCATAACGAATAATATTCCCTGTATGTGTGGTGTAACTCCACTTGCCATTAATCATATAACATATCTCTAATTTTCATTGTTCTGAAACCGGACCAAACCGGTCGAACTGGACTAAAACTCAGCAAATCAGTCAGTAAACTGGACTGGTTTGAGTATCAACTTGATTCGGTATTGTTTTTTTAAAATCGATTTTTTTTTAAAAAAAAAATATTTAGAATTTCATATTAATTACTTTGAAATCTTCAGTTTCTCATCGGTTTGGCCTTAGGTTAGTTCCAATTTGACCTATGATTCACTACCCCAATTGGTTTATTGATTGTTTCAGAACCTTTCTAATTTCCACAATAACAAGTCTCAATGGATGGTCGAGATCACATATTTCCCATCAAAAGGTTGAAAATAGGAAAAATTTTAGTCACCCCCCTCTATAGCAAATTAGTTTCAGTCAACCTCAAAACTTTATGAAACTTCCTTGTACCTCATTGTCAAAATAAAAGTAATTTATCTATGTGAAAAAATAATGATGCCCTTACTCTAATTTTTTTAGAAAAGCATTTACAAGATAAATAAATAAATTTGGAAGAACCTAAGAAATTACAGACATTTGGTCATTTACAAGACTAATAAAGTAAGGGCATCGTTGTTTTTTCACCCACAAAAATTAATTTAATTTTGACCATGAGGTGCAACAAAGTTTCAGAAAATTTTTAGGTTTGACTGAAATTAATTTGTTATCTAACGAATCAGTGTGTATCACAGTATTGTGCAAACCCATTCGTTTACAAACTTGAAGCCCTGTTTTCATAGCGAGCAACTCTGATTCATTTTTCAACGAAGATGGTATCATTATATATAAATGTAAACAATACAAAATCAATGTCTAAATTCTAAAAGATCACCATCTAAACGGTACAAGCATAAAAAATCGTTAAAAATTGGTTCTTAGAAACCTATATTACACATACGGATTTATACTCATCTGTATACATAAATATTTATACAGATGGATACACACAGATTTGTTAGATGGATTTGCTATATGATCATATTTATATAAAAGGGGAAAAAGCGCAAAAGATCATCAGATCCTTTAAACCTTGTTGCATCTTATCACATCTCCTTGCTAAAAGAACCAAATCTTTCAATGTTGTGGGTAGAATCTTACTAGTTCTTTTTCCCTTTACACTAACTGATCACTGTAAAGTATTGGAATCGTTTTAACCCAGTTCACATCTGATTATGGTTAATTTAATACAATCTTGCTTTATAGGATTGATAGTAACATTGAATTTGGACACTTGCTTTACACAATGAAGATTGAGAAAGGGGGAGGGATCATAATAATAATGAGCTCCATAACTTCAGGATTTTGTCAACCATGCATACAGAGATTCGAGAAAGAAAAGAGATTCTTTGGGAACACTTCATTCTTCCTCTCTTTTTGTGCCCTTGAAACCATCTTAAATTGCAAATTATTTTTCTTTTTTCTTTTTCATATTTTTTTAAGGTTAACAGTGAAATTAGTTAATGCCCCTTAACAAATCTCAGAAATAAGAAAGTATTTAAGTAACTCAAGTAGGCATTATTAAAGCTGGGAATTAGGGCCGGTCCAGCCCTACAACAATCTGAGGTAAGAAAAACATCTGTTTTTAAGGCCCGAGCTAAGAGTATGCAGGCCAGGTAGGGCCCGCCTTACAGATATTAGTAACTATTTTCCTGAGTTTTTTTCGAAAAAAAATATAATCTGTAAACTACAACTATTAAAGTTCTAATTTATCAAATAAATGTTGTCAAGATTAAAGTATAAACAACATCATCATGCAATAAATAAACATAATCACTAATTAATAATCAGTGAAGCACTGTTGGTCTGATGTCGTGAATCCATGATGCAATGATGTGTGACTGTGTGTGCGTGAGGCCAAGACAGCGAGTATGAGGCGAGAGGCATGAAGTGAATGACAAAAATGAGTAAGACTATGAGAGTTTCTAAGTGAGCGAGTAATAGGCAACAAGGCAACCAAGTAGCTTCCTTTACAGTCAAACTCGGTCAGCAAGGCAAGTGAACAACTACCAAAAGTAAGTTAAAACAAAAAATTAAGGGGCCTAACAAGGTAGGCCCTTGGCTGAGCAGGGCTGGTCTTTTTAAGCCCTCGGCCCTACAGGGCTGGCCCTTTTAGGCTTGACTTTATTTGGAGGCTCTATTTTATAAATCCGGCCCTTGAAGGACTAGTGCTTAAATGGGTTGGTTCGACGAGCTCAGCTCGATTTCCCGACTCTAGACATTATGCATTATTCAAGTAGTTCACTCTCTGTCTCTATATTCACTATATAGTAGATACGGCAGTAACTAAAGATAGATTATGAAAATTCTAAATTCTTCTATACTTAATTAGGTCTTTATTTCCGTAATAAAACTTAGTATGTAGATATTGTCTATACATAACTAAAAAATTAAACGATTTATTTGCACAAAAACTGAAATTCAGAGGCTTTATTGTCTCCAACACACTACATATATTCTATTAGTAAAGTCATGGATTACCAATAAAGAGCCTGAAATAAAGGTTGAAAAGTTTAATGTGATTTAATGACAAATTGTAAGGGTTAAGAATCACTTAAAAAACCCGAAAAAAGACAAAAATGTTTAGTCACTCGGTATCCATTCTGATTTGACACGGGAGATTCTAGTAATAAATAAGACAAACTACATATGCTTAGGGGTCAAATTATTGGAGAGTTTGTGAAGATTCTTGTGAGATTATGTTTTGCATAGGAATGCATGTAACATGGGTTCATATTCTTTGGATCAAAGATTATCTGCAATCTATATTTGACCAATACACAAGGACCAATAGATCGGTCTAGACATTTCCTTAGAATTTCATATTAATTACTCTAAAGTCTTTAATTTCTCATCAGTTTGATCTTACGTTAGCTCCCGTTTGACTCCAGTATAACCCACTGACCTTTGACCCAATACTTCGACCGGTTTAACGGCCGGTCGGATTCTAGGACCTTGTGACCAACACACAAGGACCAAAAAAAATAATCTATATTCTAGCACCAGATAAAGTGTAAGTATGTGAATCGATATATTATAGTTTCCAAGTAATTAAAAATGTGTCTTAAAAGATGATCTGACTCAATATTATGCTTAGATTCCAAACACTGACGGAACTTCTAAGGGACTAGGGGGGGCCATGGCCCCCCAAAAAAAAAAAATTATTTAAATATTTTTAGTGAGACTTTTTATGTTTTAGTGAATAATACTACTTTGGCCCCCCCCCCCAAATTATTTAAATTTTATGTTAATCTTGTCATTCTTTCTATATTTCATTCTAATTACTTGAAATTTTTAGCTTATCAGTGAAATTTTCTTTTGTGGTGTATCCCTTACTAGTTACTATACTTTTACCCATTCTATACTACACTTGTAGATGAAGTTAATTGACTTGATTTCATGAATATTTTTTTTTATTCTTTTTATTTTTAATGCATTTAAAACTTTCCTTAAAAAAAATTTCCGACCCCCGAATCCCCCCGCAACTATTTGGCCCCTTCAAACTTTTCCTCCAAGTTCCACCACTGATTTCCAAACCTTTCGAAAGTCATCAAAAGCTGGAAGCCAGCCAGCTAAACGCATATTCAACTTGTTCTCAATGAGTTCTTTTTTTTTTTTTTTTATTTGTTGGTTTAAAGAGGCAGTTGACGACGGCTAACACCTAAGAAGTTATTAGCAAAATAAAAATTTTTTAAAAAAAACTTTCGTGTTATTTGGTTATAAGGCTATTATTTATCACTTTTGTCTTATTTATAAGTTCAATTTTAAAAAAAATGGTCTTTATTATAAGTTCACTTTCAAAGTAATAAATGAGATTATTACAGTTTTGCCCCTATTAAAAGTATAGGGAGAAGGAGGAGGTTACAAATATTCATTTATAAATGAGAACAAAATTGGAAACATTTATCAATTTAGTTCATATTTATTGAGTTAACTAATTTTTCTTGGTATGTAAGAATGAGATAATTTGGTGAAAGCAAAAGAAAAAAGTAATTTCGACTTATTTTTTTTATTATTTTTTTTGGTACAAAGCGAGGGGAGGGGGGATTCGAACACGGGACCTGAGGGGAGATATAAGACATTTCAATACCACTAGCTGTGCCACTGCACTGCTGTCCTCGGTGGTAATTTCGACTTATAAATAATACCAGAGTGGTACTTCCTTTTTTTTTTTTTTTGGTCAAACCAGAATGGTACTTTCAATGAGTAAATTTAGATCTTTTTTTTTTAAAAAAAAAAAAAAGTGTCCTTTACTAAACAATAAGCAACAAGATGAGTGGACATATAGTTGGGTAAAATAACACATCAAAATCTCTTAAGGGAATGAGTGATATAAACGAAAACCAAACCGTATTAGAATAACAGTTAACAAGACACATACAATGAGGCATGAGCTAGCTAGGGAATAATAATCATACACATATCTCTAATTAAATTGCACTTTTGAAACAATGATCAATAATATTCCGTGCTCCAAGCACGTCTTGGGTAAAAGAAAATGAAAGAGTATATATTGAGAGATAAGATCATAAGACAGTGTGATTTCATTACATTGATTAATAATTTAATATATATGCATGAATTTGGCAAAGGAATATACTTTATAACAGCTGGCCATATGTATAACCCAATGGAATAATATAAGATCAGTAAGATAAGGTGTGAGTTTGAAGCAAAATGAATCATCACATCAGCCAATATAGAATTAAAAAATGAAATCTTTTAAAATAAGGTATTGAGCATAATTATTTGTTGGCAAAGAAAAAAAGAGTATATATCTATTTGAGTCATGTATATTTAAAAAATATATATTAATTGAAGAGCTTTGCATTAACGTGTGACTCAACTTGCCACAATATGAATTAGTGGAAAATTAATTCTTCCTCTGGTCCTAACTATAAGATCGGATTGACTTTTTTGAAAAGATCAAGAAAATAAGTTATTTAATCATATTATATGCTGTATATCATTAAATTATATGTTAGTTTATTAGTCAAACTAATTAGTTTGAAGAAAAAATACAAATACAAATACTCTAAAGTAATTTAATTACTTTAATTTCTCCAAAAAAAATCAGCATGGTCTTATAATTAGAACTAGAAGGATCGGAGTGTAACTTTTTGGAAATTGATTGTAAATTCAACTATTTACTTCAAAATAAATGAGTTATATTTTAGGGAAAATTGCTAAAAATCACTAATTGTAAAATTTATTCCCCCAGTTGCCTGAAATTTATCTAAGGTAGTCAAATGTAACATATCTCCAACAACAGGTGAAACTGTTCTTTGACTATATGCAAGACATTAGATATTTGCAAATAGTTAAAGATATGTTATCCAAAATTAGAAGAAACTTGTATTCGTTAAAGATGAGTTTCACATGTTCAAGAATCTGAATCCTTAGATATTTTTAGGCAATAAATTTTTTGATAGTGAATTTTTTCATCAATTTTCCCTAAATTTTATTAGTTTTCATTTTAATATATTTTTAATTTAAAAAGGTAAACCTTCCAAATCTCATTTAATGTGGATTGCTAAATCTCTGTTCATGTTTAAAAATATGGAGATAATTAGGGGTTTGTTGGGACATAGAATCCAACAAAAACTCCATTTTTAGACTTGAAGTCAGGCTGATATGCTTTATTCTGATTTGTGGGGTTCCCCTTTTTTTAATTCTTCTCCCTTAAATTAGCTTCCTTGTTTTCAGATTCTTTAATTTGCTACCACAAGCAATCTGCTTTCTTTATTTATTTTTTATTATTATTATGGGATCAAGATTCATTTCACCTCCCAACTACGATTACTAGGTTAATGGAAATGCATTAATTGTCACAACAATTTTTTAAAATTAATTATTCTTAATCATCCTTTCTAAGAAATTATCAGTTGTAAGCGCTTTGTGAGTTGTGATCTTCCAGACAGGGAGGTGCGGTTTTTTTTTTTTTAAAAAAAAATAGATCTAATTTACATACCTTTTATGCATTAAATAACAAGAAATTCAAGTTTGTTTTGAAAAATTTCCAAAGGAAACCAAGACTTGATTCAACAATAAGCCATGCATTGGAAAAATGATAAAAGTTCATCTCGATGCGTTGATATATAATTAAAAAAAAATGTTGAGGTCAAAAGAATTTGAATAATATAATTATATTCAGGCCAAGTAAGTCGTGGTACCTTTTTCCTTTAAAATGAATCAAACTTTAAATTGGTAAATGGACTACATTATATTGACCAAAAAAAATATAACTTAGTGCATAATTTAATTTGCCTTTGTTTAATCATGTAAGATTATAAATAAGCATGAACGATTATATATGAATTTGAAGGTATAGACGTCAAAACCTGTATAAACCTTCAAACATTTTAATATTTGTTGTAGGCCCGTGTGTGCTTATTAATGTAAAGCCTAACCTAACTTACATCATTTTCATCCCTATCCAATACATACATATATACTTATCACTGCATATAGTCGTAGTTAAACTGGATCAACCCGATCATATATAATTAAAATAATTCTATCTTAGTCTAAACATATAACCTATAATTTGTAGTGCAATTGAATTACAAATTAGGTCCTATGTTTAGGATGAAAGTAATATAATTTAATTAAAATATAGAAAAAGAGTATTCATCTATAAACTTGCTGTACGTAATCTTTTTTTTCTTTTTCTTTGGGAATTCATCATGAACTACACATATATTACACGATAATCCCTGATCAAACAGTATAAAAGACTGATTCATCAATGTCACTGATTTGATGTAACTAGGTGAGCAGGTTTTAGTAATTGTTTGGTTAACTCAGAAACCGTAATTTCAAAAGTCTTTTTTCATAAATCGAGATAAAACTCCTCTCATATATTTACCCTATAAATCGTAAAAGCTATTCTCCAGATTGATCCAAAAACAAACTTAATAATATGGCATGAATTGAAGTTAACATTAAAATATAGAGTAAATTTGTTGGCACACGTACGACGTACATGTGGAGGAAGATTCATTCCCCCTAGCAAGCTTTCATTGAAAATGTGAAGCTCTGTTAAATTAAAGCTTCATACAACTCTATCTCTTCCATGTCACTCTATCTCTCTCCCATCTCCATTGCATTATTTTCTATATATAACTCACTTCTTTTCTCCATCCATGTCCTTTTTTCTTCTTCTTCTTCTCTCTCTCTTTTTTTAGGGTTTTATCCCTTTCATTTCATATTTGGAATCTATCTGAAGTCTGAACAGCTCGTGACATGGCAGCCCCTAATAAGGTGGTTTCAAAGGGACATGCCTTCAGCAACAAATGTGCTTCTCTCATCAAACAACAACGTGCTCGTCTTTACATCCTTCGCAGATGTGCCACCACCCTCCTCTGTTGGTACATTCATGGTGATCATGACTAATACACGCACACACATATATATTATATTACCCAGTCTTTAATATAAGTCTAGTTCGTATAGTGTAATGGTCTCTGTGTGTATGCTGTTACCGGCCAGTGTCGATGTCTGAAGTGGAGCTCCATGAAGATGAGGACGTGGGCTTTTGGGTTCAGTACTGTTGGAACGCCATTTGCTACCACTGTGATATTTTTCTTCCTTGTTTGAGTCACTGGGCAAAACCCTGTGATTTTTTTTTTCCCCCTCTTTTTGGAAGGGATCATCAGAGAGAAGCTTGTGGTGGTTATATATATACATATACATACATACATATATATATATATATATATATATATCTTCATCAGTACTGATTTCACTCGTTCACGATCGATCTGGGCATGAAGCTTCATCGTCATCTTCAACACTGTGCAGTAATGGAAAGGAGGAGTCGTTATATGATTAATTTAAGTTGTAGAGGTTATAATTAAATGGGAATTTACTATTCGGTCCTCCTCTTGGACCCTTTTCTTTTCTTGTACAACTTGAACTTCCAATAATTATTCATGTTGCTTGCTATTTTTATTTAACTTGTTGAGAACAAAATCAACATTATATTCATGTAATTTGATGTTGATAATAACAATAATACTGATAATAAAATGAAAATTTATGTTTTATTGTAATAGAAATTTTTCAGGTCAAAAAAATTATATTATATCTTCCCATTCATGGAACTAATTAATGCTAATATTTGAAATGATTATAAAGTATAATTAATAAAAAAAAATTATGGTAAAATGTTCGTAGTTTATGTTATTGATAATTGATAAGCAAATATTTAGGAAATTATATTTATATTGTATACTTGACAAATAACTAACTTATGAGGTGTTTTTTTCTCGTTCTTTCAATATTTATATGCACTTATATTCATCGATCAATCAGGTTTAAAATTTTCTAAAAATACACGGCAGAATTTTGGGACTGAAGTGAAATAAAATGGTAAAATAAAATGACAGAAATAATTAACCTTGCAAAATGAAAGGAAGAATAATTTCTATAGCTGACAAAGCATCAATTAAAAAATTGCTTCGTGAATTGAGAGCTACGTATTTTCAAAATGACAAATTCTCTAATAAATTTTTTTGGAAAAATAACTGAAAAATACCACTTAAATTTCACAATTCTATTGACAAAAACTATAACAAGATTAATAAGAACAGTAAAACAATTGACAACTCATTTTGTTGGTAAATCATCTATTTGATATTTTGAAGTGATATTTTTTTTCTAAAATCTTAGCCCATAATTTTTTTCTAATGTCAAAAATCCACAGGGAGAAAATTTAAAATTCAATTAAATTATCATTAACAATAAAATTCATACCTACCAAATTTTAATTAAAAAATCATACCTAATAAATATAGACAAATAATCAGCTTGGATTTTGTCAATTACAAATTCCTTTGGGCTTAATTAATAAATAATGTTCCATATATTGTGATTTTCCCCCCTAAAACTTTCCCTATCTTTATTTTTTTTTTAAAATTTCCATCAAAGTATTAATCAAACCATGATTTCTTCCTGTTTCTTTTTGTTGTTGGTTCATCTGGCCCAGTTATGAACATTTTTTTCCTTTAATGGAGAAATATCAATGGGCCAAGAAATTCCAAAAGAATACCACTACTATATACAGTAACAGTACTAGGCCCTATCTCAGTCTCATCCTAAAAACTAAAAAATGTCCTTTTTCTTTTATTGGTCAAAATTTAAGGGGACGTCATAATAATCCATATATATATATATATATATATATATATATATATATATATAAACACAAATATATATATATATATATATACAGGGATAGGATATTGTCACTATCAATTTTATGTCACTATCAAGTCACTACAATTTTTTCACCGTTAAATCAGAATCTCATCTATCTTTATCATTTATCTCTCCTATTAAAATTATAATATAACGGTGAAAAAGTGGTAATGACTTAGTAGTGACATAAAATTGGTAATGACAATATCTCATCCTATATATATATATATATAGATATACAAGTATATATATATATATATATATATAAACGAAGAAGATGGTTGACTAAGGATGATAATAAAATGAAGAAAATGATGGTGAAATGACAACATATCCTAAGATGGTGATCATTAAATCTTTTGACAAAAGTTGGATGTGACACCACAACATAATGGTATTAGCCTTTTATATAAATATTTTTTTAATGTGAGTCCAAATCTTCATTATGTGCGAATCCACGTTCTTCGGCATTTGTAATTCCATTAGTGGTGACCCAGCCAAACCAAGCATTAAGTAGTTGTTGCTTGCACTTTCAAAATTGGCAAGTTTTATTCTTTTTTCTTCTTCATTAATTATTCCATTATCTGCTTGTTGTTTAAACATAAATAATATTTTTAGACTTTTAGTAAACTATGAGTATTAAAAATAAATACACATGATACTTTATTCGGTTCTAAATATAAAACATAGTTGACTTTTTAAAAAAAATCTTAAGAAAACTAATTAATCATATTTATATGCTATATATTCTTAGATTATATATCAGTTTATAAGTTAGGTAAAATAGTTAGGAGAAAAAAAATGATAACTATAAATATTTTAAAGTAATTTAATTAGATTTTTATCTTTAAAAAAGTCAATTATGTTTTGTATTTAAGACCTTACTAGTAGAGAGTAACAAGTTTAGTTGAATTGGATTATAGGATAATGAAAATGCACTATGCTAATCTAGATGTTTGGCTGGCACAGTTATAATACCCCGGACTTTTATTAATAATAATAATAATAATAATAGAAATAGTAATGATAATGATAGATTAAAATAATACTAATAAAATAATAATGATTAATAATAGAAATAAAAAAAAGTAGTAATAATAATAATAATAGATTAAAATAATAATAATAATATAGTTAAAAAAGAATTAATAACGTTGTATTGTTTCTGTGGTAATCACATTATTTTGTAAATAGTAATATTAGATTAGTCAATATTAGATCCAAAAATCTAGGAGTAGTTAGATCAAATTATATTTTCAATTTTTGAATTCATCATCGGACTCAAAATATATCTAATAATAATACTCTACAATTTGTTCAATTTAATTCATTTATCGGGAATAAGTAGAGAGCACAGCCTAATAGCTAAAACCCTAAATTTTAATTATAAACTTAGGTCTGGCCGCTTAAACCTAGAAATCACTCGAGCCGCTGTTTTCTTTTTCTCTCTGCTACTACATCCTCATTCCGTCTCTCATCAAATATTTTTCTAGGAGGCTAGGAAATTCCGGAAATCAGGTAATCCTAATTCTCATGAGTCTTAGGATTAGTCTTATATAAATTTTGAAGGGTTCTTATATATGAAAAATATTATAAATCCTAACCCTAGATCAATAGGAACAATATTAAAGGCGTTGCATTGTAATACAATTTTGGATTATGTGAGTAACTTTTTGCAATCAATTGTCGAATTCTTGAAGGATGAATTGAATACATTTGACAATTGTTTTATTTATTCATCTCGGCCTGTGTGCTTTAATTGCATAGATATATGATTGAATCCAAATTTGTCCCTGTGCGTCTCTCTTTCTTTGTGACTGAAACCAATTCTTCACCTCGACTTTCGTGCGTCAATTGAATACCCATGAACCTATGTGTCGTTTTTTTTTTGTAGTCGCATTATATTATATTCCGGTGCAACAAATTACAATATATACATATATATATATGATACTTCTGCACGATGCTACAGTTAATATCACCTGAATATGTCTGTCCATGTTTTCTATTAGTTGATTTTCTTTTCTGTATATAATATTTCCCGCTTAATAAAATAAGATATGAACAGATTTTAAGTCAAATATCTTTATATTCTATATTTAATTAAAATAATAGGAAAATGTATAAAAGATAAGTAAATAATAGAAATAATTTATGAGTCTATTTTGTGTGTATTTTAAGTAACGTAACAGTGGGAGGATAGCTTTGGGATGGTACCTCCCATAGTGAAGAACACAACTTATGGGCTTTATGCCCTCGATATTTATTTGATGTGAAAATGATAGTATCCGTTCTTCCTAAAGTGGTGTTTGGCAGGTTTCCGGGACACTAGTAGCAACTTTAGGAAGAAGTGTGCACACTATGAAGATATGTTTATGGCCAATTGATGATTGTGACTGGCAGGTTTCCGGGTCACAGGGTAGACTAACAGGTTTCCGGGTCTACCATGGTTCTCTTCCCACTAAACTAAATGGACTGGCAGATTTCCGGGTCCAAATGAAATTAATAAAAAAATTAATGAATGATATTAGATTTTGAAACTGATATTTTAGATTATATATATGTATATGATATATTTTTTTCATCATATAAATATTTTATTTATTATTATTGTTATTATTTTTCTATATTATCTTTGTTTATTAGGATTACCAGCAACCGCTGATGTTTGTGTTCATGGGCTACAATGATCCTTCGGGGGAGCAAAATTTCAGTGAAACAAGTGCCAAGGGTTGGGGCTAGCCATGAGAAATGAGGAAGATCATCAGTAATTTAGCTAGTTTATTTTATTTTAATTTTTTTTTGTTTTGAATAAAGCACATTTTGCCTAAGTTTGTTTGTTTGTTTTTTTTTATTGTAATAAGTAGCATTACACTTGTCCCAGTACAAGTGCGGCGGTAACACTTCCCAAGGTTGTTTATTTCGAATTTCATTAATTCACTTATGAAAGTTATTTAAAGTTTTGTTATTATAACTGTTATAAATTGGGGGTGTTACAAAATAGGTTTCTGGGTCCAAATGAAATTAATAAAAAAATTAATGAATGATATTTGATTTTGAAATTGACATTTTAGATTATATATATGTATATGATATTTTTTTTTATCATGTAAATATTCTATTTATTATTTTTCTATATTATCTTTGTTTATTAGGATTACCAGCAACCGTTGATGTTTGCGGTCATGGGCTACGATGATCCTTCGGGGAGCAAAATTTCAGTGAAACAAGTGCCAAGGGTTGGAGCTAGCCGTGAGAAGTGAGGAAGATCATCAATATTTTAGCTAGTTTATTTTATTTTAATTTTTTTTTGTTTTGAATAAAACACATTTTGCCTAAGTTTGTTTTTTTTAATTATTATTATTATTGTAATAAGTAGCCTTGCACTTGTCTCAGTACAAGGGCGACGGTAACACTTCCTAAGATTGTTTATTTCGAATTTCATTAATTCACTTATGAAAGTTATTTAAATTTTTATTATTATAACTGTTAGAAATTAGAGGTGTTACAACAGTAAAGTAATTTAATGTAATCTTAATTATAACAATACGTAAATTTATATACTACTATTATGTAATATCGATTTAAGCTTGCAAAGTATGGATATCTATGCTCTTCATGAATCAACATTTAGGCATTTATATATTCTATATTTAATTTATTCTTGATGGAGTTAAAAATAGAGTAAATACCTTATTTGGTCCCTAAAAAAAATCACGGACCCCTTTTTGGTCCCTCAGTAAAAAAAAACTCATCCCGTAATCCCTCACCACATTTGGGACACTTCACTGCATATGTCCTCTTCAACCTGAAAGGACTAACGTGGACGGTTTTTGGATTTTACAGGGATTACGGGATGAGTTTTTTTACTGAGGGACCGAAAAGGGGTCTGCGATTTTTTTCAGGGACCAAATAGGGTATTTACTCTAAAAATATCATTCACATTATTTTCATTTTTGTTAGATAAAGTATAAATTTTATTTCATTATATTCCTGATCCTGACACTAAGTAACAACAATTTGGCTAAATAAAGTATTCAATTTTTTTTAAATCACGGTTTTAGAAGCTTTTTTTGTTTTTTGGCGAGCCAAGCCAAAACTCTTCTCATATACTTTCTCTGATTCTTATTAATATTATAAAGTACTAACTAACAATTATATTTGGTTTTTTTATAAGACATTTATTTGTTTCCAAAGCGCATTAATTATTTTTTTTCATATATACTCATAATTAATAAGGGTAGTAGGTGAAAGTAATAATTAATATAATATTAAAATTTAGCGTAATTAATAAGGATAATATTGGAAATTACTTAAATTGTATAACAACTTTATTGACTTTAATTGTTTTTATTACTTAAATTGTATGACAACTTTATAAGTATTTCCTCTGGTCCTTATTATAAGGCACCAACTGCCTTTTTCTTTTAAACTAAGGAAGGATAATTTAGTCATTAAAAAATTGTTCAGTGGACAAACATTTCCATGTTTATCACTACTTTAATGCTGTGGAGAGAAAAGAATGACTATTGGGAGTGAAAAAATAGATGAAAAGATATTGCTGGTGCTGTAATGAGGAGGTTCTGATATCTATTGGGGGAGAGAAAATTTTGGCTAGAGAGAGAAGAATGATTATTGGGGAGGAAAAAGTAAATGAAAACATTTTCCTACGTGAGTAGGTTCTAATGGCTATTAGGCGAGAGAGAAATATGCTTTAGTGTGAAGCAGATGACGATTAATGAGGGTAAAATAGAAAAAACTCATATTTAAAGGTAGTTGGTGCCTTATAATAAAAACTAAAATATGTTGGCAGTTGGTGCCTTATAATAAGGACCAGAGGGAATACTTACCTAGTAAGTCGTAAAAATTATTCTCCAAAAATTAATCCAAACACACACATTTATATTATAATATTAATAAAATTAAATGCAACTCTAGTAAACACTGTGGGATTCACTTGCAAAATTTTAAATTATAATGATTAATTAATTTGAAAAATGAATAAAATTATAAGGATCAAAACACTAACTGAACTTTAAAATATAATTATTATATCTAAACAAAAAGGACAATCAGATCGTTATTATATTCTTACACTGAACAAAAAAATTCCATCTTACAATCATTATGCTTTAAGAAATTCTCACAAAATATTATATATTAATTAAATTTATTAGTTACCACTTCCATCCCATCCCATTCCAACATGAACCACAATATCATATTGTAAAGACTCTCATTATGATTATTGGCTTCATCATTGATATTTGATAGTATGAAGATATATCTCAACTTTGTTCCAAAAAAAAAAAAAAAGATATATCTCAACTTTCAAGCTTCACAGCAGAAATAGAATATTTCCATGTATAATGAGATCTTTTATTAATAGAATTTAACCTGTTTTTAACTTTCTAGTTCCAAATGCAGTTAGTGAAGTAAAATTTAAGTATAGTTAATGTACAGTTCTACCCTCAAAGTAACCAATCAAAAGCGCAAAATATCGGAAAGTTTTTTTTTTATAGGTAATTTTACTTTAAAAGTATTTACAAAGAAGCAAATTCGCCGTAACAAAAAAATTAATATTGAGAGTTAAAAAATTGAAATTGGTAGTTACTAATATTTTTTTATGGTAAAGAGCAAAACTACTAATCTTTGGTTACTTCTAGGGTTAAATTGTTTCTTGAAAATCTTTTAGATATCTAATGCTCCTGAGCTTTTATTTGAAAGGCAAAATTTCATTGTGACCCAATTAAGCACATTAAATTTCTAAAATCATGTACTCATATTTATATAGTACTCTCTTCGATTTTATTTATAAGACTCGATAACCAAATTACGTGGTTTTAAAAAAACAATTAAAATTACATAAACATAATAAATATGTCTAAAATAAACTTATTTTCAAAATATGTCCTTATTTATAATAGAAAAAAGTAAAAAAAAAATAGAGTAGTTTAAGTATCATCAACCTTTTAATTAATGCAATAAAAAAAAGCTCATTAAACCAAAAAAAACTTATAAAAATAAATAAGACAATTTAAATTTTAAGCAAAAAGGGAGAGAAGTACAAATTTTATAGGAACATTTTAACTTTCCAGGTTCTTGGAAACCCGAATTCTATCATCAATACACATAGCTAGCTGATCAGTGTGATTTCGATGTTGTAATATCAGTTACTAACAGTCCTGATTTGCTAGTTCTGTGGACGGAAGCTGCGTCGAAGTTGAACTGAGGTTCGTTTTCTTCTCTTGTTTTGTATTGTCACAGTCCTGCAGCTAGCTAGTGCCTATGCTTTCTTTTGTTGTCGTTCTTGTTTTTCCTCTTTTTTTAAGAAATGGACATGCGTATAGTCTATCTAGAACTCCTTTTTCTTTTGTTGTATGATTTCATGAGTTACTGTGATGATACAGCAAATATATATACTTTTCTTTATGATAAGAGGAATGAAACGAAGCACTTGAGTGGCATGTTCCCTATGCTTGACATTTGGTTGGGCTAGAGAAAAATTCATTGATTTTAGAACTTCATGCCTATAATGTGTTTGTGTAAATGCCCCACTACTGAAAACGAAACCAATGACCTCTGTTTGGTGGACTATACTTTCAAGCTTCTAATCAAAATAGTCAAAAAGTTGGAATAACAGTCAAAACCTAATTATGAGCATGTTTAATGCAACATTCCTTTCTCTATTGAATCACCCCCAGGCCTAAAAAAAACTTTATTTCCTCATATAAGACAGAGGTGCTGTACTAACATATCCTCAGTTACTACAGTTCCAACCTTGCTCGGAAAATTCTGAGAATTTACTTGCCAGCATGCCCAAAGAATGTACGAAATAGTTGGCCCAAAAAAGAAAGATATGAAAGAAATGATAGGTAGGACATAGACACACAACTTCATGTGCCAAGGGACTTTATGTACTCCTATGAAAACGTTTTTCTAACCTACCTTAAATAGACAAATAAGAGCTCCTCTGATTAGAAAACTTCAGGTCAAATATGAAATTTGAATCAGTATAAACTATAAAGAAACTAGCACTTTTTTCTCCAAAAAAGTCTTGATGTAGAATAGGCATATCTCTTGAATAGATTTCACTGCAGCAGATATTATTGTTGGAACTGCCGTAGTAAATAGAACTGTATGAGCTTTCCTCTATGTTCAGTTGTCGGTGTGATTCTATATTCTACAAAGTTGTGCTGCAATGTTAAATTGTCTCATTTATTCATTGTTCCATCATTTATAAAATTGACAACATTTCTTATGATATGCTTCCTCTCTCTCTCTCTCTCACACACACACACACAACTTTGGTGTCCCAAGTTGATTTGAGGTATCATTGTTATTCATCTCTTCAATGATTTTGTGTACTTCATAATACATAAAATTTCCATTCAAGTCCAGGTTAATTTCCAAGTTAATTTTAGCAATAACCTGTGAATGTTATCTGACCTGGAAAGCATGGGATATTCACTATACAAATAATCATTTCATCTACAATGCAATCATTTTAGAATCATACATTGTCAAATCAACAGGTTAATTTAAAAATTTGTGCCTTGTACATTTCCATATCTAACAGACCTTAGTTAGGACTTGGAGTGCTTAAGCAAACTTAATCCTTCTAAGATAGCTGGCTGAAAAATAGAATGGATATTGATAGTTTTATATTGAAATTTTCCTATTATCTACAAATTGCAAACAGACGTGGAAAGTGAAAACACAAAACCAAAACCATTGACTTGTTGAACTACCGCATGGACAGAGTCGGAGCACATAGTATTTGTTGTAACGCGAAATATGCATCAGTATGAGATATCAAGTCCCAATCTATGGTCTTCAGCTCAGAAAAAGTTCAAGTCTCACATTCTCACTAGCTTCATTAACATCTGATATGTTACTTAAAATAGCATTTTCCTTTATTGTAGGAGCATATAGAAGAGGGTGAGAAGTTAGAGAATCAAACTTATATTATCCTCGTTAAGTTACCATTCAGTTCAATAGCTCCTGCTATTAATAATTTCGAACTATGACAATGATAACAAGTAAATTCAGTAACAGTGCTGCAATATTAAGAATGAGTAGTGAGGAGGAATGTTACTTTAGGATGCTGTACGTGTCAGAAGAGGAGCTTAGCGGTGGCTGAAGTTATGTGAAGCAATAGTTTTTCGCGTGAGCAGTGAAACTAGTGACTAAAATAGAGAGTTCATCAGTTGAATGTGGATCACCATAATCTGAATCTATTTGTGAAAGCTTGATAGCAGCAACATTATTACCATGATAATCATCATTTACAGTGGTAAGAATCAAAATCTGTACTTGTAAAGATACAAAAAAATTTGCACAAGTATACATATCTGCTGTCAAGATTTTTTAGAAGAACAATAATTTTTCTCTACTCTTTATTCTGTTGTTTGGCTGATCCTACATTCTTCAACCAATCAACAACTTCTCTAATGCTTGGTCTCTTGAAAGGATTGAGGTTGACACACATGCAGGCCACATCAAGTACCTGCAGCATCTCTTCTTCAAAGCCCTTTCCTCTCAGAAGAGGGTCGAAAACTTCGTCTTGTTTTCCTTCACTCCTCATTTGTTGCACCCAGCCAACCAATTCCCTTGACATTTTTGGCTTGCATATGTCAACAGGTCTCCTCCCAGTGAGCAGCTCAAGCATGACAACCCCAAAGCTGTACACATCTCCCCTGAGAGTGGCAACCCATGCTTGTCCATACTCTGGGGGAATGTAACCTAGTGTACCTACAAGTTCAGTGGTAACATGAGTGTGATATGGAAGAATCAACCGAGACAACCCGAAATCAGCAACATGTGCCTCAAACTTCTCATTAAGGAGGATGTTGCTTGATTTTATATCACGATGGACAATGTGTGGTTCACATATCTGATGCATGTAAGCCAACCCACAACTCGCACCCTGTGCAATCTTCAGTCGGGTTGGCCAATCAAGTTGAGTTGCACCATCTGGCTTCTCATGCAACCAGTAATCCAGACTTCCATTTTCCATGAAAGAATATATCAGAAGCCGAAAGCCATTATGTACACAGTAGCCTTGCAATGCAACCAGATTCTCATGCCGGGCTGTTGACAAAACCTCTACCTCTGCTTTAAATTCCCTTTCCATAAGCCCCAAATCTCCTGAAAGTTTCTTGATAGCTAGCTTAGTTCCATCAGGTAACGTTGCTTTATAAACCAAACCAAAACCCCCACATCCTATTATGTTTGCTTGACTGAAATTTTCAGTGGCTTTTAAGATCTCAAATATGTTGAGATCTTTGATTTCATTTGTTTTACTGGGGAACATCACCACTAAACTAGCCTCCTTATCAACTTCAGGATGAACACCGCTATTGGAGTGGGCAGAAATTGTATCCAGTTCAATCTTGTCTGGGTCTCCCCCTGGATTGATCCTCCTCTTGGAAAGTATCCAGATTACCAACACACTCATGATAGCAACAGTTCCCAAACAGACTGCGATAACAAGTCCAATCATGATTTTTTTCTTCGAAGTGCGATGAATGGTGCTGTTGTCACCTTGTGGACTAGGACAAGAACGTTGTATAACTGAACCACACAATTGCGGGTTTCCTGAAAAGCTGGAAGGAGGGAAAGTATCAAATTGGCCACCCGTTGGTATCTCTCCTTGAAGATCATTGTTTGCCACAGTAAAAAATGACAAGAAATGGAGGCTTTTGAGTGAAGAAGGAATTTCACCAGACAGTTGGTTTCCTGAGAGGTCTAACTTCTCTAAATTAGTCAAGTTAGAAATTTGAACAGGAATACTGCCAGAGAAGTTGTTACTACCCAGGTCCAGCTGATGTAGAACTTTCATTAGGCCAATCTCCTTAGGAATATTGCCACTGAGACCATTGTATCCCAGATATATCGCTGGTGGTAGGTTGGAAAGCTGATTATACTGCTGCTGAGAAGCATTTTGCGGCACAATGAAGACAGGTAACTCCAGGTAAGACCTTACTATTCTATCATTTGTCTGTTGTGATGTTAATGCTGGAAATCCTGTGGCTTCCGCGGGAAATACTCCTGTAAGTTGGTTATGAGACAAGTCTACGTAGAATAGCTGTGGAAGGTTACCCAACCAAGGAGGAATTGAACCGGTCATGAGATTATAGGACAGATCAATGACCTCGAGCATCCTAAGCCTTGCAAGCCAGCGTGGTATTTGACCTGTGAAATTACAACCACCCAAGGCTAGAACTTGGAGTTTCGGAAATCCGCCTGGGCCTACTAAACTCACATCATACGGCAAGGTTTCATTATAAAAATTCTTTGAGAGGACAAGGCTACTAAGGTTATTGAGTCCCGCAAGTATCTTCATAGCTCCAGTGAAATTTCTTAGGTAGTTGGTAGATATTGATAGGAAAGAGAGAGACTCAAGTCTAAGTATATCTGGTGTGATCTGTCCCACGAGATCATTAGATGCCAGTCTTACCGCAGCTAGTGATTTGCATGCATAAAGGGTTATTGGTAAAGTGCCCGTAAAATTATTGTTGCCAAGATCAAGAGTAGTAAGCCGCTGGAATCCGGAGAAATTAAAATCTACAAGATTCCCCTTCAAGAAGTTGACCCTCAAATTCAACTCAACTAGATTGACACAGTTCACGAGAGATGGGGGTAAAGTACCCGTCAAATTGTTTATATGAAGGAGTAGCTTTTCCAGCTTGGATAGCTTCCCAATAACTCGTGGTATGAGTCCCCTGAAATTATTGGAGTAGAGCGCCAGGACTGTGAGATTGGTAAGTCTAGCAATGCCATCATCAACATTTCCAGAGAGTTGATTGACGGGCAAGGAGATCTCTCTGAGGGAAACAGCACCAAAAAGATCACTAGGAAGAGGCCCGGAGAGAAAATTGAAACCTGCTCGGAAAATCTCAAGCTTGGAACATGCTCCCAATCCAGATTGAATTGAACCGTTGAATTTATTGTAGGAAAGATCCAAGAATATGAGACTGTCATTAATGCAAAGTTGAGAAGTGGGAATTGGACCTATGAAGCTATTGTTACTAACATTAAAAGATGTCAAAGTCCCTGCTGCTGCAGCAGCTCCAAGGTAATGAAGGAAAGAAGAAGGGAGTGTTCCTTGAAACAGATTGCTGGACAAATCAAGCTTCTGGATAATACTACTGGTTTTGTTATTATTATTCACATCAGATGCTGGCAACTCATCGGAGAGACGATTGTAGCTTAAATCAATACTCTGCAGGTGACTAAGGAGTGAGAAGAATTGGGTTGGGAGATTACCAGAAAGTCGATTATGAGAGAGATTGAGCTGAGACAGACCAGCGAGGTTCGTGAGAGCAGGGGATATGGAACCAGTGAGACCTCTGGATGGAAGCAATAAGCCAATAACTCTCTGATCCCCATTACCCATATTGCTCTCATCGCAAAGAACGCCTTCCCAAGAGCAGCAATCAACCGAAGAAGACCAATTAAGAGGAGAGTGAGGTTCTGTGGATATATTGTTGCAGAAGTCCAAGAGAGAATCTTTATCCAATTGGGTACAAGAAGAGGAGACAGTGACAACAAGGCAAGACAGAAGAACTAAAGGTACCATGAGAAAGGCCATGAACGTCGTAGTATCCCTGAGAATAATGGTGGAGGAGGGTCTAGTTGCAGAAGCTGATGTTGATGGGTTTGGTCTCTGTCTTTGCTTTGAAGCTTCTAGGGTCATCAGAACAGATACCCAGAAGGGAAAGATGTCGTCTTGTTGATCTTTCTTCATGTAAAATGAAGAACAAGAAGAAGAAGACGATGAAGACGAAGGAGAGAAAGCAGACATATGGGTGTCATCGGCCAATCTGGGAAGAGGAGTTTGGGGATTATTGCATCGGCGTGACCATGCCTTGACCCTGAAAAATGGATGTGTGAGAGAGAGAAAGAGTGGCGTGACGTTGACAAATGGGTATGCATATATAAAAGGAGGAGGATCCTTCCATTATGAAAATCATTTGCATTTCAGCGTTTACTTTTTGAGGGGCTTTGTTTGTTTTGAGGGGCGGCCGGTAGTGGCTGGCTGGGTGGAATTTGTCTAGGATCATCATCATCATGATTGACAAGTATGCCTTTCATTTCATTGATAACGTGTGGAGCAGACAAAATAATATATACGCACACACACATATATAAATGTAGAGAGAGAGAGAGGTGAAGGTCTGCTTATTACGGTCTGGTTCAAGTGTTCTTCTATTAGCACCTGTTGAGTTCTTATGGGAATATTCTAGTTCTGAAGTTCTAAGGATGAAGATGAATAACCATTTCTTTATATTTTAGAGTATTTTGAAAACGTATCTGTTTGAGATTGAATGCTTAAAATGGGTCTTCCACTTAGATAACAATAGAATCCTTTTCTGGGTTATGGCACTGCTCATGAAATGACTAATTTCCAAACCTTGAAGCTTTTTTAAAAAAAATTAAGAAGATAAAAAAAAATATATCACTAAAATTTTTAAAAATTATAAATCATATCCAATATATAATATATTATAGGCTAAAATATATTTTTAGTCTTTAAGTTTACATGAGGTATACTTTTAGTCACTTAACTTTATAAAGTATACTTTTAGTCCTATAATTCTAACACCATTAATTTTACTAACGGAAAATGCAAATTTAAATGATAATGGTGTAAATTTAAGTGGTGATTTTGCAATTATATGCTATTAAGCTTAAATTTAAAATATAGATAAATTGAAAATATATAAGATTTTGTGTAATTAAATGCTATTAGTCATCACTTGAGTTCGCTGCGTCAACGTTTTCCATTAGTAACATTAACAGTGTTAGAATTTTAGGACCAAAAGTATACTTTACGAAGTTAAGGGACAAAAAGTATACCTTAGATAAAATTTAAATGACTAAAAATATACTTTAACCTATATTATATAAATGTCAAACACCGAAAATAGTGGGCATAAAATATAGATGTTGAGAAGCTCTAAAGAAGACATTTCAAACCAACCAAGGAAAATAAAATAAAAAAAAATTAAAAATACACGTCTGGATTTTGGATTTTTGTTGGTAAGAATTTGATCAAGAGATTATAATAAAAGTGTTCAATAAGAAAACACCAGAACATGTAGGGGTATAGGTACAAATGACCTAACCTATATATATATTTTTTATCTCTCATTCCATGGGACAAGTCAAAAACCCAAGAACGTATCAAATCAAATTTTAGTGGTTCCTTTTTTTTATATGAAATAAAAATTGAAAATATATATATTCCACTGCCATGGATTTTATTAATTGAAGAAAGCACGACTTCTTCTTTTTTAATTATATTTGCCATATTCATTGGAATATCCAGCGCATCTTATGCAAATTGTCTGATTATTTATTGCAATGATATAATTTACTCCCTCCGGTCTTAATTATAAGGCATAGTTGACTTTTTTGGAAAAATTAAGGAAGCTAATTAAATTACTTTAGATTATTTGTATTTTTATTTTTTTCTTCAAACTAATTAATTTAACTAATAAACTAATATATAATCTAAAGATGCACAACATATGAAATGATTAAGTAACTTATTTAACTTTCTTAATATCTCCAAAGAAAGTCAACTATGCCTTATAATTAGGACCGGAGGTAGTATTATTTTATAAGGTTTGAATTGAAATATAATATGTCCAACTCTTTATGTATTGACCTTTTTTTTTTTTTTTCTTTCATGTGTCTTGGGATAGAAGACGAGTGAGGCATTCCACAACTTGCGTAGTTGCGTTAATTAAAAAAATGAGACTGGGTAATTTTTCAAGGTCCACCTTCACTTTAAAATTATTTTTTGGATTATAAAATATATATATATATATATTTATATTTATATTTATATACACAATTGTAGCATTTACTACTATCCCTTGTCAAAATTTTAAGATTAAGTTGACTTTTTTAAAGAGATTAAGAAAACTAAATAAGTTACTTAATTATATCATATGTTGTGTATCATTAAATTATATATTAGTTTATTATTCAAATTAATTAATTTGGAGAAAAAATAAAAATAAAAATACTCTAATATAATTTAATTAGTTTCCTTAATCCTTCCAAAAAAATCAACTTAATCTTATAATTAGGATCGTAGATATTATCAAGATCTTTCATCATTTTTAATTTTATTAAACAAATCTCTTGCTATGCAATTCATGAGTTGGATGACAAAGATTTCTCTATTCCAGTCAAAGAAAAATAGCATAAATTTCAAACCCTGTGGTTGGAAAAAAAAAAAAATCAAACTCGGAAAAATTACAAGTGTTCCTATTTTGACAGGATGAATAAAAAATAAAAAATATGAGGAGATATATTTTAAGAGAAAATTATAATAAAGGACTTAGAATAAATAATATTTATTAAGAAGAACCATAAAAATAGTAATTATTTTTAAGGACCAGAAATTAAAATATTAAAATAGAGAGACTAAATTACCCATATATTATTTCTAGATCCTCTTGTATTCTCTCTCCCTATAGGAAGCAGATCTCACGATGTGATTTACGTCTTCTTTCGATTTCAAACCTACCTTATTGATTCTGAGCAAAAAAAGAAAAAAGAGACTACCTTATTGATTTTCGTCAATTTTATTAGAAGTCTTTAATTTATATCAAAATTGATCTTGTTGTTCCTTTTTCGAGGAATATGCTAACCTTTACTGTCTTGGACCAAATGTCTTCATTATACAACACAATATGATTGCATATCAATCAAAATTAATTGTTATTATAAAGAAAGAGAATATAAGAGGATATGGAGATAACAAAGGGGCACTTTAGTCATTCTATTTTAATATTTTAATTTTTAGTCCTTCAAAATAATTAATATTTTTATGCTCTTTCTTAATAAATATTATTTATTCTAGGTCCTTTATTATAATTTTTCCTATATTTTAAGAGAATATGAGTATTATATTAATGTAATTTGGATTCGTGAATATCGAGTAGATTCAGTGTTGGGGTGAATTAAGTAAGTGGACAGTCATCACGTATTTAATATTAATAAAGACTAAATGGAAACCTTTCATAGTTGCTTTCACATTGTTACTATTTTATTCAGATTCAAAGTTTTTTCCCCAAATGTGAACTCAATAATATTATTTTTAAAGCAATCCATACTTATCTACACATCCACTTAGCTTATCTACTTATGTTACCGATGTATTATTAATTATTATTTTATCAAAGTCAAATTGAATATTTCACATCAAGCTATATCCGATGTTTAAAAATTTTGGTTTAATGTTTTTATTTTTACCGTAAAAATAAGTTATTTACTTAAATAATTTATTTAGCCTCCTTAATTTATTCCAAAAATGGTCAATACTGTCTTATAATTAAGACTGAAGGCACTATGTAATTATAACTTTTAACAACACATAAAGAAATTAATACTTTGATGCTCAAAAGAAAACCCATTAGACAATCTTAACACATAAGAAAGACATTAATCATGGTCTTAAATTTAGTTGAGAAATTTTTTAATCATGGATGGGTTTCGTAGCAGCAAAGTTAATTTATGGATTTAATGGCGCTCCTTGTGAGAAAGACTTCAACTTTTTTTTTTTTTTAAATACACTTTTTACCAAAATCTTAAGGAAAAATTGCTGAAATTTTCTCAATTACAAAATTCCTTATCGTGTCCAACAAGGTTAAGTCTACCTTAAAAGACTAAACGTGAAGAATTAAAGTTCAAATTCCTATTAGAAGGATATATCTGACAGGGGCTCAAATAGGATTGTCCCTAATACAGAGTGTAAGAAAAAAATCATTACCCAAAATGTTTGAAATTTGTTTGTGGGCATAGGTGCAATTTTTCTTTAATTATGTGCAGTCCAGTTTTAACTATGCGCAAATAGAAAGATAATTGCATATGACTAAAGTCTAAATACATGTTACATACTATTAAAGAAGACTTGCAGTTATCTTTAATTAATAAATTTTGCATTGAGAGATTTAAACATTCTTCCCAAATCCTAAACCAATGAACCATACTCAAATCAGGGATTAAAAAAAATAAAAATCTGAACTTGTAGATTCAAGTGGGCCAGGTTTGAAGTCAACGTTAATAATGAGGTAAATTTTGGTTTAAAAATTTAAATGTCCCTGCTAAATTACATGTCAACTTAAAGTAAATTGACCGAAATTACTATTTATAATTATATGTGCCATAATCACATGATATATTCATCTAGTATACTGGGCCAGACGCCTAGTATTCAGTGACGAAACTTGGAAGAAAAGTTTGGAGGGGTCAAATAGTAGTGTAGGGATTTAGGGGTGCTGCCCTCGGAAAATTTTTTTAAGGAAAGTTTTAAATGCATTAAAAATGAAAAGAATAAAAACATATATATTCATAAAATTAAGTCAATTAACTTCATCTACAAATGTAGTTTAGAATGGGTAAAAGCATAGTAAGGGATACACCACAAAAGTAAATTTCACTGATAAGCTAAAAATTTTAGGTAATTAGAATGAAATATAGAAAAGAATGACAAAATTAACATAAATCATATAAGACCCCACATGGAACAAAGATTGAATTATAAGCCCAAAGATAAAAAAAAAGAAGGGAAAATCTGAAAAAGAAGAAGAAGTAAAAGAAGAAGTTGGGTGGCCAAAATTTAATTTTACTACTTTGGAGGGGCTAAAGTTGTATTATTACACTAATACTAAAAAAAAAAAAAGTTCCACTAAAAATTTTTAAATAATTTTTTTTGGGGGGGCCATGGCCCCCTCTAGTCATTGTTATGTTCCGTCCCTGCTAGTATTTATAGAAAAATGCAATCAAAATTTTTTTTTTTGGGGTTAAACCCATATTTTGATTATCTTTTTTTTTTGGTTAAAAAATTAGCAAAATATTAAATATATATATATGTGTGTGCATGAAAATTATAATATATCACCAGTTTTATATAAGTTTCATCTCTGTTTTCATATTTTTTAAGGGGATAAATTAAGTGGAGGCTAAAATTCTATATAAAATATTGATACAACCTTAGACATATTTATGCAAATATTTCAACATGTAAATTATTATATTAAGATTAAATTTTTTCAATAAACAAAAATGATACTCGTACTTTTCTTAATGATGAACTGGTTAGTTTACAAATAATAATAAATAAATAAAAGGATGAACCTTTTCAAGCATATATTTAAAAAGTTTTTGATATTTTTGTATAGGGAAAAAAACCCTTGATCTTCTGTGGAATTGTTGAAAAAAAAAAGGAAAAAAAAAGATTCATTATGAATTATAGAAAGGAGGAAAATGATGAAACTATAAAGAAGGGAAAATTAAACTACTAATTTAATTTTCTTGTCTTAAAAATATTTTGTTTTGGTTTACATTATATTTGTCTCTTGATCATTTTAAAATCAACTTCAACGTAGTTTTCTATTTATCTGTTGTCCTAGAATTATCATCGATGTAAAAAATAACAATTCATGCTGCAAAAATTAAATTTTAAAATATCAGATGAAATGGAAAGGCAAAGAATCTTATTAAAATAACTAATTAAATTAAGTCATAATAAGAAAAGCACATATAATTGATCCTGACTCTGAGTTCTAATAAAAGAAATTGGAAACATATAAAAATAAATAAATGAACAGTATTTTTAGGATAAAATACAGCGATTAAAGGTTGAAACAGAAGGTCCTTCAATAACTGAGTTGACTAAAATATAATAGGAGACTTTCTTTTTCCTTCCCGTAGGATCAAGAAGACTTTAGAATTACGAAGTTGATCGGGTGGGAATATAGTAACTTCAATTCAACCCTGTGATAATTATTGACTAATATTATTTATTCATATTTTCAAATTCATTCTACGGCATCTTTTTTTGACTTTTTCCTTATTATATTCTTCAAAATAATATATAAAAATGTGATAACATAACATCAATATGTGAACATGAAAGCCTAAAGCCCTACACTACTCTAGAAGACACACGGGTCATCTCACGAGTCTTTTGGCTCGTTTAATGGTCTAAGTAATCAATTATGTGCTGTTTATTATTTTGGCCACTAAAATAATTATAAGTATTACTTAAAAAGTATCATTTATAGTAATATTTATTTTTAATTAATGTGAGGAGTAGGTTTTATTTATAATTATTTTGTCTTATTTTTTTTTCCATGTATTATAAGATTCTTTCCTTATCATGAGGTCAATTTGCAACCTATTTATTTTTCTAAATCTATATATAGTTAATATAGCCATAAAATAAAAGGAATTAATTCTACCCAAAATAAAAATAATTATTTTCGTTTATTCCCGTTTGAAAATATTAAAATTTTAAATTGATATATAATCTCTTATGAATAGTTTAAAAAAAATCTCTCTTTTTTTTTTTTTGGAATTATATGTTTTTACTTTTACTATGTATATGAAGTACCGTAAAATTTAAAGTGTTACAATATATTTTCAATACTTTAAGTTTAGACAATTTTCCATTTTATTCATTTAATTTTTTAAAAAAGTGTTTTTAATCCTTTTAAATTAACACCGTTAACTTCACTAATTGAAAATGTTGAGTTATCAAATTTTAAATGATGACTCAACAAATTTAAATGTTGATATATCTCTCTTTAGAAGATTAATTTTATAATTAATATATGAAGGTAATTGTATTGAAGAATTAAAATTTGGATGTATCAACATTTTAAATTTGCTAACTCTAGATTCATGTGACAACATATATCACCTTCCAATCTAGACATAGTTCTATGATTCAGATTTGATAAATGTTGGTTGATCGTGTATTATTTTATTATAGATCTATGATTCAAAATAACATTTCCTATTTGATACCTTTAAATTCCATATTCGAAGTTGCGATTAGATTATATGAAATTAAACAAACTATTTTTGCAAAATGGAAGAGAACAAAACTACATGAATTATAAAATATAATAAGAACCCATCAAGAGATGGGAGACCTTGAAGGCTCAAGATTTCAATGTACTACCGGTCTTAATTATAAAATAAAGTTGACTTTTTTTAGAGAGATTAAGGAAGCTAAATAAGTTATGTAATTATTTTATATGTTGTGCATTCTTATATTGTATATTAGTTTTTTAGTCAAACTAATTATTTTGAAGAAAAAAAATACAAATATAAATAGAGTTAAGGTGCAAAAATACACATGTGCTTTGATCAGAGGAGCGCCCAGTAGCAAGTGCTTTTTTTAGGTGCAAAAGTAACTATGTGGTTACGAAATAGGAGCAAAAGTCACAGTAACCATTAAAGATAAGGATGTTGACTGCTAAGTTAGAAGGTTTGACTTTATTGATGATGTGTAGGCTAACTAGACAAATGGAACGTTGAGTAATTGATGATTGGGAAAAATTGATGACCATAATTACATGTTTTCGAACGATTAAAGGCCTCAATTTCTCAAATTGAGTTCTCCATTGTTCTATCAGCATTAACTCAGAAACAAAGATGGGTTTGAATGCGAAAGAAATTTCATTTTATTTCTTGAGAATGATTGAGGTCTCAATCCAAGCTAGCTTTACATTCATTAGAAGGCACCCATTAATTTCTGGTGTTCTGTTAATATCATGTAACCTATATTTATTCCTCTCTTATATTTACCTCTTTCTAGTCTCTCGGCCCACATTTCTGGTCTTTGCTGCCATTTTTGTAAGAATCTTTTGGAGTTCTGAGGAAGGTCAACTCAGTTATTTCAAAAAGGATGATAAGAAAGAAGAGCCAAAAGAAATTGAAAAGCAACTTTATAAATTACCTAGTTATGGGAAAGGCGATCTGCTTGTCGAAAGGAGATATTTATCTAGAAATGCTCCGAGTAGAAGGCGAAATTTCACGGATACGAAATTTGATGAGCAAGATGCTGTTGTAGAAGCAAAAGGCAAGGAATCATCAACCATAGAAAGTTGTGATTATAAGAAGAAAGATACTGAATCAAGTGAGGTTAAAGAGAATTCCTCCAATTTTGCAAAAAAATCGTAGAAAACTGAATACACAAATCTTGCCCTTGCAATCTGAAGCTTCGATTAGTGAGCCAGTTAAAGCTTCTGCTTCTGATCAACAAAATAACAAATCAGATAGTTGTACGTCCGAGGAAGAAAAAAATTCTTCCGATTATGCAAGGAAATCCCAGAACACTGATGCACTAGTCTCACCCTCAGAATCAGAGCCTTCGATATGCGACCAAGTTAAAACTTCTGATTCGGATCGAAAAAATAATAAATCTGATAGTTGCAGCGATAAGCCTGCTTGCGAGAAAGAAAACAAGGTGGAGGCAAAAGAAGAGAAGGAAGAGAAAGGGGAAGGGGAAGATGAAGGAGAAGGAGAAGAATCCCAGGATGAAGACGAATCGCCAGAGGAGATGAACAAAGTAATGGAAATGAACAAAGCGATGGAATGGTCCACTTGTCTGACGGTCCTAGTCAGCCTACACATCATCAATTTAAGTCAGACCTTCTAATTTAACAGTCAACATCCTTCCATTTAACGGCTACTGTGACTTTTGCTCCTATTTCGTAACCACATAGTCACTTTTGCACCTCAAAAAAGTACTTGCTACTGGGCGCTCTTCTGACCAAAACATATGTGTATTTTTGCACCTTAACCCATATAAATATTCTAAAATAATTTAATTATTTTCCTTAATCCCTTCAAAAAAGTCAACTATGTCTTATAACTAGAACAAGGAGTAATATAAACATTTGCCTAAGCAATCCTCAGTACAGACAGATAACACTAACGAACATAGGGTGGTTAACAATGATTGAATACACCTTAATAATAACTAAAATATCAATTTTGAACATTAAGTTCGATTTATAAGTTAATGTTAATAAAATTGGCTAGAGTCGTGCCTAAACTGAACACATTGTCATTAATAGTTATTCTATCACCAAAATAAAAATGCGGCAACTCCACATAATTAAATGAACCCTTCATGTGAAAAGCCGTGGAATAAATAATTAAATATACATATAAGATCTAGGATTTTTTTTTTTTGGAGGCAAGACTTTCTTTTTTAAACAACTCACACCATAAATAAAACATCTGAAACGATGGGTTTTAAAGTGGTTAATTAATGAGAGCATGCATGGCTAATCAAAACGCGAAAAAGGATTTTCTGGAAGGCTATTTTAATTTAAACTAAATAATTTTGTACCACCTCTAGTCCTAAATATAAGACATATTTCATACGGTAATTTGCACTACATGCTATGTCATATATTTAAGACTGGATAAATATATATATATATTGCAAAGCAATTTTTCAGAAATAAAAAAGGTACCCCTAATAATTGTTGTGCAAATTTTTTTCCAGCCTCTTTTATTTGTGTAAATTCTCAACTTAGAGTGTGTGTGTAACCCTACACGCACCTTCTTCAGATTTAAATAATGTGGGACTTCTTATGAAACATACTATAACTACATACTCCTCTTTAAAAAAAAAACATGTACCCCTCCAACCTTATTTATAAGACACTTTCAACATTTTTTATATAGACTGAGAAGAATCTTAAATCTCATTTATTTTGCCATAAAATTTAACAATTTTCTATATATATAATACCAAATGAAAATAAAGTCAACACAATAATAATAAGTAAAGGATCAAAATTTTAATTTGTTCATACCAAAACTTTAATAGGGTGCTGCATTACAAAAAAGACCAAAAAAAAAAATCATTTCTCTACCTTATAAGGAATATATTTGGGAAAATCCCATATAGAGTTACTTAAAATAGAAAAATTTTAAATTGGGTTGGTAAATTTAATAAATCTTTAATTGAGTAATTAACCCAATTTAGGATTTTAAAATTGGTGTAAAATGACTTTAATGCACATCATCTCTTTTCTACCGGCCTTTCTTTTTTTTTTTCTCTCTCTCTCTTAAAAGAATATTATTGCTTTATGATTTTATATCTTTATATATCAACATTAGCTATGCTAAATCAACTGATTTTTTTCCCCTAAAAGGATAATCAAGAATAATTCAAGTATATCATGCCATAATAGTATCATTGATATCAATTAATAATTAATGATACAAAAATAAATGTGAGGTTTTTTTTTTTAAAAGAAAGTTGTTATTTTTATCAGGTGAGATAAAACCAAAAAGAAAAAAGAAAAAGCATATCTCATACCAACTTCACACTTTACAAAATTGAATTAAAATAAAAATCATTTTTACCAATATTAACCTAAACCAGAATAATTTTCCTCAAATGTGAGATTTTAGATAGTAATTTAGTTAACATTTCAATTTCAATTTTTTAATTCTTTAATATAAATCAATGATATTATTTATCTTGTTTAACAAGACGCGTTTAAATTTCATATACTTCTATGGATATTTCAGAAAAAATATGTAAAACACACTTAAAATTTGATTAAACAGTTTAATCAATATAAAAATTTCCAAAAGAAACCTCTATGTGTGTGTGAAAAATATAGTAAAATTCAAACTTAATTAATATATTTGCTAAAATATTTCCTTTTTATAGTGACATACATTTTAAGTTTTCTTTAAAAAAATTGTTAGGGTTAATAAAATGAACTCTTTGCTGAAAATATTGTTGGTTTTTATTTTTAGAATGATAGTTAATATATTTAAATGAATCATATTTTGGGTTATTAAAATTAATTTTGATATATAGATGGGAAACATAAGTTAGGGAGTAATAAAACTCATTAATGAGGAGAGATGAGAGAGTATTAAAATTATTTTATCCATATTTTAAAATCCTAAATTGGGTTAATGACTCAATTAAAAATTTATTGAATTTACCAACCCAATTTAGAAATTTTCTATTTTAAGTAGCTTTATATGAGATTTTCTCAATATATTTTTGGATGGAATATATATTTTGTAACAAATCGCACGCATGGATTGCACTTTGCTTGGAGAGACACTATGATCTCCAAGATCACATCACATACACAACAGGATAAAAGTTAAAATATCTTAATCTTCAAAATGGAAGTATATAATTATATATATATAGTACATTTTTCATACACGATCAATAATGTTATAAAAGTAGCTTTCTATGAGGAGCTAGGTATCACGTATGTATGTATGTAATAGAGTCTATATATATAAGTCTGGATCTTCTCATCATCACTTGTCTGTCCATCTTTTATTATCAGCTACAGCGTGCGGTTGTTTTAAAAATTATTTTGAATCAAGATTTTGACGGTCAGAATTTACCTGTAAGAGAAAATGAGAGATCCGCTCATGAGGGAATCCTCTTCGTTATATAAAGAGAGAGAGTCCAGTGGAATGGGGGAGACAGGTTAATTAGTGGGAGGCTTGGGCCGAGTCAATATTACACTTATGAGCAGATCTATTTGTGATCCTCCTATACTATTTTATTATTTAATTTCCTACTTTTTTCCGCACAACTTTAAGTTGATATATATATTTTTTTCCTATTATGTCTCTATCATATATTGTATCGTGCACAATGGAGAAAAATATGATATTGAAGGATAGAAACCAAAGATGCTACTCCTTTTGGTCGTTAGTATAGGAAAGATCTAGTTGACTTTTTTTTTTAAAAAAAAAGATTAACAAATAAAGCTAAATAAGTTAGTTATTAATGGCAAAATATATCGTGAATCATTTGATTATATATCAGTTTAAAAGTTAGACAAATTAATTTGATCTAATAAAGAAAAATATGAATCTTTTAACGTAATTTATTTAGATTCATTAATCTCTTTAAAAATAGTTAATTGAATTTTTTTATTATTAAAAACTTGTGAAAGTATACCAAATTTGAGTGATAGATGATCTAACGTTATAAAGAAGCCACTTGAAAAAAGGTTAATTAGCAATCGATGAAAGAAATGAAATCCTCTACTACCCACTATCGCTTAAATTAGTGGTGATACATAATTTAATAGCATAATCAATATGCAAGTTTTTATGATTTGTAACTAGGTTCATGTAGTTTTTTTTTAATCAAGTTCATATAGTTTTACCTATTTTAATCAGACTTACCTAATGTTATATATATATATATATAAATAATGTGACTTTAAAGACCTACGTTGTTCAACAATGTGACTTTCCTTAAATTTTATGCATAGGCCCCTAGTTTTCTTAATTTGTCTGGGAATGCAAAAGGAGAAATATGGCATGTTGAGAATGTTTTTAGGTCCATTGATGTGGGCTAAGGATTGTGTATGCATGCCATCTCAACTAATTAATAGGTTCCTGTTCTTATCAAGTTTTTTTTTTTTTGTAAAGAAAACATATTTCAGTAAAACTAACTCAACTAGAGATATAAGCTCGAAAGAAAAAGTTTATACAAAAAAAAGTTTAGATACATAACAATAAGTGAAAATTATAATAAAGGACCTAAAAAAAATAATATTTATTATGAAGGACCATAAAAAGTGGTAATTATTCTAAAGGACCAAAAATTAAAATATTAAAATAAAACGACTAAATTACCCTTAGTCAGATTTCCTATCTTCTCATTAACTAAATCTAGAATGATTTTTTCTTACATGAAAATCTAGAATAATTAATGAATAATAATAAATAGATATCAATTCAAATAATTATTTTTCCATTGTAGAATCACTCAAGATTATTATGTTAAAGAAAAGATAGGAAAGATTGAGCTTTTTATGGTTATAGCGAAAGGAAATAGGGATTTGGTTTCTGTAACCATGTTCTCTTTTGATGAGGTTTTTTTGAGTTAAGAGTCTTTTGCTTTATTTTCTGTTTCTCTAGGAATGGAACAACTGGTAATATTGAATGAATATCAGGTACTTTTGGTTGCCTCAGCACAAAAAATCTCAGGTCTAACACCACAGACGTTTGCACAACGCACGAGGCTTCTTCTGCCACAACCATAAAAAGCTCCTTTTTTCCTATCTTTTCTCTAGCAAAATAATCTGGAGTGATTTTGCGATGGGAAAAGAATTATTTGAATTAATATCTATTTATTATTATATATTAATTACTTTAGATTCTCATGTAAGAAAAATCATTCCATATTCAGTTAATGAGAAGATAGGAAGAAAAAATCATTCCAGATTTAGTTAATGAGAAGATAGGAAATCTGATTAAGGGTAATTTAGTCCTTTTATTTTAATATTTTAATTTTTGGTCCTTTAAAATAATTACCGCTTTTTATGGTCCTTCTTAATAAATATTATTTTTCTTAGGTCATTTATTATAATTTTCCCTAACAATAAACCTAAAAATAACCTAACCTTAAAATAGGTGAGAGGGAGCGGCCGCCATAGCCAAGACTCTTACCGCCTTCATAATCCCTTAACTGGAATTTGTGGGTAGAAAAACATTGTCAGTGGCAATAAAGACATCGTAGGAAGTGGTTATTTGACGAATCATCCTAAATGATCGGCAATAAAGCGACCAAATTGATTGTTAAAGAAATTCTATGAGTAGATTTCATAAAAGGAAAAACAACCCGCACATACACCAATAAAAAAAAAAGAAAAAAAAAGATGAAGAGCCACTAAGTGCACAACAAACCGCATCATTTTGACCATGACTATACTTTGTTGTCGCTGCCAGCACTAGCCTTATGAAAGATGAAGCTAACAATATATAAGATTATAGTTATCAATTCTCAATCCTCAAAACTGTGAAATGTAACATAGCCTCTAGGTGAGATTTGTTGCCACTAAAACTCCCATTTGATTTATTGTCACAAAGAAAATCAGCACCACCATAAAAAGCCTAAAGAAACAAGAAAAATAAATAGAGATCAAGATAAAATACGAATGTCCCCGCCCCAATAGAAATTGGGAAGGGAGATGTCATGAAAAAAGCTTGCCCAATAATGAGAGAAGAGCTCCCATCGGTTTTAAACACTACAAGATAATACCTTTTGGTGAGACGAATGCCATCAACTAATAACAAGACAAAATTATTTTGTTACTTATAAAATATAAATATATCATATTTAATATAATTTTTTTTAAAAAAAATTAAGTTCTAAATATAGGACAAAATTTATAGTACAAAATTTTATTATATATTTTGAACCGTAAAAAGGATTCCTGAGTATGTTGCAAATTGTAGCTATCCTGGATTCTCTTTAATGCCATTTTGTACTGTTTATTTTGATTTCAACATTAACATCGACAGGGGGGAAAAAAAAACTGGGTTGTCCGAGTGTTCATCATGCTATATGTAACACCTCATTTTCATCACCAAAAACTCGGTCAAAATATTGAAAATACCTTCAAAAGAGTTCAACAATATCCAAATCCTTTTACAATGTTACCATTTCGAATAAAACCCGTAATTCATAATCAGAATAAATTCCAGAAAATATTTCAGAGTTTAATACAAAACGGAAGTCTTAGGTTCATGGCAAATATAATAACATAACATAATCTATTGGAGATCAAAAGAGCTTCCAGAGCTCACTCCATAGGTGCCTTCCCTTGCTCTCTACTAGAATAATCACCTGAAAAATGTTAATATGGGATGAGATTCCACGTCTCAGTAACTACTGAATATTTCTACCTTACACGAGCAAATTACATATGACAAAAATAAAAGGTAATATAATGTGAATTTAATATACTCAGATATTTTTAGATATACCGTTGTTCACATCAAATGCCTTTACAAAATACTCATCATTCTTTATTGAATAATTCAGAAATGCACTATGCAGTATGCAGCCTCCCTTATATCCCCTTCCAACCGTATACCGCTGACTGGAACCATAGGCTAACATATAGTCCAATAGAAACTCATTCATTTGACTGGATGGTTTCAAGCTCACCAAAACTTAAGATACACCCGGCCAAAGGTATAGAGCTTAAATCTGGACTATGGCTCCCCTCCTTTAAAATAACAACTAAGGAGGTGTCACATGTCCCACATCTCCAATGAAATCCCGGCCAGAGGAAAACATGGAAGATGGGGCCCTGAAAAGTACCATCCACTGTGCACCGAGTGGTGGCATAAACAATTCTTATCATTCAATTCCCTCCTTACTCCACCCATCACATTACAACCGCCATGATGAATGTATTTACTCAAAAATAATGCATTATTATACCATTATATACATTGATATGCGTATTTATGAATAGTAAAATGCTATGCGTATCTGTGAATAGTAAAATACGGTATATACATGAATAGTAAAATGAGTAGTAAATACGGTATACGTGAATAGTAACATGAATAGTAAATACGGTATACGTGAATAGTAACATGAATAGTAAATACGGTATACGTGAATAATAAAAATGAATAGTAAATACGGTATACGTGAATAGTAAAATGAATAGTAAATACGGTATATGTGAATAGTAACGTACGTATAAATAGTACCTCTACGGATTTGCAAGTCAAAGTTCCCACACCAGATCTTAAAACCATAAATATTTTCTAAATATTCTTGCCAAAATAGTAAACAAACAAATTTATAATCATACATAATTCACAAGTATAAGGAAGAATATTCAGAGTTACCTGTTACTTGCTAATACCCGAATCACCAACCAGCTATTATAACTCTCAAGCAAATATCTCTCTACTCTCTCTCTCTCTCTCTCTACCTCTCTCTATGGCTCTTAGAAGTTGTGAAGAATGAAATGAAATGGAAGGTCTATTTATAGTTGGAAAATGGGTCTTTAAGTGTAATTTTCGTCTCTGGGTCGTTTTACGTAATTTTCCCAAAATTATAAAATGAAACTTTCTCGTGACTTCTTCAGCCGCCCCGTGAACTTCTTTTTTAAAAATTTTAATAATATTTTAATATATATTATTTTATTATTATAATATAATATTATTTAAATAATAAATTATTATTGAGTGGGTCCCGCGGCCATTTTTTTCAAACTTCACGAGAAAGTTTGCAGAGAATTATTTTTGGCCGTGGGTCCCGCAAAATACTGATTTCAAATTTATCACTTTCTGAAAATAGAGCCTACTAGTCTTTCCAAAATAGGTTTATGTTCAAGATATCAGATTTAAAAATTCAAGATGTTACATTTCTCCCCTCCTAAAAGAAAATTTTGTCCTCAAAATTTTGCTATAATAAGAATTCTAACCTATTTAAATAAATGAGGATAGGTTTGTCGCATGCTCTCCTCCGTTTCCCAAGTAGCATCTCCGGGAACCATTCCTTTCCACTCGACCTTTACAAGTCTAATGGTCTTGTTTCTTAATTTCTTGTCCCTTGCATCAACAATCCGCTCCGGCTCGGCTTTATACGTCATGTTATCCTTGAGTTCTACCTCTTCTACTTCTATAATGTGGGAAGGATCCGGTTGGTATTTCTTCAGTTGCGATACATGAAAGACATCGTGAAGGTTCGCAAGCTGTGGAGGTAATGCAATTCTGTAAGCTACCGATCCAACTTTCTCCAAAATCTCATAAGGACCCATAAAACGAGGTGAAAGCTTCTTTGCTCGTATTGCTCTACCAATGCCAGTCATTGGTGTGACTCTTAAGAATACATGTTCGCCCACCATGAACTCCAACGGTCGTCTTCTCTTGTCAGCATAACTCTTCTGTCGACTCTGAGCAGTGAGAAGTTTCTGTTGAATCACCTTAATCTTTTGAGTCGTCTCGTCCACAAGTTCTGGACCTATTAAAATTCGCTCATTCAATTCCGTCCAGCAAATAGGAGATCTACACTTTCTTCCATACAAAGCCTCATAAGGTGCCATCTCAATGCTGGAGTGATAACTATTGTTATATGCAAACTCCGCAAGATGAAGATGATCGTCCCAACTTCCTTTTAGTTCGATTGCACAAGCCCGCAACATGTCTTCCAGAGTTTGAATAGTCCTCTCAGTCTGCCCGTCAGTTTGAGGATGATAAGCGGTACTATAACTCATCCGAGTTCCCATAGCATTCTGCAATGCTTTCCAAAATCGTGAAGTGAATCGTGGATCACGATCAGATACGATGCTATTCGGTATCCCATGCAATCTGACAATCTCCTTCATGTAGATCTTTGCTAGTCTCTCCAATGAGTATTCTGCTGCAATTGCTAGAAAATGAGCTGACTTAGTTAACCTATCAACAATTACCCAAATGGCATTATGTCCGGATGTCGTTAGAGGAAGCCCCATGATGAAATCCATAGAGATGCTGTCCCATTTCCACTCTGGGATATCCAAATTCTTTAATAATCCAGGAGGTTTCCGATGTTCGATCTTAACTTTCTGACAAGTCAAACAACAAGTGACAAAGTCAGTCACATCTTTCTTCATGCCCCGCCACCACCAATTCCGCTTGAGATCATGATACATCTTGGTTGCTCCGGGATGGATAGTGTATTTACTCCGATGAGCCTCCTCTAGTATGAGCCTTTTTATTTCTCCATCATTAGGTATGCACACTTTTCCTTTATACCTTAATATCCCATCTCTATCGATCCCAAATTTCGATTCTTTTCCTTCTTCAATATCTTCCCTCACGTTTAATAGATACTCATCTTCGAGCTGAGCGAATTTAATCTCTTTCCAAATTGTGCTTTTAATAGTTAATGCTTCCATGGTAGCGACCAAACCTGACATTACATCAATAGATGTACTTGGTATCTCCTCGAGCAATTTATGTTCTCTGATCATCATCTGGGCTACATGGATTGTCTTTCTACTTAAGGCATCTGCTACAACGTTCGCCTTTCCTGGATGATACCTCAATTCGAAGTCGTAGTCCTTGATAAACTCCATCCATCTCCTCTGTCGCATGTTGAGCTCCTTTTGGTCGAACAGGTACTTCAGACTTTTGTGGTCACTATAAACTTCGAACTTTGAACCGTAGAGGTGATGCCTCCAAATCTTCAGAGCGAACACTACTGCTGCCAGTTCTAAGTCGTGAGTAGGATAATTCCCTTCATGTGGCCTTAACTGTCGAGAAGCATAAGCTACTACCCTACCATTTTGCATTAATACACACCCAAGACCTTTCTTGGAAGCATCTGTGTACAAAGTAAAGGTCTGAGCAGGATCTGGAATTATAAGTACTGGTGCCGTAGTCAACTTAGTCTTCAAATTTTGAAAAGCTGCTTCACACTTTTCGTCCCATACAAATGGTTGACCCTTCCTAGTTAACTTTGTCAAGGGCATAGCTATCTGCGAAAAGCCCTTGATAAATCTCCTATAATAGCCAGCTAGACCTAGAAAACTCCTGATCTCAGTCACGGACTTTGGTCGTTCCCATTGGAGAACTGCTTCAACTTTAGTATGGTCCACTGCAACACCTTCAGCCGATACGACATGGCCTAGGAATTTTACTTCCTTCAACCAAAATTCGCACTTAGACAGTTTCGCATAGAGCTTGTGCTCCTTCAACACTTGTAGCACGATTCTAAGGTGCTCTTTATGCTCTTCTTCATCCTTAGAGTAGATAAGGATGTCGTCAATGAAAACCACTACAAATTTATCTAGATATGGTCGGAAAATTCTATTCATGTAATCCATGAATACTGCTGGAGCATTTGTTAGCCCAAATGGCATAACAAGAAATTCATAATGGCCATATCTAGTTCTGAATGCAGTTTTTGAGACATCTTCAGCTTTGACTCTCAGTTGGTGATAACCTGATCTGAGGTCGATCTTGGAGAATATGGATGCTCCCTTCAACTGATCAAGTAGATCGTCGATCCTGGGTAAAGGATATTTATTCTTTATAGTCACTTTATTCAACTGGCGATAGTCAATGCATAGTCTCAGGCTCCCATCTTTCTTCTTCACAAAGAGTACGGGCGATCCCCAAGGAGATACACTGGGTCTGATAAAACCCTTTTCTAACAATTCTTCGATCTGCTTCTTCAATTCTGCTAGTTCCGATGGAGACATTCGGTAAGGAGCTTTAGATATAGGTTCTGTTCCAGGTACGAGATCAATAGAAAATTCTACTTCTCTCTCTGGGGGTAAACCTGTCATTTCTTTCGGAAATACTTCCGGAAATTCTTTCACCACTTCAATGTTCTCTATCCCTTCCTCCACTTCTGTTTGAATGGAGAAAAACACCATGTACGCAAGACAACCATGATGAACAGGCTTTTCATCTTGTACTATAGACAACAATTGTGGTCTACTATGACTCATAGAGTCATCCGCAAGAGAGATAGTCTTCCTCTTGCAGTCAAGGATGATGTCATTAGCTGACAACCAATCCATTCCTATTATTACATCGATACCCTTCGTGGGTAAACAAACAAGGTCTATATTTGAGATCCTATTATCAATCTCAATCGTACAATTTAAGCAAGCCCTAGAAGTTTTTACTGAAGCTCCCGCCGGTGTAGAAATAATCATATAATAAGGCAATTCACTCACTCTTAAATTCAATCGAGGCACACAGTCGTATGATATAAAAGAGTGTGTGGCACCAGAATCAAATAAGGCTTCTACTTCAAGACCTTGGAGTTTGAGGATACCTTTAATCAGATTTGGTGAAGCACTTGCCTCCTGATGTGATAGTGCAAACACTTTCCCTGGCACTGCAGTTCTAGCATCCTTGGCTCCTCGAGGCTCCTCCTCACAAAATCTGGAAATGTGTCCTGGCTTTCCACAGTTGAAACACGTCACACATGGTCCTTGGTGTATTCTTCCACACTTGGCACACATCTGATTGTTAGCGGTGCTTGCAACAGGAGCTGTGGATCCCCTATATGAACTCTGACCTCCACTGAAGTGACTCCTTTGAGGTCCTTTGAATTGACTCCTCGGTGGTCTGCTGAAATGACTTCTTTGGGGTCCAGTAAAATAACTCCTCGATGGTCCACCAAAGTGATTTCTGGATGGTTGGCTGAACCGCGTATTCACATTACTGAAGTTGTGACTCTGCTTCTTAGTAACTCCTCCCGTTGGTCTCATGAGGTGTGTAGATCTGGCCTGAAAACCCTTCATCTTCTCAGCTTCCTCTTCTCGTTTGTTCCTTGCTATCGTGCGCAGTTTGTCGCATATTTCTTCAAAATCCCTTGTTTCATCAAGGAACGGTGATAGAGCTGTTTTTAGGTCTGGTCTAGCTTTTTCAACCAATCGAGCACTCAACCATTTAGAGTTGTTCTGTGAATATCCACAGAATTTAGACAACTCTAAAAAGCGAGTAATAAATTCGTCTTCATGTAATTCCCCTTGCCTGAATGTGAGGAATTCAGTTTCTTTCTCTATTCTGATTGAAGGGGAAAAGTAATAATTTTCGAACTTTTCCTTAAACTCTTCCCACGTCATCTCAGCATTTCCTTTTGTTTTGGTGCTTTCCCACCATTCTTCAGCTGCTTTCTGCAACAATTGTTCAGCAACCATCACCTTTTGTTGTGAGCTAATCTCGATAACTCTGAAAATCTTTTCTACACGCTTCAGCCACTCCAGTGCTGCAATCGGATCTAGCTTCCCCTCGAACATCGGTGGAGTAAACTTCCGAAATTTTTCCCAAACCTCAGTAATAGGTAAGGGATGATACTGAGAATGAGAACCGTTACTACCTCCATCTTCAGTGCGAGAATGACTTCCTCCCCTAGATTGATGGTCAGAAGGTGTGACTTCCAAAGCCTTCTCCTTTCCTTCCTTGCCACCTTGGCCTCTTCCTTTTGCTAGTTCATCCTCGTGTCTATTCACTTTCTCTCTCATCTCCAGGATGACGTCTCGTAATTCTTCCAAAAGGGCATTGTTATCCTGAGGATGGGGACCATCTTGATGCGGAGGGAGACTTCTTTGGGATGGAGCAGAGGTTGAATTAGTTCTTCGAGTTCTTGCCATTATCTCCTCCTATGATTAATACTATAAGGACACTAAACAAATAAAAATAGCTAAATAAATTCTAAATCTAACAAAGGGAAGTGCTCATGTTATGATATTTAATTTGCCACGAACTTCTAAAAATTTTTTTTTTAAGAAATCACTTTAGAAAATAAACAAAATTGCCATGGAACCTTTAGCTCTGATACCAAAAATGTAACACCTCATTTTCATCACCAAAAACTCGGTCAAAATATTGAAAATACCTTCAAAAGAGTTCAACAATATCCAAATCCTTTTACAATGTTACCATTTCGAATAAAACCCGTAATTCATAATCAGAATAAATTCCAGAAAATATTTCAGAGTTTAATACAAAACGGAAGTCTTAGGTTCATGGCAAATATAATAACATAACATAATCTATTGGAGATCAAAAGAGCTTCCAGAGCTCACTCCATAGGTGCCTTCCCTTGCTCTCTACTAGAATAATCACCTGAAAAATGTTAATATGGGATGAGATTCCACGTCTCAGTAACTACTGAATATTTCTACCTTACACGAGCAAATTACATATGACAAAAATAAAAGGTAATATAATGTGAATTTAATATACTCAGATATTTTTAGATATACCGTTGTTCACATCAAATGCCTTTACAAAATACTCATCATTCTTTATTGAATAATTCAGAAATGCACTATGCAGTATGCAGCCTCCCTTATATCCCCTTCCAACCGTATACCGCTGACTGGAACCATAGGCTAACATATAGTCCAATAGAAACTCATTCATTTGACTGGATGGTTTCAAGCTCACCAAAACTTAAGATACACCCGGCCAAAGGTATAGAGCTTAAATCTGGACTATGGCTCCCCTCCTTTAAAATAACAACTAAGGAGGTGTCACATGTCCCACATCTCCAATGAAATCCCGGCCAGAGGAAAACATGGAAGATGGGGCCCTGAAAAGTACCATCCACTGTGCACCGAGTGGTGGCATAAACAATTCTTATCATTCAATTCCCTCCTTACTCCACCCATCACATTACAACCGCCATGATGAATGTATTTACTCAAAAATAATGCATTATTATACCATTATATACATTGATATGCGTATTTATGAATAGTAAAATGCTATGCGTATCTGTGAATAGTAAAATACGGTATATACATGAATAGTAAAATGAGTAGTAAATACGGTATACGTGAATAGTAACATGAATAGTAAATACGGTATACGTGAATAGTAACATGAATAGTAAATACGGTATACGTGAATAATAAAAATGAATAGTAAATACGGTATACGTGAATAGTAAAATGAATAGTAAATACGGTATATGTGAATAGTAACGTACGTATAAATAGTACCTCTACGGATTTGCAAGTCAAAGTTCCCACACCAGATCTTAAAACCATAAATATTTTCTAAATATTCTTGCCAAAATAGTAAACAAACAAATTTATAATCATACATAATTCACAAGTATAAGGAAGAATATTCAGAGTTACCTGTTACTTGCTAATACCCGAATCACCAACCAGCTATTATAACTCTCAAGCAAATATCTCTCTACTCTCTCTCTCTCTCTCTCTACCTCTCTCTATGGCTCTTAGAAGTTGTGAAGAATGAAATGAAATGGAAGGTCTATTTATAGTTGGAAAATGGGTCTTTAAGTGTAATTTTCGTCTCTGGGTCGTTTTACGTAATTTTCCCAAAATTATAAAATGAAACTTTCCCGTGACTTCTTCAGCCGCCCCGTGAACTTCTTTTTTAAAAATTTTAATAATATTTTAATATATATTATTTTATTATTATAATATAATATTATTTAAATAATAAATTATTATTGAGTGGGTCCCGCGGCCATTTTTTTCAAACTTCACGAGAAAGTTTGCAGAGAATTATTTTTGGCCGTGGGTCCCGCAAAATACTGATTTCAAATTTATCACTTTCTGAAAATAGAGCCTACTAGTCTTTCCAAAATAGGTTTATGTTCAAGATATCAGATTTAAAAATTCAAGATGTTACACTATAACTCAACTGTTAATTATTAAAACCATATTTCTTTTCTGACAGCAGATAAAAAGTACTAAATTTTCGCTGGTAAACCACACACTAAAGTCTTTTTTCCCAGCTACATGCATTTCAATTCAACTTCAATTAAATTTTGCTTACACTAATCCTGCTTACTGAAATTTTACACAAAAATTTTGTTCCTTTAGTGTTTTAAATTAGGGGTTTAAACTTCTCATGTTCCATGAGAAGAAGAAGATTCCTATACACATATGAATAGTAGGACCCACACACACACATATATGTAATGCTAATTATATATATGTGTGTGTGTGTGTGGGTCCCACCATTTTATATGTGTTGATAGGGCAAAACTTTAAGCCTAAAAACTCTGCAAGTGCACGGGCCGTATCAAGTAATAAAGTGATAAGAAAAGTATCGTTTCCACGAGGACTTAGTATCGCAACTTTAGTTAAGCATTAATTTCACAATTTCGTTTAAGTTGAGTAAAACAAATTGAATTTAATTAAGATAAAGAAAAAGAAAATCAAAACTAAAATAAAAATAAGAAAACTACCACAATAATCAAATGAGCAACCCAGAATCACTAATCCCTTATTAGCTTAATAAACCTTGTTTTCACTAATTTAATTAGCTTTAATATCAATTTTGTTAATCTCAAGTATAAATAGCTATAAGTGCCTGTCGGTCCACTTACAGCTCTCTCTTGAGTATAACTTGTTATGTCTAACATAGTTACTCAAGAGGCAATAAAAATCAAACACACTCTCCAACAATTATATGGGCCATTAGGTATATGTCTATCCTAACCGCAAATTAAATCGTAATTTTATCTCATTTACATAAACTCAGAGCCTAATTAAAATCTCATTCGTCAAGGTAAATACTAATACTCAAAATCATATTCAATGATGGCCAATCACTAAATAGATAAAACTAAACAAGATTAAGTAACCAAAATTAATATCAAATTTAACTAAATAATGAAAACAAAATTCAATTCACCCACAAGTTCATAGGTACTCTAGGTTGCAAAACCAACTAGCCACGCATGGCTCTAATAAAATCTAGAACAAAAAGATGAAACTCAGATTGAAAGAATAAAGGAAAGAGATGAAAGAAAGATTCTCCGTCGCTTCCACAGTCCTTTCGTCATTCCGTGGAGATGATGAAGAGAACCGAAACGCTCAGCCGCTACTTCTCTGCTTCTTTGTTCCTTCTTGTTCTGTGTCTCTCAGATCTTCTAAATTGTGGTTCACCTCTCCTCTGATGCGTGCCTCTCAATATATATAATACTTCTTGTGTCTTGGCCAAGGTTGTCAAACTCACGAGTTTAAGTAAACTCGTGACAGTCACATAAACTCGTATCGTGAACTCGAATCGTAAATTCGTAAGAGTTTACTTTTATTATTAAATAGGTATTATTAGTATATAATTAAATAATTAAAATATAAAAATGATAACAATTTGATTTAAATATATTCTAAATCCAAATAGTTGAAATTAAATCCATCAACATTCATCATTTATCATATTTAATAAAGAAATTTTTATAAAATTTCTACATTAAGCCGTTGAGCAGGATCAAATCAAAAAAAGTTAACATGAATTTAAAAGTAAGTGAACACGGTTTTGTAAGCTAGAAACATAAAAATGGTAAACTCGATGTATAAATTCGTGAGTTTAACTGAGTTTACAACTAGTACGAGTCTACTACTGACTCGACTCGTTTTTGTAAGCTAGAAGCGTAAAAACGGTAAACTCAGATAGTCAACTCGTGAGTTTGACAACAATGATCCTGTCTTTCTTGCGTGTTCTCAATATTGTTTTTCCGTGTGTCTCTGATTGCAATATCTTTTTAAATATCTATCTAATTCAATTTAATTTAATATAATAAGATATTATATTAAATTCTTTCAATTCAATTCTTTGCCAAGATTTGCATTCATGCCCGCGTCATCAATTCCAATTGATTTTGTCTCTTCTTTTTTCTTTTCTTATTAAAAAGATATCTCATAACTTGTAATTTACTCCATCAAATCACGTAATTGATTTTGTTTCTATTTTTCTTGCGTTGGACCATCGAGTTTGGTTGATTGCATATCCTCTTAATTGTTTTTTCTACTTCATTCCAAATCAGTTAATATTTCTTGCACAATAAAAATAGGATATGAGTAGATTTTATGTCGATTTATTCTTTGATCCAAGTTTGATTCAATTATGGAAAAGTTCATAAAAGATAATTAAATAGGTATATAATATCAATAATTCTAATTAAATCTCATAAAATATACACCTATTTAATCATAAAATATATACTCATCATGTGTGTAACATGAGAAAACATTTCTCCTGCAACATGAGAAATGTTTTTCCCTTTAAATTAATAGATATCTTACATATTTAAAGGATAAAAACTTATGCAGTTAAAACTATATACTACTACTTACTATACTCATATCTAATCAAATCAAGATAAAATAGATTTTGTTCATGAAGCAAATGTCATTATAAAAGAATCTAGCTACTCTGTCCTCCATATGTGAGAGAGGTTAGTAAAATATACAAACAGCAAACGTTAGGGCCTTGATAATAAGTAATTGAAAGTTGGCAAAAAAAAGACAAGTAATAGAGAAGAAATTCAATTATTTTGATTATGGTTAAGGTGCATTTTTACTCTTAAAGTATACACCCAGAAGCAATGTTGCCCCTAAAGTTTAAAAATGAAGCAATGTTGCCTCTGCATTAAAAACCCTAACGCTGACTATTAGTTGACTATTAGGGTTTTTAACGGAGGGGCAACATTGCTCCATTTTAAAACTTCAGGGGCAACATTACTACGCTTGAAACTTTAGAGGCAAAATTACTTCTGGGTGCATACTTTAAGGGCAAAAATACACCTTAACTCTTTTGATTATATTCTTTTTTAGAAGAAAGGTACATTAAGGGTGTTAGTAGCAAAAACTCCTTAGAATAAAGCCCAAAAGCCCATCAGAATAAATAGGGCTGCAAGCTAGATAGCCCACAGCTCCAAAGAAGCGAATAAGCTTAGCAGGGGAATATGGCCACGTTATTTTTTTTTTTGAAATAAAGGCCACGCATGTTTGGATGTGGCTTTGGTCCTATGCAATTCTCAACCGTCGGCTTCTAGCCATCCCTTTTAGCCAAAAAATAAAAATAAAAAATCTCAACCTTTGCTGTCCCCGGCACAAACACAGCACCATTTTGGGCGCAAAACTGAGTTGGTTCCCTCTTCTTGTTTATTTAAATATTTCAAGCAATGAATGATTGATATTTAAAAGATATTTTAGGATACTAATTAATATTGAAAAAAATACTTATTATTTTTAAAAATTTATTTTAGGATCTTGAAAAAATATTTCAAGTACTGATTGATACTAAAAAGATACTTCAGGATATTGAATGATACTAAAAAATATTTCATGATGTTGAAAAAATATCCTGACACAAATTTTTAGTATCAGTCAATATTTGAATATTTTCCAAGATTTTAAAATAATTTTTCAAGATCATGAAATATTTTTCAATATCTTTAAAGATCTTTTTAGTACCAGTTAGTACCTGAAGTAATTTTTCAAAATCATAAAATATTTTTTTTAATACCGGCCAGTAATATGTTTTTAGTTTTTTTTATTACCATATTTGAAATATTAAAAACCAAAAAAAGAATTAGCCTAGTTTTGCGGACCTGGCTTAACTCTATCTCCAGTGACTGGAGAAATCCTTTACCCTATATATATGGGAAAAACACTTCTCATGTTGTAGGAGAAGTGTATTCTCATGTCACACATACATGAAATGGTGGGACTCACACACACACACATATATATATAAAATTATAATTATATATATGTGAGTCTCACCATTTCATGTATGTGTATGAATTTTCTTCTTCTCATGCAACATGAGAAGTTTAAACCCCTATATATATATATGGGTAAATGATTTATGCTTTTTTTCCCTATTTGCCACTTTTTAAATAATTAATTACCATTTTGCTACACTTTTCAAAATATTTCCCAATGTGCTACATTTAGTCGACTAAACCTTGGTTTAGTCAACTAAAAATCGGGGAACTTTTTATTTTTGAATGTCCCAGGCATTTAGTCGACTAACCCAAGTGAGTTAGTCGACTAAATGTCGACCAGGTTTTTTTTTTTTTTTAAACCCTGACATTTAGTCGACTAACCGGTAGAGGGGTTTTTTAAAAACCCCCAATGACGGCTTAATGGAACCCTAATCGACTAAATTGCTCCCCAACCTCTACCAATATCCATACGAATAATTCTCGAAAGATAATCTCCATTATAATATTAATACAAAACAAATATATACACTGATATCGGATTATAATATTAAATATAATATTTATTTTGTATTTAATTTATTTGATAAATTAAATATATAAAACAAATAGAGATATTGTATCTCATTTAATTTTTGAATAAAGATATCGGATATTTATTTAATTTAAATTGAGATATATTATCTGAGATTTAATTAAATAGATAGATATCATTTATTGAATTTAATTTATAGAGATAAATTAAATCTGAAGGCTTTTAATTTGGATTAAATAAATATATCCGATTAAATCTATTAGACAGATTTAATTAATATATTTTAATTCAAATTCAAAATTCGAATTTTAGATTTGACTTTTAATACAGTTAAATAAATATATTAGATTAAATCTATTGGATAGATTTGATTAATATGTTTTAATCCAGATCTAAAATTTGAATTTCAAAAACTAATGATGATTAATTTTATATAATATGGGTTTAGAAAAACCTACGAGACTTTAGTCGAGCGTATTACAGAAAACCGCTAGAAAACCTAGAGTGAAATTGAGAGAGATGCAATATTCAGAAGGCTCTGCCACAATCGGGTTCGGGAATTATTCGTGTGGATACCGGTAGAGGAAGCCGATTCTAAGAGTCGACTTCTACTGATCAAGAAGGTAGCCCACCAGTTCAAAGAGAATGAGACGCGAACCATTTCAGCGCTGGAGGTAAAATTTGGTTCTTTAATTTTGATTTAAACGCACCTGAGTGATCCTTGGGACGGGATTCGTAAGAAATTTTAATCCGTTGCGTGTATGGATCCCAACACGATTTAGTCGGAAAAACAGAGGGGGAGAGGTTTAGGGAACAATTTAATTGATTAGGGTTCCATTAAACCGCCATTGGGGGTTTTTAAAAAACCCCTCTACCCGTTAGTCGACTAAATGTCAGGATTTTTTTAAAAAAACCCTGATCGATATTTAGTCGACTAACTCACTTAGGTTAGTCGACTAAATATCGGGGGCATTTAAAAAAAATCAACCTCCCATGAGTCGACTAAATATTGGTTTAGTCGACTAAATGTGACACACTGGGAAATATTTTGAAAACAGTGGCAAAATGGTAATTAATTATTTAAAAAGTGGTAAATAGGGAAAAAAGCCGAATGATTTATCCTCACTGGAGATAAAGTTATCTCTAGTCAGCCCAAAACTAATTAATAAAGGGTGTTTTCGTTATTTTTTTTGTTTTTTATTATATGAATTTTACCGAAACACCCTTTATTAATTCACTTAAAATTACAAATACACCCTTCATTAATCTAAAACAATATAGTTTTGGGTCACTAAACATAACTTTATCTTCATTGAACTTTTCCATATATATATATATATATATATATATATATATATAATATATTTTTTTAAAAAAAAAAAAAGAGGCACCAGCTTTTGCGCCAAAACGGCAAGTTTAATGAAAAGGACCGCAGCGGAGGTAAGCCTCTCAGTTTTGCGCAAAAAGCAGCGCCGTTTAGAGTAGATGGCAACAGCGGATGGGAACTGCATAGGACAAAAGCCGTGTCCCGCACATTTCATAGCTCGTTCTTCCATCAATCCCTGCGACCTCTTCAATAGTCAATGAGAATAATGAGGACGATTCTGAAGCAGGTCAGGTTTAGCCAGTGATCCTTGCTTCTTGCTGTAGGGGTGGGGTTGGAGCTACATTTGATTCCATATCATGAATGCATGCCACATTTGCCTTTTTCCTATCATTTCTGACTTGTGGATTAGGTTCTGTTTGATATTACTACTGGGCGGAAAGTATTTGCACTAGCAGGTTTCAGGATCTTGGTTCATAGTCTCCCTGCATTTATTTTCATCTGTGAATGGTTTTCATAATCTATTAAATCATATCACTCGCCTTTCATGCTGAGAAAATGTTAGGCATTTGTACTTAGAATCTGGAGCCGTTAGATCATATTAACTGACTTAAGTTAGTTATAAGGCTTATTGAATTTTTGCTCAGATGAAATAGTAGTTATGACAGCTGTATAATCTGAATTTTCGTCTCTCTCTCTCTCTTTTTTTTAAATATTCTTTTTTGTATTGTCTTCTTCTGTTTCCCTTTTTTATCAAAGATGAACACAAAAGAAAATCTAACTTGTCCTTGATTTTGGGAGTAATATCCAATTCCCATCAAGGAGGTGTTTGTTTAGGAGTTTATTTGAATGTTGAAAACGAGCTGATAAGAATATGAGAGTAGAAGGCAAATCTAACAGGTGTCGCTTTGATCCTACCTAAAGTCTTAGAAAGACTGATCTTGTCCTGCCATTCGAACATTTTAATGGTTATTTATATCTATGGAATGTTTGGAAACAGAGGGTGGGTTTAATTTCTTTAGGTAAGGATCATTCTTATTTTAAAGATTGATACTATTGACCTCAAACGGTCATATCACTTTACTAAATTTTCTCAGATTCGTATCTATCTCATTTCCCAGGACAAAATATTTTGTCTGGTGAAGAAACTATTTTGCGGTCAAGAAGGGGGAGGGGAGCAAAAATGTCTAAAAATCGAACATAATTGCCAATTTCAGAGCACAAGACCTTCAGTACCTATTATTTAATTGCTCTGCCCTGGTTTGTCATTTGATATTTGCATGGTGTATTTTAAAACATTGTCAATCTCTCTTGACAAGTCTTATATATGAGCCGTCTTACATGTTTTAATACCAAATGGAGGTGCTTGCAATGATACTCTATCCTTCTTGAAATTTACCTAGTAGTTTTTATTTAATGCTCATGGGAGTCATCAGCTACATGGTTCAAAATGAGAATATGTACTTATAAAACTACAAAAAGTTTTTCACAAGTGGTCATATGTGTTGTCCAAATACGTTGAAGAACAGGCATGAACTCTAGTCTTCATTCTGGTGTTGTTTGGCTGATCCTACATTCTTCAGCCAATCAACAACTTCTCTGATGCTTGGTCTCTTGAAAGGATTTTGGCTGACACACGTGAAAGCCACATCAAGTACCTGCCGCATCTCCTCTTCAAAGCCCTTTCCTCTTAAAAGTGGGTCGAAGACTTGATCCTGTTTTCCTTCACTCCTCATTTGTTGCATCCAAAGAACCTGTTCCATTGGCATTTTTGTCTTGCACATGTCAAGAGGCCTCCTCCCAGTGATCAACTCAAGCATGAGAATGCCAAAGCTGTACACATCTCCCCGAAGAGTGGCCTCAGATGCTTGTCCATACTCAGGCGGAATATAACCTAATGTACCTACAAATTCAGTTGTAACATGATTTTGATAAGGGGGAATCAATCGGGATAACCCAAAATCTGCAATGAGCGCATCAAAATTTTCGTCTAGGAGGATATTGCTTGACTTTATATTGCGATGTACAATATGTGGTACACATGTGTGATGCATGTAAGCCAACCCACAAGTCACGCCCCGTGCTATCTTCAGTCGAGTTGGCCAATCAAGTTGAAACGCAGTGCCAGCCTTCTCATGCAACCAATAATCTAGACTTCCATTTTCTATATAACTATATATGAGAAGTCGAAAGCTATCATGCACACAATAGCCTAGCAACGCAACCAGATTCTTGTGTCGGGCTGTTGACAAAGCCTCTACCTCTGCTTTAAATTCCCTTTCCGTAAGCGCTGATTCTCCTGCAAGTTTCTTTATGGCTAGTTTATTTCCATCGGGTAAGGTCGCTCTATAAACAAAACCACAATCCTCAGATCCTATAATGTTTGCTAGACTAAAATTTTCTGTGGCTTTCAAGATCTCAGACATAGTAAGATCTTTGATTTCATTTGCTTTATTGGGGAACAATACCACTTGGCCAGCCTTCTTATCTACTTCAGGATAAAAACCATTGTTATAGTCTGCAAAAGTTGATTCTTGTTCAATCTCATCAGGATCTCCTCTTGGGTTGATCCTCCTCTTGAAAAGTGTCCGGACCGTGTAAACAATGATGATACAAACGACGGCAAAGCTAACTGCAAGGGAAAGTCCAATTATTTTACTTTTGTTCCGGGTTGTCTTTTTGTTCAAGGTTGTGCTATCGCTTGGAGGACTATAACAAGAGCGTTGAATTGCTGAGCCACATAATTTTGGGTTTCCTGAAAAGCTGGAAGGAGGGAGAGTATCAAATTGGCCACCCCTTGGTATCTCTCCTTGAAGATCATTGTCTGCCACAGTAAAAAATGACAAGAAATGGAGGCTTTCGAGTGAAGAAGGAATTTCACCAGACAGTTGGTTTCCTGAGAGGTCTAACTTCTCTAAATTAGTCAAGTTAGAAATTTGAACAGGAATACCGCCAGAGAAGTTATTACCACCTAGGTCCAGCTGATGTAGAACTTTCATTAGGCCAATCTCCTTAGGAATATTGCCACTGAGACCATTGTTTCCCAGATATATCGCAGGTGGTAGGTTGGAAAGCTGATTATACTGCTGCTGATAAGCATTTTGCGGCACAATGAAGACAGGTAACTCCAGGTAAGACCTTACTATTCTATCATTTGTCTGTTGTGATGTTAATGCTGGAAATCCTATGGGTTCCGCGGGAAATACTCCTGTAAGTTGGTTATGAGACAAGTCTACGTAGAATAGCTGTGGAAGTGTACCCAACCAAGGAGGAATTGAACCGGTCATGAGATTAAAGGACAGATCAATGACCTCGAGCATCCTAAGCCTTGCAAGCCAGCGTGGTATTTGACCTGTGAAATTACAACCACCCAAGGATAGAACTTGGAGTTTTTGAAATCCGCCTGGGCCTACTAAGCGCTCATCATACGGCATAGTTTCATTATAAAAATTCTTTGAGAGGACAAGGCTACTAAGGTTCTTGAGTCCCGCAAGTATCTTCATAGCTCCAGTGAAATTTCTGAGGTAGTTGGTGGATATTGATAGGAAAGACAGAGACTCAAGTCCAATTATATCTGGTGTGATCTGTCCCTCCAGATCATTAGATGCCAGTCTTACCGCAGCTAGTGATTTGCATGCATAAAGGGTTATTGGTAAAGTGCCCGTAAAATTATTGTTGCCAAGATCAAGAGTAGTAAGCCGCTGGAATCCGGAGAAATTAAAATCTACAAGATTCCCCTTCAAGAAGTTGACCCTCAAATTCAACTCAACTAGATTGACACAGTTCACGAGAGATGGGGGTAAAGTACCCGTCAAATTGTTTATATGAAGGAGTAGCTTTTCCAGCTTGGATAGTTTCCCAATATCTCGTGGTATGAGTCCCCTGAACTTATTGGAGTAGAGCGCCAGGACTGTGAGATTGGTAAGTCTAGCAATGCCATCATCAACATTTCCAGAGAGTTGATTGAGGGGCAAGGAGATCTCTCTGAGGGAAACAGCACCAAAAAGGTCACTAGGAAGAGGCCCGGAGAGAAAATTGAAACCTGCTCGGAAAATCTCAAGCTTGGAACATGCTCCCAATCCAGATTGAATTGAACCGTTGAATTTATTGTAGGAAAGATCCAAGGATATGAGACTGTCATTAATGCAAAGTTGAGAAGTGGGAATTGGACCTATGAAGCTATTGTTACTAACATTAAAAGATGTCAAAGTCCCTGCTGCTGCAGCAGCTCCAAGGTACTGAAGGAAAGAAGAAGGGAGTGTTCCTTGAAACAGATTGCTGGACAAATCAACCTCCTGGATAATACTACTGGTTTTGTCATTATTATTCACAACAGATGCTGGCAACTCATCAGAGAGACGATTGTAGCTTAAATCAATACTCTGCAGGTGACTAAGGAGTGAGAAGAATTGGGTTGGGAGATTACCAGAAAGTCGATTATGAGAGAGATTGAGCTGAGACAGACCAGCGAGGTTCGTGAGAGCAGGGGATATGGAACCAGTGAGACCTCTGGATGGAAGCAATAAGCCAATAACTCTCTGATCCCCATTACCCATATTGCTCTCAACGCAAAGAACGCCTTCCCAAGAGCAGCAATCAACCGAAGAAGACCAATTAAGAGGAGAGTGAGGTTCTGTGGATATATTGTTGTAGAAGTCCAAGAGAGAATCTTTATCCAATTGGGTACAAGAGGAGGAGACTGTGATGACTAGACAAGACAGAACTAATGGTACTGTGAAAAAGGCCATTAAACTCATAACCATAATTATGGAAGATGAAGGAGAGGCATAGGATCTTCTTCTTGATGATTTTGATGGGGTTGGCATATCTGTGTCTTCAGGACAGACGATTTCTTGGGGATCTCTTTCTTGAGAATGATGAAGGGGCTGTCATTGGCTATAATCTGGTAAGAGGAGTTTGGTGTATTGAGGATTCCGGTCATTGACCCTGAAACAGGAAGCTAAGTGGGGGACGGGTGGCGTCCCTTGACTCCATCAGAATTCACAAGAGCTTACTTTTTGTTGAGACTGTCTTCATGCAAGTCTTTGTTTTATTTTCAAGTCGTGTATACAGTAATTCCTGTTTCGATCTGCAATAAAGCTAGATATAATATTTGGAAGCTCAAAAGCAAGCCCAAACCATAGATGGAACGACTAAAATTTGATCTTGTTGATGTTTAATTTGCCATCAATGGATGATGTGGCATTAAAATCATTTAGTACCATATATTTATTATTCACCGATTATAGTAGTTACTGCTTTCATTTTATCTCATAAGCTGGTTTTTCCCTTGATTATTAATTTGAACAGCTGGTGCGTTGATTTTTCTAAATCACACGGAATAAACCCTTTTAAGAGGGGAGAGAAAAGCTTTTGTCTGTTTTTTTTTTTTTTTTTTTAAATGTAAATACCTCCTACTCAAATTCCTATGACAGTGGAAAGTTGCAGGGCGGACTTGGTAAGAAACTACGTCGAATGTATGTATGGTTTCTCTTGTATCCAGAGTCTTCTGTTGACTTCCAAAATGACTTCTGACCATTTGGTTTGTGCACCATGCATTTAACCAAGCAGTCAGAGGTAACAAAGAGTCTTCTGTTGACTTCAGTTATTCCTATACCTGGAAAGACAATATAAAAATTTAAGGGAAAATGGTTCCGAATAAGGGAAACTACGGCAAACCTTAAAATTTTAAAATTGCAGTGACGTTCTATGAGATTTTTTTTGCAATATTTTTCATATGTGAACGGACACAAATGCCTTTATGTACCAGTGTTGACAAATCTATGAGTTTGTTTTGATAAATTTATGTGTATGTTTTGACAAGTCCATAAGACTTTCTTGGCAAGTCCATGTGCATGGGTTGGCACATGTGCATGTGTTAAGAAGTCTATGATTATAAACATGTTTTGATAAATCCATGAGACTATTTTGACAAGTCTATGTACATGTGTTGAAAAGTCCATGAGCATGTTTTGACAAATCCGTATGTTTGAGTTGGCAAGTCCATGAGTCTCCATTGAGACATTTGTGTTTTTTTACATATGGAAAATATTATAAAAAAGTCTCACGAAACTTCACCGCAATTTTAAGATTTCAAAGGATTATTTTTTTCTTTTTACCTAGGTGCAATTTTCCCAAAATTGAAAATTTAATTCCATTAAAAGGGAAGATCACCAGAAACTGTCATTAGCAATTGGAAACTATTATATCAAAATAAACAAATGCAATAAATTATAACATTGGCTTCATTGAGTGTTATTTTCATATACTTTTCTGTTATCATAAAACGGCGCCGTTTTGATTAAGTAGAATCTCAGTTCTTAGTTCAATATTATATCTTAGCCATTAATTGTTAAATCTAGAGAGCTTGAGGAGCCACTTTGACCAAAAAAAAAAAGAGGAGCCACAATCAAAAGCTTCTTTCTCTCCCTCCTCCGCCTTGCTCAATGGGATCTTCTTCTAACAAAACCACACGCTTCCTTGAAATTTTAAATTATTTCAATCCCCATTGAACCTTTTCTTTTTAATTTCTGGAGTAGTGGAAGGAATCTCCATCTTAAGAGACACTCTTCCAAAATCTGTAAATTACTTCTTCATTAGCTGATAATAATAAAAAAACAGGGGGCATCAAGAAGAGCCTTAATTAATCATATACCATAAGCTTTTGAGGAGTTGGAAGAGGAGTTGACAGATGTTGGAAGAGGAGTTAGGAGAAGCTTTTGATTGTGGTTTGTCAGGCTCTCTAGGTTTAACAATTTTGTTCTGGAAGCGTTCATCAAGAAGTAATTTTGCCCTGACCATTATCTCAATTAATTTAACCGTTAATGACCAAATTTACTGAGATAACAATCTATATGTCATCAACGTTATTTTTGTTAAAGTGCAAATTTGCCCTAGAACTTTTAAGTCTAAGTTTGAAAAAATGAAATAGATGACATATAGACTTACTAGAAAAATCTGTACCTTAAAAAAATGACGTAGATGACATGTGAATTGTCAGCTCAGTATATTTAGTCAACTAACCGTCAAAATTAACTAAAATAATTGTCACGACAAAATTACTTTCTTGTTTATACTTTTGGAGCAAAATTAACAACGCCATTGAATTTGGCCAACAACTAAATCTTAAGATAAATTGTTAACTAAGAGATTTCACTCAATAACTTCATTTTCACTTTGTTCAGTCTTCCTTTGCTTCTCTTAATTAGAACTTGATCTATTCTCCTTGCTGGCGCATTCAATGGCCTTCTCTGTACATGTCCAAACAATCTCAGATGATTTTCTATCAATGTTTTCTTCAACAGGTGCCACTTCAACCTTTTATCTTATATGTTCATTACTTGGCCACATATCCAATTTAGCATCCCCATCTCAATAAAGAAGTATAATTATCAAAAAGTTGCATGACATCAACAGGTTAACAGCATATAATAACAAGTTTGTGCCGCTCACTTGTTGACATTTTTTTTGTAATTATATTGCATCCTTAGAACCTCAATATTTTCCCAATTAGTTATAGCTCTAATGCCCTGGAAGGTAATTAACCATTTATAAATTCATCCGCATCAATCCACAAATTCCTTAAACCCTTTATTAAGTCACCTAGTTTTGAGACAATAAGGAAAAATTTGTGCATTTAATATCGAATTTTCACTACTCATAAATATTGTTGTTCCCTTTTAATGTGTGCAATGGCCATTGAAATGAGTAATAAAAAGATAATGTACTTTTTGGTAGGATATTTGATTCTAAATATAAGATTTATTTTTTATATTTATCAATATTTTTTAAAATTATCTTTATTGATACTATGTTAATAATAATTAAATAAATAAAATTAAAAATGGGCTTAAAGCTTTACGCCCAAAAGTGAGGGTTAAAGCTTTAGGTCCAAGGAAATAAGATTGGACCTTCTGTGCCGTTCGGCAAGGTGCCATTTGCTCCAGTAACGACGAAGCAACGATCGGTAATGAGAGGGGGTTAAGCTTGAGCTACAGGAAAACGCCTGCTAGAGAGGTTGCCTTTGATTTTTCATTCGATTGAGAGAAACATCGCCTTTTTGCCCTCCTATTTCTGATTGCTAGATTCACTTAGGAGAAAGAAAAAGATGTCCGCTAGATTGATTAAGAGAGTCCTAAATGAACAATACCGTCCCCTTGAAGTGAAGAAGGAGGAGGAAGAAGAAGATAATCAACTTCAAGGAGAAGAATCGGCGTCCCCAGAATCCGTATCTCGTCCTTCAGTCAATCCTTTTGACCTCCTCAATGACGACGATTCTGAACCAGACCAGGTTTAGCTACCAATTAGAAAAGTAGTTTTTTTATCTGTTAGGGTTTTGGGGTGAGGGTAATGCTAAGTTCAATTCAAATTCTTGGATGCATGCGACATTAGTAAGTTTCAATATCTAGTATGTGTTGTCTAATTTTCTTTATTTTCGGCTCCAATATTTTTCCCAGTCTATTAAACCATATAAGCCCACTTCTTTCACCAGAGACAATTAAGAAAAGTTATAACTTGGCCTTGGTATTCGGAAATATATCCAGTCTGACCCATTAAGGTGATGATTATTCTATAAGTTATATTCATACCTGACATAAAGTTTGCATGACAGTGTGCTCTTTGTTGAATGTAGGGAATATTCTCATTAGATGTCTGAATTTGTTTTTCTTTCGTTAGTTAAATGGTGTTCACGTTTGCAGGAAAGTGAGCTGAAATCCCTCAATGAAAGATTGAGGCGATCTGATGATGATGAGGAGTTGCCTTCCTCAAAATACGCTGCTGTAGTTTCAACATCGAATCTAAAATCAAAGAAGAAGAAAAAGAAGAAAAACAAGAATAATTCTTTACTAAGTAAAAATAGAGATGAAAAAGAATTGGACCAAATTATAGAGAATTTATCACTAGATGTCAATCCTTCTACTGAGCAACAAGTCTCTACAAAGGACAGAGCAGCAAACGTCAAAGACCAATGTAAAACTGTCAAGCAGCAGTCATTCTCCATACTACAAGTGGATCCTAAATATTTGAATGCTGAAAATGAGCTTAGACGAATATTTGGTTCCAAGGTAGTAAAATCATTCGAGAGTAGTAATCAACCTAGCAGTTCTAGGCCAATCCGGGGGGTGAGGCGTGGGCACTATAATCTTAGAAAGACTGTTCTAGTCCATCCAGCTGACCATTGGCCCCGGTGGGATGGTTCTTTGTCCATGGAATTTTTGGAAACAAAGGATGGATATAACTACTTTAGGTAAGGATTACTCTTATTTAGTCAGTTGATGGCATTGATCTCCCTTTCATTTTTCCGCCCCATCCCATATGGTTATATGCCTGTATAGTTTGACTTAATAGCGGCATCCTATAAAATTAACCAATCAGAAATGTTGGCTGAACAACTCTAGGTTACTTGTTATTTATTATTTTATTTTTTGCTCCCTTTTGTGGGGGCTTTTTCCCCCAGCAATCCCCTTTTGGAAACAGGATTGAGAGCGGGATATATGTGTTCTTTATATGTGCCAGAGTTCTTTTAATCTTTGTAGTTTGATTGCTTGCTCAATACTCGATGATTAAATTGATGTGTTAACAACAAAAACTGTGATAGTTGTATATTTCTACAGCCCTCTTCATTTCTTTCCAATTTTCATGATTTTGATTTGTTCTGTAATGTAGATATGAACATACGTCATCCTATTCTCAAGCTCAGATGTCATTTGAAGCTGCTAAAGCCGTTAATGACTTAAATGGTCTAGCTAGCATACTATTGTACCATCCTTATCATCTAGATACACTTTTAACAATGGCAGAGTATTTCAAGGTTGTTGGTGAGCAGCAGATGTCTGCAGATTCTATTGCCAAATGTCTTTATGCCCTTGAGTGCGCATGGCATCCCATGTTCACGCCTATGCAGGGAAATTGTCAATTGAAATTCAGCCACGAAATTAACAAACCAATGTTCACAGCTCTTTTCACTCACATGAAGAACTTGGACAGGCGTGGCTGTCATAGATCTGCTTTAGAGGTCTGTAAATTGCTGCTTTCACTAGATTCTGATGATCCAATGGGGGCAATTTTCTGCATTGACTACTTTGCTTTAAGGGCTGAGGGGTATGCATGGCTGGAAAAATTTTCTGAAGATTATAAAAGTGATAACTCCATGTGGTTATTTCCAAATTTCTCTTATTCTCTTGCTGTTTGCCGGTTTTACCTTGAGAAACTCGAGCAAGAGGTGTCGCAAGATGCTTGCAGGGATGCTAAAAAGGCTTCTTCAACTGATCTTATGAAACAAGCATTGATGCTTCATCCCTCTGTTATAAAGAAGCTAGTGGCAAAAGTACCTTTGAAAGACCGTGTGTGGACTAATATTCTTAAGCATGCCTTTTTCCGATCAGATCAAATAGGAATTCCATCTCAAGATCACTTGATAAATTTATATGTAGAAAGAAATTATCTTATATGGAGGCTTCCAAATCTGCAGAAATTGCTGAGTGATGCTGCACAACTAGTCCTTGAAACTATAGAAAATGATAGAAGTGAAGTAAAGGATTGGGCTTGTGTCAGAAAAGAAGCATTCTCATCTGAGAAAAATGAGTTAGTGAATTTCATTTGCTTTATCTAAATTTTTTCATGTTTATCTCAATTTAAAGGAACATAAGGTTTGCAATCATGTTTACAACCATCTGAACTTAATTTTTGTTCAGTTTTGAATTTCTTATGTTCTGAGGTTGGCTTATTTGGAAAAACGATGCGATGGTTTATTAGTTGTAATCTATGAACAGGATCTTGCAGCAGTTCAAAGGCATAATCTAAATCTATATACTGCTTATCTGAAGTGTGTCTATTCTCTTCTATCAATAGGAAAATCCTGAATGATGCATTTGCTTTCGAGTGAATCAAGTTTACATGAGGTGTTGCCCTTGCAAACACGCATTTATAACAGCTAGACATTTTGCTAATAATTGAGAATGCAAAAATAATGAGAAGATAAATAATTAACAATCATGTGATATGGCTGTGTAGTTGATCTGTTTGAAACCTGTGCATTTGATTCATAAGTGGTATAAAGATTACGTAAATAAATTAATATGTTGAACGTCATGTTTTTCTATTTTGCTAGGTATGGACATTTGTTGGTTTCTGATTTTTCTGACTCGGTGGCCTCAATTCCACAAGAGAATCTGCAAAATTTTATGGGCGCTCCAAGGATGAGGGAGGTTGGACAGAATGAGAATGAAGTTGTTAATTTGCCTGGAAATGGCCATGTTCTTCGCGATGTTAATAACAGGAGTGCATTGGCTGTCTTGTTTGAGTCAATGCTACCATGGGTTACCTATGGTGATGGGGAGGACGGTGCAGCCAATGAGCATCAGCATGACAATCAATGATTCCGGATGCAACTCGGTCATCAAAGGTCTCCATGGTGCTTTAAAGAAAATATTTCAACATATACTCTTTTTCTTCATGATGGGTTTGTGGGGTGGGAGAAGTAGTAGTTGAATTCTCCGTCATTGCCTTGTCCTTTCATGTTTATATTCTTAAATTAAATCTCTATCTGGGATCTCTAGATGCGTATAGATGGCATGGTCCACAGAAAGTTTTGTGATATCTAATTCTAGAAATACTGAGTCATACGTTATTAATAACGAGGTCTGATCCTGGTGTTGGTAGCAGAGTAGGGATACTAATAATTGGGGTTGTTCCTACTATTGGAACACTGTAGTTGTTCTGCTCTTGATTGTTAAAGGGATATATAGCTTCTTTCTGAAAATTTTTGTGCTATACTTACAAGTAATGCATCTTTACATCATCAGAAACAATTGATTTGTTATATGTTTAAGCTGAATCAGAATCAAGAAACGTGATAGCTAGTGCAAAAGATTCCTGTATTTGTCAATCTGTATAATTTGTCAAGTGTAAATCGTCTTAGGATGTATATGTTGAGGTGGGGGTTGTTTTTCACACACTCTGGTCGCACTCTGATGGATGTTTACACGAAGATAAAAATAAGAAGCCACAATTGAAACAATTTTACTTTCAAATGATCTGTAAGATAAGAGGGGGTAATATTGTGATGGATTGATTATTGTAATCCCAATGAGATAGAATAGGCAAAGAGAGAAAATAACATAGAACAGGGAAATAAATGTGCAAGCATAGATCACTTTTTGTGTGTTTGTAATTTTAGGTGAATTAATGAAGGTTGTTTCTGTAATTTTGTTTTTTATCATATGAATTTTACCAAAACACCCTTCATTAATTCATTTAAACTTACAAACACACCCTTCATTAATCTAAAACGACGTAGTTTTAGGCTCACTGGAGATAACTCTATCTCCAGTGACAGGAGAAATCATTTACCCATTGTTTATTTTATGTAAATCGAGATAAAACTTTTTTCAAATATTTAGCACGTATTGAAAATGTACTTTTCAATTTATTTTTAAAGGTTATATTCCAAACGAGCTAGTAACATATTGATTTAGGCAAACACTTGAAATGAGGGTTCACATATCTTTTCCACACTAACAATCGCTAATGTTAGACATTGGAGATTTAATGTAAACTTGCGTTGATGTCCCAACTCCCAACTAAAACAACTTTTGTAATGGGAAAGAGAGAACATACTTCAACTCACAACAATGAAATATTTGCGTCCGGTGTTTTCCTTCAACAATAACACCTCGACATTCATACTTAAAGAAAGATAATTACAATAAGAAAAACTTATTGAATCAGAAGGGGACACTTGGAACAGAGGAATGAGAAAATAGAGTGGCTAGTGCTCTGTGTTATTGAAGGAGCATGCGTACTAGTTTAATGGTGGTGAGAGCAGAAAGCAGAGTGAGCAGCCATTGATGACAATTATGGTCCCTCCTCCAACCTAATCCTACGTTGGAGTTAGTAACCATCTCTCTCTTGCTTTCTTTTCTGTCTGCGGATATTGCGGGGATTCCAACGCTTAAGCTCCATGGATGATATGGGGGACCAAAGCTATGTATTATTGAGTTGTCATGTGAATTGATTTTAGTTGATATATTATTAGCCACATGCACACTCCATTATAGGCTGCAAACACCATTACAATACTCCTCCCATCAGCTTTATCAACCTCATAATATTATCGCTTCCATAGGCTCAACAAGTTTTAAATTCATGTATGCCAGGCTTAACAAGAATGATATAGAAAAAAGGAGGGATTTTAATTTATACTTTTTATTTAAAGTTAAAGTTAAGAAACAACATGATCTTAGATTCTAACAACAAAGCCTCTCGATTTATCATTATACCTTGAGAAGTAGAAAGAATTACAATCCCTATCTCTCCAATAAGTCTTATCCCACGTAGTGGGGTTGGCTACATAGATTTTATAATGCTATTGAACTCTATCTACAACTAAATATTTGGATAAACTATATGTTGATTGAGAAGTCCCGCACAATAAACTCTTTAAATGTTCTTTTTTGTCTTCATCTATCCTTTTTCATAGAACTCCAAATTGTCTGATATCCAATGGCATTCTCTGTACTTGTCTAAACCACCTCAAACGATTTTCTACCATTTTTTTTTAATAGATGCCACTCCTACTCTTTCTCGAATATGATCATTGTAAATCTTATGTCTTCTAGTATAATCACGTATTTATCTTAACATCTTCATCTCAACTACCCCTATACTTATATTATCTCTTCAAAGCCCAACACTCATTATCATATAGGATTGCTGGTCGAATATAATAAAACCTTCCTATTACCTTGATTGATAACATAAATTTCTTGCATATTTGTAGAGCCTTCTGGAAGGTGAGAACACACAACACATCAACTAGAATACTAGTTATTTTTTAATTTTTAGTGGGAACCACAAGCAGAAAGTGAGTTCTATGAATCTCCCTCCATTGACACCTATGATTTGAGGGGTTTCAGGCTTTCTCCTTTTGCTTTTCAAGACGCTATAAAAACGGAAAGAACATATGAACCTTAAATACACCAAACCATAGGTATTAAAAATCAAGCGTCACAAAAATATGGGTAGGAATCTGAAGAACGCTGCAATAGCATTCCTTGTTCCTCTTCCCTCCATACTGTTTTATCTCTCCTTCCTCAACCACTACTACGACTCTGCAATACTTGACACTGACTCTAACATCTGGACATGGTGCTATCACCACCCTCTCTTGCTGCTCAATGCACTCTTGTTCCTCAACGTCACTCTTCTCTTCTGGGTCGTCGGCCTCATTCAGTGCAGCCATTGGGTACGTTTTCATTCCAACATATAAATACATACCCTAAATTGAGCATATGGCTGGGTTAGGTAGCATTCAACATACTAAAGTATTTTTTCAGTAGCATTTAGTGTTTTTAAAGTACTTTTTTGTCCATCCATCATCCTAAAATATTTTTATTTTTCCTAGAGCACCCAGTATTCTATGTTTAGGGGTGTTCATTGCTACTTAGAAAATAGGTAAAATTGCATCAAAAACTACATTAGACTACTGGGTATTACTGTTGGATACACCAAAAGTAGCTCCAGGGAAAAAATATTTGAGGGTGATATATAGTGTATACTATTTAACCCGGATAGTCTGTGGATTTGTCTTGAAGGTGAGTGTTTTTGTGGACTGTGATAATAAGTCAGTGATATGGTGCAGATGATAGACCTGTATTGGACGGTGATTCCTTTGATGCTGGTTCATTACTATGCAAGTCACCCATGGGGAGAGTGTAATTGGTGGAGATCAAGGGTTGTGATATTCTTGACCTGGCTTTGGAGTGTTAGGCTGAGCCACAACTATTTTAGGCGAGAAAACTGGCAATGGGGTGCCAGACAGGATTGGAGGTTCACCAACATGAGCCTTTCCTATGGCAACCATTGGTGGTGGATTTCATTCTTCACTGTTTATTTCTCTCAGCAGGTTTCTCTTTATAACTAACTGCTTACTTCAATTTCTTTTCAATCTTACTATGGAGTTATTACTACTTATCTGCATAAACTGATTAAGATAAACCACAAGTCTTCTACTAAAATTCAACTTTGACACTATATATCACTCCTATAAGAATGGACTTTTTTCCTTGATACTTCTTATAGACAATATGTTCTCCATCCCTAATGTCAAGTCAAGTGGACCATTCCTCAGAAAATTTTTACGAACAGGGAAAAAAATGCAACCTTTACTCAATATTTTATCAGTTTCCATTACCCAAATGGTCATCATGAGCCTGATCTTCTCATTTTCTCAACCAAGACAAAAGTAAAGAAAAAAAGTAATAAAAATATCCTATTTTGGGTGCTTTATTTTCTCTCTTTAACAATTTCTCTACTTTTGCAGTTGCTTCTGATAACACTATCTCTTCCATTCTATGCAATCCACTCAGTGAATAAGCCTCTGAGCATGATGGACTTGGTGGCCACTGTACTGTGTTCATCAGGCATTCTCATAGCATACTTTGCTGACACACAACTTCACAACTTCGTAACCAGAAACAACAACCTTAAATATGTTGGAAAACCCATAGTTCCTGTTCTGGACAAGGGCTTGTGGTATTACTCAAGGCATCCAAACTACTTTGGAGAACAACTATGGTGGTGGGGCCTAGCTTTATATGCTTGGAACATAGGATATGGATGGACCTTGGTAGGGGCAATAGGTAATACCTTGTGTTTGGCTTATGTGACTAAGCTTGTGGAAGAGAGGATGTTGAGACAGAAGAACAGAACAGAGGCTTATACAAAGTATCAGAAGACAACCTCAATATGGGTTCCTTGGTTTAAGGTTTTTGATCCTTCTGGTGTAAGAAATAAGAATGCTTGATGCTTTTTTTTTTTTTTTTTTTGGGGGGGGGGGGGGGGGTCCCTTTTAAGTGCCATGCGTGGTTTGTTCATTGTTTGTACAAGAAGTGTATTGTTGGTTCTTTTTTTTGGGGTACTGCTTTGCATATATAGTTTTGTTATTATGTTCTTTTGGCGGGATTATTGATTGGTCTGTGCAATCCATGTATAAATTAATGTGATGTAAATAAAATCTTCATGGTTATTTATGCTGTATATTTTTTCCCCTTTTTGTTATGGGGGAAAAAAAAACCTTGACATTTTGTAAATTTTTTCTTAGATGGTAAACAATCCTACATGCAATTCACATTATAAATTATGAACATTTGAATCCGCATTTTACCTTTGGTGCAACATATGTGATTCGCATATCTTACGGGGGGGAAAAAAAAGAAAAAGAAATAAGGCCTTTCTTTCTTAAGAACTTCATGAAAATGAAAATTTATATCAATATGTAAAATAAAATAAATAATAAATCACACTATATATAAATTGAATTAAAAAGAGAGAGTGACACCAAAATCCCAACCAAGAAAAAAATCTCATAACTTGTTAATGAAAAGTTAAAGAAAAATCATTGATAATGAAAGAGTGACAAGTTATGAGATTTTTCTTATATTAATTTTCTTGTTTTGGATCTTGGTGTTATTTTCCCAAATATTAAGATCACTTCACTTGATTTTTACTATACGTGTTTTCATATTGTAGACCCATTTGTAATTGAATACGCATTAAAACTCAACAATTTCTTTTTCAATATATGTAATCAAAGAATTATTAAGATTAAGAAATTGGTCTTCCATTTTGTTTCGAAGCATGTTGTTGATTATCTTCATAGTAAAGAAAAATCTTTTAGTAGTTGTTGTGAAAAATGGAAGAGTGAGTACAAATCTAATTACTCTATTTAATAGAGAGTAAATAATGAACTTTTCAGTTCTTGCTAGCCCTTAACATAATTCAGATGTAGTTGATAAATTAATCAGATATGAATGTTTAGGAATATCATCTCTAAATGTTGTAACTCCACCCTTAGCCCCCTTGGGTTCGCTTATGCTCTCGCCAAAACTAATTATTACCATACCGCTCCTAATCCAAGAACCCACACATATGCCAAAATCAATTTACCATATTAATTTATTATCCATTAATAACTCTTCAAATCTCCACATAATTAAAACCTTAACTTATAATTTTATATAAGTCTAAATATACAAATTCTAATGATAATACGTTTTTGTAATAAAAACTGAAAATAACCGTTTGGGGTTTAATTTAAAAATGATCGCTTAGTCTTTCAAATTTCAAAATTAAAACTATTAAAATTTCAATAATACTTCTATTAACCCAAATAAATTATTCACGTTCTTTTTAAACGGTAAGAACATCCTATGGAACCTAAATCCTAAACCTTTTTTAAAATAGAAAATTAATTTTTAATTCTTCCAACAACCAATTAACAAATCTAAACCAATTAAAATTAACTATTAAGTATCTTCTATATATATAAAGTCATCTATTATCAAAATTCAAAATTCTCCCAAAATCCTAATCCCAATATTTTCACAAATCAGTAAAATATTATCCTTATTGGAAAAAAAAATACGTGGAATAACTCTTATAAGAAAATTTGTTGAAAAAAAATACTAATATAGTTACCTAAATTATTTTAGGAAAAAACACTTCTCATGTGATAGGAGAAGTGTTTTCTTATGTCACACACATAAAATGGTGGGACACACATATACATATAATTAGTATTATATATATGTAGGTCATACTATTTCATATGTGTATAGGAATCTTTTTCTTCTCATGCAACATAAGAAGTTAAACCTCATTATTTTATACCTCCACCTCCTCTTGTTTTCCTCCCTTCTTTCCCCGCGCTTGCTCAATCTCTCCTCCCCAAGCGACCAAGATCAAATACAGGTGGCTCGCTTCCACCAACAGTCAATATTAGTGGCAGCAGCCATTTTTTTTTAATTTTTTGAAAATATTACAATCCACATATCATTTACATTATAAATTTATGTCAAAAGTTACTGTGGCATCTATTTCATATTTATTTAAAGTTAGATTAAAAAAAAATGACTTAATCACATATGAACTATCTACTCAACATATTTAATAATAAGGTTATGATAAATTACCCTTAATAAAAACTCCCAGCGAAAATATCCTTGACCCTTTTTATTTTATTGGATCAATTTTTTTGAACCTATTCGTCTTTTTTTTTTTTTAACATATATGACAATACTAAGAAGGGGGAAAAAAAGCATCAAGCATTTTTATTCCTTGCTTATATGCTGGGGGAAGCTTAACTTTTCTGTGGAATTTGAGTTTTTGACTGAGACATTTCAACCTTCAGCATCAAGTTTTTTTTAAAAGAAAAAAATTTGATGGGTTTAGATTTAATAGTTTATAACATTTTATTATAATATTATTTTAAATAAATTTAACTTGTTAATATCTAATCTGGGTAACTTATAATGATTTGTATATATAAAAATAAAAATTTATAAATTATTAATAGTTTTATAAAATATTAAATTTAAACCATCTATTTTTTCATTGAGCATGGAGATGGAATTATGAGAGAAGTATAAGAGAAAATATTTTGGGAGGATTTGATCTGATCTTAAAATAATTACCAGGAGTGACACAGTATTAAAGGTTGATAATTTAAGCTAACCGCCTCGTAGCGCGATGGCACCTGTGTCAGCCTTAGGAGCTGGCCTTCTCCTTTGTCTTGGGTTCGAGTCCTGTCTCCCCCTCCCCCAACTGGCTGTATAAAAAAAAAGGGTTGATAGTTTAAAAAGTAAATTACCTGAATAGTACTGATGTACTACTATTTATTTATTATGGTTAACGATAAATTTTACAATATCAATTGAGATTATTTTATCGTCCTTTTAAATTAAGGGACATGCTTATCGCATAAGTATATTAATCACTCCTCTCTCTATTGTTTTAATTTGGGAAAATTTCAGAAAAATACTTTTAAAATTTAAGAATATCAAAGCAGTGATTTCCTATTAAGAGGTGATGTGAATTGTTAATCAAGTGTAGTCAATATTTTTTAAAAAAAAAAGAAGAAAAAACTGATTTAGGATTTTGATACTCTGGAAGTATTTTTTTTTGGGAATTTTGCCTTTCAATTTTTTTAATTGATTTGTTTTTAATATACTAAAAAATAATATATTGTGTTGGTAGCTTTGACTCAGCTTAGTTTGTAATTTTTTTTTTCCTGATATTACTTCCAATTTTAATTAGAAAACCTAGTTGACTTTTTTTTTGGGAGAAATTAATGAAGTTAAATAAGTTACTTATTCATTTGATATATTGTGTATCTTTAGATTACATATTAGTTTATTAGTCAAATTAATTAGTTTTAAAAAAATAAAAATATTTTAAAGTGATTTAATTAGCTTTCTTAATTTCTCTAAAAAGATCAATTAAATCTTATGGTTAGAACCAGGAGGAGCAGTATGTTTCTCAATTGCTTCGTTTCTTGGCAGAAGTCGTTAGGTTGTATTTTGATTTTTGACTCTTATATTTTGTGGTAATAAAATTCAATTTTTGGTTAAGAAATAGGGAGGCAATTTCCTAGGGACTGAGTTATAATTAAGGTTAAATTAAAGGTGCTAATTCATTAGATTCCTCAAAGATATACTGATGATCCTATACGGCGGGCTATATATTAAAAGTTTGTGCAGTAACGGCGAATAAGAAATCAACAACTGGGAAACGTGAGCTGTTACTATTTATAGATTATTCGCATCCATATCCTCATGATCCCAGCTGAACCGGCAACCCCCACTTGAACTAACCAAAATTTTGGTTGCTGATCCCAAATTTTTAGAAAACAGCCATGATTTGGAACAATAGAAATATAAATTCCTACGGTGGCGATAGGATGAGGAATGGAACGAGTTTCAATTACATGGCCGCGATTATCCTCCTCGACGCCGTCTGTTTACTTCCGATTTGCGTCTCCGCAGCAAATTTGCGGTTCGGAACTAATGGCCAATTCAAGATATTGCAGGTGGCTGATATGCACTTCGCAAACGGCAAAAGTACGCGTTGCTTGGATGTGCTTCGTTCTCAGTATGCTTCTTGTTCTGACTTGAACACCACTGCTTTCATTCGAAGGATGATTCATGCTGAGAAACCTGATCTAATTGTTTTTACAGGTATGTATTAGTTATCCTGTTTCTAATTTGTGTTCTTCTTTACTTTTTGCGTGTCATCTGTATTCTGACCTTTACTACTTACTTTAAATCACTTTATAAACTGCGTCCATATTTGGGATTAAATATAGATGGGAACAGCAACAGGATGGCGATAAAATGATTTTTGGACTTCTATTGCATCTCTAAGAAAGGGTTTGAGTTTGTTTGGTCAAGCTAACTAATTATGCATGAATATACACAGGGGATAATATCTATGGAAAAGACTGTGACGATCCGGCTAAATCAATGGATGCAGCGTTTGCTCCTGCAATTGAATCTAGCATACCTTGGGTTGCTGTTTTAGGAAACCATGACCAGGAAGGATCGTTGTCTAGAGAAAGGGTGATGAAGCATATTGTTGGGTTGAAAAACACACTGTCTAAAGTCAATCCTCCAGATGTAAACTTCATTGATGGTTTTGGAAACTATAACTTGGAGGTCCGTGGGGTTGAGAACTCTGAACTTGGCAACAAGTCAGTTCTTAATCTTTACCTTCTTGACAGTGGAGATTACTCCACCGTCCCTTTCATCTCTGGCTATGGTTGGATCAAACCCTCACAGCAACTTTGGTACCAAAGAAAGTCTGAAAAGCTTCAGGTGCTGATCTGTCTGGTCCATATATTTTAAGATATTATTCTATCCATCTTGTTTCTCTTTTTGTTTAATACTCCCACTGGTCCTTAACACCTTATTTGATTAGATTGGTTAAGCTAGTTAATATGACATTATGTTCTTTAATTCCTTCATTCTTTCTCTTCCTTGATTATTAAAGACCCGAGGGGTAAGCTGCTTAGAGATGTGAATTTGTGCAGATTTTAAGTTTTCTACTGAAGATATAACTGATTTCAGTTCCTTTGCTTGATGAAAATCTCTGATCAGCTACTATCTTAATTTATTCAGAGAGCATACAAGGATGGGCCTGTGCCTCAAAAAAAAGCTGCTCCCGGTATTGCATACTTTCACATTCCTTTACCAGAATATGCCAGATTCCACCCATCAGACTTCACAGGTGTGAAGCAGGAGAGCATTGGCTCGGCTCATGTGAACTCTGGCTTCTTCACAACCTTGATTGAAACAGGAGATGTCAAGGCAGTTTTCACTGGCCATGACCATGTCAATGACTTCTGTGGTAAGCTACATGGCATAAGGCTCTGTTATGGTGGGGGATTTGGATATCATGCTTACGGAAAGGCTGGATGGTCAAGGAGAGCAAGAGTGGTGGTTGTTAGTTTGGATAAAACAGCGAAGGGCGGTTGGGGAGATGTCAAGTCCGTCAAAACATGGAAGCGCCTTGATGATCAGTCTCTAACTACAATTGATTCTCAGGTCTTATGGACCAAGACCGTTGGTCACAGGTAAGACTACTCAGTAATACCAACTTTTCTGTTGTTTCGTTTTTTTATGATAAAAACTTGATAGGTCCTTAATCTCTATTGTAATTTACTAATTTATGAAGATAGACCTACTGAATATGAATTTAATGCTCGTCTGTGTGTACATCATTCTTTGCATATGAGTAAATGGGATACCGTAGCCTCTCCCGAGTACATGATACTGGAAGACCTGGTAGTTTGTATACCTTAGGATAAGCCTTAGCCAAAGGAATGTTATGGACATAATCAAATATGGAAATTACAGTGGTTTGTTTCAAGACGGGATGAGGAGATGAGGACTGCATCGGTTTGACAGCCATTACCTTCTTATAATTTGCGTTCACACCTGGAAATGCTAAACTGAAGTAAAACTGCTTAGGACAAATGTGATGCTATATTAGAAACAGAAGTCATCCACGGATTAAACTAGTAAAGGGTATCAAATGCTAGTACCAACAGGGGGCAACTGCTATAGAGTTGATGTCAATTAGTTAGTATACTAGTGATCTGCTATGGAATTGTGGTTTTTATCTTAGTATATCTGTCTTACTCAAAGAATGAAACTGATTATCCTTCTGCTTCGTATTAAAAATTTAGAGTAAGAAGTGAATACTTCTGATTCTAACTCTGCTGCATCATCAACTTAGGAACCAATGTCTGCAAACAAGAATCCAAAATTCATTTTGGTGTTACATTATAGATACCACATTGGCCACTTCATTTCTTTTCATTCTCGACCCCAGGAATTGATAAAAGTTTGCTTTCCATTCTGGAATCCTGGAGTGTCCATCTTAAATCGCATTCTTTTCGGTGCCATGAACTGTTACTCACTGTTTATCTTGGTTTTCCTTGTAACAGGTAACCATAGGTGAAAATAACACTTCGGTTCGTGGTTCTTGAGAATCTAAACGTTATTTTTGGCAGCTGGATAGAAAAGTTTTACACCTACAAGTTGTCTGTATGACATACACGTCCCACATATAGAAGCAACCACAGAAGTTCTCTCTTGGGAATATATGAAAGGAACAGTTGGTGGGGGTGATTGTATATTTGTATTGCATGCTATGTGATTATAACTTTTTAAATATACCTCAATGTATAAATAATGGTTTTTATTTGGAGTTTTAACCAAAAGCCTCGGTGGAAACACTGCCTTTAGATTTTGGGAGAAAGACAAATAAATATCCCCATAAATCATAAAACCCAAATCAACTCCTCCAATTAGACAAATCCCAGATCAGTCCAAATGTAATATTTTAGAACTTGTCAATGTTGTGCATTTACCATATTGTCTGGCTTGATTTTGATTTGGGTTTAATTTCACCTGTGATGTAAATTGTAATCCTTTTATTTGTATTCTGGCTTTTTAGCCTTCTCTGTTATCAAAAAAAAAAAAAAAACTCTGTTTTTTCCTTAAAAAAATTCCGCCCACAATCAGTCCCCCACACTTTTTTTGGCAAGGTTGGTATAAGAGAATAACGCCTCTTTCAATATTCACTGCAATGTAAAGGATATTAACCATAATAATTAAGGCGTTAGCAAGTTTTTTTCTGTTTTGAAATTTAGCATCTCCAAAGTTGAGGTGAATAACGAAGCCCCTTTTTAAATTCACTATAATGCAAAGACTATTAACAATAATAATTCAGGTATCATCAAGTTGACTAAATACCATTTTTACTCTTTTACAAAAAAAACACGATCCCCATTCTGGTTCCTTAAAAAAAAAAAAGTCTCATAGTCCCTCACAAATTCAAAATACACTCAATTGGTTGACATTTTGATCTCTCACAAATTTCTAAAAAGTCCTTTTTAATTCATAAAAAAGAATAAATAAGGGTCAATTTTTTTTGTAAGGGACCAAAATGAGAATCGCATTTTTTGTAAAGAAGCAAAAAGGGTATTTACTCTAACAAGTTTTTGCTTCATTCATGAAATTTAACCCTCCAGGGATGAAAGAAATAACAACTTGTTACATTCACAAAGTTATTAATCGTAAAAATTAAGGGATTAACAAATTTTTTCATCAGGCACAAAATTTGTCAGTCTCAAAGTCAAGGTGATTAATTGAACGGATGCTTGGAAGATAGGATTTTTTTTTTTCCTTCTCATTATCTCTTATCAACCCATCTAGGCAGTGATTGGGAACATAAGAAAAAAATTAAAGTAGTATTGTGACCTTTTGGATTGATTGAACATACATGATTTAGAGATTATAAGAAAAAATCAAACCGTATTTGCATCTATTAGCTGAGGTAAAATTGATTTTTTTCATCCATAATCCATTTTTAATATATTAGAGATAAAGTTTAATCATAAGATATTTTAAAGCCTTGGATGCACTTAAATTGCAAAATTGACCTAAAAGGAAGTTGAATTATACTACAATTTTTTATTTTTTGAATTTTGTAATTAAGGTAATTCCTTCTTGTTTTCATTTATTTTGTTTAAAGTTATGAGCAAATTGGAGAAAACTATTACAAATTTTACTGGTAAGAAAGACTCAAATCAAAATACTGATACTTTTCTTCCTCAATTTTTTTAAGAATTATATGAAAATTAATTATGATAGTACTATAATAATTATGAATTTTTCAAGAGAAAATTAATTAATTAAACCTGCCTCCGTTCCTAAAACCCTAACCAGCAAGCTGGCCCTGCCTTTCTTCCTCCCACACTGTCCTTCTCTGTTCTACCCCGTGCCCGTGTTTCCGATTCGCTCTTATTCCCCAGCGTTAACGGGTCGGGTCGGAAGTTTCGGGGTCCTCTAACTAGCGTTTGTAGGGTTTTTGGCTCTTCCCTAGTTGTCAGCAATTTCCGCATCCCATTGATCAATGGGTGGTAAGAGGAAAAAGAGCAATGAGGAGGGTGGGGAATCATCTTTGACTGACGATGGTGGAGGGGCTAAGAGCAACAAGAAAACAAAGATGGAAGTGCTTCCGTCGATGATCAAGAACAAGGAGAAGAGGTCGGCAGTGCACGCGAAGATCAAACAACAGAAGAAACTTGAGAAGCGTAAGAAGGCAAAGGCTCGAGACGCTGCGGAGAAAAGAGCTCTCGAGCTTGGAGAGGAGGTTCCTTATTCTCTCATAAAGTGTTTTTTTTTTTGCCCCTTTTTGAGGGCGGAGATTGTATTATGTGTGGTGTGAATTCGCTATGTGTCGGTAATAGGATTTGATCGTTTTGCTTTATTTTGATTCCTGCAGCCGCCGGAGAAGAAGGTGCCTCATACAATTGAGAACACTAGGGAAGCCGATGAGACTGTTTGTAAGCCGGATGACGAAGAGGTCTTCTTTCTTCTTTCTAGCCTGGCTCGTTACATCACCCTTCTTCTCGCTGTTATCAAATATACTTCTCCAAATGCCTTTATCTGATTAGTAGCTTTTATTTTAAGCGGATTATATGTCTATGTCTAGTTTGTTATGTCCATGTACTTGGGATTAAGTCAAATTTCGTATGTTCATGTTTGTACATTAAGAAATAATTAATCATTATCTCCAACCGTAGCGGTTTTCCTTGATCATATTGGGGGTGATGGCTGGAAAAATGGTGTTTGTTAGAAAATGGGATTACACTTTAAGAAACTTGGGCTCTTGTGTTGTTTTTCCCCAAATGTGATGGGTTAAGATCGGTGATTCACTGTTTGATTCGGTTGGTTCTATAAATCAGACACTGGATGAGAGATAAGGAAAATAGAATTTGGCTTTTAAGTTTTAACAGCAAATTTTGCATTGCTAGGAAAAGAACTAGATGCCTTTCCGATTTTATTGCTACTAATAGGAAAATAATAAGTTCATGTTTCTTCCATGCACATTTTGTTTTAGCATTTCATTTTTCTTTTGCCTGCCTTGAGCAATAGACTCATTTGTTATAATTGTTCATTTGCTTGCAGCTGTTTGCCGGAAATGATTGTGATGAATTCAGTGCAATTTTAAAACTACAACAGACTCCCAAGATATTAATCACTACTTGCCGTTTCAATTCTACGGTATGTTTTGATCATGCCATTGTTTATTCTAATTTATATATTAAGCTCATGCCATTGTATATTATATTAAGTGTAATCCCAGCATTTACACTCCTTCAATGTTTGTAAGTTTTCCTATGTTAAACTTCTAGGAGCAGCATTTAAGTAAGGAAATTCTGCATCTGATTTTTTTGTGCTATCATGTTCTTACTTTTAATTGGAATATATGGTGATCTGCAGAGGGGTCCAGCTTTTATATCGAATTTACTTTCAGTTATACCTAATTCGCATTACTACAAGAGAGGGACCTATGATTTAAAGAAGGTGCTTGTCTCAATTTTCCTTGTTAATGAGAAACACAGAACTTTATCTGTTTGAATGTTGATAAAAAATTTCAATTGCAGATTGTAGAATATGCAAAGAATAAGGACTTCACTTCTATTATAGTTGTTCACACAAATCGCCGGGAACCAGGTATTTGATATCCTTGGCTGGATGTCCTCTACGTATATTTATATATTTAAAGTGTATTAGGAACAATGTATCATCAAATGCTCATTTATTCCTTTTGTTATTAGTTTTAGGGTTCCCATGTCCTTTACCTGTAGTAATTCTTCATTTGTCTGAATTTTAGATGCTCTGTTAATCATTGGCTTACCTGATGGGCCTACTGCTCATTTCAAGCTCTCAAAGCTTAGGCTGCGCAAGGATATTAAGGTTTGTTATTTATTGTTTGATTAGTATAATACTATAATGTGCAGCCTTTTGTCTTTGGAATTCCAAATGACGTTGCTATTTATTGTACTTTGCAAGTTATGATTATAGAGTTTTGTAATAATATAGGGTCAAGGAAAATACTTTGACTGATTGGCTCAAACGATACTCATATGAATTTGGTTATTTATCTCATTTATTCTGTGACTTGTGTTGTCACATTACTGGGTGAATTTGGCTTTCTTTGGGTAAGTGCCTAAGATCTATTTTCTTCAGCTTAGAGTTGTTTTGTTGCAGTGGTTATAGGAATTCACACTTATATGAACATCTAAGCTTGGTGGATGAATTTGTTTCTCTTTTTCTATTAATTTGGCTTCTTATGTTGATCAAATGGAATTTTTTATCTGCCCTTTTTATTATTCTCTCTTATGTATTAAGTGAAGTTTTCCTTCCCATATACTTTACTTGCAGGGTCATGGAAATCCAACCAGTCACAAGCCTGAGTTAGTTTTAAATAACTTCACTACACGTCTAGGGCATCGAATTGGAAGGTTACCATTTTCTCTAATTCTGTGCTCCATATGTTGAATATAGCGCATGATTGACTCATTCATACTTCCTAGACTATGCCTGATTTAAATTGAAGTTAAATGCTAGCTTTTCTTTTTGTAAGTCTCATGATAAAGGAGGGGAGAATAACCCATAGGATAGCTTTCCTATTTTACTAATAATTACTTTTATACTTGGTTTTTGCTTCTAATTTTTTTTATTTTAGTAGTTAAGGGTATGGTCTAGAACCTTTCCTTCTACTCTTAGTTCTTCAATTATTTTCTTTGATAGGTTAATACAATCACTTTTTCCCCAAGATCCAGAATTTAAAGGTAGACGAGTAGTTACTTTCCACAACCAGAGAGACTTCATATTCTTCCGGCATCATCGGTATGTATCCACAGGACTTGAATAATTAATCCAAATTTTTATGTTTATGCATTTTCTTTCTTTCAATATTGCTGTGCTCAGCTCTGCTTTGCTGATATTCTGTCAGTTTCTGATCTGTACTCGCAATTTTAATTTTTACTATTTCCCCATATTGGTAGGGTTGTTTCTATGTTATTTTGATTAGCATAATGCCAGAAGAGCATAGTCTATCAATCTCAGCTCTTTTTTTGCATTTTATAGTGTAGTTACTCACCCCCTCCCACACAAAAAATGTGTGCTGTAGGTACATTTTTGAAACAAAAGAAGTAAAAAAGACCGACTCCAAAGGCAACAAGACCAAGGATTCCAAGGAGGAGAATGCTCCTCAAACGAAGACAATTGCCCGCCTTCAGGTTAGCTCCAGCTCTCTTTAGTGGCTGGTTCTACACCTTAAACTAATTCATGGAAGTTTTTATACGAGGACCTTATGTGCTGTTAAATGCTTCTCATTATTTTCCTGCCTCATTGTGACGATAAAACACAAGTTATTGCAGGGCACTGTGGTTCATGTGTCTGATTCCTCCTTTCTAGGTTTGGAATGGGTACTGTGTCTTGGCGTAGTTTTTGATGGAGTGTATTGGGATGGATTCAGTGAAAAATGGAAATAAATATTTTAACTATGATGGGTAAACCAGTAATTAAAAATAAAAGGAGCTTATTGTCACATTTATCTAATTTATGCATCAATTGAATGTCATTAGGTCTCTAAACTTGGCGATAACTTGGATTTAAAATTGCAGGAATGTGGCCCTCGTTTCACATTGAAGTTAATCAGCCTGCAGCATGGAACATTTGACAGCAAGGGTGGAGAATATGAGTGGGTTCACAAGGTAAATTTACTTAATCAAACTTACAGGATAAATTATGTTGCATAATCTTCTTTCTAACTCAGTCCATTTTTACTTTATTTTCTTTCTCTTTAGCCGGAAATGGACACAAGCCGAAGGAGGTTTTTCTTGTAACTGGATTGGGGCATTGCTAATCAGGTGTGATTTTTTCCCTAGCAAGTGGTGTCTTTTTGTTCGAGGGAGTTGGTTATCGTGCAAATGGATGTTGCAATCTTTAGGAACAAGGGACCAATGCTACTCTGTGTCTTGTATTTTTTTGCATCAGTTTTGACCACAAAATCTGTCTTGGAGGAAGAGAACAACTGAAATAGCTTAGAAAAATTCATGGTCATTGTAATTGATAACTTATTCATATGCTTCAAATTACACCCTGCTCCAACCTCATGTTCTTTTGTTGTAAAATGGGTTATTTGCGGTAGTAGTTCACCTAAGTTTTGTTGGAACTGGATGTCATATATATATAGACACACACATATAGGATGGTAGCTTCAAGTTCTAAACAAGAAAAGATCATTAGTATAGTTGTTGACCAATTTAAGAGAAAACGGAAGGCATCAGAGAGTAGTTTGAACTAGGAGATCTTGAAGTAACGTCTAAGAAAGTGGGTGCGTTTTTTTCTTGTGTGGACATTTAAGAAAGCTTGCTTGGAAGCTTTATAATGATGAATCTCATTTTATGGATGTGCACGAGTCCATGCAAACTGCCAGGAATCTCTTGCGTATAATGAGCAAATTGGCTCTTTTACTAACGACGAATCAGATCGTGCATATTGAAAGCAAATTGCCTCATTTATGGACAAAGAAGCCAATAATGTTATACCCTCGTCACCATTATGCACTTCGCCCTCTCTCTCTCTATATATAGACATATATATATAAAGGCATATAGCTAGGTTGATGTCTTGGAGTTGCATTTATGTCTTGTCTTGTTTTTCTGTTTTCACTCATCTGCTACGCTTCAATTCTTCTACTTATTTGTGTGTGTTTATATATATGTCATTGCATGCATGCATGAAGGAGGAGCAGTGCCAGTACCTTGTGAGAGTTCAGACGGAAGATTGGGGCAAAATCTTAATATTAACCCTCCAACCCATTTCAATGTCAATAAGTAACCGTTAAATAATAATAATAATAATAATAATAACTTTACTGTAATTTTATATCTTGGAGTCCCCTGTGTGTGTGGAGTATAGACTCTTTCTTTTCGGTTTACATCATTAGTTTTCTTTTTGTCGGGGGAAATTACAAAAGCTGAACAACAAAGGATGCTGTTTGAAGAGAAGAGTAAAATTAGTAAATTACTTTAACTTTCAAAGGATGCTGTTTGACCATACTGTTAATATTACAGTGTGTTTTGACAATACGCAGACGGAATAATTCAATGTGCGTGCGTGCATGCATGTCTCAACCTGACAAAATTTAGAATTTTAATTTATTACTTCAAAATGTCCTAGATTGTGTACTGTGTATACACACAAACAGAGACGAAATCACACGATGATACTAGTATTAGAAAAACACCTAATAATTTTTGTTTTTTTGTTTTCCTACTTATTGCAACTTTCAGATTCTACTTTGTCTTTTGATTCCAAATAAAAAAAGAAGCTGCTAATAATAGCAGAGGACAAAGCAGACAGACGAAGAACTATACATATAAGATGCTCATTTTTAATAAATTACAAGCAGCACTGTTGGTCAAGAGTTGATATCATGAATATTGCAGAAAATTTGTACCAAAAAAACAAAAATGTTTTGGGAGAACATTCCCCTGCAAGATCCGAGAATGTTTTAATTTGATCTACAACTGCATCTCATATATATATGGTTTTATTTATTGAAGAAGAAATATTTAAACAAAGATCATCATCATAAACTTATCTGACATGGTAATAATTAATTGAGTATTGATTCTATCTTTACATAGCACGGCCGTCAAGCCCACCTAGCTTTGTCCACTACTAGATAGGATCCTTGCTTTTAATTAAGTTTTAAACCAGAAAGGATCATTATTATAATTTTTACCCCTTTTTAAAATCAAACGGAAGGAATGAAAGCTGGAATAGTTTGGACATATTCTTCAAGTAACGGCTAAGAAAGTTAGTTGAGTTTCCTTTTTTCTTTGGGAGACATTTAATTGAGAAAGCTTGCTTGAAAGCTATATATATATATATATATATATATATATTTTATACATAAAAGTTTAGGTAATAGTAGACATCTATATCCTACCAAAGTTTAAACACACCTTTAAGCTTAAAGAGCGGTTATACAGGTACTTACAGATGGCTCCACAACGAAACATTTACGTCGACCAACGAATATCGAACCTTCTTATTTTTAGAGTGAAGACGGAAGTCTTAGCCAACTTTCTCATTCTTATTCTTTGTAAGCTATATAATGATAAGTCCCACTTTATAGATATGGATGAGCCCATTGTAATCTCATCAAAAATCTTATTTAAACTTTTGGGACGTGTTTTCCTCCATTACCCTTTTTGTATTCTTCTATATTCTATATCCCCTATTTCATGTCCAATACCCATCTTTCAACTTTAGACAACTAGACAACATTTGATAGGGAAAAAAGTGCATATCTTTTACAATAGAAAAAAAAAATGCATTATTGTCTGAGCCATTTGGTTCAACTAACACCAAGCATTTTCTTAAATATTAACTTAAGAAGTAGGTTACAAGTTTGATCTCGTGATGCATGTGTGAGTTTCTTTCCCAGGATGAAATATGACAAGAAAATGCACTTTCTTATTTCCTTTCTAGATAACACATTTTCACATACCAAATTTGACATGGATGTAGCATATATTCCTTTTATGCTTCTTTGAAATAGTTTATCAGAAACACATTAAAACAAGTCAAGAGAAAATTTATATTACACACTTATTTTGTATATCGTAAATTGTGATTGAAATGATGCTTTTGTGATTGAAACGATGCTTTTCAAGGTTCAAATCCCCATTCTAAATGAGTCATTTGACAACCTTGTGTATTAGATCACGCCTTGTTGTTTGTATGAAATTGCCAATTTGGGTGATTGGATAGGGATTGTTTGAGTGGACAAGCATGGGATTTCAGGCAACTTTACTCTCTCTCTTTTTATTTTTCTTTCTAACAAGGAAACTTTACTTTAAAAGGGACGTGTGGCTCTATAATTTTGAGGATTTTTTTGTCGGCGATGAATCGTTTCAGATGTGAAGTTTGTGATTTTTTAATTTAAAAAACAAAAAACAAAATCATGATAAAGAGAAAAGGCAGGATCGCTTAAATAATGTTTCCTTTTTTGGATCTAGCGAGAACAAGAACTTCAATCCTATGAGATAAGAAATGTGTGGACTGCGAATTATTGTTTTGGAAAAAAAAAAACCTATAAAATATATTAATTTAATTTAATTATATTAAAAAAATTAGTCAGGTTAGTTAGTATTATATATATTTTTTAAAACATTATAGTTTTTTTTTTTTGATAATAAGGCGGCAGACACTAATTATCTTTCTTAAGATTTTCATTCACTCTTCTCCTTAATAATTGTTGAAAAAACATCAATGAGATAATTAAATAAGATTGACAAACATAAAAATAGGATCATATATTTATGCTCAAAATGAACTTTTTAGATATATCCTATATTAAGAATAGGAGGAAGTGCTTCAAGAATAAATTATATAATCATATTATTTGTTTAAAAAATATTTCAATCTTATTTAAATTGAAATATTTTATGATTTTTAAATTTCTAAAATTTATACTCCATTATTTGCTGGCATTTTTACAATTATATCTGTCGGCGATTTTTTATTTTTTGTTTTAATCGAAGGAGAAGAAAGTGGTTGGGCACTTGGGCCCCAAAAAATAAAAAAGGGAAGTTTTTTTTTTTTTTTGGGTAAAAGGGAGAAGTCGGCAGGCAAATAGGAGGGGATTGCGTGTGGGATTTAATTTGTGTCAAGAAACAGTGAATAAGGACAACGCCCTTACATGACACGTAAACGTACATCACATCCCATGCTTATAGGTTTTTTAAAATATGAAAATAATTTTTTTTATATTTGATTAAAGTCTCTCCTTTGAAGACTTAGTACATAAACAACTTGCGTAGCAAGTATCTCTCAAAATTTGAACTTATTATTCTTTTTTGGATGAAGGAGCAAAAATACACACAGGTTTTTCCTCCAGGAGCGCCCAGCACCACGAGCTTTTTTTGGGAAAAAAAATACACATGAATTCTCAAAAGTGAAACAAAAATACCATGGCTGTTAGTTTAACTTCACAGACGTTACTTACATTTTGAAAATACTAAAATACCCCTCAACTCAACAAAAATCCCAATTTCCTCCGGCCTCGCCCTGGATTCATCACCCTCCCCGGTTAATTCTTCATCGTTCCAGACAAGATTGCAGGATAGAAGAGCAAAAATTTAAACACATTGACAAAAAAATCTAGAGAGATTCATCAATCTTTCAAATACCAATTACAGATCCAGAAATCAAATCCAATAATCAACATAAAAATCAAATCAGAAAATGAGGAAGAAACTGATCCAGAAATCACGACTCATTCCTGGTGAATACTAGAGATTCATGTCACAATCTCAGGATTAAACCATTTCCAAGAGACGGAGCTTTCTTCAATTATAAAGTACCGTTATTTTTCCCCCACAAAAAAAAAAAAAGGTTCTTCGAATCTCCAGTAATCAAGTACAGCTTGAAAATTTTTCAATTCAAAACGATGAGAAGAAGTGGAGGGAGATCGTACCAGTGCGATAGAAGGGAGAATTTGCCCAGTGAGATTTACAGATCAACACGTCATATCTTGAACCCTAAGCCCCAAATGTGTTTCGTATAATAAGATTAGGTTTCGAACCCTAACCCAAAACGGAAGAAAGACGAAGAAATTGGAGGAACAATATAAAATCATCGGGCTTAGGGTGTTCGACTTTGTGGATGTTGCCTTCCCTAAACCCAGGATTGAAGAAAGAAGAAATTAGAATCGAACACCCACATCCACAGACCTGAACAACGTCGGCAATGGTTGAGGAATCGAAACCCAAGATTTTAATTGAATGCCGTGATTGATGCCTCACATGCACTACTGACCTGAGAGACCAGGCTATGTGTTCCCGAGGGAGAGATCGATGACCGGAATTTCCCTAGCGATGGCGTCGACTTCTCTGTTTTGGGTTGGGACGGTGGGTATGGGGATTGAAACAGTGATGAGTGAGAGGGCAGTGAGGTCAATTAAGAGAAAATCGTGGTGCTGGGCACTCCTAGAGGAAAAACCTGTGTGTATTTTCGCTCTTTCACCCTTCTTTTTTTAAGAGTAAAAGCAGATCGCATAACAACCGGTATGTTTTCACGTAAAGAAAGTGTCTGTACCTCTACCAACAATGGTTGATATAAGTGGTAAGTAGCTTATGTCTTTTAAATAAGGTCTCGAGTTCGAACCTTGTGAATGCAGAAAAGTCTCGGTGGGAGACTCACCCACCATAGCCAGGTACGCAACTCGGGTCGGATTCAGATTAGTCATGGCAAAACTCTAGATACTAGATGGGCAACCAAAAAAAAAAAGTGAAAAAAAAGTTTGAATCTCAAGAAACGTATTTATTGAAAGAAGCATGACCTTTTACATTTTGATTTTGCATATGGCGGAAAACAATTTTCTCTCTACTTTAAAAATATAAAAAAGGGAAAATTATGCGCAGGTCCCAAGAAGCGATATTATTTGTATGGAAATAAAATCCAGGTTTTTAAATGTTATTGTAACTATAGCTTTTTCTGTTGTTAATGGCCAGATTTTAAATTTTATTATAAATACAGCACTTCCTGTTGTAAATCTAGTTTTTTTCTGTTGTAAATGACTTCTCTACGTTCAAAATCCAGGTATTTAAATGTTGTTGTAAATATAGGAATTTCCTGTTGTAAATATGACTTTTTCTGTTGTAAATGGTCAGATTTTAAATTTTGTTGTAAATATAGCCTTTTTTTTGTTGTAAATGACATCTCTACGTTCAAAATCCAGGTGTTTAAATGTTGTTGTAAATATAGGTATTTCCTGTTGTAAATATGGTTTTTTTTTTCTGTTGTAAATGATCAAGTGTTTAAATGTTGTTGTAAATATGACATTTTTTATTATAAATATGGTATTTCCTATTGTTAATACAAATAATATCAAAAAAGTCCCTTAGGACTTTTATGTAATTTAGTGATTTCAAGAAATTTTTTTATAATTTTTTTTGTTCTTTATTGGGACCTATGCATAATTTTTCCTATAAAAAAGAGTATTACATAGAAAGTATATGTATTTGAATTCAAGTACTATTGTACAATTAATTCTCCCAATAAAATTTAGGGAGTCCAAGATGTTCACACTCTCTTTTTTCTTAAAAAAGTTTCACAAAAATATTTACTGAGGATTAATTAAAGAAAAAAGCTTCTCACATATATTGATATAATTAATGTAAATTGAATTCCTTAATTTTTGATAAAGGAACTGAGAATTCTAAGTAAGTAGACCAAATTTGAACACATGCAACAGAGTTTAACTAACTAAACCAACATTTTTAAGTGCAAATGATTTGCTGGCTTAGTTTGCCGCTTATTAATTGCCTCCCACGTTCAACAACCTTCTTTTGCATGATATCATCAATACTATATGCTTAGGACCAATCATAATTCTTCAATTTAAACACGTCAGCCGAAATTAACTAATTATTTTGACTTTTTCATTTATTTAGGACCAATCATAATTCTCCATCCTTACTTTGTAAATGTTTGACTCTCTTTGTACATGTGTGGCTACTTGCATTGTCTCCTTGCTTTCTCATGCATTCTACTCTTCTAAACATATAATAAGATAAAGTAGTTGATTTTTTTTCTCCAGGGATTAAAAAGTTAATTAAATTATTATAGAGTATTTATATTTATATTTTTTTTTAAAACTAATTAGTTTGATTAATAATTGATATATAATATAAGGATACGCATGATATGATTAAGCATTTTACTTAGTTTTTTTAGTCTTTTTAAAAAAAGTCAATTTTATCTTATATTTAAGACTAAGGAGTATTCTCTTAACACTTCTTTTCTTGCCAACCCACTAACACTAATATCATGGGATTCTGCTAACAAAAGGCAGTCCATTTAATTAGTAAGAATGTGGCTTATAACTCGTAAAGGGTTTGTTTGGCATAGCACCAGAACACTATCAAATACACCAGCATCGTGGAGGAGAAGCCCAGCGAAAGAAAACAAGCTAATTCGGACTGGTTGGGATAGCTTTAACTGTTTATGGGCTTTTGTAAAAAAAAGTCACTTATGATAGAAGTCATTTTTTTTTCAACTTTTGGCGTGACCTTTTTCAGCTTCAAGAGAAAAATGTTAGGGATATATGATCCAATAAGCAATTTGTCTATCATATACATTTATATACATTCTAATTTACCAATTAAAAGATATTTAATTAAATACTTTATAGTTTTTAATTTCTAATAATAATTTAATTTTTTTCTATCAAATTTAAATTTTTATCTTCAATTATCACAATATATACAACTAACATACATACATATATATATATAATTCAATATTAAGATTTATGTAATTTTCAATCATTTCTTTCTCAGCTGACTTTTCAAACGTTATTCTCAACAAGAGTCTATCTGAAAAAACAAAAAAATCACTTTTGTCATCGTTATCTTAAACACAAATCATAACTACAATATAACCTTTATTTTATCTTCCGGTTGCAAAAGTCTATATGAAAAATGTCACTTGTGTCAATGCTATCCCATACTGGCACAAAGTTGTGAGTTTAAATCACGTTGCTAATGTAAGGATTTTATTAATAGATGACCTATAAATACCTTTATATGTGCTTTTTGAATCCGGAGATATTCTTAACCCCGATGGACCCCGATACCCAACTTATCTATTAGAGTTTTTCTTTCATCAGACGGATGGTATTTATATTGTTTTACAAAAAATAGTGACTAAATAATTCATTTTTATAACGTAACAGTGTTAGTATCAATATTCAATGTCATGTCTTCTTTCAACGAACTCTATGAGTGTCCTACTTTAGTTGGATGTAAAGTTACAGGCACGCGTAGCGTAACAAATTGGATATGGATATATGGATAATATAGTGATAGATAATAATTAAACAATAAGGTATAAAATATTTTTAAACACTTAAAAAATATTTTCTTTAATTATTATCTATAATATATCAAAAATTGTTTGACTACCATATATTTTCAAGATAGATACAAAATGACTCCAAACGGTCGTTAGCGTCCCAAAGTATACATTTGGTCTTTTATGTTTGCCTCTGGTACATTTTAATCCCTTAAGTTTGTAAAAGTGTACATTTAGTTCCTTAATGCTAACACCGTTAGTCTGACTTAACAGAAAATACTGACTCAACAATTTTAAGCGATGACAATGCAATTAAATGCTGACGAACCATGCTTGTATGTTAGTATTTTAATAAATTAATATTTTAAATCCTATTAATTGAAAAATATTTAATTTTCTTCGACAAAAAACATATATGTAATCTTCACAAATTGTGAAAAACTACAAAACAGTCTGTAAAAATTAATTTTTGTTCCAATTAATAGGATTTAAAATATTAATTTATTAAAATACTAACATACAAGCATGTTTGGTCAGCATTTAAATGCTGACTAACAATGCTTATATGTTAGTATTTTAATAAATTAATATTTTAAATCCTATTAATTGAAAAATCTTTAATTTTCTTCGACAAAAAACATATATGTAATCTTCACAAATTGTGAAAAACTACAAAACAATTTTAAAAAATTAATTTTTGTTCCAATTAATAGGATTTAAAATATTAATTTATTAAAATACTAACATATAAGTATGTTTGGTCAGTATTTAATTGCACAGTGATCGCTTAAAACTATTGAGTCAGTATTTTCCATTAAATCAAACTAACGGTGTTAACATTAAGGGACCAAATGTGTACTTTACAAACTTAAGGGACTAAAATAATATTAGAGGCAAATATAAAGGACCAAATTTATACTTTAGCCTTAATTTTATTTTAAGTTAAGGAATAAGAATACACATGTGATTTTTTAAAAAATATACCTAATATCAATTATTATGTGGTTACAAAAATGGAATAAAAAATACTCATTGACTGTTAGTTTGACTTTTGGTATTTTTAAGGCTGACATGGATAATGACTCAGTTAAATTTCATTATAGCTGATAGTCAAGAACTAGAGAAAATTATTAATAAAAAAAAAAAGCTCAGATAGATTTGAAAATTATAGAAAGGCGACAAGGAGGCGGAGATGGACAATCTGATGGGTAAGATTGAGATTGGGAGAAAGAAGGGGAATTGGAGAGAGAAAGGCTGAACTGTAATATCCAAAATATCTATGCCATTTTCTGTAATTTTCTCCCGTTTTTTACTGCCAATTGGGATAAATTTAGCTGAATTATCGTCTATGTCAGCTTTAAAAATATAAAAAAGTCAAACTAAGGGTTAATGTGTATTTTTACTTCACTTTTGTAATCACAAAGTTACTTTTGTACAAAAAAAACCCTTGGTGTTAGGTACACTATTAGAAAAACCACATATGTATTTTTGAACCTTAACCCTTTATTTTATTATATTCATGCTAAGTTTGTGATAAACCAAAAACTTTTTAGTTGGCAAAAGAAACAAAATATTTTTTATATAATTGAAAACGAATTGATCTTTGAGTTAATTATACATAATGTAATATTATATATATAAAATACTTTCTATTGATTTATTTAAGATTCATTTAATATATTAAATAATATATATATATATATATATATATATATATATATATATATAATGAACTCAAAATAATTGTTGGGATTTTTTCTTTTTTTTAAAAAAAAAATCAGTGGAGTAAAATTTATATATATATATATATAGAGAGAGAGAGAGAGAGGGAGAGAGCAAGAAATTGTTGCCATCATATTAATTAATATGATTTATATAATGAAATAAGAAATTTAATTTATATCATCTTAATAATCTAGATTTTATGATTTATATTATTTGATTCAAATAATTTAATCCATGATCCAAATATCAGAAATATATGATAATTAAGATCTAAATGCTTTTAAATTCAAGTTACATATATACACTACACATGTGTGTGTGTTTGTAATTTGTATGTATGTCTTATCTCAGGTGATTAAGATAATAGAGAGATTATGACAAATGAACTAATATGTAATTATAGTATGATATATCTTGAATAAAAATATGGATATTTTGTCTTCCTTGTCCATCTTTAAAATATGCTGTAAATAATCTCCTAAGCCTTGAGTTTTCCGTTTTATTTCTGCTATGTCTCAAATTCAAACTTGTCCCTCACCTTTTAATGATGATGTCAAGGAACATAGAAATCTCAAATCTATGGATCGGATAAGTATTAAGTTAATCTCCCTCACCTAATACCATCTATGTCTTAAATTCACTTTGAAACTTAAAGCATAGATAATGATTGAGGTTTAATTTCAATATAATATATTATCTTCGATCCTAATTATAAGACCGGGTTGACTTTTCTTTCAGATATTGAGGAAACTAAATAAAGTACTAATTATATCATATGTTGTGTATCCTTAGGTTATACATTAGTTTATTAGTCAAATTATTTAAATTTGGAGGAAAAAAAATAAAAATACTCTAAAGCAATTCAATTAGTTTTCTTAATTTCTTTAAAAAAGTCTAACTTTATCTTATAATTAGGACCAGAAGAAGTATAACTTAGAAATATAATCATAAGTCATATTGAATCTATTCATAAGAAAGGGGGAACCGGTTTCGGTGCCTATCCTTTGAATAGGCACCAAGAGCTTGGCCCATATGAGCCGTCCAGATTTTATTTTTTTAAACTGTTGTTTTTTGAACCAAAAAATCATTTTTTTGAAAAAATGTTAGTTGAGAGATTATATTTATTTTAGATTCTGTACTCATTAAAATAATTTTTTTCAAAAAAATAGAAAGCAAACAAAAATAAGATCTGAATCGTCCAGATTAGATCTGAACGGTTCAAGGAGATAAGCTCTCCTTACCTATCCAAAAGGATGGGAAGGAAATCCAGTTTCTAAGAAAGGGATATCCACCAACCACTTTCTCTCACAAATAAGTTTTCATGGAACATGGAAATCTCAAATCTATGGCTTCGACACAACACATGGTATTAGTTATTGACTTTCTAATAAGACTCACTTCAACCCATTTTTCTTCTTCTTCATTTTTTATTAAAAAAACACTCTTTCAAATTGGGAATTTTTTTTTACCATGATTAAAATTCGTAATTAAATTCAACTTCTTTGTGACAAATTAAATCTACTAATTTCTATTCCTTTCTTGTCATTGAAATCTGAATAAGCCGACATTAACAACACTAACCTACTTAAATTAGTTGTCTTTTTTACCCCATATTCTCATTGTTACTAAATTTATGAGGAAGTAAAATTTCCTAAAATATGCAGTTTGTAAGAATCAGGAAAAATACAAACAATGATTAGATTCCTTTGTGGGAGATTCTACTCGAAGCCTGAAAAATAAACTAACTATATTTTGTAATCTAATGTTTAGCCCTACCTAATAAAAACTCTAATCATCTTGGACTGGGTAAGGGTGGGCTAGGTTGGACAGGCTTTCCCTGCCCAAGTGGTAACGCGATACCCTAACTACATGCGAAAAAAATAATTCTATTTAAATTTCATAAACATTCATGTAGTTACCATAAACTTCAAATGCATTCAATGATTCAGCATCTTAGGATATTTTAAAATAAGTCTATAACTTGAGTCTTAAAATTCAAAAACTACTATATGGCTTGACAAATATCCATACTTCAAGAATTAAACATAATCTATAATCCATTATAAATAAGACAACAAAATGATAGAAGTCCTAGTGATTTATGCAAACCAAAGTTGATTAAATAATGAAGCATCTGAAAAAAAGAAACTATAATTTGTATAAAATATAATAATAAATATACTAACCGGATAAGGCCAAAGGCCAAATGAGCCTAGCGACATACCCTACTATCTACTATTGTGCCGGGGCATGGTGATTTTTCTCCGGACACCTAGAGCTGGTGGACCTCATGACGACGGCTAGATTCCATTCATAAATCACAGCCTATACTTCAGCTATACGCTGGAAAACCCGTGGCGGAGGGCCCCGCCTTCATCATCATCTCCCATTGTTTAACTTTTATTCACGCGAGTGACGCGACACCGCAGGATCCATAGCCCTTCTTCATCACTCTATTTGTACCCACACAAAACGCCTTGCGACGAGACTCATCACAACTAGCTGAAGAAGAGAAAGCACAAAAGGATTTCTAGTCCAATTATTTCCTCAAGCCTGATAAAATTTGTGACCCCTTTCAGATCCCATTATCAATCTCAAATTTCCGCTTCCAGGACATTCTTGTTATCGATCAGTCTATCACCGTTTATCGACTGTGGCGAGATTTCTAAGAATGGTAGGTGATTCTCTCTCTCTCTCTATGTATATGTCTGCTTTGTTCTGGGTTAGATACGTTTTAATTTCTTTGATTTGTTCTGGGGATTGGAGTTTAGGTTGTAGCAGCAGGTTCCAAATCCAAGTTCAATTGGAGAAGAGCGAAGGACCCTGCCCATCTTGTGATTACTGATGACAGTAATGGAGATCTTTCGAGAACTAATAGTAGCGGTTTCTCATCAATGGCGGATGTGGCAGAAAGGGACACCTCGTGTGTATCATGTACCACTTTCAATATTTTGGCTCCTATTTACAAACGAGTTGATCCTCAGGTATCGTTCTCTCTCTCCCTCTTCCCCTTGTGTATGCGATGCATTCATTCAAAAGGAGTTACATACTGTTCCAGGATATTGTTCTCTTTCCAAGGAACCTAAATTCATATTGTTCGTATTGTACTTAAGCGGTGATGTATGTTTGGGATTATCTGTTCTGGAGGATTTTACTGATTCTTTTTTTGCCTGATTCTCGTGGTTTTAAACAGAATCAGCGCCTTAGAGAAAGTGACTCTAGATCATTATGGTTTGCCAGGAACCAAAGGATTCTGGACTGGTTGCTCTATAAATCATCTTCCATTATGTGCCTCCAGGTAGCAATTTCTCCCCTTTTTCTTTGTTACTAGGAGAGGCTATTGTTCATTCTGAAGACATATTTTGAAAAATGACCTCGTTTTTTTTCCTGTCAGCTCTTACTTCACCGTTTACTGACTTATGAGAAATTTATGTTTTGCGCATAGGAATTCTGGGTTGGAAATGAAGAGCTTGTTCAGCTGTATGAGGAGAGACTGGGGAATGCGGGGTACCTTCTTTTAAAGCTTGCTCGGACCAACAATCGTGGTGATGGTAAGTGGATTTTCCTCTCTTGATGTAAATTCTTAAGCATCGATCAGACTCATGAATGACCTTACACTAATTTCTGGTTAGTTGTTGGTCAACTTAAACTCAAAGCTGGGCGGTCTACTGCTCAAGCGATCATCTGAGTTGTATCTTGAGTATTCTAGGCTGTCCACTTATTATAAGCTGGTAAATTTCTGGCTAATTCAGTTGTTTAATGCCAACAATTTGTGCTTTGTGTTGGAACATTGTTGCTTGCTCATCACTTTGAAAACTCATTTCCTTTCTTCCTATGTTCTATCCTTGAAATTTTTAGGTTATACGTTACATGTTGACACACCAATGAATATTGTTGCATGCTCAAATATCTTTTAAACCTAATTATTTCTTTCATACTTTCAAAGCTTCATTTATCATGAAAAAAGTTAGATTTGGTTCCAAAGAATTCCTGTGATTTTATTAATAATGATAAGTTGTCCAAACTGCAAAATAGCAGCCATCCTTTAACAAGGGCTATCTTTAAATTAATAACCGAAGACCTGATTTCATGTTGGTGGCCGGCTCCATGTGTTGTTCCAATGCTTTAAACTCAAAATTCATATTTCTGTGACGCAGGCCTCCTGACTGCTATTCACAAGGAATATCTTAGAGTTGTGAACTATCGGGAGCTGCTTTTCAATGGCTTCGGTGATCGTGTTGCTCAGTTAATACATGTTGAGTCAGTTGTCCCCTCTTCACAAAGCCAAAAGGGTAGTTCTCACCAAGAGTTCCTGATTGTCAATACACATTTGTTATTTCCTCATGATTCAAGTTTGTCTGTAGTGAGATTGCATCAGGTATAAACATGCTCTGCAATATAAACTTACATTTTATTCATAAATTGGTTTCACAGCTACATTGTTTTTACACAACCTCACTTTGTTGTTTGTCCATAGGTTTACCAAATATTGCAAAATGTTGAACTGTATCAAAGAGAAAACAGGCTTAAACCCATGCCTATTATACTCTGTGGGTGAGTTAATTATTTGATTATTCTTTGATGTTGCAAGATGAATCTCTATATTAAGTATTGAATTGAATGTCTGATCTTCATTGTTTGTAGTGATTGGAACGGAAGCAAGCGCGGGCACGTTTACAAGTTCCTTAGATCACAGGGATTTATATCTTCCTATGATATTGCTCATCAATATACTGACAGTGATGCTGATTGCCACAAGGTTGATAATCTGCAATTACTTCTCTAATTATGTACTTTCTAGCAAACAATGCATGATATTAACAGATATCTTTCCTTTTTTTCAATCCATTGATCTTGCAGTGGGTTAGCCACCGGAATCATCGGGGAAATATCTGTGGCGTTGACTTCGTTTGGCTTTGCAATCCTAACAAAGCACGAAAACCCTTGAAGACAAGTTGGGCTGAAGCTTTATTCAGTATAATAAAGGTGACTACAGACCATTGCTATATCTCCTAGTTGTATTTAGATATCCAATTAACTTGTTGAACTGGTAGACTAGATATGCAACTGAAGTTATATAGAAGAATGTGTATCAAGCTTCAAATAAGCTTCTTGTTAATAGAATTCAGTGAATTACATTGGCCTTGGCAATCAGATATCTGTGGATCAAAGGATGGTTTAAGGCTTTACATGTTTTTTGTTAGAGGAAGTTTAGTAGAACTTGCTTTCTGACTTAGAGCCCTACAAAGAGCATTCGTATTCCTTTTCCTTCATTATTGTTAATGATGCTATTAATACCATATCAGCTTTGTATCTAATACTTAGATTTTCTTTCCCCTTTTGGATTTTAGTACCAATTAAGAAAAGCTTCATTGTCAGAAGATGATGCATTTGCCTTTCTGAAAGGAGACAACTGTGATGATTTTGTGACATTCTGTAGCTTCTCTGATGCACTTCATCAGGTACTTTATAATCTTTTGATAAATGAACATGTAATATGCTAAAATATTCCTATGCGATAGACTCACACTACCAAACCTATTGCACAGTTGAAGTTGATTGGTGCGCCCCATGGATTATGCTTCCAAGAGTTAAAGGATCTGTGGGCTGAAGCAGATATTGATGGAAGAGGCGTCCTTGACTTTGAAAAATTTAAGGTAATACTGAATCTTATCTTCATAGTTCATAGTATTGAAATTTGTCTGGTCAAAATCTTTGAGAGCTCTGAAACCCATTTGATTTATTTGTTCTACAGAAGATTTGGAATTGCACATGGTCAGATATCATGTTGGAGAATCTCAATAACGGGTCTCTGGAAGATGGTGATACAGAGTCCAATGAGGAAGCCATTGGATTCAAGGTGAAGAATGCAGGGCTCTTCCCCCGGGAAGTGGAGAGAGGATTGTGGCCAGATGACTACTCCCTTTCTGATCACGCTTGTCTCACAGTCAATCTTTTACCCACAAGAATGCGGTGTTCTGGGTTGCAGAACCGTATGTAGCTTCAACAAGTGTTCGCATTATTGAAAACAAATGTATAGCTTATGCATTTATAATAAAACGCTCTCATTCTGCCCTGCCAGCATATTTGTGTGGAGTTAGGTTTGTGATGAAGGATACATAAGTAGCCAATTTTGTCTTTAGTTCTTGCCAACTTTTTCAGGCGATTGGAGAACTGTGTATAGATATTTTATCAGTAATATGCAGAAAACCCACTAATGAACAGAAATTCTATAGTTCCTTTGAACTTGATGTGTTGTTCACAATATACTTCATTACTATGTATTAGTCATTGGTTTTGTGAAATGGCTTGCCTCAAATATTAGTCTTAAGACCTTAAGGCCCTCGTTCACACTTGACAAAGAAGTATTCGGCCAATGCATAACAGTGTGGAAGAATAAGTCTTAAACATTGGTGCAATTGGGAGTTAGCATAACCCTATCTCTTGACTCGTATCATACAATATTAGCTTTATCTTTTGTAGATGTTTTACTATCTACAATGTTTGGTTCAGGTTTTATACCTTGAAATTGAAACAAAGAGACAATGTAAGCAGTGTGTGAGTTAAATGGAGGGGCTCAGTTTTATTCTGATTCTTTAGCATCATTCTGTCTTAATGTAGCATTGTGAATGAAAAGCACCAAATTATATCTGGTGCGTGAAGAGTTAAAATGACATTTCTCTTATCTGGGATGAAGGAGAAGACAAAGGGAAGGAATGTATAAAACGCTTGAATGACTATGATACCCCTAAATATTATCCTATTAAATAAGATTTTTTTTTAAAAAAAAAAAACTAGTTGGACCCATAAATATATAAAACCCTTTTTTACTTATTTTAATTGATGAACCTATTATAAAGGATCCCTCAAATATTCCCAAGATGCTCTCCAAACAAATAAAAAAAATCATTATCTCTACCAAACCAGATGAAGGGCTCAAAACTCTCCCTCTCCATATGCCTCACCTTTCCACCAAACAAAACGAAGCCTAAAAGGGTAATACGAAAAAGAAAAAGACCCAAGAGAAGTTCTTTAACTTGGTGGCATAATGAAATATTGAATCGATATGCAAATATAGTATACAAAATATAATATTTATATTAACTTAAATTATTTACAAACCATGATTTATTTGTTAGAATATAGTTCAAGATGCACGAGCAGAAAGAGAGGCTAAGTAATAATTAAGCTTAGAAAATCAATTTTTTTTAAAAAAACAAATGAAATGGGGTGAGAGGGGCTCGAACTCAACAAAGCTATGAGACCTACGCGCTAGCCAACTGCGCCACCACCCCTCTTGATAGCAAGCTTCCATTAATTATTATTTATTTATAAGATACAAATTCTAATCGCCTATAATATGTTGATTTTTTTTTTTTAACGATAGATAAATTTAAATAGATTAATACTGAAAAAAAAATATTTGATGAAAATTAAAGTCTTGATTTTTATATTTGAATTAGTCTAAAACTGCATGATAGTCGAACCACGCACACGACTCTTCTTTCTGAGGCCGTTCTTCTAACCTGATGTCCCCATCCTTACAGACAAATGGAACTAGCGAGGAAAATGATGTGCCCTCGAATTTCTGGATTTTGGGTGGCTCTAGAATTTGATTCTACTCCTCCACTAACAATTAAGATTTTTTTTTTAATTTGAAAAAATGAACTCATATGAATCGGTCTATAATCTTAATTTACATATGTATATAGCTGATATATAGTCATTCATCCACCATAATTAATCTCATGTCCATCTCGTTTTTCCCCTGCTTCCGTTTGAATCACATTGAGCTCCGTATCGAACTGGGGAAATAGAAAAATAAAATAAAATAAAATATTTTCCCTGTATATGCATAAATATAATATAATCTGCTTTTGCCCTCCTCTTCTGACTTGTGTGTGTATAGGAGAATCTTTACCAGTCAGCATGGCTAACAAGAATATTAGTGAGGCCTATATATGTATATATATATATAATCACTGAAACACCAGAATCGAGACCCAAACACAGTAACGAAGTGAAACAATGACAAGAGCCATAATAATAGAGAGGTCTTAGTTTCTTTCTGATTCTGCTAAAAAAGAAGCTTCGCGCGTGCAGACTACATAACATTCTCGAGTTCCTTTCGTATTTAGTGCTCATCATGTAGAGTAGTAACAAAACAAAACACAAAAACGGACAAAGAGGATCATTATTATTATATTAAATATCAAGACAAGACATCGTGATACCTAGAATACCTAGAGCTGCCCTACCCTCCCCAGCTATAAATTTAGTACTTCTGAGTTTTGTTGCCTTTCATATTAGAATCCAGAATCCCCTACTAACTAGGTTTTTTGCCCTTCCACATGCACGCCAAGGAGTATACACATACATATTGTCGAGATATTATAAGACATGTTTAGTTAATTTGATTAGATTAAGGAAGTTAGTTGAGTTAGTTAATATAGCATGTATTTTCTAATTCATCAAAGTCATATTCTTTAATTTTTTCATTCTCTCTTCTCTTTAATTATTGTTGAAGGATTAACAATAAAGGTAAATTAGAAAAATATTGATAAATATGAAAACTGTGTATTATATTTAGGATCAACATCAACCTTCAAATATATGCCTTATATTAAGGACCAGAAGAGTATCCTATAATGATTAGATTATATTCTAGGGTTAGGTTATTAACTTATGTTTTGCCAATAAAGGCTTATTTGAACTCTCATTCATTTAATAATTAATAATATTTAGAGACCCTTACTTTTCCATCTGCTTCAATATATAACCCTAGTTTTCAGATGGAGGCCCAAGCTGCACCATCTCTTCACTGAAACAGACACACGCACACGCACGTGTGTGTGTGTGTAAAATAATGGAGAGTTGAGATCACAACAAAAACATACATTCTATGTATAAGTGAGCGTGTGTGTGAGGTTTAGTACGTAGTGGACCAGTAGGAGAGGATTACGTCTCAAGTGGTATGAGCACATGTGAGGTAGGTTAGGGTTTTTTTTGTTGGGGAGGGGTTTGTTTTTTTGTTAGGAAGAGAAGTGTGTCAAGGGGATAATACATAATGGTCCTTTTTGTTTGGCTACATGCAGAAATAATGGTCCCAGAAAGAAGAAGCTAAGCATAATAAATGAGGATGTTGAGTGAATTCAATTACATATATATTATTATGACGATCCTCTCAACCAAACTTGGCAGAAGTTTCAGTCACTTTTGGGGATCGCTTCCCTTCTCTATGACACCCTCTCTGTGGTCCTCCATGCCCTTCCCATTCCATGTGAACACATATCAATCAATATATATATATTTATATTTATATTACTCCTTCAGGGCTTTACTAGCGAAGTTTTATTTATTTGGCTAGAATGCCTAAATATGATTTCTTTTTAATACATACATACATATATATATATGGAGCTGTTAAAAGAAGTTTCGTGCAGGCTACAACATTCTCTAGTTCCTTTCGTATTTGGTACTGCGGAAGTAACAGGAGACATACAGCAGAAGAGACAAGAAGGGATCATTAAATATTAAGACATGCGAGATGCTTAGCTAGACACCTACCTAGCGACCTATATACTTTAGATGCCTTCATCGATATCATCATGGGTTACAATTCAAAGTTTTACCTAACCAGGCTTTAGCCTTATATGCTTGGCAAAGGCATATAGAGAACCCTAGGTTCAGATAGATTAGTTGACTTCACAGACACAAAAGAATGTGGATATATGTTTTTAACAAAGTGTGTGTACAGTGAGTAAGGATATAATATGCGTGATGGAGTGGGAATAGAATGGACCATTATATATACATGTGATGAGAAGAGTTGGAATTATATATGCAGAGTTGGGTGTTAGGATATTTTGTTGGGGGGGGACGAAGGAGACGTGAGCTTTTTGTGTATCTGTTTGTGTAGGGAGAGATGGTCCTTGTTTGGCTGCATGCTTCCTGTGATATATGGATGGTCCTGCAGATATATGGCATCATCATAAATGAGCCTCTTGTGTGAATGCATCTTATCTCAGATGATCCCTTAACCATACTTCACAGAGTTTCAGTCACTTTTGGGGCTGCTCCCTTCTCTAGGGCACCCTCTCTCTCGCTCTCTCTCTGGTCCTGCCCGTTTTCTTTTATACCAGATAATTAAGGTACTCTCTCTCTCTCTCTCTTTGCGTATATATACAGGGCTGAGATTAATGAAACTTTGCCCTACAAGCTAAGGCACCTATATATACGGTACGTACGTATAACATAAATGTATGATATGTTTGTGAAAGAGAAAAAAGATTGTGATGGAGGTATTAAATTGAGATGAGTAATTAAGGTGCATGGATTGTGAGCAGAAGTAGAAAGTGAAGGAGCAGAATTACATGATTTGGGATAGGAGACGGGGGACCAATACACACACACACGACCCAAATAAAATTAATATTGTTAAAAAGAGGTAGAAGAAGACTTATAGAAATGTGATTTATTGGTTAATAATCTATCTAAGATATGATTTTTGATGGAGCATAATAAACGTTGTGTAAGCTACGTAACCAACCACATTTAATGGGATAAAACTTTGTTGATGATGTTATTATGTAATTACAAGCTTTACATGAATATACATATGTGTATAGATGAAAAGGAGAATTTCTTTATGAGGTTTCAAGGGATGGATGTAATCACTAAAAAGTCTTAATAACAAGTAAGCAGTATAGACATGATGTTATATCATTTCTTATATATTACAACTTGTTGATACATACTGCTTGTTTTGTGAGACTTTTCAGTAATTACGTTGTTTTTTTTTTTTAAAAAAAAAAGAACCTCATAGAGATTTTCTCATTATGAAATGAAGGTGGTTATGATAAAAGAGAAAAGTGGTCCAAAGATATATATAGAGAGAGAAATGGGGGAAAGGGGTTTATTAATGAAAGAAAATGAGAATGATTAGGATTGATCACTGATGCGCCACAAAGCATGCGTTCAAATGTTGAATCAATAGGAAGCAACCAAAACAAATGTCGTGTGTGTGTGTGTGTATTGTGTTCACTTTTACGAAGACCAAGTGTGTGTGACTCTTTATTATGAATTGAATTCAAATATGTGTATGAAAATTCAGAGTCCATCACTATCACCACTTAATTAGCCCTAACCTCTACTTCATAGGGTGGTCACTCCCACCACCTTTCATCATTATCCCTTTTTCTCTCACCCATCTTTTTTCTTTCTGTGTCTCTTACACGGCATTTACATTTATCTTCAAAAAAAAAATACTTCATTAGAAAAATAAATTAAACTAAATAATGTGTATCTTCACTTACTCTCATATCATGCATCCAATTTTGACACAAAAAAAAAAATCATGCATCCAACATCCTAATGTTGTTTATGATGCATCTAATTATACCTTAATGTTATTTTTTTTTTTGGTAATCTTATTATTTACTCCTTCCGGTCCTAATTATAGGAACACTCTTTTAATGTAAATTATACCACAAAAATATTCCTATAATTAGAACCGGAGGTAGTATAATGCATCCAATTAACCTAAACTATAAATAAGATTATATGTTGCTGCATATATACTATTAAGAAATAACCTTAACAACCGGGTGCTGCTGGATGATACTTTACCCTCTATAATATATCTAAACTTTCTTTGCCCAAACACTGGGAAGTAAAACTGAAACAAAATAAAAAGGGTAGTTTTTCACATTTTTTAAGTAGGATTAAGTTGAGACACATTATTTATGTTTTTGTGTATTGAGATTTATAATGTATATAGCTCATATCTTAAACTTCATATTATAATGTTTTTATTATCTAAGCTAGCCAGCCTCATGTGCCCATATGAATCATACTTTGAAGACACTGCTGTCATATATCTCAATAAATAGTTCGTTTAAATTAGATCGGTTAATCCTATAGCTGTAAAGAACAATGGGAAAAAAAAAATAATGTAATTATAATTATTAGCATATTACATCAGAAATAAACATATAGCTAACTCCAACTTAAGAAGTAAATAAATCAGAAAATTAAACCATTGGAATAAAATAAATTTACAAATCTAGTAAAGGAGAGTTAATTAGATGTGGGTGAAGATTGAATATGGGTCAAAATTTAAAGTCAAATGTCAAAAAAACAACAGTAACTAAAGTTATTGTTTATATATAAAATTCAAAAAACATGTAGAAGTACATTGTTAGAGGCTGCTGGCATTTGCAAGAGTGCAAATAATCATATCTCTTTGACTCTTAGCTTCATACGTCTCTTTTTGTGGCTATCTAATTTTTATCCATTTAATTAAATAAATTTCACAGTGTATGTGTATGTGGTGCTTGTGTTGTAACTTGTAAGTGAGTGGGTTCTTCTTGTACTTGTAGTGACTTCTTTGTACACATCAGGCACTAAAACTCCCATGTTTTATCAATAATATAATAGACTAATTATAGTGTTCTCTTTGATTCTTAATATAAGATATATTTAGAAAGTTGATCTTAATTCTAAATGTAAGACATGTTGTTCATTTTCATCAGTCTTTTTTTAAAGGTAAAAGGGTTTATTTTATTCCTCAAATCTTCGCCGTTGAATGAGATTATAATCTAACGGTATGGAGAGAGGTAGGCAAAGGTAGGCAGAATAACCTATCCTTTTAACTTAATAGGTACGAAAGCTGCAAACTTTTTAAAATATATGTTTAATATGAATGCAGTAGAATTTTTTTCATATAATTTGACTAAAGTATTCTCCAACTACTTTGGGTGAATTTTTTTATTTGTAGACATAATTAATAAATTTTAAAAATTTTATTAATTTTTATGAATCATGATGAAACTGAGTTAAAAATAAAAATTAGAGAAAGTACAGTTCAATGAAATCAATAAAGATTTTGATTTGGAATTATTTTCACCAACAATGATGTGAATCCGGAAATCTCAATGTTTTAATCTTAACTTTAAATATTAAAGTTTAAATTTATCTCAAATAAAAAAAGAACGATAGAAAATTTTATCATAAATTATAGCATCCCATCATTTTCTTAAATAAAAATTTAAAAATAATGAAAAACCGTGACTTCATGTCTTCATGCTTGTTAAAAAAAGGATATTGCAAATTTGTCATAAATAAACCTAGGATCTCCTTACTGGCAGAATATATAATTTTAATTAACTGCACATTCATATTAGACATGTTGATACTCATTCAACATTAATCAAAGAATGAGAAAGAATGAGGAAATTAAGGAAGATGACTATAGTGGTTTAAAAAACACATGTCATATTAACTAATTTAACTAACTTTTTTTAATCTAAGTAAATTAAGTACATATGTTTTATACTCCCTCTGGTCCTAAATATAAGATAAAGTTGGCTTTTTTTAAAGATTAAGGAAGTTAAATAAATTACTTAATCATATCATATTTTGTATATTCTTAGATTATATATTAGTTTATTAGTTAAACTGATTAGATTGGGAAAAAATAAAAAATAAAAATACTCTAAAGTAATTTAATCAGCTTCTTTAATTTTTCCAATAAAGTGAGCATTAGGAGTATTAAGGATGCGAGGGAGTACCATATCATTTGACAACGTAGAAAATGTGAAATCAGAATTAAAGATCACTAGCTTGTTATTATAAGCGTAAAGTATCGTTATATACACACACATGTACTTGGTTTCCATTAAATGTATATTTTTTAATCCATTATTTACCCTCTGATTTTGTTATTAACGCTTTTAATTATTTGAGTCAAAATAATAATTTAGTCTTGAAAACACAATCACATACATATAACTGAGCAACTCATCACTCTACGAAAATTAGCAGACATTATTAATTTTTGTCAGCTCCTTCAGATCAATTTTAAGAGCAGTCATTATGAGAAGACAGGAATGGTTAATAAAATGCCATTATTTAAAACCGCGAACGATTAACAAACTGCAATACTGCAACGTAAATTATTTACCCTTCAACTTTACTATACTATAATCACTTTGGTAGAAATATTTATTGTATTTTTGCTAGACACTGCAAATATTTAGTTTGTTAAGAAAAATTGATTGGTTATTAATATATGTTGCTGACAACACAAAAATGCAATCCAAAAATAAATAAATAATAACTCCCATTAAGTAAGTACATCGGGTTATTAATTAGGGAGAAAATCAGATTATTAATTATGGAGAAAATTTAAGTAATATTTTGTCTGTTTAAAGCTTAATATTTTCTGACTAAGTTTTTTTTTTTTTGGGAATGCCGGATATTTTTATTAAAGAATTCAATATAATTAAAAAGAAATAAAAAGGGATAAGCTTATATAGTTAAACTAACTGGCTATTATTGCTGCTACACACTCATATAACTTCAGATATATCTTATTAAAACACTGAATTCAGAGCACTAGGTGATGTGATTTTAATTTTATGAACATCATGAACTCTTATCCTAACTCCGATATATCATTTATTAGTTATATTTTTACTATATATAATTAAGTTATAATCATGCATTTCGTGTTAAAATATGATATACATGAATGATATATATAATTCAACAAATTAAAATATTTCACAGACGACTACAGATGTTTGGATTCTCGTATAAGTTAAAATATTGCACTGCTTATTTTGACATACATGATCCGTGACAGAGATTCGAATATAATTACTACAATATTACGCAAACTACTTCTTCCACTGAAAAGGTTTATCCTACCCTCTCAATGTCGAGTGTTATTATATATATTTGGACAAATATACACACACACACATATAATTCTTAAGTATTGCCTATATATAATGTAGGATATATCCATGCAAGTCAAACCTCGGTTAAAACTAAACTACGTACGTAATCTTAATACAAAGAAGAAACATGACAATATATTATCAGAAGCAGTTCATATATTAGCGCATGCAGCAGCATCCAAAATGAACTCCCGTCACTTTTCACTAAAACGACGCATGCTACATATAATAATAAGTTCACGAATTACTCACTACACCATAACTAATTAATGCAAATTAAACATATATGTGTGGACTAATTAATATTCATCCAAAGATGTGAGAGAACACACTCACACACACACACACACATACAGAGTTAAGCAGAAAGAACATGGCTATGCTGGAAAAGTGATGAAAATCACAAGACATATCTCGTTTTTGCTTACTGTACGTAGATTGTAGAACCTATATATACAGTCTTCAGCATATCGCTTTTGCTTTCCATCATCACAAGGTAAAACATAAATTTCTGTTTAATCTCTCCTTTTTAGGCTATGAATAGTCCATTTGTTAGTATTACATGTGATTTTATTATTTTAATATTCAAACGTGAGAGAGACTTTGATTTTTCAACCATATCCTACACCAAATAACATTGAGTGAATAAACGAAATGACGCTGGTAATGAAAAAAGTGAATCACAAAAACTTGGAGCAAATGCATGAAGGTACCGTTAAAGGTAGAGACAAGTCAGACAACCCCTCTTTATTCTTTGCCAATCTCATCAATACTAAAAACCACACAATTTCAAAATACTCAATGTTTTACTCTAATCCTTTCTTTTAAAAAAAAAAAAAAAAGCCTAAACGAATCATGCTACCTTAGTCCAACAAATGGTCGGCGCATGGATATCTAGGTAATCCAAAACAATAAATTTCCACAAGCTAGAATATATATGCTCTAAAGATTTAGAGACGTAAGAGAAGAGAAGAAAAGAAAATTTCAATCTACATTATCAAAAGAAAGAAGAAGGAATATTTAAACACTTAGAAGTATATGGATGAAAAGGAAGTTATGGTTATCACTGCTTGATTTTATGAATCCCAATCCTCACTTCATCATATGATATTTTTAATATGTGAAAATTTAAATTTTCCAGATCGGAAGAGCTGTTTATAATTAAGATAGTGATACAGCAAATATTAAAAAAATAATATTCATGTGGACTGTGTTAAGTCATAAATAATATAATAATGGTTTTACATATTTAAAGCACGTTGTTACTATTAATAATCCCCTTAGCACACATTACATATCCACTGGTTTTGAAATCGACATCAAGTCACGAGATCCCAAAAGGCAATACCAAACACCAAAATACCCACAGATTAATCAACGGGGTCAATTTATATCTCATCAATGATAATGCCATAGCCAACAGATTAATTAGCTATGATTATTGCAATTACACTGTGCAAATCATAAAAAAAACATAGCTAATCAATTATTTTTTCAACTTTTAAACTGTAAAAAAACAGTAATGCAGATAAATAACATTAATTGACCATGACATGCAATATAGAATTACTAAAAAATCAAAGGGTGGTTTTAAGTTTTAGCCATTGAGCGTACACATACAAAGATGACTTATGATCGCGATCGATCATCATCAGAGAGAGACAAAGCATTAAATTTTACTGAAATGGAATCATAATAGTAAACAATACTTACCAGTGGGAAAAAGGTAACTTTTATTCCACCGGAAACACGTTCTTGTGCAGTAATAATCCAGACATGAAGGCGGCTGCAATAGGAAACTATACTCATCAATAAATGAAGCATAAGGATGACATAGCAGTAACTACAAAGTTACAGTGGGAAATTATTTAAGTAAAAAAGTAGTGCCAATCAAGTCGGTCGGACCAGTTTTGGAATGACAGAAGCCAAAGAAGAGAAAAAATTTCACCTTTTCTTACAGCTGTACAACTTTCTGCGCTTTATTTTTTCCCTGCAAAGCTAGAAAAATGCCTTACCAAGTAGCAGCAGGATCATCATCAGAAGCAGAAGCAGAAGCAGAAGCAGTAGCAGAGAAAAACAACACATCAACCCAACAAGCTTAACAGAAACATTGAGGTAACGAGGAAAAGTAACGAGCTTTTCTGCATATCATTTAATGCTCCAAAAATTAAAGAAAAAGAGATCGAGCTGATCAGGAAACAAAAAATAAAACAACCTGCAATAATATATATCTATTCCAATATTAACTGTATTATACACAATTGAAAGATTCAAACATAATTCATATAGATCTATATATATATATCCATTTCCCCGCTTGGAAGTTAAACAATCCAAAACCTCCAGCTATGATAAATAATTAATGCACTAATATCCATGATACTCTCTAATTAAGGACTAAAATATTAAAAACGATTGAGGGCAATAAAAAAATAGTTAGGATTTATAACAGAAAATGCTGATGATGCAAAAGAGTGTGATGGCCTGAGATCATCATTCTTTTTTATTGGTTGTCTCTGTTTGATTTGATTCCTAATTTCGATCATTCTTCACTGCCTGTAATGCAAAGAGGGATCCAAATCAAAAGGCATCGAAGTTTCCCCTTTCTGATGATGATGACTACCCTGAAATCTTGCTGATGATAACAAGGCCGACGCCGGCGACGACGATGAAATTGGATCCTCATGGGGTACCCTCAGATACTGATGAAGAGGTGGCGGGATAATAGAAGAAGACGAAGATGAAATTGATGGGTTAGCCATTACTGTCACATTACAACATCTGGATTCTTCCACTACTGAGGGTGATGAAGAAGAAGCACACTCCATGTTCACCCCAAATAGCCTAAGTCTTTTACCAGCAGCAGTAGTATTATTAGTAGAAGTAGTACTATTTTTGCCATGGTAACAGCTTTGATGAGAATGATAATGATCAACTGGAACAGAATCTATAATCATCGGAACATTTCTTACTTCTTGTTGCCCTATCAAGTTTGAATACATCGAACCTGCAGATCTCGAATTCATCGCATTATGATGATGGACTTGGAACTGCCATGGATGATGATGTCGCTCTTGTTGCTGTTGATGATGATATAAGGGAAACATATTACTATGGTTCACCTGTCGGGGCGGTAGCGCCGGAGAGGGAAGCGAGAACAATCGGCCGCCCCATCTGATAGAGTACTGAGAAAATTGCGTCGTCGGCGAGTTCGGATGATACTGATTCGGATGATGAAGAAGAAAAGGTGCAAACAGGCTGGGATCGGGGCCGCCGGGTGGGCCGTGGTGATCAGGTTTTCGCCTCCAATCTATGTACAACCGGTGCCGATAGGACTCGCGGGCGCCGCGGTGGAACGAGACAATGTCTCCGGCGTTGAGCTTCTTCTCCTTGACGAAGCGGCTCCAACCTTTGGTCATAACATAGCTCTGGCTACTATTCCAGTATGAGTACCGGAACCGCCATAGCTTGCCGTTGCGGTCCTCAAAATTCAACAGCAGGCCTTTCTCGTTGGAGGATGAATCCAGAGGGAAGTACTTCTCTGCGTATTGCTTTGGTATCACGAGGCGGTTGAGCTTGCCTACGTCACTCGGAGTCACCACTTTATCGAACATGTGCTCTTTCTCAATAGCAGCACCACCAACATCGTCACCACCGCCGCCGCTACCTCCTCCTTGGAAATTACCTTCTTCTTGTTCTTCACCATCTTTTCCGATACGAATTCCTCCGAGCGACAAGTCCATGAGGTCCGGTTTTCTGTGATTGGCGGTGAAATTGGTGGCCGGTGCTGATGGTAACCCTAATCGAGGTGATGAATTGTGAGATTCGATGGTGGTGGTAGCAGCATCTGGAGAGTGATGGTGATCATGATGAAGCCCCAACCATGAATTTTGATGAAGATGACGATGAGTGCTAGTTTCGTAATTTGGCGAGAAATGAAGGTAATGATTATTCTTACTGTTGCTGCTGCTTTCCTCTCTAACAATCTCTGCTTCGTCTTCTTCTTCTTCCTCCTCCTCCTCCTCCTCGTCTTCTTCCTTATCATCAGAATGCATTTTGACATCTTGCATCAGCAATTCCATGAGAATTACAGAAGAGAGTCGAGTACAGCCACCTGGAATTAATTTTGTAAACTTAGGATCTCAGAAAATCCAAGGTGATGAAACAAGAAGTATAAATATAATTAAAATGAAGAAAATGGTGGGGAGGGAAGATGGAAGGAAGGAGAGCATACCGAGGAGGGAGGGAGAGAATCTGGGGGGAGGATATGGGAGAGTAAAGAATTCAACAGAGTCGGTGGCTTCTCATTTGAGCTTGAAATTAAGCCCTAAAGAATAATGGAGGAAAAAGGCATGGAGGATTCAAATTATTGTTGACCTACACTGCCATAGCATGAGCCATGAGGGGATATATAAATGGAAGGTGGAAGAGAGAGAGAGTGAAGGGGGAGAGAGGGAAGTGCCAGGGAAGCATGGGAATGGGAATTAATGAAGAGGTCATGTGGGGGAAGCTAGGGGCTAAGCTAACAAAGATCAGAGTGAGGTTAATTACCTCTTTATCTCTATCTCTCTCCTTATCGTCCAAAGTTATATAAATCACCCTCAATCATCTTGTCCGTAGGGAAGGGGAAAAAAAAGATTAATTCAAAGTCGTAATTTATGAGAAATAATTCATATAATATTTAATTGACTTTTTTTTTAAGAGATTAAAAACGCTTAATAAACTATTTAATCATCATAATATATGATATATATAGTCAGACTATACTCCTTTTAGTTCTATTTATAAGAATTTGATAACTGAATTATACGATTTTAAAAAGTTGTTAAAATTAGTTAAAAAGTGTGTATTTCAAGTATGCACTAAGAAAAAGAGAGAAATAAAGTAAGACAATTGATATAATTAATGAGGGGCAAAAATGGAAAAAAAAATCACTAAATGTTTACACAACTTTTGTGAAACTCTTATAAAAATAACCAAGATATTTTAGATTTACGGCTCTTATAAAAAGGAAACCAGATGTAATATATTGGTTTATAAGCCAAACAAATTAGTGTGAAGAAAAATGATAAATATAAATATTCTAAATAAATTTATTTAATTTTCTTACTGTCTTTGAAAAATCAATTGAGTCATATATTGAAGACAAGAGTTAGTATAAGAAACCTCATTTAACCATTAATTACTCCTCCAATCGTTAAAATAAGACATATTTGAGAGTTGATGTTGGTTCTAAATATAATACATAATCTTCATATTTGTCAACCTTTTCCTAATTTACCCTTACTGATGCTCCGTCTACAATAATTAAGGGGGAGAGTGTAGGGGGAATTAAGAAAGATGACTAAGACGTTTTTAAGAAAATATATATTATATTAACTAACTTAACTAATCTAATTAAATTTACTAATTATATATTACATTAAGGGCTAGAGTATTATAGAGTACTTTATCCGGTTCTAATTATAAGACCTAGTTGACTTTTTTGGAGAGATTAAGGAAGTTAATTAAATTACTTTAGAGTATTTTTTTTAAATTTTTTTAACTAATAAACTAATATATAATCTAAGGATACAAAACATATGATATGATTAAGTAACTTATTTAGCTTCTTTAATCTCTCTAAAGAAAGTTAATTAATTCTTATAATTAGGACCGGAGATAGTATTATGTAAGTGGCTTATATTATACTCCCTCCGGTCCTAATTATAGAAGCTATTTACCAGAATTTGGAGAGATTAAGGAGAGAAGTCAAGTTAGTCAATTATATTTATTTTCCTAGAATACCCTTACTTAGGATTTAACAATAGTTTAAATTTATTTTAGATATTTATATAAATATTTTTAAAGAAATATTAAATTATTTTATTTAAGAATAAAAAGAAAGTAGAATCTCTCACTTGATATAATATAAGCAAGTTTTTAAATTAATTATTGGGGAGGAAGTATATATTAGTATGCGTGATATGGAAAAAAAAATATGAAAAAAATTGCTCCAAATTATTTTATTAAAAAAACTATAATTGAAGTGTTTACAACATTAATGAGTTGTAATAATTATTTACTTTGTAGAATATATTTGTGCATTATTAAATTATTCTTATATTTAATTATTATTGAGAAAGTATCAATAAGGTTATTTTAGGAAGAAATTGACAAAAAAATTAAACTTGGTCTTATAATTAAAATCAAGACCAACTCTAAAATATGTTCTTATAATTAGGACTAAGAAGAAAGAATAATAATAGAGTAAAATAGTGTTCTAGAAGGTGACTCATGCTCTGAATTACAAGGATTATATAGGAAGGTGCTTTACAGGTAGGATAAAAGGAGAGGTGGGGGGGAATTTGGGAGGTGGCAAATTCTCATGAGAGGGAGGGAGAGAGGGGGGCCCCACGCGATGAATAATGGGGGCATTTGAGGGTCATGTGAGCCAAGCTGTCGTTTTCCTCCTACATATGCCTCCACTTTGACGCCAAAATGTCCATTTGTTCTGCCCCATATATTTATATATATATTAATTTTTGTTAACACTTATATAATTACTACTGCTATGTATTTAAAGAGGAGATAAAATTGACTGATGAATTGATTTAGGCGCGATAGAGATTTAATAGTGATAATAGTAGTATTAAAAATAATAAGGCATATATATATATATATATAGCGGTAGCTAGTAGTGTGGGGGTAGAGTGGTGCAGGGGGAGTATTGGGGGCGTGAGATGGTTAGTAGTAATGAATTTGATAGGTTATGGAGGGTGGTCCCACCTCCAATAAGGAAATTAAAGAAAGACCCCACAACTGAATGACAACAAAGACACGTCTCTCTGCCTTCACCCCTCTAATATCCCTTTAATTAATTGTCTGTTTGGTTGTTTGGAAAGTGGTAATCGAAGTGAATTTTTTTCATGGATTTTTGTAAATAAAAAATAAGATATTTTTTTTGGGGATAGCAATGATAAAAGTGATTTTTTCCCCTCTAAATAAGCTCTTGTTTAGAATAGCTTTTGAAAAGTCATTTGAGATGGAAAATGACTGAAAATAATATAAATCTTATTGAATACTATATTAGTTATATATATTGTAATAATTAAATATAAAAATTTTAAATTTGATAAAAAAATAAAAAAAATACTTAATTAAATATATTCTAATGAATAAATTAGAATGTATATAAATGTATTTAATAGTATATTGCTTATTAAATCATCTATCCTTAACATTTTTCCTCTAAAAGCGGGGGAAAAAAAAAGTCACTCCGAAAGCTGAAAAAGTAACTTCTATCAAAAGCCACTTTTTTCTACAATAAGCCTATCAACCCTTAAAACTATCTCAAACAGTCCAAATTAACTTTTCTTTCTTTCTTTTTTTGATATAAATAAAGTTTAGGTGAGGGTAGACACCGGTGCCCCACCAGGGCCAGAGCATGCTTCCAGGCTCAAAGAGCGCTTACAGAGGTACTTACAGATCGCCCACCATTGAAGCCCTCACATTGACCAGCGGGTATCGAACTCCTCCCTTTTGGAGTGAAGGCCGACTCCTTAGCCAATTGTGCCAATCCTCATTGACACTTTTTCTCTCTTTTTTTCTCTCGCTAGGCTTACTTTAGTGTTTGATGAGCTTTTTTTCACTGTTTGAAACTATCCTAAAGAGATCCAGAATCATATTCAAACATTGTCCATAATATTTTCTATTATGCATGTGCACCATATACAAACCATTAGAGGATATTTCTTGCCTCTCCACATTATATTACATGTGTACTACATCATGTGCACATTATATTTGCTTTTGTTATGACTTTTTTTTTTTTTTGGCCAGATGATATTAGGTTAATGAGGAAAATTAATTTATATATGAGGAGTGATATAAGAAAACAAAAGAGATTTAACGAACCGAGTAAGCTTAATTATCCCCTATATAGAACCTATAGGGCCGAACTAGCTGATCATCAATTCAGATCATCCTAAATTTAATTACTCCCTCTGGTCCTAATTATAAGATATAGTTGACTTTTTGGAGAAATTAAAGAAGCTAATTAAATTACCTTAGAGTATTTTTCTTTCTATTTTTTCTTCAAAATAATTAGTTTGATTAATAAACTAATATATAATCTAAAGATACACCACATATAAAATGATTAAGTAACTTATTTAGCTTCCTTGATCTCTCCAAACAAAGTCAACTATGTCTTATAATTAGGACCGGAGGTAGTAATATATATAGTCTCTAAATTATACCCAAAATAAGTAATTAAAAAATATATATTCTTTCTGTAAATCCCATCCATCAGTTCACAAATCACAAGGCTCATATATATATATAGTCTCCTACACGAATAGGTTCGTTATCAAAACGTAAATTTGCCTACCCAAACAATATAACATCGAATAAACATTAATTTGCATCAGTGTGGTGGGAGAAGAGATTTAATTGACCCCTCTATATATATATATATATATATATATATATATATATATATATATTCTAGAGAATATTATAACACAAGTAAATAAGATATCCAGCAAATAACCCTTTTTCGTCCGTTTATTTCTCCCATGTTTGCTATATAAACTAAACTATCATGATTTACAATAGCTGAGAAAAATTGAAATATCATAATTTGCAAATATTTTTCAATCATATATAATCGATAATAATTTAAAGTGGAAGAGAAATATCGCCGTAATTTTCACATTATTTCACGAAACTCTGGACTCAAATCAAATTGATCGCCCATTTTTTCCCTCGTCCCTCTTAGTTTAATTTAAATGCAAACAAAAACCATTTTAAGAAGAAGAAGAAACAAAAAAAGACAGAAGAACAAATCAAAATTAGAATCGTCCTTTTTTTTGTAATCATATTAGTACAACTAAAATTATTGATCCAGATCATTTTTGTCTTCTATCTGCGTCAGGATTTTTTTTAATTATTATTTTGCGAGTTATATATGTTTTTTCCTTTTCCCCTTGCCCTGCAGGTCTTATTTTTGGAATTTTTCCCACTTCATAATTGGAAAAAAAGAAAAAGAGAGAGAGAGTCAAAATAGGTGTGCACTAATTTAATTACAGACATATGTACATTATCCCAGTCTATGTGTGGTTATATATTTTGTTTAAACCGATGATTTTTTTTTTTTTAATAAAATTTGTTTGCTGCATTTATAAGGGAAATATTGTAATGTTAGGTTCGGTCCATGCAAATTAGGTAGACCTACACAGATGGCGGCTTAATTAACGAGTTTTTTTAATAAAAAAATCAATATTTATTTACATATTGCAAATAATTAAGAAGAGAAAACACTAGAGTTTTCACGAGAGTCCGATTTTCATTAGATAAATTATAAATACTTAATAGTAATGAACCAGAAAGTTGAAAGATATTCTCTATGTGAAGCAAGTTGTCTAAATAACTTATCAAGCTAATTATTATTAAGCTGATTCCTGCACGTGGTTGACCTTTAGGTCTTCTTTTTCTATATTTAAGTGAGTACATTTGGCAGAATATATATATATATATATATATATGCATTAATGCCAGACAATGCCAAGCTTTATAGTAGAAGAACATGTTATAAGCAGTCTTCAGGGAAGATTACAGATACCTTCGAGCAAGGTCTCAGGTCAAAGAAATTAATTAATTATTAATTGAGTTTATAAATGCGCTACATTATTCTTTCAAGGCCTTAGTTACAAAATCCACACCATAAAAAATAACAAAAAATCTCATTAATCAAGCATAGGTACTCCATGTATAGAACTTTGCAAATTATTATTATTATTATTATTATTATTCAAAAATATGAATATTAATTCAAGGCTGAAAGGAAAATTAAATTAGTAAAGAAGGAAGCTAGAGTAATTATTTGATTAATTAGTATGAGTATTAATTAATTTATTGATTATGTTATCTCACATGACAGGGTCGTATCTGAGTAGGTAAAGTTGCAAAACTCTATTACTACACATTACATCCAGAAAAGTTTATTAGTCAAACATTGAATACATGAAAGTCAGTCGCTGTCATTCATTATATATCTTCTACGAACCACTTGAAGGGATGATTAAAATATTTTCTGATATAGAAAATGAAAAATAAAAAAGTTGATTATAAATTATTGATGGTCGTATATATATCAAATACATCTATAGCCTTTTCACCTAACCCGATCAGGATGAACATGCACACACAACCCAAGAAGATCGTGAAAGAAAAAGTACTCATTTCTGAAAAATAAAATGATCAATTTAATTGTAGTAAATAGATATTCTCTCAGTAGTAAGAAGAACATTTTTTTTTTGTCTATTTTTACTCTTTTAAGAATGTTGATAGTATATTTATTTTTAATATATAATTAGGGGAGAAAACTAGATCCTTAAACTTTGTACTAAAGATACTTTATTTCTTTTGCTTTTGCCAACTAATGATAGTACTTTATTCCTAATCAAATAAGGCTGCTAACAAAAATCTTATTATCAATATTAAAATTTTCAAATTCACTACAATTTTATTGGAAAAAATGGTTAATTATATGTTAGTTTAAGAGTGGTCCGGTCCTTCCAATAAAATATTCCACCCTTTTGATTCTTAAGCATGATTTTCCCTAATTATAATTTTAAGCCTTAGATGCAAGTGACAACTAAAAGGAAAATTGGGCATCAACCTGAGTTAGGGTTTTCTCAAATTAAAAAATAAATGTATATAATTTTATTATTACTATAAAGAATTAATAGTTGTTTCATTATGTTACAAAGCCATTGACAAAATCTGTTTGAATATAATCATCATTATTTTTTAAAAATGTAAGTATTAATGATCTAAGAGTACAAACAAGTAGAGCTGGGAATCAGGGCCGGCCCGGCCCTACAGGGCCTGGCCCTCCAGGGCTTGGGCCCTACAGGGCCTGAGATAAGGAAAACATCTGTTTTTCAAAGCCCGGCCCGATAGTACCAAGGCCAGGGCCGGCCCTACAGGGCTTGAAAATTACTATTCCAAATTTTAATTATTTTTTTTTCTAGGTTTTTTCCAAAGAAATATAATTAGTAAATTGCAACCATTAAAGTTCTAATCTATCAAATAAATATTATCAACATTAATATCTAAACAATACAAATTATCCAACAAATAAACACATTCATTAATTCATAATAAAAAATAAACCATTGTCCACAATTGACTCACATAAAACTTAAGAAGTATTAAACTAAACAACATTAGATAACTCACATAAAATATAAAAGTATACTACTATCATTGTCAATTGTCACCTTCTTCATCACTCTCATCAATTTCATAGATATTTGATTGTGCTTCACTTTGAGCAGAAGGCTGTGCTTCAGGAGTAAAAATGTCATGAATTTCTTCTCCCGCATCATGAACACATCCATAATCATTATTTGCAACAAATAATATACCAAATCATAAAATCAGAGTATAGTTATTATATATTTATATATGTGCCTCCTAGCCTTTTCCTCTTGGCACTCTTTGACTATTTTTTTTTCTTAAAAAACTGAAAATGCTACAGTAACAGGGCCTACAGGGCCGGCCCGATAAAGCTCGAGGCCCTACAGGGCCGGCCCTGCAGGGCCAAATTCAAATTTCAGGCATATTTTTCAAACCCGAGCCCTACAGGACCAGGGCTTAAAAGGGCCAGCCCGACGGGCCCGACCCGATTTCCCGGCTCTACAAACAAGATTGAACAAATGACTTCTCATTTGAAAGAGAACTTTTACGTCACAGGGTTAGATCATTGACTCTCCACTTTCTTTTTTCCACTATATATAGCTTTAGGCGGATAAGACCAAAATTTAGCTGTTTAAATTAATGAATTATTTTGAAATGTTTTAATATTTTATAAAGCTATTAAACTAATTGAATATTCAAAATTAAAAGCAAAGACGAAAGCTCAGTGAACAGTACTGTTTAACACAGTAAAGGTTTTGTATTTATTACGCAGAAAAAATCAGCTAGGTCCTTTAATCAAACATAAAAGAGAATGCGTACGATATATGGAGCTAGTCCACCAAAAAGAAACTAGCTAGGGCTTCGACTAGATTTACCCACCAAACACGTCTTTGGCTGTTTTGGAGGGTTTAATTATATTATAACAGAGTTTACATTTAGCACTGTGTTTCTGTACATGTGTGTGTGTTTTGGTTACAACCGTGCATTGAAACTTATAGCTAGCTATATATATTGATAGCTGGTGGTGATATATATGAAAAGTAAGCATCAAGGTGGTCCATCAGTACACGTAGTACTCTACTGTGGTGTGTGTTTGTGTGTGTGTGAGAGAGAATGTGTGCCCATTTCTTTTTGGACATGAGAGATAGAGCCTGGACTATTCCTATCAGTATATTGTATAATTGAATATCTGTGATATAGACAAGCAAAATGAGATTAACAATGTCACACTCAATGGAGAGAGAAAGTGTGTGTGTTTATATATCAAACAATAATAATAAGTTGGGTTAATTAGCCTTGGCAAGAGGAATAGAGTGTCTAGTCACATGCAAGTTTCAAAATGCACGAGTGTATGTATCTTACAGCTTATATTTAACTGTCTGGTGCGTAATGATAGAATAATACTTTATATCCTTAATATAAAATCTTATTCATAGTGCAATTTTCACTATGAACTTGATCTTTAACGTAAGACAAAATTGATTAATTTAGAGATATTAAGGAAACTAAATTAAATAAATTATTTTAAAGTATTTATATTTATCATTTTTTTTCAAACTAATTTATCTGACTCATAAGTTCACATTAATATCTAATTATACATACATACATATACATATTTATATAACTTCATTAATCTTCCTAAATTAGCCAATAGGGTTTTATATTAGTTACCCGAGATATAATATATACAAGTACCTTTGGATGAAAACACTCAATATTTGCAACAAATAAGGGATTCTCTGAGAGAAATGTTTTGAATAAGGAAGTGGTTTAGGAGATAAGGTGTATTAAGGTTTTATATTTAGAACTAAATTTAATTCCTAATTAGCTCTTATATTAGGAATCAAAAAGACAGTATGTGCTATGTATTCATATTAATATAAAACGACAGGAGAAAGTAAATTGAAGGATGTACATCAATTCATGTTACCACAAAATATATAGGACTTTTAATGAAGGAGCCCCAGCTAGCTTATTTTGACTAGAGTGACAATGGATGGCCAAAAACAAAAGACTAGAGTGACAATGAGAGTTTGTCTTTTTTCTAAATTCAGTGGTAATTTTCTGGTTTCATTCTGAAAACGGGGATCATATATTAATTTGTATTTAATCAATTAATAATGGATGGGTATATGGAAAATAATAAAAAGTGATAGAGACCCGCCGATAATCTGGAAACATCCGATACAAAAAAACAAAACAAAAAAAGCAGAAAAATATATATTTCATAACCATAAAAAGGATGTAAAATTGACTAAATTTGTTGCCTAAATATGATAAAAAGGAACGTAGATCGATCGATCAATCAATCAGTCTCTTGTGCATATTAAATATTAATCAGTAATAGGAAGCTAGCTACAAAGAATTATCCATTATTTTTTTGGGGTACGTAGCTGCTAGTTTCCTTTTTGTGATTATGCAGCAATAATCTGAAGTTCTGAACAGTTGCCAGTTGGTTAGTAACGCTTATTCCAAGAATTTCCGAGGAAATGTCACAAACATGCCCACATGCGTATGCGTTTGTGTTCATTGTTCAAAGCTACGACTTACGAGTTTTAGGAAGGAAAAAATAATAATAAAATTCCGCGGCCTGAATCGATCATCCAGATTTTTTTGATTTTTTTTTGCCAACATTAATTATCCAAAGTTTTGAAGCTTAATTACGCGGCCATAATGAAAACTCATTAATTTCATACTAAAATACAATTTTAGTCCTATTTATAAGATATAGATGCAAGAAAATTTTTTGCCCCATACATATGGCATAAAGAGAATATTTTTATAGCCAGCGCCTTAGTAACGCAATGGCATGAATTAGAAATAAATATTATTAATGTGTATTCAATTAGAAATAAATGTTATTAATGTGTATTCATTCTAATTTATTCCCTTATATATTTATTCCCTTATAGATTGTATTCTAGAAGAATCTCATAGGGACACATGTCAATGTATAATTAGATACCTCAGTCTATAAATAGAAAAGGTGGAGGCTCAAGCTAATCATTGAGTACTTGACCTAATTCCTTTATTTTCTTATTTTCTTAACTTGGTATCAGAGCAACCAGAGGGTTTTGTTGATCCTTCTCGGCCTACTTATGTGTGCAAGTTATCCAAGGCGCTTTATGGTTTGAAGCAAGCTCCTAGAGCCTGGTTTGACAGACTTCGTAATGTGTTGCTCGCTTGGGGTTTCACCAACTCTAAAAGCGACATCTCTCTGTTTATTTACTCCGACAAGAAACAGGTATTGATGATATTGATTTATGTGGACGACATACTTGTCACTGGTAGTAATCCATATAGTCTTCGCCAATTTGCTGCCAAACTCCACACTATTTTCTCACTCAAAGACCTTGGATCTCTCCATTATTTCCTTGGAATCGAAGCATACAGAGACTCTACAGGTCTATATCTTAGTCAAAGCAAATACATATGTGACTTACTTGATCGTTTTCATATGAGCGATGCATCCCCCTGTCACACACCGATGGCTGCTCATAAATCCCTATCAGCTTTCTCTGGTAAGTCACTTCCCAATCCGACTGAGTATAGAAGTGCGGTAGGAGCTCTACAATACCTATGTAACACCAGACCAGACATTAGCTTCAGTGTTGGTAAATTGAGTCAGTATCTCTCACAACCAACTACAGAACACTGGAAAGTTGTAAAAAGGGTGCTAAGATATCTTAGAGGCACAATACATTATGGTATTCATATCAAACCATCAGCCCCACTCGTTCTAGCTGCTTATTCAAATGCTGACTGGGCCTCTTGCCCTGATGATAAGCGTTCAGTTGGTGGCTACTGTGTTTTTCTGGGAGATTCCTTAGTATCTTGGTCCTCAAAGAAACAATTAGTTGTGTCTCGCTCTACTTGCGAATCCGAATATAGATCTCTATCTAATACAGCTTCTGAACTCTCCTGGATCAGATCCTTACTGTCTGAACTAAGTCTAAGGCTAAAAAGGATACACACTATATGGTGTGATAACACCAGTGCTGCAGCTCTTGCCTCCAACCCTGTTCATCATGCAAGAACCAAACACATCGAAATAGATGTGCATTATGTTAGGGATCAAGTCCTCAGCAAAGTCTTAAATGTTTCTCATGTTCCTATAGAATTCCAGATTGCTGATTGCTTGGCTAAACCCTTACACCATGCCCGTTTCAGTTTTCTTAGAGACAAGTTGGGCGTTACTTTTGCACCAGGCAAAAAATCACAGCAACATCAGACTTTAACCAAAATCAAGAAGAAGAAGAAACCAGTTTGAAGTAAAGGAGAGAATTAGAAATAAATGTTATTAATGTATATTCAATTAGAAATAAATGTTATTAATGTGTATTCATTCTAATTTATTCTCTTGTATATTTATTCCCTTATAGATTGTATTCTAGAAGAATCTCATAGGGACACATGTCAATGTATAATTAGATACTTCAATCTATAAATAGAAAAGGTGGAGGCTTAAGCTAATCATTGAGTACTTGACCTAATTCCTTAATTTTCTTATTTTCTTAACTGCATGGGAGCTAGTATTAACTGGTCTCCCTCCCACATGTCCAGGATTCGAACCCTGGCCCCTCCCCTACCAGGGATGTATCAAAAAAAAAAAGAGAGAGAGAATATTTTTATATAAATGCATAATTTTGACCTTTTATTTATTAATGTATTGACTTTATTCTTAACGGACATATATATATTAAATAGGGATAAAGTTAAATTTTGTTGAATTTTATAAAAGAGTTAATAAAGTTTACGGTTTTTCTTTTTTGTGTGAAACATGTTGGAGGTGCTTTATAGATAGGATCGAAGAAATATTCTTTTTCTCAAATGATTTAGGGGGTTTTTGTGATACTTCTCTAGTCCAATTTATAATGCACTTTTAGTGTGTTCCACACCGTCAAAAAAAAAAAAAACTTAACCTTTATTAAATCTTCTTTAAAATTCAACAACTTTCTAACTTTACCTCTATTTAATAAACATTATACGACATTAGAATATTGTCGATACAATAATAATTGAAAGGTTAAATTTGTACATTGTTCATATGAAAATTTTCTCTCTCAACCCTATAAATAAGACCAAAAAAAAAATCTTCTCTCACCACTGTTAACTTTTAGAAATTGATAATATTTCAGCACCTTTTCTTCTCATTTTATCTATTTTTGAAATCAAAATGTGCATAAAAAGAAGCTTATCGAAGAAAATGTGCATGTCAAAGTATCAAACAAAAAGTCAAAGAAATTCTTGTTTTATCTTATATGATTTGTGATTAAATTGAGAACTTATGCATCATCTTTTTTGTTGGGGGCTAGAAACAAATGGGGAAGCTGTTCATCAAGGACTTATGGAGCAAAGCTTGTAGCAACAAAGATCAAACAAAAACCATCTCGTAAAGCTAGAAAAAAAACTGTTGTGTTGTTGGCTTCAGCCAACACTACATGTGCTAAAGCAAACAAGACTTATTGAGGAAGAAGCTTATTGTGTCATATGCTTCAGCCAACACGTTAGCTGAAGCTAATGGAGATCTGAAATTACTGTGTCAAATGCTTCGCCAACAACATGTGTTGGAGCCAACGAGGATCTAATAAACTTACTGTGTCACGTGCTTTAGCCAACAACATGTGTGCTGAAGCCAATGAAAAAAGTACTGCTATGTGTTTCACTTGCTTAAATGCATTTTGAGGGTTTTTATTGAAGGGATAGGCCAAAAATTGATCAGTCTTCACCTCCTAAGGGTTCTTGGAGCATTTCTCTGCTAGGGTTCGTCTTCTTGAAGAGTTTGAAGCTTGCAAATGGAGTCTAGAAGGGATTTAATTTGAAGCTTCAATCCTTAGTTTTTCTTATTCTTCTTTCCTTTCTTTGTTCGTTTCTTGATCTGTAATTATTTTGGATAATTGTGGCTATTTAATGATTATGGGTAGCTATATATACTCTTCACTCTAGGATTATATATTTTGAGCTTGTGTATGAATTAAAACTTGATTATTCATCTCTTATAGTAGTTAATGATATGTATGTGTTGTGATTTTATCCTTAGCTTAATGCTTCTAAATGTTAATTTGGCCACCACTTAGGTTGATTTGTCCATTTGGGTTTGACTTGAAAGAGCCAATCTAGGTATAGAAATTGATTAAAATTATACTTAAATTAAAGTTTACATGATAAATAGATTGTTTGTTAGTAAAATAGAGATATATTTACTAACATTTCCTTGTCATACTTAAAGTTAATTTGCATTAATATAATTATAGCAAGAGATTTTGGAAATTTTCTCTTTTTTTCTAATACCTACAAACAAAACAAAAACTTTTTCTCTCACTATCCTATAAATAGGATCAGATCAGGAGTACATGGGTGATAATCAGATGATAGCGCGGGTAGTTTAGTGAATCCCTTCAACTAATTAAGGGCCATGTGAGAGTCCTGAATGAGACCTCTGCAAGTAGCAGAACCATTTCTTTAGTCTACAGAACCATCGATGGTTATTTCTGCTTTGAGTGCTCGTGAAGAAGGCGATGTCTTGATAAGACACATCGTTGTTGGAATACAAGATTCTGTGCATCTATCTCTCCATATGTTCCAGTAAAACATACAGATGCAAAGAGATTCTCCAATTGATTCATTCAGTGTCCCCATCTTGGTTGTTTGCATTCCATAAAATCCATTCCTACAAGATAGAGCAAATTAATTAATGTATTAATTTTGGGGATGTCTTTACAAGTTTAAGGCAAACCTATTTTAATTTGCTGTGGCCTGTGGGGAAAATATTCCTTAGGATATCTAGAGAGGTGTACATGTCCATGAAGTTAACGATCTCTCCACATAGTTAGCTATAACTTGGTTTGTTTCTATGTTCTTTGAAAGCAAAGAGAGTTACAGATTTTAGAGTATTATGATATTATTGGACACAATAAGTGTGATTATGATGAACATGGACTTATGATAACTACAATAATTAATTAGATTATATGGCGAAAATATAACTGTTGTATAGCTTTAGGACCACCTCGTCCTATTTACCCCCAAACCTACTCTTCCCTGCAACTTGTACATATGCCTCTCTCTCTCTCTCTCACTCTAGATCTCTCTCATGATATTAACTACTGTGAACAAATATTAATCCCGGTTAATACCTAATTGCACGGTTGCTTTATGGAAAAGCATGACACATATTTACCCTCAACTGCTATACACAAAGTAAAAGGAAAACGATAAGTAAACTAATAAAAGGGTAAGATCAGGCCACATTTATCTTATTAACGACAATGTGTACTGTCTACCATAAAGATTAAATAATTTCATTATTAGAGAGAGAGAGAGAGAGAGTAAAGTTGATGTTATTAATTATAATTAAAACATTTTACATTGTAGATGCAATATCTCTCACGTATGCTAAAATAATCTTGTGAAAACTTCTGGCTCTTCAAATTATGACTAATACTCTTACCTTCCGTAACATACACATTTCATGACATTAAGCAACTATTTTCTCCTAATCTTAGACAACGACATAAGGATTCAGCAAGGTGAAGTTTATTTCTGGAAAACGTGTGTGTGTATTACTTACCACATGGCCCTCACTTGAACTCCAAATTAAATACAGTTTATGTTAATCCCTCTAGGTATATGCTAGCTTTCTAGCTCAACCTATGATCTGTTAATTAGTTGTGAATTACAGAGAATTTTGTTAACTACTAAGTATTGAATAGTAGATCACGTTTAATTAATTAATAATTCTTTGACAGATAATAAGACAACTATCATCGTACGCAAACTGATCAGTTTGTTAAATGTTGAGTACTTCCATTATTTCTGGCTCTTAGTTTATGAACAGGTACGATCTTGGTGGTGGGGCCGCACCACATTAACCAATGAAAGAGGTATATTCAGAACTCACAAGATTCCTTCTTTAAATTCCGAATATATTAATAATCTTCAATCCTAATTAATGGTGCATTAAAAAAAAAAAAGAAAAAACTCAAACAATGGATAGGATCGATCTTAAATCTTTGGCTTGTTCTGAGTATTTTCACTCTAGTTCTCTCTCTAAACACACCCTAATTAATGATTCTTATATATATTACCTTCGGTCCTAATTATAAGAGCTTAACTTTCTTTGGAGAGATTAAGGAAGCTAAATAAGTTACTTAATCATTTCTTATGTTAAATATTCTTAGATTATATATTAGTTTATTAGTTAAACTAATAAGTTTGAAGGGAAAAATAAAAATAAAAATAATTTAAAGTAATTTAATTAGCTTCTTTAATTTTTCCAAAAAAGTCAACTAGCTCTTATAATTAGGACTGGAAGGAGTATATAGCTAGAGAGACAAAACATGTGATCATGTTCCTAAGAACCTCTCTATATACATTGCTAAAAAAACGTGAAATAACGACGGAAAATTTTCCGTCGCAAATTCACAGCATTTTGCGACGGAAATTGAATTCCGTCGCAAAATGAGGAAATTAGCGACGGATTTCCGTCGCTAAATGAGGAAATTAGCGACGGATTCAAAATCCGTCGCAAACTGGCGGCCAAAAAGGCCGCCAATCCCGCCCTTTAGCGACGGATTTTGAATCCGTCGCTAAGTTTCCGTCGCTAAATGAGGAAATTAGCGACGGATTTAGAATCCGTAAATCCGTCGCTAAGTTTAGCGACGGATTTTGAATCCGTCGCTAACTTTAGCGACAGATTCAAAATCCGTCGCAAACTGGCTGCCAAAAAGGCCGCCAATCCCGCCCTTTAGCAACGGATTTTGAATCCGTCGCTAAGTTTAGCGACAGATTTTGAAATCCGTCTAAACCCTAAACCCTAAATCCGTCACTAAACTTAGCTGCTTGCTTTTTGTGACGGAATTTTAATTCCGTCGCAAAAAGCAGTTTTGCGACGGAAATTTATTCCGTCGCAAAACTACTTAAATAAACTTCTCCTTCCTCATTCGAATCTCTCCCACAGCTCGCCCGAACACAGCTCCCCGCACATCTGAGCTTCACCCACCACTGCTCCCTCCGGTTTTTCCTCCATGGCTCCAGCTACCAAATCTTTTGCGAAGCCACCAATGAAGGGGAAGGGAGACGCCATGAGGTGAACAATCGAGAAGACTAGATCTGCCTTTTATGAGCAACTTCATCATCATCTTCAACACGAGAACCAAGGATGAGATCAAGCGGAGGCGCAGCGAGAACCAAGGATGAGATCGATCGGTGGCACAGTGAGCTGAAACGATCAAGAGGACCAGATTTGCGTTTTGGGAGTAGCTGCATCTACCGAGTATGGTGGGTGTTTGGGTTTTTATTCTTCCTCAACTGACGATGTAAAGCTTTATCTCTCATATTCAAACTATATTCCTCAAAATACCTTTCCGTCTCTCTCTAATTGTGCTCTGAATCCGTAAAATGGTGAAGAGATGGTTTCTTTTATTTTTCTGGGTTTTATTAGAATTTTACTTGTGGGTTCATGAATTTGTTGATATCATTTCTTGTTGGCCTGAGCTGGTTTGGTTGATCCTAGATTTTGATTATTTTGATTTTGAATTTTGCCTCTTGATTGTGGATTTATCTCTTCGTCTTGAGGTTGCTCTATGATTTTTTTGACGTTGATAAGATTTTGATTTTTGTATGTTGCTATGATATTTTAATATATAATTTTTAAACAAAATTAAAAAATAAAATAAATAAATTTAAAAGAATAATGAAAAAGAATATAATTATTTTTAAAAGAATATAATTTTCAAAGAAAATTAAAACAAAAAACAAAAAATTAATTAAAATAAATAATATATAATTTTTTAAAAAAAAAATTAATCAAATTAGCGACGAAAACTGAATCCGTCGCTAATTTGAATTTAGCGAAATTAGCGACGGATTTTAAATCCGTCGCAAAATTCAAATTAGCGAGAGATTTTAATTCTGTCGCTAATAGCGACGGAATCATTTTCCGTTGCTATTAAAATCCGTCGCTAATTGCGACGGAATTTTAAATTCCGTCGCAATTGCGACCACTTTTTAACGACGGAAAAAATCCATCGCAAATTTATTTAGCGACGATCCGTCGCTAAAACCCTTTTTTCTTGTAGTGATATAGAGCTATGTGTGTGGATTATTGCATACCACAAATTTAAGACTTCAACTAGCTGCATAAACCTAACCTGATGAATTGAAATTACACTTCCTGATTTATATTACACGCTCGCGCGCGCACTATCTTAACAATTATACATATAGTTTATCTAACTAGCATTGTTGAAAGTTAGCTTATATATGACCTGAAATATATTGTACACTCCTAGCTATCAATTTAATAAGAGAATAAAGGAATTATTGACTGGGTTTTCGTTCTTTACACAGCAAAAGGGGCTCCTTTTGGGGGTTTCAAACTTGTGCAGCATCACATGCCCTAAAGTAGTCTACTAATTAATAGGGCTAATATAGCTTAGCTTTAACAAAGCATGCATGCATGTACATCTGTACTCTATATGTGTGTGTGTGTGTCTATACACATTTAATACATAGCAGCTAGTGTATAGCTAGAGTCTCTTTTCTATATTACCTTCGTCAATATGCGTCATTAATAATGGCCGTCTGTCAATATATATATTTTCACTTTCCATTACATATATAATAGTTAAGGAGTACATATAATATGTTGCAGGCATGCAATTTGCATTTGGCAGCAACCCTGATTAATTAAATGCCCTACTTATATTTTGTGACTGGCCGGAACTTTTTAAGAAGACTTAATCTGTCTTCAAATTACCCTCCGAGAGATTTAATTATTATGCAAGAAAAAATAATATATTAATATTCTCGATCGATCGGATCTAGCTTATTCATATATAACACTGGCAAATTAAATATTCTACTGTTGTGGTTTCAGATTCTTCTGATCTTGCTTGTGTGTGAGTTACTCTTCTTATGTAATAAATAGAGTTCATTTGGGTGAGAGGAGATTCATAGAACAGTTTTTGAGAGTGATGGAATCCAATTATATATGTATATCACTTAGATCGATCTTAAAGATTAGGTTGGTATTACAATCCTCATATATGCCATATTTAATATATTATGTTATACTTCTTCTATTCTTAATATAAGACATACTTATCTAATTTAATTATAATAAGAAAGTTGGTTAAGTTAGTTGATATGACATTTATTTTTCTAAAACATCTTAGTTACTTTTTTTAATCCCCTCCCTCTCTCTTCTCATTGATTATTGTTAAGGGGGCATAATAAGAATAAATTAGAAAAAGACTGACAAATATGAAAACTTTAATTTGTCTTATATTAAGGACTAAGGTCAACTTCTCAAATATGTATTATATTAAGGACCGGATAAGTAATAATTTTGAATACTACTTTGATTTATGAGTTTGATTAATAATAAATACATTAACTATGTAGTCTTCTAAAGAAATTATGCATCTAATCAGTTTCTTCTTACGGAAATTAAGATTTCTTAAATTAATTCTCGAAATATTCTTTTTTTTTTTTTCAAAGTAGATGGTCTCAAACACTATTCTTCTCCTTGCGAGAAATTATTTTGTGTTGGTATAAATTTCAAGGTAGCTATTTGGAAACTATGGAATTGGAGGAATCAATGTAATTTTGATAGCAATTTTGTTAAGCCTTCTAACCCTGCCTTTGTTTTGTCTATGATCTAGACAAGATTTGTATCTGTCGATGGGCTTGAGAGGCGGTTCGCTCCGCTAGCATCAAGTCATGCGTTGGCTTGGGAAAAACCTCCCAACGATTGGGTCAAGTTGAACGTTGATGGGGCCATGGAGTTTCGATCTTCCAACGCAGGATATGGAGGTGTAATCAGAGATTTTTTGGGCAATTGGATCGGCGGATTCAGTAGGAAGATTGGTATTTGCCAGGCGAGTGCTGCGGAAGAATGAGCAGTGGCAGAAGGGCTCCAATTGGCTTGGGACCTAGGTTTCAAAAAGATAATTCTGGAATCCGATGCGGAAGAGGTCATCAAGTTGATACTAGATGACTTCTATTTTTCTGGGAGTAATTTGATTGTTAAGATTAAGGATATGCTGAGATAGGATTGGCAGGTGGATGTTCGGATTATCCCTTGTGAGTACAATCGTGTTGCCGATGCCTTAGCTAATCGGGCATTTCGAAGTCTTTTCTTTTAGATGTGTGTCCTACTTCCCTTAGGTCATGGGTAGGTCAGGAGAGTTTGGGATTAAATTCCCCTTATGTGTAACCGTATTGATGTAATGTAGGCGTTTAGCCATCTATCATATCAAAAAAAAAAAAAAAAATCAATGCATTAAAGAGCCTACAAATACTTTGGGATAATCTATTGAATTGAGGTATTTAAAAAATAAGACACGTTTTTTCCATAACTTTCACAAAATTTGAGACAATGTACTGTTGTTCATGTCATGGAGTATATACTACTATCTCCGGTCTTAATTATAAGAACACTTTTGTAGTATAAATTGCACTATAAAAGTGTTCTTATAATTAGGATTGGAGGGAGTAGTAATGTAGAGAGAGAGAGATTGCCGAATGAATATACAGTGATATCGGATTTGAATTTAATTAGCGGGGTCGGTATCTTTTTTGGTATTATATATTATAAAGAAATTACAGTCGATTTCAATCTGTCATCTTTTTATATTGCACTATAAATCTATAGATTATTATTGATCAACTAAAGTTTCAAAATGATATCATCATTTGACTGAGTATATATTACCTATGATGAATTATCTTAAATGATAAATCATCAATCAAAACAAATACTCCACAAAGGGGGGAAAAAGATCTTAGTAACAGTATATTTCTCTATCTCTATATATATAACACTGAAAATTCACATACTACTCCTTACAACAAGGAATATATAGCATAGAATTAATCATTAATAGCGAAGGACAAAACACATAGGAGAAAATAAATAAGATGAGTAGCAAGGAAAGAATGTAATTACTAGAAAAATCTTAAAAACAAATGAGCATCATGAACACATTATCATTTTTTCGGTGTAATCCTAAGATAATCTTAAGTCACCTTGGATTTAAGATTAATCCCTATCAAGCGGCCTTGAACATTTAAGGCATAACCCTTTCAAGTAATAAGTGTGTTTCTCGAGATTTAAACTTGAATTTTTCTTCTTACGGATTGACACTGCTATTGCCTCAACTAACAACTTATTTATGGATATGTTTTTTCATGTACAAGAACTTGTTATTGCATGATGATGCTTAGTTATTTATAAGACATTTTGGTGATTAGGCTCCTTGCTTTTCGGTACCTCATATAGTGATTCACACACACCCATTACACACATATCGGAGGAGCTAGGGGTATAGGGAGGGGACAAATTAAGAAGATCTTATTATGATACGAATCTAAAGGAGATAGTGGGTGGCCTATGAACTAAGGTATTGCCACCAAACAGAGATAGAGTTGTGGGACCATAATGTATCACAGATTGGGGACACCTCCTCAACCTAATCAAATGATCATTGCTGTTAAAAGCATCTTTATTCATTCCCCATCCCCTCTCTTTAATTTCTCACATTTCATTCCCTCTCTCTTATACACATTATTCTGGCCCTATATATACTATAGATCTCTCACTTTTTTTACTCAAAATATAGATCTCTCACTTCACCATTAACTACATTCACTTTATATATTTAGGTACCTGTTTATCCATACACGTGATTACAACTCCAATGTCAATCCCATACGTAAAAGCTAGTTAATTAAAAGATACAATTACAAAAAATGGATTTTACTTCTCTAAAAAACATCTATTTTTCTAAAAGGAAAGGAAAAAAAAATAAAAGCAATGACATTCTTATAATTATGTGAAAATTTTTGACATATTGGACATTCCTATTTAGATTTGAGATGCCTAAAGTGGATGTTATGCATCCTAAATTCAAATTGAGACGCCTAAAGTCGACTCTAGGCATCTTAATTAGGAAAGAGACGCAAAAGGAGAGAATTTTGGCATCCCAATTAAAAAAGAGACGCTAAAAATTGAGCTTTTGGAGTCAAAAGTACTACTTTGAGCATCCTTTTTGAAATTGGGACGCTAAAGTACGTTTTTGGCGTCCCAAATTTAAATTGGGACTTCGTCAAAAGGTTCAAATAAAAATCCCTTTACAGGTTCAACCACCATATTGTATCGATTCACACTTACTTGTTCCTTTCATACAACAACAATAACAGTTCTCAACTTCAACCTTAGGATTCCCCTGTTCTTCTTCTTGTCAAAAATCGTTCCTTCCTTGATTTTTTGGGTTTCGATCGAGAGATGTGCTTGTGTGCTTCTTTTTGTAGCTGGAGACTGTGTACAGGTTCGACAACTAGCGACGGAGATCTACAAGTTCAACCTCTGGTGATGGCAAACGTCTCACAAGGCAACAGCGATGGAGATCTATAGGTTTGACCACTAGCAACGGCGAAGGACGGCGAGGCACTGACAATCTCCATGGTTCCTCAACTTTCCCCTTTCCCCTTTCATTCAGCCATCACCAACCTCGTCAAATCTGTCAAGACTTAGAAAAGTTTGATTTCTAGGAAAACCGAGATGAATCAATGGATCTACTCTTCCAAACTCTCTCTATCATGTTCTTCGCCAGGGTTTTTCTTCCACGGCCAAGCCTCGCCTCGGGCACGATGTTCGTGAGGTCGCTGACAGGGTTCTCGTCAAGAGAGCGAAAGGCAGGATTTGGTGGAGTAGGGCGATATTGGCCTCTTTGCTCAGTCGGTCCTCCTGAACATGAGGTTTGGGTTTTTTTAAAAAAATAATAATAATAAAAAAGAAAAGAGCACTACAACATCCCAAATAAAAAGGAAGCCTGTAAGTCTCAATTTTACTATGTCTCTCACATAGGCGTCCTCCAAAAAAGGGACATAGAAGGGGCAAAAACTGGATGCTAAAATGTTTTTCTTGTAGTAGTGAGAGGTAAGTTTAAGTCTTGAATGTAAGCCCTTAATCTACTTTATTTCTCACATTTGTTATTTTTCCACAAATTACCCCAACTGATTACAATCAATTGGAGTACTTTTAGGGCCCTAGAATCAAACAAGTGATATGGTTATGGATTCTAATCTATATATGCATAACTATCTTATTTCCCGATAACCTATATTTCTTTCTAACTCTTATCTCATATTTATGACATGTCACAGTTAAATCATTTGAAAATAATGAACTTTAATCATGCTACGAAGGACAAAGCAACATTTTTTTTGGGACCTGAGTAAGCAACATTTTGTTAAGACAAAGGGATATTCATGACTTTGACAATTCATATAATTCAAACCTGGGCTTAAACAAATTAACCTTCTAATTAGATTATGGTGGTCCTTTTACTCTTGTAGAGAGAAAAATGCCACTAATAGTGCTATTTATTATTAAAGTGTTACTGATAAATAATAATGGAATTTCAACAAGTGAGCCAATAACAGCAACAATAGAATAATCTAAGAAAACATTATCTCGTGTACATGTGGGATACCTCAAAAATATTCTCTGAGGGGCAGATTTAATCTAATCTAGCCATTTTAGTTTACTTGTTTTTTTAGTTGTATGATGTACAAAAATTTAATTAGGAAAGTTAGATTTCAGGAACTAACCAAAGTTAGGGCATGTCGTCGGATTTGAAAAACAATTACAGATTATATTTATTTAAAAATATAAATATTAAGATATCAAAAAATAATCTAAATTTGATTTCAGATCAAATCCAAAAGCTAAGATACTTATTGTAATGAAACGAATAATCCTTTTAATAAAACAATTAGAAATTATCTCAATTCCATCCAGCACTAGCTTCTTAATTAGAAATGCTGCATATTTTGATCAAGGTAGCGTTTTACAACAATGTTTTTTTTTCCCAATCTTGCCCCCCTTTTCTAGTGACAATTATACGAGTTTATTTAGAGATTGTGAGTAGATTAATGATTTCACGTTTTTATGTCACAACGAGCATCTTAATGATCAGTAGATATAAAAGAAATGCAAAATGTATCGTGGATGTTAGAAGACTGATCTCTCTGTTTCATTCTTGTGTTGTTATTGATTTTTTTGTCGTAAATTAAATTTAAATTTATACAAACACCCGCGTTGATTAAAAAAAAATTGCATATATATGTTAATTGGAGTTGGACAATGACTCTCCTTCTTCTTTTTTGTTTCACGTATTACTTTCAACTTTATAAACATTTATTTTAATGTTAATTAACGAGCACATTAAACTTCAATTACAGGTACATCATATAAAAGATTATATAAAATCACATAGATGAATAAATGATCTCATAAGTAGCGTTTTTTTTTTCCTTTAAAAAAAAAAAAGATGGCACGTAAAACTTCCATTAATTAACCTGAAATAATAAAGGAGTACAAAACCAACAACCAACCAACAAACAAGACCAGCAACTAACCACAAACATGTCGAGTGATTGAAAAGACACAACTCCTAGCTAGTACCTAATATAGTTGAATCCTGATTCTATTGCATATATTTCCATTGAAATTTTGGTAAATTTGGTAGAAGCAGATTCTCTCATGATCTATTTTTGTCATTATCCCTCATGAACCTATCTAATATATTGATTAGGAAAATAAGAGAAAAATTAAAGTAGTATTGTGATATTTCAAAATCATTGGACGAATATAATTAAAGATAATGAGGGATTATGGAAAAAAAATGAGAAAAACCTAATCCAAATTATTGTTATTCTTTTTGGGGGAGGGGGGGGGGACAAAACTAATATGATATATATCAATAGAGACAAAACTATTGTTTTTAATTTCAATACATGGTAAAGGAAATAATTGGTTATAAAAAAACGCAAGCAGGAGATCAAACATTCGAAGTCCTCTTGTATATCTTCAACTAGACTGAAAGCTGAGTGATCTCATCAATATATGTCCCATATACACTTTTGATGCCTTGTTCATATATAGCTTCCCTGAAATTAGGAAACACCCTGACTTTTCTATATCATTGGTTCCAAGTTCCAACAAAGACTTGCCTATTCTTAAATACTATCTCTAGTTATTAAGATAAGATCTCCGTTGTAGTGTAAATTGCTCTACCAAGGAGATCTTATATTAAGAATTAGCTAGAAGTAGTACTCATTGTCTCAATAATAGTTCAAGGAACATAACCCAATTCCCTCATGAACCCACAACTCCAACTTCCATTTTCATCTAATATGAGCCCTTTACAAGTGGCCTTACTTTGAAGACTAATAGCAATCAGCATCCAGTTTAACCCATTTTTAAATAAATATGAAAAAATCACTACAAGGTTTCTGGTGGATGTATAACATTTTTCCTTAGAACCTCATAATGATTTTCCCAATAAATATTACTTCCTCCAAATTTAAATGCCATGTGTATGCATGGATCTCGTTTTTGTACTACTTTGATCCAATAGAAAAATTATTTGCAAGCTATCTCCTCTATATGATCCCACCAGAATTGCTTTAGGTCAACTCAGATGAATCTAATTAAGAGGATCATTATTTAACAGTTTCTAGTACCAATTCATCGTGAGAATAAAAGCAACCTAATTGTCATCATATGTATCATTTGAAGCAACGCACATGTATATAGTTGGAGTACAGACAATTGATAGGGATGGAAGAAGAGAGATAGATACATAATGATAAAAGGCAAATTTGGGGACAAAAGAAGTAATGAGCAAAGAGAAAGTAGTAGTGGAATTAATGTAGGAAAGGAACGGATTAAAAGGGGCATAGTTAATTAATACAATAGACAAAAGGAAATAAGGTAGCAACATCATGTTACAGCTTAGCAGACGAGAAAAGAGAAAAGCAAAACATGAATGAATGAATGAGAGAGAGAGAGAGGCAATATAGGGAGGGGCTACAAGTGAGAGAAGAGAAGAGGCTATATTTATGTGTGTGTGTGTATATATATATACATATATGTATATTTGTAAGTGCATATGCATCTGTCTTTTTATATAATTCAAGGCCTTGGAAAGCGACCTAACCTTCACAAATATGAACCCACTATTCTTCCTAATATTTTAATCTTTTTTATAAATTCATTTTAATCAAAAAAATTTAGTCGTTATTATAAGTCCATTTTCACAATAATAAATAAGTTTTTTTAAAAAAAAATTTTGCTTCTTTTAATTACAATAAACGAAAAGAGTTTATTAATATTGACTTTTAGAATCGATAATAGATAAGGGTAAGATTAAAAATTTAGCCTATGATTAATAACTTAACTAACACTCTTTGACATGTGAGAGTTAATTAATTTAAACTAAGATAAAGTGGTATATTACTCAGCCCTTCCCCTTTTACTTTTCTTTCTTTAAGGTATCTCTAAGCTCATAAACTTTGTTCATATTCATTTAATAAATGACCCTATTTAATCTTGCCAATTAATTGAATCATCAATCAATGCTACTCCCTTCGATCTTAAATATTGGGGCTAGATAACTAATTTATTACAGCCAAGCGCTTCGTAGCGCGATGGCACTAGGGCCAGCCTTAGAAGCTGGCCTTCCCCCTTATCCTTTTTCCTAAAATACATCTACATTCTCCACTCTTTTATATATATGTGTACATATAAATATACACACACACATATGTGTGTGTATTTCCCCATATTTAATAAGGAAAATCTCTTTAAGGTCTCAAGAAAATATCAAAAAAGTCCTAGAAAAAATTCTGATGTGAAAAAAATCTTATTAACAACTTTTTCAGTATGATATTAACAATTTTATCTGTAGATTTTAATAACTCATTGAAATCTTTTTGATATCAAAATTTTCTCAAAAATGTTTGGATCGTAACATTTAGAGCAGGGAAATCGGGCCGAGCCCGTTGGGCCGGCCCGTTTAAGCCCTGGCCCTGTAAGGCTCGGGCTTAAAAAATTAGTTAAAATTTTGAATTTGGCCCTGTAGGGCTTCGGGCCAGCCCGTTAGGCCCGTTTCACTGTAGCATTCTCTTTTCTTTTTCTTTTTTTTTTTCCTACTTGGCCTTTATCTGTGTATGAACAGTCAAACAGAACTTAGAAGATATTTATTAGAAACTACATAAAGCACACATGTTGTACTTAAACTAAACAATATGATTTGGAATGATATAATAATAAATGATAATAAATACTTGGATTCCATAATTAATTTGTTAATAAAAGCTATAGGGAAAGTAAAAATTCACAAAGATTAATTTGCAAGTCTCTACTTCAACTGTGTACAATGGTTTGTTTTTTGTTACGAATTAATGAATATGTTTATTCGTTGGATGATTTGTATTGTTTAGATATTAATATTGATAATATTTATTTGATAGATTAGAATTTTGATGGTTGCAATTTATTAAATATATTTCTTTGGAAAAAATCGGAAGAAAAATAATTAAAATTTAGAATAGTAATTTCCAAGCCCTGTAGGGCCGGCCCTGACCCTGATACTATCGGACCGGGCTTTGAAAAACAGACGTTTTCCTTATCTCAAGCCCTGTCGGGTTGGGCTGGCCCTGATTCCCAGCTCTAGTAACATCAAACAAGTGTGTGTGTTGTGACCAATGAATATATTAGTGGCCCACAGAATTTCCTTTATTTCATTTTCCGTCTCAAATTAAATATATCGATTATCTCAAAACATTAATACATATACATATATATGTATTTGATTTTCAATTTGATTGATTAATTAATGAAACCATCACTTAATATTTCAATATATATATATATATATATATATATATATATATATATATATATATATTAATCTTTTTTTTTTTGGCTACTATATATATATTAATCTGATATACCTATAAAACATTTATCTAATGCAGTTTCAATCTAGAGTTGTCATGTTAGTTCCGCGAGTAGTTAGGCCCAGCCTTTTAGGAGAACATCATTAGAGGCCCACATTAATTATGGACCATCGGGCCCATATTATTGGTCTGATGCATTCCACTATAAAACGGTGTTATTGGGATTACTTTTTTTAAAAAATGGCGATTTTAAAATTATAAGATACTACCATCAAAAGATTATAAGATACTTCTATTTTTATTTTATGCCACTTATATTCGATCTTATGGAAAGAGAAACTACTTGATTTGCTCCTGTTGAATGATTATTTTATAGGGAAAAAGAAGGTGTCAAAGTATAGAGATTTGTGATTCTGAAAACATGATATTTCTCTTCAATCCTATGTTTATCTTTACATATCATATTTTACTAGATAAATAATAAACTAATCAACTATAAATTTTTGTACAAAAAAATTAATATCTCATAAATTTTTTTGTTATGTTTGAAAATTAAAAATTAATTAATACAACCAGAAGATTAAATGAATTGTGCTCAGCTTGATTTTTTTAAAAAACAAATCTATTCTATATACATGGAATAGAAATATAATATATACATGGGGAAAATCATGAAATTACTTTTGCATATGCGTCTCTACTTTTAATTTGGTTCGTGTGTGTGTGTATATATATATATTGTCCTAATTCAATCCTTTAACTTTTCTCCATTAGCACGTTTAGCTCTTGTTTAGAGGTTAATGATACTAATAAAACAAAGTTACAGGGTAAATGGTGTTAATAGAAGAAAATTAAAATATTTGATCGGAAGAGAAAAATACAGATATAAATCCTTAATGGATAATCTAGTTAGGGAGTTAATATTAGTCATAAATGTAAAACATATTTCCTATTTTTATCAATCTTTTCACTTTTTTTTTTTTGGTTGATATTCCTTCGATGATAATCAAGTAGGAGAGGAATGAAGAAAATTAAGAAAGATTATTAGAATTTTTTTATAAAAACATATCATTAACTAACATCATTAATCTACTAAAATTAGTTATAATTAGATCTTACATTAAGAACTAGAGGAATACAAATTAAAAATTACTACTCCTTTAATCTTATTTATAAAACAGAGATTAGGGTGTATTTTTTGTTCTCATTTATAAAACATGTTATTAAATTTTTTACATGAATGTACAATCTTATCATTCATTCATTATTATGCATATCTTAATTTTATTGCAAAATTGTTGACTTTTAATGCAAATCTAATTAAGTTTAAGATTTTTCTTATCCACATGATGGAAGTGCCTAATTTTTATAAGATTAAAGAAGCAGAAATACTCTCTTTAGTTCTTATTATAAGGCATCAACTAATAAGTGTATTTGATCCTTTTTATAAAGCACTTGGTTGTTTCTGAAAAAAAACATTAGATTTTTTTTTCATGTATGCCCATAATTAATAAAAGTAGTGGGTAAAAGTAATAATTAATATGATATTAAAGTTTAGTGCAATTAATAGGGAATATATTGGAAGTTATTTAAATTTTAGGACAAATTTAATAATTTTAACTATTTTTATTAGTTTGTGAGAACTGTTAGTTTATGTCTTATAATAAAAATAATAAAAGAAGAGGTAGTAAAAGAAAATATTAAGATGCCAATATATATATATGGGATATGATATTCTTACTACCATTTTTTATTACTACCAATCTTACTACCACTTTTCCACCGTTAGATCAAAATCTCATCTACCTTTATAATTTCTCTCTCCTATTAAGATTTTGATTTAACGGTGGAAAAGTGGTAGTAACAAAAAATGGTAGTAAGAATATCCTATCCCTATATATATATATATATATATGAAAACATGAAATGCGTGTGGCGCTTGAAAAAAGAGAAAATGCAAGTTGGGTGGGAGAAAAATAGTCGTCGGGTATTTTGCTATAAGTTGACAAAAAATGAAACGTTATTGTCATGTTGTCAACCAAATATGTCCACGCCTTTTCATTGCTCTCGTCCTTTTGTTTCTTGTCCCTACTTTTCTTCTGAATTAATATAAAAAGATGAGCTGTGTACGTATTAAAAAAAAAAAAAGAGCTGTAGGAATTACTTTTGTCACGTGATTTATATATTTATAAGAAGAGTTTGTCCCAATTTATATGAACATGTTTTTCTATCACCAACTCACATTAGAGAGCAACAAAAGAAGTTTTATTTCCAATTCTTACCCCTCCATTCTTCAATTAATTACTATTGCTATATTTGAGCAAAAACAAATTACCATTGCTACAAGCCTATGATATATTTTATACAATGGCAGAGTCAGCTTTTTGTGTTTGTGGCTGCATAATTAATGGGGCTGCCCCGTTTTTTTAAAAAAGTTTTAAATGCATTAAAAAACAAAAAAAATATAGACAAAAAAAGAAAAGGAAACTTCAACTTAACATGGAAAAATAATAATCAAGAGTCAACTAAACTATTACAATAGAACGATTATAAAAGTATTCTTTGATTATTCATTCCTTGAAAATATTGCATTATATCTTCATTGTCAATCTTATCAAACATATAACGTTTAACATAAGTTAGCAAAAGGTATATAGAAAGAGAAGAATGTGTAATGGTGGAGAAATTGTCCAATCTTGACGGGTGATAAATTTTTCCAGTTAGTAATGAGAAGAATTAGTGGAGGTAGAGATCATACAAGAATCAAACAAGCAAAAGGTATAGAGAATGAGAAGTTGGAGACCATGCAAAAGACTTAAAATCAACATTATATTTTAAGGTAGCACTCAATTAGTCAGAACCCCATAAAAGGAAGCAAGGGAGTTTTTTAATAAATAGATTTCCAAACCGCAAGAAAACTAAAGAAAGAAAAAGATATGATTGCACTTTGAGAAAGTAACTTGTGCTTATAATTTAACAAACAATGTCTGCATAATTTGATTGCCCACAATTTTTTTTCATTTATTTATTAAAAAAGAGAAGCAAAATTTTTGTCTGCACTTGGCCCCACTTGCAACAACATGGCTCCGCCACTGTATGTATATACACATATATCTATTATCATAGTCAGTTGTACCTAACTAGGGGTGGAACTATGGAGGGGTAGGGGTGGCCACCACCTCCCTAAAATTACAGAATATAAACTAGATTTAGAAAAATTAGATTTAGCTTCTTAAAATTTTCAATATTTTCACTTTAGTCTCCATTAAAAGTTTCGTAAAAGGATTAAATGAAAATCTTAAAATATTTATGAGACAGAAATATAATTTCATAAACATTTAGGTTCTATTCTATAAGTGTTGCCTCCTAATTGCAATTCCTAACTCCCTCTGCCTACCTAACTCATCACAGTGGGATATTTTCCATTTTTATGTCCAATCCCCGTACTTTTTTTTTAAAAAAAGGAAAATTATAATGAAGGACCTAAGAAAAATAATATTTATTAAGAAGGACTATAAAAAGTAGTAATTATTTTAAAGGACCAAAAATTAAAATATTAAAATAAAAGGACTAAATTACCCTTAATCAGATTTCCTATCTTCTCATTAACTAAATTTGGAATGATTTTTTCTTACATAAGAATCTAGAGTAATTGATGGATAATAATAAATAGATATCAATTCAAATAATTCTTTTCTATTGTAGAATCACTCAAAATTATTATGTTAGAGAAAAGATAGGAAAGATTGAGCTTTTTATGGTTATAGCGAAAGGAAAGAGGGATTTGGTTTCTTTAACCACGTTCTTCTCTTTTGACCGGGGGGTTTTTTTTTTGAGTTAAGAGCCTTTTACTTTATTTTCTGTTTATCTGGGAATGGAACAACTGGTAATATTGAATGAATATCAGGTACTTTTGGTTGCCTCAGCACAAAAAATCTCAGGTCTAACGCTGCAGACGGTTGCACAACGCACGAGGCTTCTTCTGCAACAACCATAAAAAGTTCCATCTTTCCTATCTTTTCTCTAGCATAATAATCTGGAGTGATTCTGCGATGGGAAAAGAATTATTTGAATTAATATCTATTTATTATTATATATTAATTACTTTAGATTCTCATGTAAGAAAAAATCATTCCATATTCAGTTAATAAGAAGATAGGAAGAAAAAATCATTCCAGATTTAGTTAATGAGAAGATAGGAAATCTGATTAAGGGTAATTTAGTCCTTTTATTTTAATATTTTAATTTTTGGTCCTTTAAAATAATTATCACTTTTTATGGTCTTTCTTAATAAATATTATTTTTCTTAGGTCCTTCATTTTAATTTTTCCAAAAAAAAAAGTGCAGGAACATTTTTACTGTGATGCCTTTTTAAAAATATAAATATTTTTATTCTAAATTTGAATTATAAAGAACGCACTTTGTGAAGATAGGGCGAGAACATTAATTTTTTTTAAAAAAACTATATATTTGCATTCTTAAAAGACTTTTTTACTTGTATTTTATTGTATAATTGATAATATAGCCATTGGAATGGTGCATCGCTAGCATGATTGGATCCTCTCATTTGTAATCGATCAATTTTGCATAAAGAATATGGAATAAAATATCCATCCATATATTTATCTGATTCTCTCTATATATATTTATTATTATTATTTGCTCTCAATCTTTTTCTTCCAATATTCTCTTTCTCTTTCACTATTATGAATACCCACAAGTGGTATTACACGTGTTTGAAATGCTTCATTCTAAAAGATTAACCATTGGTTCACTTGTATATTGCAATCAAATAATGTAAAATATTATATATAAGTATTAATTAGTATTCCTGATAAAAATAAATAACAGCTTATCACAACTACTTAGCTTCTAAACCCCCCCCCCCCCCCCCCAAAAAAAAAAAAAAGCTACGTTTAAATAATAATTTATACCTTTTCTAACTCTAATATAGATTAATGATTACGAATGACTTTTAAATACTAGCTACTAGCTCAAAAAAGAAGGGGGAAAAAAAATTAGACGAACATTCACTGGTGGATCCATGCTATTGTCGGTTGGGGCCTTGGCTCCGGCTATATTTTCTTATCTCGTGTTTATATGTATAGAATGAAATATATTATTTTGACCAATAGTTTAGCTTCAGCTAGTCTCTTACATTTTCTATAATTATATACTTTTTTTTATTAGAATAATATTTGATTCATTACTCATTGAGCTGTGAGAGGAAAGCGAAATTCTTGTTTGAGATACTTGCTGAAAAAGTTTGTATCATTTTATATCTGTCGTTGTTCATCTTCATTTTAAGTACTAAATAGGTACTCCAATTCACTTCTTTTCCTTTCACTCCTTTATAGAAGTTATTCTACGTATTTTTCTCTTTTTAATGAGGGAAATATTGTACTAATTAGTGAAAATTTTGGGGTTATGATTTTAGGAGAGTCTTGAATTTTTGACCATAGATAACTATATATATATAGAGAGAGAATGATTAATGACTAATTTTAATCAGTTTGGATTTATTATTTGGTTGTCTTACGATTTTATGATGAATTTATTTTTAAAAAATAGATTATAATAGATTATTTACTTAGCTGAAGTTGAATCAGATTTGTATTTTTTAAAAAAACTATTTTTTCGGTTCGTATTATATATATTTTTTAATTTTCTCCAATTATTTTGTTTAAAGTAGGTGGAATGCACATTTAACTGTGAGTTTTGTAGATTGATTAGTACTATAAAAATTAATGTTTAATGACACAAGATATTAATTAACACTAACAACAATATATATTCCATGTCACCAAATTTATTGTAGGTTAAAAAAATGAGTAAGGATAAACAGAAAAGTATAAATGTGTTCTTTAAGAAGAAAATAACTTTAGAAAGTGATATTTCTAATAAAATAATATCTGAAAATGATGTACCTTTATTTATTATATTATCTTTTGATTGATAATTCTTGGTTATTTATTATTTGTATTTTTAACGTTATGCGATATTATTCAGTAAATAATTCAATATGTTTATTTTCTGACCCAGGCTAAAAAAATTTCCTGGTTTCACCACTGCGAACATTTCTATTTTTTCAAATCACAAGAATTTTTCTAAGCGAGTAGAATTGCTAACAATTTTTGTAAAATTAAAAAAGTAAGTTATAAAAGACTTGTGACACAATTTTGAATAGATAGTCATATACCTCTAAACTCTAAAAATAGGAAGAAGAAAAACACTCCTCAAATGACTAGGATGCATTTCCTCAAAAGTCTTTTAAAATATTGTGACATTGAAACTTGGGATAAAGACCATTTTTATCATGGAAGTTTTATTAAGGGAGCGTCCAGCACCCGAAAGTTTTTTTGGTATCATTTTTGCTCTGGAAGCTTACAAACATAGCAATTTTGCCCATCGGTTGATCTTGACCATTGGATTTATATCATTTTTCTCCCGGAAGTTTATAAAAATTTGCTCGTAAACGATACTTTCGGGACAAATTTGCTCCTAAAAAAACTTTCCGGCATATCTGCTCCATTTTGTAAACTTTCGAGGCAAAAATGATACCGAAAAAATTTCCGAGTGCTGGATGCTCCCTAGCTAATACTTCCATAGCAAAATTGGTATTTATCCCTTGAAACTGCACTCTAGGTCATGTATCAAAGGAAAATAAAATAAAACCTCTAAACCAAGGTGTAGCTCATGTAATTTGATTCTACTCTGATTCTATTTATAAGTCTAATTTTTTAAAAAAATGTTGTTTTTTATTATAAGTTTAGTTTTAAAGTAATAAAAGAAAATATTACAATTTTACTCTATTAAAGTAAAAGAGGAGAAAAAAAGTGGAAAAATATTCATTTATAATGAGGACGAAATAGAAAAAAAATTATCAATTTAATATATATTTATTGAGTTAACTTTTTTTTTTAATAAGCAAGGATGACGTAATTTAAATTTATAAATAAGATGAGAGTTGTATGTGTTTAATCTATGGGGGCAAAAAAATTAAATATAAGAGCGAATCAATAACAATAAATAGTGTATTAATGGCAATAGGATTGGTGCGGAAGAAGTGGGACCCACATATCTGAAAAAGAGTAAATATATATGCTGCAAGGCAATGAAAGCTTTAAAACTGTAGTGTGCTCTACAGGCGAATTTCAAAGATCACTCCAATCATAATTCCATTATAAATCTCGAATATTTAGTATTAAACAATTAGTAGATATTATTCCCCAACTAAACAAATGGCCTACCCTCTCTATATGGCAAGTATTGCCAATTTGCCATTTCCCTTATTTTCCCTTCTCAACATTAGATCAAAATTTAAATGATTCAAATTTAGCATCTTATAAAAATTGTTACGGATTTGTATAAGACCCATTTACAATATGACTCAACAAGAGGGAATTTGCATCAGAATCTGCCTATAATGAGGAGATATTCTAACTGCTCCATAATGGAGGCTACAATCAAGGATTGTGCAGGTATGGCGGCGCAAAATCAGGACCATAAGGTGTACAGGGTCCAAGAGTCCAAACCTTAAGATAATCTCTATAAATAGGAGATAAACCCAAAAGGTACACACATTCTATTCATACTCTTATTATTCAGCCAACACTGTACATACACACACTACCCCCTTAGGTGAAAGCCTTATACGTGCACAGTCTTCCATCGTTCTCTTTGATATCTTCCACATAGACATCGTAAGGAGTCAATCAAATCCTATATCAATACAAAAGTCCATTGGGCTAGACATTTGTATTCTTATACTATACAAAAATATTATTATAATTTCACATTATATATATATATATATATATATATAATATAATATAAATTGCTAAAATTTAGCCTGAAGAGAGATGCATTATTAGAATTTCTTCCCAATTTTTCACTACAGTTGCCAATTGTTCAGATCAAATCTTACCCATATATATTTATTTATATAGTATTTTTTAAGTAAAATTATTATAATATTTTTAGAAGATGTAAAATCCGAACTATTAAAATTTTGATCCAACTGTTAAAATGGGAAGAGGAGGACAAAGTAAAGGAAAATGATAGGAATGGCAATGGAGAGAAGCCAAATGGCATGAGCATAGAAGCCGAGTGAAACTTTATAGCCTAAAAACTCCAACATATTGATACGTTCGTTCATTTGTGTTCTTATACTATACAAAAATATCATTCCTCACATCTTGATAGGGCAAAACTTTATAGCCTAAAAACTCCGCAAATGCACGGACCGTATCAAGTAATAAAGTGATAAGAAAAATATCGTTGATTTAGTATCCACGACTTCAGTTAAGCATTAATTGCACAATTTCGTTTAAGTTGAGCAAATCAGATTGAATTTAATTAAGAGAAAATAAAATAAAATATATAATTAAAATAAAGAAACTACCACACTAATGAACGAGCAACCTAGAGTCGTACTAATCCCTTATTTGATTCTTAGATTTTATCCTCACTAAATTAACTTTGACTTAACTTAATCAGCTAATCTAGAGTATTAATGTCTATAAATGTCTTCCGGTCCACTTATATACCTACCTTAATTAATTATGTGATGCCTCACACAACTAAATAAGATGCATTTTAAATCAGATTCACTCTAATTTGATTATGCAGAGCTTCTAGGTATATTCCTATCCTAGACGCAAATTAGATTAAATCCACATTATTTAATCCCAATGTCAATTTAGGATTCCCTCTTCCAAGTTCAACCCTAAATCTCCAAGACATGCTCAATGGTGATCAATCAATAAGCAATAACAATGAACATAAGATTAAATAAATTGAAATAAAATTAAGCAAAACTAACAAGTGGGAATAATCTCTAAAACCAAAACAAGTTCATAGATTCTCTAGGTTGCAAAACCAACTAGCCACACGTGGCTTTAATAAAATCCATAACAAAAAAAAAAAAAGAATTCAGGTTCAAAGAATAAAGAGAGAGAGAGAGAGAGGAAAGAAAGATTTTTTGTCGCCTCCACAGTCCTTCCATGGAGATGATGAAGAGAGCTGAGTTCTTGTTATGCATCTCTCAATCCTTTCTCTGTTGCTTATCTCTGCCTCTCTATTTATAATTTAGGTCTTGGGTCACTGATTCTCTTTTTCTTATTAAAAAGATATCTTATATCTTGTAATCAACTCCACCAGATTACACAATTGATTTTGTTTATATTTTTCTTGCGTGAGATCATTGAGTTTGACTGATTGCATATCCTCTAAATTATTTTTTCTACTTCTTTCCAAATCAGCTAATATTTCCTGCAAAATATAATAGAAAATGAGTATATTTTATATCAAAATATCTTTTTATCCTATAATGATAGTAAATTATATAAAAGATAATTAAATAGATATATAATATCAATAAATCCAACTAATTCTCATAAATATACACCTATTTAATCATAAAATATATACTTATCAAACTCTTTCATTTTTCCGAATTAGTATTAAGACTTTGATAAGATAGTACCAAGATATAAGCTAAACAAAAAGTGGATCAAAAAATTGAAATGAGATCTAATCTAGTACTTGGGAATTATGAAGACAAAGATTCACCAGCGGGAGTTGGCTCAAGTGGAAGGGATTTGGGCCGCTTAAGCAGGGGTCTCGAGTTTGAGTCCTTGTGGTTGCAAAAAATTCCCCTGAGAGAGGTCCCCGTATATGCGCTCGACAGAACCTCGATGCGGACTAGGCAGGGCAAAGCTCTGGTGAACCGGGTACAGTAGCAAAAAAATGAAGACAAAGATTCGTTTGGTTGCTAATAAAAAAAAAATAAGTAGAAAGTATAGCATAATACGCTCCAACCAGGAAAGTAACAGCAAGCAATTATCAAACGTTCCTGTTAAACAAAAGAAAGCGAAGGCAATGACTAGTTAGTTCGCTTTCATTTTCGCCGTAAGAGGAGTTAGAGAAGCAACAAAGACAAAAGAATCACAGAAACAGATAGTGATGGAGAATGTACCATTCCACACTATGCCCAATCACTTTGTAATCAAGAACAGAGATCGCCCACTCAGATACTGGTTGCCTACCTGAGAAAAATCTGAAACAAAAAATTGGAAAATATAAGAGTAGATTGCAAGGGAAGAAAAGAACATTAGTTAGGAAAATCAATAACGATGCCTTTGATGTGAGCAATAATTTCTTTGTAATTCGTACATGTATGAGTCTTGCGCTGTTCTTTCCTTTCTAGGAAAACAAGAGAGAAATCATGGCCAGAGGGAGGGGTGAAGTAAGAGAGTGAGAGTGAGGGGGAGATGAGGGAGAGAATGGAAGCCTGTCGTTTTAATCAAATAATTTTTGCAGACTCTATTTCTTCATGTCTCTGTTTCTTTTGCAGATTCTTCCTCTACAACCCTTTCATTGACTGTTTGCACAAAAACACTGAGCCATCCAACAATGTCTCCCACATTGTATTTGCTAAAACCAATGTCTCCTACACACACTTTAGTTCTTCAGAATTACATCAGAAATGCCAGATTCAACACTTTCTACACTCCAAAACCCTCCATCATCATAACCCCTCTGAAGGAATCCCACGTGCAAGCCATTGTTATTTATGCCAAATCCATCGGGGTTCAAATCAAAATCCGGAGTGGTGGCCACGATTATTAAAGCTCCTATGTTTATGACTCACCCTTCATCATCGTCGACCTCAGAAGCATCTACGTTGACATCCAAAACGAGGTGGTCGTCGTCTAATCGGGTGCCACCCTCGGAGAGTTATATTATCATATTTGGGAAAAGAGCAAGGTGTTGGGATCCGTATACACAACAGAATTATAAAATTTTTACGAATCCCATTGGAGGATCTATCAACGGCGTTTAAATCAAGGTTCGTTAGAAAAACCGTACCTATGCGTGGGGTTGAGTGTTCCGTTCAATTCGGTCTGGTACGCATCTTCTGCTTCGTGCGTCTTGGCCGTCGTACGTCTTGAACATGGTGTCATCTCGTTCGATCAAACAGGAGCAGAACTTTCGAATCTCCTCCCTCTACTGGTATTATCTCTCTACAAATGTGAAGGACAAATTCCATCTTGACCATTCACATTCCTCTGCATGAAAACCACTGATCCCGATCCAAGCCTTTATCACCACCTGGTCAAAGGTGACTTTTGACTAGGTCAAAGATCAGCGACTCATCATGTAGGAATCTATGATGATCTCAGGTCAAAGGACGTTGTGACGTGGTTATACATGAGAAAAGCTTATGACTTAATCCATGCAGGTTTCTCATAGTGGGTCGGTTTAGCACCTTGTACTCTTACACAAGTACCTATGACTTTGATTCGTATCTCCATATCTCATCAAAGTCATATTGGTCTTATTTCATCTTCACTCCTGCGTAGATGACCGACCAGGGACATTTAGGATAATCTATAAGATATATCTAATGATATAGTTATCACTATAAACATGCGAATGAAAAGATAACTAAATGGAGAACAATGACTTGCCCTTAGGGCATAATTTCCAACACAAGGTTCATGGATTCCCGGCGGGTTGTGTCCCACCGTTGGCGTAGGAGGCCATCTGAGTTAAGGAAGGTACGGCAACATGCTTCGCAAGTATGGCTTGTTTGTGGATTGAGGGCCTTGGCTTGAGGAGTGAGGAGAACTAGAGTTGGAGTACGATGAGGGCAAGAGGAAGCTTGGAATGACACGTGCATAAACTGAGCCCCTCAAATAAAAAAGCTAACAGATGTCAAGTGCAGTAATGAAGATGTGCATTTTCGCTCCATTTATAAAAGTTTATGTGTATTTTTGCACCAAAAAAAGCATATGGTGTTGGACGTTCCTGAGGGTAAAACACATATATATTTTTACCCTTTTACCCTTAAAAAAAAGTCACTTCCCATTATTAAATCAAACGGCACTAAATCCCAAGGATCTGAACCTTTCTTCATTTGGCTTTCTAACTTTTTTCTTTTGGAAAAATAGTTGGCTTTCTAACCACGCACGCCCCGATCCCACCACAAACATTTGTCCGTACGCTAACGCCGTTACTTCATCCTTGCTTTTCAGAGGTCTCAACCCCTCCTGTCCTCATATCTTACCCATGCCACCGTGTCCAACACCGGCTGCTCACCTTGAGTTCCCATTGCCCAATGGGGTGTTGACGTGTAGATTTGACTGAAACGTGTTGACATTTGATTGGATATTATGGGTTTCCACCCTTGGGAGCCCTCAACTTTCTGGGATGGCTAAACGTATTGGATCGATATCCGGATCTGGACCCGTGAGATCAATCTAAAGTTTAAGCCCGAAAATATCGTTCCCTCCCGTAACTCTAGTTCCAGAGTTAAAACGCAGTTCTAGTTTAGGTTCCGATTTCCAAGACATTTAATCCAAAAACCTTAAACAGTTTAAATATTTTTTGGGCATAATTTAATTAATTCATTAATTTACTCCCCGTCTTTATTGTTTTAGACGAGTAGCATATTTCCTTTTATGTTATTTCGTGTGAGCTCTCGTTCTTCTGCGTTTTGGAGTCTTCTGTCCCTGTCGCTGCGGCTTTATGCTCAACGGAAAGAAGTAACAGCGGCGAGAAGGAGAGGCAAAGTTCAGGCTGAAATATAATGAAAAAGGAGAAGAGATAGTCGAGATAGAGTGCAAGAGATTCCAGAACTGTGTGGTGTTAGTGTGTGCACGCACGTGTAGTCCGGGAAAGGAAAGGGGAAGAGAGCAGAATAGGTGTTGATAGACCGTGGAATCTTACAGAATCGCACACAACTTGTGATTTTAGGGTTAGGGGGTTTTTTCTTTCAGTCTTTTCTTGAGAGACTAAATTCCCCCTTTCTGCCCATCACTCTTTTGCGTGCTTCGTACGGTCTATCTACCCTCCACTCTGCTAAAACTTTATACTCTTTGATCCTTATTTTAGTAATTTAGCTCGCCCCAAAGTTTCTTCGTCCTTTCTATTGGCAATCCTTTGCCTTTTCTCTGTCCTTTTTGTCCTTCTTCTTTCTGATTTTCTGTTTTATTTACTTCTCTTGTTTGTTGTTAGTCAATTCAATCGAGTAATTGAAAGAAATGGGGGATGGGAGTATTAGGGTTTCAGGGAAAGTTGAGGATGACCCAGTAGTTCCTCGCTCCTCTCCTTCCTATTGGCTGGATGCTGTTGAGGACATTTCCTGCGATCTCATTCACTTTGATGATAGGTCCATAGCCTCAGAACAGGTCGATAACAATTTGATACAGGATGGACTGGTTAGTGATTTCTTCGGCGGCATTGATAGCATTCTTGACAGTATTAAGAACGGTAGTGGCCTCCCTGTGCCCCCTGAGACTGGAAATGGAAACAAAGACTTATCATTGGCTCTGCAAGCTGAAATCTCCGATCAGAAAGATAATATTTTGAAGAATGGGTTGGCTGGTGAAAAACATGGTCGTGCCGTTGAAGTGTGTGAGCGTTCAGAAGCTGAAAGTAATGGGTATAAAGTATCTAATGGCAATGAAGGGAGAGCTTTGGGCGATTCTAAGGAAAATGGAGATGGTGATCTATCTAGGGAGCACCTCATCGATGGTGAAGAAAGATTTGGCAAGAGGGCTCGGCTTGGAAGTTATAAGAATGAGAGGCTTTATCCTGGCAGAGGGAATTATCAACCCAAGGAGAGGGAGAGGGGTCCTAATAGAAAGAGGCTCCGGGAGTGGGATGAGGTTGATAGGAAGGAAAAAGATAGTTCGAGGAGAAGAGAAAATTTAAATGGTTGTGGTAGGAGAGATGTTAGGGATAGGGATTGGAGGGATAGAGAAAGGGGTTACTGGGAGAGGGATAAGTCAGGTTCCCACGACATAGTCTTTCGCTTAGGCACTTGGGAAGCTGATCGGCATCGAGAATGTAAGGTAGCTAATGACACTAAACAAGAATGCAATGGAAAGACTGAGACTAAAACTGAGGAGCCAAAGGAGAGAGTTCCTGAGGAAAAGGCTAGAAAGTACCAGTTAGATGTTCTTGAGCAGGCAAAGCAGAGAAATACTATAGCTTTTCTTGAAACTGGGGCAGGGAAGACCCTCATTGCTGTTCTTCTCATGAAAAGTATTCATGAGAGTTTACAAAAGCATAATAAAAAAATGCTTGCCGTATTCTTAGTTCCCAAAGTACCACTTGTTTATCAGGTAAAATAAATTTGAGACATTAAAATTTTTAAGCTTGAATGTCATCTGTGAAGAGACAAATTTTCCTGTAGAAGGCGATTTGATTTTGGTGCTTTGTCTAATCTCAGCAAGCAGAAGTGATTCGAGAGCGAACTGGCTACCAAGTGGGTCACTACTGTGGAGAAATGGGACAGGACTTCTGGGATGCTCGAAGGTGGCAACGTGAATTTGACACAAAACAGGTAGGCTTTGAAATTTTGTTGGAGATATGCTGGTCTATGCCTTCTGGCTTCTTTTATTAATTTTGGTTTAAGTCCATTAGCCCCGGTCTCTTTTTATTCTGTACAGCATAACATTCCACTTAAGCTCCAATTTTGCTAATTTTTCTTCATATTTTGTCTTTAATAATCTACACTTACCTCTACTGTTGGCTAAATTTTTTATTGGACGGTTTCCTCATGGAAAATAAGTTTTTTTGATTTGTGGCCTTTTATGTTGATATTTTCTCCAAATGGTTGGAAAGACTTTCTGATTGTAGAATATTATTGAAAGCTAAGCTTGTAGCAAATGCTACATGGTTACTTCTATAGAATAAGTAAACAATTGAAATATCATGGGAAAAGACTAACTGGTGCTTTAATTAAACCTTTACCTTGGTTTCTAATGTGGCTCCTTGAGTGGGGACTCCTCTAAAGCACTCAATCTGGTTCCTAGAAAGGGGGATGCCCATGCCATTGGGATAAGTTTCAGACAACGGCTGCACCTTCCTTGCGGGCTCACTTGGTTGCACCCTCCATAGGCGAGCAATTTAACTTAAGCCCAAGCAATGAAGTTAATAAATTTATATCTGACGTGTGTATAAATCACTAAGAATACCATACAAAGGATAATTATTTTTCAATCGGCATATATTTCCAACAAGTAATCTTTACCTATTAAATTGTGCAACATAACTACGAAAATTGACCATACTTTCTTTTCCCCCCAAATTTTCTTAATTTTTGCAGAGTTGAGTTTAACCTCGAAATTTGGGATTTGTTTTTTTTCCTCCCATTAATTGACTTTTCAGAATTTACGTGGGCATTTTGATAAATTTGTACTTAAAAGTTTTTCCTTCCTTGCTCAACTTTCAAGTTTTACCTTATTTAGTGCTTTATCTGGTAGATCTTTTGTCACTATTGTTTGTGTTGCTTTGGCTCTGAATTAAGACAACTTTTTTTGTCATAAGATTACCTGGCTATTTAGTTTTATCTTATCTTAATTTCTTGTCTTATTCCTTAGCTTTGTGTGTTTATACTGCAATTACCTGGTTGGCTATTTAGTTTTATCTTATCTTAATTTCTTGCGTTATTCCTTAGCTTTGTGTGTTTATACTGCAATTACCTGGTTGGCTATTCTTGCTTTAGGTTCTAGTCATGACAGCTCAAATTCTTTTGAACATTCTGAGGCACAGCATAATAAAAATGGAAACAATCAATCTCCTGATTCTGGATGAGTGCCATCATGCTGTGAAGAAACATCCATATTCACTGGTGATGTCTGAGTTCTATCATACAACACCCAAAGAGAAGAGACCGTCTGTATTTGGAATGACTGCTTCTCCTGTTAACTTGAAAGGTACTCTTAATATGGGTTTTCACGCTGTCATTAATTTTTTGAGGGATGAATTTCTTTTTAATTATTTTTTCTTCTTACTTGTTGGTCCCTATTTAGTCTTTTGCCTGTTTGAACTTGCAATCTTGCAGTTTAGTGCATAGCACACTAGCTAGCAAGCTGCAAGTCTTCAAGGCTGATATTCTTTTAGAGAACACAATACTTTGCTCTGATTTCACAAGTGAACATTGCTCTTGATTATGGCATAATCAGGTGTATCCAGCCAAGTGGATTGTGCAATAAAAATTCGGAATCTTGAAAGTAAGCTAGATTCTGTAGTTTGTACCATCAAAGATCGTAAGGAGCTGGAGAAGCATGTACCAATGCCTTCTGAAGTTGTTGTGGAGTATGATAAAGCATCCAGTTTGTGTTATCTTCACGAGCAGATAAAGCAAATGGAAGTTGAAGTTGAAGAAGCTGCAAAATCAAGTTCAAGAAGAAGTAAATGGCAGTTCATGGGAGCTAGAGATGCAGGAGCCAAAGAAGAGCTCCGGCAAGTATATGGTGTTTCTGAAAGAACAGAAAGTGATGGAGCTGCAAACCTAATTCAGAAGTTGAGAGCTATCAATTATGCACTTGGTGAACTGGGTCAGTGGTGTGCTTATAAGGTGAGTTCTGTTGCGAGAATAATGATTAGTCATTGATTTCCTGGACTTTCTTAGAATTTATATTTCTTTTACAGGTTGCACATTCTTTTCTGTCGGCTTTGCAAAATGATGAGAGGGCAAACTACCAACTTGATGTCAAGTTTCAGGAATCCTATCTGAATAAAGTTGTGTCTCTTCTACAATGTCAACTGTCAGAAGGTGCAGCGTCCGAAAAGAATGCTGGAGCTTCTGACTTGGAATGTGGTAAGGCACAGGGTGGTTCTGGACCTGATGAGATTGAGGAAGGGGAGCTTCCAGACAGTCATGGTGAGATTGACTGCTGAAACTTTGTAGTGCCTTAGGGATGCGCACTATTATGTGGCTATGGCTCATTGTTCAAATTTGTCAATTGTCCTGACAAACTGAAATTTTTGAGAAGTTCCTTTTCTTGTTGCTGAGAATGCAAACGTTTTGATAAAAATGCTATTGGACTAATCTGTGAGAATGTTTGACATGATATATTAATGTTTGACATCATATATGATTATGATGGCCTTTGCTTTGACATTTGTGCTTGAACACAAGGTCATAGTGTCACTTATCAATCTTGCTTTTCATATGAGAATTTCAAAATGAATTCTAATTATCTAATATCTCAAAGGGTTAAGGTGCAAATTTGCTCGGAAGTTTTCGCTAAGGAGCAATGTTACCTAAAAGTTTTTTCATGTTTAATATTGCCCCGGAGGTGTTAAAATGGAGCAATGTTGTCCTTTTTGGTTCAAAAGTTAACGGTCAATGTCAAATTTTAATGATATGGGGCAACATTGTTACTTTTGAAACTTTTGGGGTGACATTGAACATGAAAAGATTTTTAGGGCAACATTGCTCCTTAACGAAAACGTCCGAGGCAAACTTTGCACCTTAACCCTATCTCAAATGTTGATTGTTAATGTAACTCAGCAACATCATGATTTTCAGCATATATGTTACTATGTATTCTTGACTTTTATAATACCTACCGCCTGTTTTAATGCCAATGTGTAAGATAGAATTTAGTTTGGTGTTTTACTTACGCTCCTACACTTGTAGTTGTCTCTGGAGGGGAGCATGTGGATGTCATTATTGGAGCTGCTGTGGCGGATGGCAAGGTGACCCCTAAGGTTCAGGCTCTGATCAAAATACTTCTCAAGTATCAGCATACAGATGACTTTCGTGCAATCATCTTTGTTGAGCGTGTTGTGTCTGCTTTAGTTCTACCCAAGGTTAAATAAGATATATACACCACTCTTATAGTTCATCTTGGTTTATACAGTTACTTGGTCAAGAACTCAAGATCCCACCAATTCACTTTCTTTGAACCTTGCAGGTTTTTGCGGAGCTTCCATCTTTGAGTTTTGTTAAGTGTGCGAGCTTGATTGGCCATAACAATAGTCAGGAAATGAGAACCTCACAGATGCAGGATACAATTGCTAGGTTCCGTGATGGACGAGTAAGATCTTTCTTTCAATGGCTGCATGTCTGCTCAATCAGTTCCTTATGAACGTTAAAATAATTTATTTTGTTCTTTCCGTCTAACTCTAGCACCTCTTTGTAGGTTACATTATTAGTTGCCACCAGTGTTGCTGAAGAAGGACTTGATATACGGCAATGCAATGTTGTTATCCGCTTTGACCTTGCAAAGACTGTTTTGGCATACATTCAATCTAGAGGTCGTGCCAGAAAGCCTGGGTCTGACTATATCTTGATGGTTGAGAGGTATTTTTAAGATTTGATTGACTATTGGCATTCTCTTTTTTTCATGATGTTGATTGACTATGATTTTGGGTATTCTAACGAGCCTGAGAGAATTTAAAATTCTGCTGTGAAATTCATTATTTTTGGCTTCTGTTGGTTAGTTTCCTCCCTCAAATTATTTCTCTTACTGCTTGTGTCTACGTAGAGCTACCAATGGAATAGCTTTTGCTTTCAATAAAATTGAAGGTTCAATTCTTTTCTGTAACCACTGCAGCTGTTAAGAGGTTACAACCCTTCTTGGGTTCTTTCTAATTAATTTTTTCTATCTGAGGAAGGAAACATCTTTTGCTTTTGTTTTTGTACAGTTTGGTCAAACTGTGACTTGTTATTGCAGTTTGCATCAATAATATACAATGAAAATTTAATACTGCTTTAGGAGTTTGCGCCTCTGCTTCTTGCGTTTTGTTAAACCTTGATCATCTTCATGACGTCAAAAACGACAATGGGTCCTGAGTTCTCTCCTCCCAACTGCTCTCAATCCTTATGTTTTTTCCCTTTCTTTCCTATACATAGGGGGAACTTGTCGCATGAAGCATTTCTGAAGAATGCCAGGGATAGTGAGGAGACTTTGCGGAGAGAAGCAATAGAGAGAACAGACCTAAGTCATCTTAAAGACACTTCAAGGTTGATTTCGGTAGATACAAGACCAGGAACTGTTTACCAGGTGGAGTCAACTGGTGCAGTTGTGAGCTTAAATTCTGCCGTTGGTCTTATCCACTTCTACTGCTCTCAGCTACCTAGTGACAGGTTCTCCCTTTGTACTTGATATTGCTTATTTGCTTTACTATATATTTTTCTACTCAACTAGGGTTTTTTGTGAATGTCAATTTTGAATTCTGGTGCATTTATCCAGATATTCAATTCTTCGTCCTGAGTTTATAATGGAGAAGCATGAACAACCAGAAGGTCCCACTGAATATTCTTGCAAGCTTCAATTGCCGTGTAACGCACCATTCGAAAATCTTGAGGGTCCCATATGCAGTTCAATGCGCCTTGCTCAACAGGTTTGACATCATTTGATCATAGTTGGAATGCTTTCTAGTCATCTTTACACAAGAAGCAATGGTTATCACTTCCTTGTTTTGCAGGCTGTTTGTCTGGCTGCTTGCAAGAAGCTGCATGAGATGGGAGCGTTCACTGACATGCTATTGCCAGACAAAGGAAGTGGAGAAGAAAAAGAAAAGGCTGAACAAAATGATGAAGGAGATCCACTTCCAGGGACTGCTAGACATAGAGAGTTTTATCCTGAAGGTGTGGCGGATGTACTAAAGGTTTGTTTGCCCTACAAATCACTTAGTCTATGCTGTTATTTTGTAAACCTGGATTATGTTGGATGGCATCAGAGCATAGGTACAATCCACCTTAATTCCGAATGCGATTTAAGTTTAAAGAGATCCTTGACAAGTTGACATGATATTAGATCTTCCTTAACTGAGCTAGGAGTTCAACACTTGCCCTTTCCTAACAACTTAAGCCTGTTTGATGAAGTAGTCCTTGAGGTTATTGCACTTCTTCCCAAATTTTTTCTTGCTTGTCTCAATCTGGATTTTCAGGGAGAATGGATCTTATCTGGAAAAGATGCTTGCAGCAATTCCAAAGTGCTTCATCTTTATATGTATGCTGTTATGAACGAAAACATAGGCCATTCAAAGGATCCATTCTTGACTCAAGTTTCAGATTTTGCAGTACTTTTTGGCAATGAACTGGATGCAGAGGTACTAATTCTTGTTTGCATGTAACAGTCCTGTCCATGAGTCTTTTTTTTACCTGAGAATTTCAAAATGTTATTCTCCCTTGTTTTTTGCAGGTGTTATCGATGTCGATGGATCTATTTATCGCACGAACCATGACTACAAAGGCATCCCTTGTCTTTAGAGGGTCAATAGATATTTCTGAGAGTCAGGTGTGTGTAGGTTAACTATCATGTATGGCTGTATTGGATGTCTTCAACTGTTAGAATTAGTGTTGTTGATGACAAATTGTCACCTTTTGTTTTTTTGCATGCAGTTGGCATCCTTAAAAAGCTTTCATGTAAGATTAATGAGCATTGTCCTGGACGTGGATGTTGAACCTTCCACTACTCCTTGGGATTCTGCAAAAGCATATTTATTTGTTCCAATGGTTAGCGATAAGTCTGTAGATCCTATGAAACAAATTGATTGGCACCTGGTTGAGACAGTAATTGAAACAGATGCATGGAAAAATCCACTTCAGAAGGCTCGACCAGATGTTTATCTTGGCACGAATGAGAGAACTTTAGGTGGAGATAGAAGGGAATATGGATTTGGGAAATTGCGTCATGGCATGGCTTTTGGGCAAAAACCACACCCAACCTATGGAATCAGAGGAGCTGTTGCACAGTTTGATATAGTAAAAGCTTCAGGATTGGTTCCTAATAGACAAGCTGTGCCAATGCAAAAGCATAATAGTAAGACTGTTCAAGGAAAATTGATGATGGCAGATACCTGTACTCATGCAGAGGACCTGGTAGGGAAGATAGTTACAGCTGCTCACTCAGGGAAGAGGTTTTTTGTTGATTCAATACGCTATGATATGACGGCAGAGTACTCTTTTCCTAGGAAAGAAGGCTATCTTGGTCCTCTGGAGTACAGTTCATATGCTGACTACTACAAACAAAAGTATGATATGTATTCTCCTTTTGGTGGTATTATTTTATTCTAGTTTTCTTCCTTGTTTAAAGGTTTTGTGACTTTGTCCCCTAGCTAAACCTCCTACCAATTTTCTCTCCTTTTTCTGTCTTGAAATTGGTTAACTATAACTTGTCAACTTTGTTGGACCTGTGATATTGTGCATGAAGAACAGGAAGCTACTCTTAATCAGTGAAGGAATATGCTTTTTTCATCTTAAAAGTGTGGGTGTTACCAATATTGTCTGGCATTAGGCGACAATAGCTTATGAATCCTTCTGGATTAGAGGAGCATTTTGTATCTTGCATAACGGAGGGTGCAAATGGTTAGCTGATCCTCTTTTTATTGCTATATGTAGGTATGGTGTTGATTTAATATACAAGCATCAGCCTCTTATAAGAGGAAGGGGTGTTTCATACTGCAAGAATCTTTTATCCCCTCGATTCGAACACAGTGAAAGTATGCTCTCCTTGTTCCTATACTGAACTTATATTTTCTTGACAAGTGTCTAAATTCTTATATTTATTATATCTTGGCTTTCTGTAGCACATGAAGACGAATCTGAAGAGGCTCTTGACAAAACTTATTATGTCTTTCTTCCTCCTGAGTTATGCCTTGTACACCCCCTGTCTGGATCACTTGTTCGTGGGGCCCAGAGGCTGCCTTCAATAATGAGGAGGGTTGAAAGTATGCTTCTGGCGATTCAGCTTAAGAATTTGATAAATTATCCAGTCTTGTCTTCCAAGGTAATGTTTCTCCTTAATGTAGTCAATTTGTCATGGTTCTAGTTTTTGCAGTTAACCCATGCCTTCTCAATGCACAGATATTGGAGGCCTTGACTGCTGCCTCCTGCCAGGAGACATTCTGCTATGAAAGGGCAGAGCTTCTAGGAGATGCGTATCTCAAATGGGTTGTTAGTAGATTTCTTTTCCTAAAATACCCACAGAAACATGAAGGCCAGCTTACTAGGATGAGGCAACAAATGGTCAGTAACATGATATTATATCAATATGCATTGAGCAAAGGACTTCAATCGTATATTCAAGCAGATCGCTTTGCTCCATCCAGATGGGCAGCTCCAGGGGTGCTGCCTGTGTTTGATGAGGATACCAGAGATGGAGAGTCATCTTTTTTTGATCAGGAGGGATTGATTTCAAAAACGGAGAAGATGGATCACCTTTCTGATGGATTTGAGGATGACGAAATGGAAGATGGTGAGCTTGAGAGCGATTCAAGTTCTTATAGAGTCTTATCCAGCAAGACACTTGCCGATGTTGTTGAAGCTCTCATTGGGGTGTACTATGTTGAAGGTGGGAAGAATGCTGCAAATCATCTTATGAAATGGATTGGCATTCAGATAGAATTTGGTCCTGATAAGATGGAGTGTACAAGGAAGCCAAATACTGTTCCTGAGAGCATACTTCGGGGTGTTGACTTTGATACTCTAGAGGGCGCTCTGAATATCAAGTTTAGAGACAAGGGGCTGCTTATAGAAGCAATAACTCATGCATCAAGACCATCCTCTGGAGTATCCTGTTATCAGCGGCTAGAGTTTGTTGGTGATGCTGTCTTGGATCATCTCATTACTAGGCACTTGTTTTTTACTTATACAGATTTACCACCAGGACGTCTGACTGACCTTCGAGCTGCTGCTGTAAACAATGAAAACTTTGCACGTGTTGCAGTTAAACACAATCTTCATGTCCATCTTCGACATGGGTCTAGTGCCCTAGAAAAACAGGTTTCATGTTTATTTCCTGATTCTAAGTCACATTATTCCTCATTGCCTGGAGCTTGTTGAGCATTATTGTCGAGGTGTTTCTAATGTTGTGCTTTTGGTTTTATATGTCTACAGATTACAGAATTTGTGAAGGAAGTTCAAGAAGAGTTGTCAAAGCCAGGTTTTAACTCCTTTGGCTTGGGAGACTGCAAAGCACCCAAAGTCCTTGGTGACATTGTCGAATCTATCGCTGGTGCCATTTTTCTTGACAGTGGACGAGAGACTTCCGTTGTTTGGAAGGTGAGGCATCCGCTCTTAGAAACTGCATCTCACTTCCTATTCATTTTACTTGAACATAGATAAAATGATTTCGGGTCTTGCGATTTTCTCAGGTTTTTCAGCCTCTTCTGCATCCTATGGTGACGCCTGAGACTCTGCCTATGCATCCTGTGCGGGAGCTACAAGAACGATGCCAGCAGCAGGCAGAAGGCTTAGAATATAGAGCCCGTCGAATTGGAAATTTGGCTACTGTTGAAGTATTCATTGATGGCGTGCAAATCGGGGTTGCTCAAAATCCTCAAAAGAAAATGGCACAGAAATTAGCTGCCAGAAATGCCCTTGCTGCATTGAAAGAGAGAGAGGAGGAGGTAGCCAAATCTAAGGAGAAGGATGAAGAAAATGGTAAGAAGAAGAAGAATGGAAACCAGACATTCACCAGACAAACATTAAACGATATCTGCTTGCGGAGAAATTGGCCTATGCCATTCTACCGGTATGAAGCGACTCGCTTTCAATAGCATCATTAAAATGCTGATTACTGGATAAAGTGTGATCTGTTTTACTAACTGTAATTTGCTACACTAAAATCTATAGGTGTGTGAATGAGGGTGGTCCAGCACATGCAAAGAGGTTTACATTTGCAGTTCGTGTCAATACTACTGATAGAGGATGGACAGATGAATGTATTGGAGAGCCAATGCCAAGCGTGAAGAAAGCCAAGGATTCTGCTGCTGTTCTTCTCTTAGAACTTCTAAATAAATTATACTCCTAAATGATACATTTATTGTAATTTGCATACTCCTGGACGTTAGGCACGAAGCCTAAGACTCAAAACAAAATACCCTAAAATTGGAGTGATAAAGTTATATATGCAGATATGCAAGTCTCGACCACTCCATTGATTTTTTTTTTTTTTTTTTTGGGGGGGGGGGGGGGGGGGAGAGGGTGTTGATGGGGGTTTTAAAATGAGAAACGAAAAAATAATTAGATACGTTTAGCTTATTTTAGTTTTTTTGGATTATTCTTTCCGGTCTTTAATATAAAACATATTTGTGGAGTTGATCTTATTCCTTTCAAATTTGTCTTTTTTTTTCTTATTTATTCTTATTGATGTTATTTTAATAATAATTAAGGAGGAGAATGAATAAGAAAATTAAAAAAGATGACTATGATGTTTTAAAAAATATATGTCATATTAATTAACTTAACTAATCTAATGAAATTATGTAAATATGTCTGATATTAAGGACTAGAAGAGTATATATATTCATAATGTGGAAAGTTGACTTATATCTAGTAACTTATCATTTAAATTAATGTTTCAATTAGTACCTACATCAAGTAAATATAATATAAGCTAAAGTATACTTTTAATCCTTTAAGTTTACATGAGATATACTTTTGGACCCTTAATTTTATAAAGTATACTTTTAGTCCTATAATTCTAACACTGTTAATTTTGTTAACGGAAAATGCAAACTCAAATAATAACAATGTAAATTTAAGTGATGATTTTGCAATTATATGCTATTAGGCTTAAATTTAAAATATGGGTAAATTGAAAATATATAAGATTTGTGTAATTAAATGCTATTAGTCATCACTTGAGTTCGTTGCATCAGCATTTTCCGTTAGTAACATTAACGGTGTTAGAATTTTAGGACCAAAAGCATATTTTACGAAGTTAAGGAACTAAAAGTATACCTGATGTAAAATTTAAAGGACTAAAAGTATACTTTAACCTATAATGTAAGTAAATGTGGGAGAGGGGTGTCTCAGTAGCCCTCTCTCTTCATTTACTCTCTATTTAATGTCTTAACCATTAGTTCAACTTTTAATGGTTGAGATTTAGTGATTGATGTACAAATATTATTATAATTGTAGATATAATAAAAATCTATCATTAAATATCAACAATTAAAAGTTGATCTAATAGTTGAGAGATTAAATGGAGAGTAAATAGAGACACCCTTCTCTCAGTAAATATGTAAATTGTTTGACAATAATTTGATCTTTCAGCCAATTCAACAGTGAATTCAATTATAGAATTTAAGCATACAATTGTACGAGTAATCAAAATTGATAAAAATACCAAACCATGAATAAACTCATGATAGGCGGATTATATTTCAATCAACAGGAACTTTATATGATACATTTCCAAAAAAGTTGATGGCTGTTCTTCATCTTAATCAACCAAACAACTTGTATAATTCCAATCATCAATACAAAGAAACAATTCCAACAAAACATAATCAACAAAGGTCCCCTGTAATATATTATCTGGGGAGAGATTTAGTCCCAGGGAAAACCCAAGAACACCTTAATTGTAGTATATACTAACAAGTTATGATAATTTATGGTAGATAGCATTATTGTCTATTGCTTCAAACTGCGCAGAATATACTCAGCATAAAGATCCCTGCACCAAATCACAGAGAAAAAGCTTACTGTAATGAAGCAAAATAGTGCCATTTTTCCTGTGTATTGACATGGGAGAGGAATAATTGGTGATAACTTAATTGTTGATTCTTTTTTTTTTTTTCATTTCATATATGCAACATTATCTCTCTCAGCTAGTTTCATTAGAAGTCAAAATAGAGGTTGGATATAAAAAAACATAAGAGTAACAGTTTCTCAAAGTATACGAACATTGAGTACTGGATGGCTTCAATGGCTGTAGAAGGAGGCAAAAAATCATTAACTGCTACCTCCTTGTTCTCATTCTTCTTGTCTGATCAATTTGTCAAGAAACAAACATCAAGGTTATAGAAGCTTAGGCAACAAGTTCCTGATTTTAAAAGGTTCCATAATAGGTTGTCTTCAATTTTTCTTTTTTTGTTTCAGCCTAATATCTGAGTATGATATTGATTCAATTCCATTAAGGTGATGCTAAAACTACGTGAATCAGACTGGTTTAAGGATACAATCTTCAAAGAAGCGACGAATCTCAGAGAGGCGATGAGGTGGAAGTTCTTTGTAGTCAGTATAGTGCTTGTACTCAGGATCATCAACACATACTGCAATAATCTTATCATCGGTCTCACCCTGTAATGTATCATCAATAGCATCACTTTATTTATTAATAGAATCAGTGGAAAGGAGGAAATTTCATTTAAGTTCTTGCTAGTTGCTATGGACTTTTGCAATAAAGAAATGACAAAGTGGAGGAAATTTCGCCTGACATTTTATGACAAACACTTGAAAACTGCATGTGGGTTCTTTTTAAGGTTAAAAAGGAAAAACATAATACCTGGTCAATCATAGGCATCAGTCCAATGGCCCTGGCTCTCAGGAAACAACCAGGAAGAACTGGCTCCTATACACATGGAATATTGAATAAGCCACTTAGAATTTCATTAGTTATGTCAAGTTCAAACACAGGACTTTCATTCACATGAAGTTGACAATAACACAGACTATGACAATGATCAGAAGTAACTTTATATTTACTGATAACAATAGGAGAATATTGTGAAAAAGAATAGGTTTTTGAAAAACAAGCCTAGTGGCAGTGTTTAAAATGAATTTCAAATGGTATGGAAGTTACCTGCATAAGGATCAAGACATCTAGTGGATCATTATCTTCACAAAGAGTACGAGGAATGAAGCCATAGTTGTGAGGGTAAACAACTGATGAATACAAAATGCGATCAACCTAAGTAGAGTAACAAAGAAATAGAACGTTAATAACTTGTCTTATTTTCACCATTTATTCATAATTATTGAATGAGGAGAATTGTTAAAACCTTGATCAGTCCAGTCTTTTTGTCAAGTTCATATTTGACCTTGCTTCCCTTAGTGATCTCCACAACCTGCAGGCAGCAACTAACTTTTTAACAATATGCAGAAACACCAAAACTTCCCTCGAGAGAAAATCAGACATTGAAGATTTCAAAATGTATGTGTAGGCAGGTGACTACTAATTCCTGAAGAAGATGAAGACTCACACAATTGAAAACAATGGGAGCATCAGGTCCTGCAATAAACAATTAAAAAGAATTTGAACCATCAGGTTAGGTGTCAATAAACAGGACAACTTTGGATGAGTAGCATGGTCAACAACATTAGTACGTACCAATTTCAAGATCATGCCAAGGATGAGCAGCAACTGATCTTCTTGACAAAGATGAAAGAATTCTTTGGTTTAAACGGGGACGGCTATCTGCAGGTTCAGCATTCTGTTCTGGCTGACTCATCTTAAGACATAACATACAAGGACAAGAAAAAAAAAATTTATTAGTTCAAAAATACGCCTTTTGTTTGTCAACCTTGTTTATTAGCTTTGGTCAAATGAATAACATCATTCTTATTACAAATCTCAAAATTGATGATGCCTAATAAAATGAACCCCAGAAAGGATTGCTTCTGTCTCTTGTCAAACCAAGCTGAACACGAGTAAAAAAGACTTGACTTAAAGATTGAAGCCATGGAAGAAGAAAACGTATAAAAAGATGACAGCTTGGCACATTTAACAAACACCCTTTGTGCAATAATTAAAGGAAAAGCCAGAAAGGATATGAAAGATAAGATTTCAAAGAAACGGATAATTTGTACCTTGACAAAGCGTAAGTATGAAGGAAGAACAGAGAGATTGAATTGAAGAAGTTATTGTGATTAGCAATGGCATATTTATAGCTCAAAGTGAAGAAATGGTTAATTTTGGGGATCAAAGGAGGGAACTAAGCTTGACCATTCCCATAATTTGATGAACTTCTAAAGTTTCTCATTTCCATTCGTTCGGGTAAAATGATCTTTTTTGCTAATTTTAAATTGTTTATTACATCTGTTCTTTAATTTTCTTTTTAATTGATTTTTTAAAAAAATTATTCATTTTTCCATATTTTGTCAGATAAAAATTCGTAACACAAAATTTCTATATTTTTTATCAATAAAATAAATAAAATTATTAGTTAAAATAAAAATAAACAAGAGACAATAATAGTAAAGTTCATGATTATGCAGTTGGAGCGATCTCCATCAGGACATGGCATCACAATGTTCTTTGTCTTCTTAAGTAAAATAAATAAACAAATAAAACTTGCCATACAATTTAACAATTAAATTATAACAAGAAAAAATTAATTCCAAATAAAAGAAATTTAAAAAAAAAATAAAAAAGAAGCTGAAAATATTTTGTAGTCTTTGTTCACGAATTTGGACAATTCTCATATCGGGCATATCATTGTTCTCCATTTGTTTAGTAAAAAAGAAGACAACAAGGAGACAAGGACAAGTTGCTCCTATTTACAAGGCGGACTAAGAATTAATTATGTGTTTGAAAGAGCAGAGAAATAAACACAGAGAGAAATACGGGAAACTCTTCCAGTTCTATTTATAAAGGTTTGATAATCAAATTATATGGTTTAAGAAAGTGGTCAAAATTAGTTAAAAATAATAAGTGTGTCTGAAATAAACCTTATTTTTTAAGTATACCTTATAAGGTACGAGAAAAAAATAGAGTAAATATAGTTATTACCAATATTTTAATTAATACAATTTATATAATTAATGAGGGGTAAACATGAAAAATATATATATGTATATATATTTAGATCATTCTTATTAGGCTCTTAAAAAAAAAAAAAGACAATTTAAATCTTAGGCTTTTACAAAAAGGATAGAAAGGAGTACCAGATAATTATATCTCTCAAGATCATTATTGTTGTTATCGTGGTTGTTGAAAATTTAAGTTTTAAATGAGTTGGATTCTTCAGGTTAAAAAAAAAATGTTGGATTCTGAGATCTATGTTAAAGTCAAGAAAAATTCTCACTATTAATAGAGATATTAGTATAAAAATTCCTAATTTTTTTTCTTAATTAGGAAAAAAATAATTGGAGTTTCTCATTTTTCTTAAATTAAAGTGGATCCTTGCGAAAAATCAACATATAATCTTAGCTTGAGTCCAAATCTTGAGCGTGACTTATAATTTTGTTGGGTTTAGAAGTTTTAATATGACTAAAACTTAAACTGTGTCAAATCATTGAGAAATTGTGCTGACTTGGCATCTAAGGGGGTAATTGGCCAAAAAAAATAAAATTAAAATGATTATAAAACATGAGTAAAACGAAAATGAAAATACTACTTCCGATCCTCAATATAGAATAAAGTTATATTTAGGATTGGTGGAGTAACTTCTAATTGTCTTAAAAGACTTGATAAGGCTAATAAAAATATAAAACAATGAAAAATAAATTCAGATGACTCAAGACACTGAAACTCAGAAATTATAAGAACTAATATACCCATTAAAGACTGCTAATCATTTATATAGAGACTAGAGAGTGATTTTCATACATATGCATAACATAATATATCTCATTGTATTTGTAAAGAGACATAAAACCATATATACACTTTGCTCATAGAGCCAAGTGAATTACATGCTAGAACCAGATTATTCAATCCATTCCCCAAATGTACAATGGCTGGGAATCTCTCATCTCCACACTAAGCAAATTATAAAACTGTGAGTGGCTTCTTTTTCCTTTGCCCCTTTCTGTTTCTGGGACTCACAAAACTGAAACCGACCATAGATATCATCATCATCTGAAGTTTTTAAGGTACATGCATAGAATCAGGAGACATGGATATCATCTGAAGAAGGCTAGAATTTGAGAATGTCTCTTCCAAAGCAGGTCCTCCTCTTGTGATTCCTCCATCAACACTCTCTTTTGTTATGTGTGTCAACTCTCTTGCAACATCAATCATTCGCAGCTTCCCATCTGAACCAAACAACATACATCTTGTTGCTAGGTCCGCTATTATTTGTATCTGTTCTTGGCAAGAACGAGTTTGCTCGTGGTAGTAGAGAAGGGGATCGATGATTTCTTCGAGCTTCCCTGTCCTAATCTTCTGAAGTGCCTGGGTTGGTGTGTTCAAGTGATTATTTGAGCCTGAAATGATCTCAAGAAGCAACACACCCATGTCATAAACATCATTCTTGCAGAAATTCAAGCCTTCAATATTGTTATCATAGCGATAGTTGAATTTGGTATTGACAAGCCTAAATCCTGCAATCTTGACAGAGAAATCATCATCTAGGAATATGCAACCAGGTTTAAGGTTGTGGTGGAATATGGGAGGGGAAGTGTCATATTGTAAGAATGCAAGAACATTTGCTGTTTCTGCAGCAATAATCAATCTATTGTTCCAGTCCAAACAAAGTTTATGTCCCTTTCTTTGACGTAAATGGTCCTCCAAGGTCCCATTTGCAGGATACTCATAGACAACCACAGAAGGATAGCCAGAATCTATACAGCATCCGAGAAGGCGGGCCAAGTTCTTATGTGAAATAGCAGATAGGACCTCAATTTGTGCCAGGACTTGTATAAGGTCTTTCTCAGTATCATATTGCAACTTGTGGACAGCTGCATGTGATCCATCCCCAAGAACACCGGCGAAAATTGTACCATTGTTGCTGCTCTGCATGAGTTTCTGATCCTCAGCAAAATCTTTCGTGGCTTCCTCTAGCTCGCGGGGGCTGAACAACTGAGTTCTACAAGCCTTTTGAAATGAGGTGTGGTGATAGTAAGCCTGCTCGTTGTCAAAAGAGCCTGGTTTTTGTGGTCTTCTAAGTAGACAAAATAGTGCTAGTAATGAGGCAACAAAAAGAACTGGACCAAGGATTCCTGCATTTGAAGAATTTCATGACGCTGAATAATCATGAAAAATGGCAGAACATTTCAACAGAAAATGGTCCAAATTTGACTTTTTATTACGCAAAAATGAGTATAGTGTTGCTTGATTAATTACCTGCCATGATGACAAATTTTCTTTGATCTTTTCTTCTGATGTAGCAGTCACTACCATATGCTTCATGTCCATCCTTCACACAGGCTGCAAAGGATGCATCAAAGACAAGCCACTGTCAAATCTGAATTGAGTAAGTTCTAAAAACATCATGAAACTTCAAAAGAACTCTGTCTAGAAACACATTCATAAACTGTATCTTGTAGATAACCTAGATTGAGTTAACTTTCTCATATGTACACTATCAAGTCTCATGTAAGGAAATATACTCTTTTCAATAGATGCAAATTTCTAACTCTATTGTAGAACCAGTTTCAGTGCTTATCGTAAAGATAAGCATTGAAAGCTATTTATCATAACGGACTCTTTAGATCTAATTTAGATGGTTTAAATTGATTTTTTTTTAAATTTACTTTTACTTTTTTTTAAAAAAAATATATATTTTAAGGTGTACGAAAGCTAAAATAAAAATAATATCTCAACTATTAGTTTTTTAAAAAGTAATTTTTTGTTGAAAATCTTAAATCTAAACCTTGAAATTTTATTTGAATTATGCAAATCTCACTACAGTGAATAGCTTTCAGTGCTCATCATTGCGATTAGCACTGAAACTGATTCGTAACAAATTTCTTAACATTATTTAAGGGCAGCCTAAAGGTCTACGTAAAGAAGAAAAAGAAAAACAGAGGCTTGCTTATGTATTGCAAATTTGCCATTAAGAGAATCTCGCTTAACTTACAGTGACAATTTCCCCAACCATGTTCATTGCTTCATATTTTGCTTGCCAGTCTTTTAGATCAAAACAAGAGAACAATAAAGCATAATATATAATTATATATCAACAAAGCAAAAGACTCTAATGCAATTTTTCAGAGATGAGGATAATAAAACTACTACTTACCCTGCAAGCATCCAGTTCCATTAGCAAATCCATCACCAACATACCCATCTTGACACATACACCTTGCTCCACCTTCAACTGATGTAGCATTAACTAATTCTGCATTGCTTGAACAAACTTGCTTGGATGAGTTATTAGGAACAGCCCATTCCAATTTTACCCCTCGTTTTCCTGAATTTGACCCTCTCAAAACAGCCCAACTAGAAAATCCCCTGCATCCATACTCAGAAAACACTGAAAACCCTTCTCCTACATGCCATATACTATGGTCTGAAAGTGGATAGCAGCAACCAAGTGAGCCACCTCCACCGTCACCGTCACCGTCACAACCCGGCAAGTCAACTGTTTCACAATCTGCTTTGCACAGAGAAGAATCTTCACAGTCATAGAGACCAATGACGTTTTCCACTGAGACTCCAAAGTGTTCATTTCTCACCAAACTTTTACCAAACGAGTTCAGGTCATTGTACTGGCGACATGATAATGTGCCTGGGAAGTCCACAAGGACGCCGTCAGGGAAGAATTCAATAACTGGGTAGTTTTCTGAGCCGATTCTCAGAAGAAGGGAAGAGGAATTCGAGCAAGAGAGATTGAAAGCATGAGAAATTGATACACACGACGAGTTCACGTAGAATGGAAAAGGAACATGGTGTTTCCCACATGTTTCGTTGCAGGAATTGGGAAGTAAATTATTAGTGGATGATTCTAGTACCTTTTCTTGGTTCTGAAAGGAACCACAAGAAAAAGGCAAGCAAGCAAGGAGGAGGAGTAATCCAAAAAGAACAGGAGCTAACATTGAAAGAACTTTTGAGGAGGAGGAAGAAGAAGGAGTGAGTGAGTGATGAAGTTGTTCAAGAAATCAAGCAAATGGTTTCACATGAGCCTCCCTTTTATTTGCTCAAATACCAAATGGGGTCTTGAAAAAAATGAGAATTTGATAAATACCCAAATGAGAATGACATGTCTCTCTGTTCACCAAAGCATTGACTTTTATTTTCCCTCCTCTCTCGAAAGAAACTCATAGGATATTTTACAAAAGTATAAACAAACATTTACATAAATAGTATACTCCTCTTGTTCTATTTACAAGGAACTTCATGCATGTTTCACATATACCAATAAAACATTAAACTACATTAATTATGCTTTAAATTCAACAACTTTCAAACTTTACCTTGTTTATTATATATTATGCCACGTAATAATAAAGTCAATACGATAATAAATGAAGCCTAAAATTATATCACGTTAGTTCTATTTAGAAGTTTATTTTAATATAACCTTTTTGTTCTCTTTATAAGTTTATTTTCATAGTAATAAATGATATTGTTACAATTTTACGCCATGAAATGTAATAAAAAAATTATTCATGTGGCTTTCGGAACCTCATTTATAAATATAAGCGAGGAAAAAATTGAAAATTTAGTTCATAATTAATAAGTTAACTAACTCTTTTTAATATATATATATATATATATATATATATAAGAATTAGGTCATTTAGACTTATAAATATAATTAGAATGATACATTCATACGACAAATTTCTCTCTTTACCCTATTACCAAAATTTGTTTCCCTCGGCCCTACTTTATAAATAAGTCCATTGGAGTGTATCAGAATAGGAATATTAAATTGCTGTAGATGAAAGATAATGAACGGAAGAAAGGGAAGCTCATTGAAACTGAGCAGAAGAAAACCCTTAAAAAAGGACAGGTGTCAAGACGAGGGAGGTACTGGGTAATGAGGAAGACATAGAAGTTGGAGAAGGAGAAGACGATTGGTCTGAGGAATGGGCTACACTTGGCCTCAAAATATGGAAATAAATATGGAAGAGCGTGAGCGTGGGCGTGGCTCTCATATTTCTTATTTGTTGTGAGCATTTCGATCAAAAGTTGAAATCCACAGTTTTCGGTTCGGGGTGAATTACGTAGAGCAGAGATTGGTACTATTATACTAATAATAAAACTTGCATGGGTTTCTAGATTTCGAGGAATATATATATATTTAAAATTAATTTATCCAAGAAATATTTAGTTTGAGAATTACGGAATGTCAGATCTGTCCAACAACGTAAGGATGCGTACCTTGCAAAAAGAAAAAAGCTTAGTATGTTATCTTCTCTTTTATATTTATATATATATAAATATAAAAAATATATATCCAGAAAACGATGCCGCGACTTATAAAGCCTCAATATGCGCTAACCTAATTCACTACTGTTACGTTTCCTTGTTACTAGGTTTTCAATGGTAAGAATATGAGTTCTCTAGTTCCTATCCATGGTTCTTTTTAAAAGAAATAATTATTGAGTTTATTGTTCAAAATATTAGTTAGAAATAATAAAAAAGTAAATTCTATATATTTCTCTCAAGTTATACCTTATTTAGAAAGAATATACATATGAGAGATCGTAGGAGGAAATTTATTATAGAGATAATGAATGACATATATTTAATGAGGATAAAAATGAAAAAACTGGTTTAAAATTTCAAATAAAAGGAACTTATTTATTTTATTAAGGACTATCCTTATAAAAGAAAATGTTCCTTATAAGGGATATATAACACAAATCCGTAGTCTTATGTATAAATATGAAATTAAACCATTTGTATTCATGTGCTCAAATATGTGATTTAGCATATAGGGCTCAATGTTATTTGTATATTGTTCATTATCTTCTTTTTCCTTCTATCTCTTGTATGAAAGCTTATAAAAGATTCAAACTGATATATCATATGTGTATGCATGTGTGGAGTTTAAGAGGAACAATATTAAAACTTGTCTATAAATATAAATCTTTTAATGATTTGGCCAGTACCTTAGTAGCGCAGTGGCATGGGAGTTAGTATTAACTGGTTTCTCTCCCCTATGTCCAGGGTTTAAACCCTACCCCCTCCCCTACCATGATATATCAAATATATATATATATATATATATATATATATATATATATATATGTTAATGATTTGTTTATGTATAATAACAAATTCCATAAGATGTTTATACCAATAATATGATCAAAGTATTGAATAGCTGTTCGCCTTTGCCAATGATGAGAAGATGGTCCCATAAAATGTTAACATGACGAGTATTGCACATATATACATATGATGAATGTATTTAAACAATTATCAAATCGTGTTAATTTATACTCCCTCCGGTCCTAATTAAGATCTCATTAACTTTTTTGGAGAGATTAAGGAAACTAATTAAATTATTTTAGAGTATTTTTTTTTCTTCAAACTATTTAGTATAAGTAATAAACTAATATATAATCCAATGATACATAATATATGAAATGATTAAGTAACTTATTTAGCTCCCTTATTTTCTCCAAAGAAAGTCAACTAAGTCTTATAATTAGAATTAGAGATAGTATTACCAAAATAGAATCACTTATCTGACATGTATATTTATTATCATCAAACTTTTAATCATGTATTGGGCAAAAAAAACAAAAAACAAAAAAACTTTTAATTATGTATATTCAGTGAGCTACATAATTAAAAAGCCTTTTAGGATTTACTTATAAATAAATTAAACTTCTTATATATACTAACAATTGGTAATGAACCATTAAGTTTAGGAAGGCATAATAAATACCACCTCCGGTGCTAATTATAAGAGCTAATTGATTTTTTTTTAGAAAGATTAAGGAAGCTAAATAAGATACTTAATCATTTTATATGTTATGCATCACATAGATTATATATTAGTTTATTAGTCAAACTAGATAGTTTGAAGAAAAAATAAAAATAAAAATACTCTATTAGTTTCCTTAATTAACTCTTATAATTAAGAGTATAACGTAGTACGAGTATATTATAAAAGAAAGTTGTATAGATGAAGTGATTGTGGGCTTTGGAGAACGCAGCAGGTGCGTTAAAGCTTGAAACTTGAGATTTCGTCACTCAATGCACGTGAAAAGGTTAAATTGCAGGTTCAGTGTACAAAATCTGTCTTTTTTTTATATTCCCAATTTTCAACGTCAAATTTTACATTTTTTTTCCCATTCATATAAGGGTTAAGTATCAATTTTGTTCTTAAAATATACGCTCAGGAGTAATTTTACTCCTAAAATTTTTATTGTAGTAATATTGGCCCCGAAGTTTAAAAATGTAGCAATGTTGCTTTTTCGTTAACTGCCCTAATGGTCAACGTTAGGGTTGTTAACGGAGGGGCAACACTGCTATGTTTTTAATTTTTAGGAGTAATATTACTCCAAAAAATATAGCAATTTTACCCCTGAAGGTTAAAAATGTAGCAATGTTATTTCTCCGTTAACAACCCTAACGATCAACAGTTGACCGTTAGGGTTGTTAACAGATGAGTAACATTGCTACTTTTTTAAACTTCAAAAGCAACATTGCTACGCCAAAAACTTCAGGGGCAAAATTGCTCATAGGCGCGTGCTTTAAGACGAAATTGATACTTAACCCTTTATGTAATCTAAGGATGCATTTCAATTGTGCATTTTTGTGGGGTGCAAGCTTGCATGCATACATAAATACTTGTGTACATTGTTGTAAAAAACTAGTTACATTTTTACGTTTTTATTAGGGTCATATGTGTTAAAACGTAAGTAAAAACTATCCTATGCAGAAACTGGGAGAAACTCCGTTCAAATACGTAAAAACTGTCAAAACTCTGTTTTTACTTTAACCAAATTGGCTCGAAAAAAAGAGTGAAAAGTTGAAAACCCTATTTTCAGTGTGTATCTTAGACTCGGGATTACTGAAGAGTGGAAACTTGTTAGTTATACATAGTTTTTAACGTATTTCCATAGTTATAAATGTAAGTTTTTAATGTAATTTTTTTTTATTTTATGATTTATATAGTTATATGACTTATATCTTTTAAAGATGAAGTTATTCGTTGAATTTTGAGTAGTAATTTATGATTTTTTTTTCCTTGCATATATATATATATATATATAAAATGTTGAGCTCTAACCTTAAGTAGTAGAAAGTAGAAACTTTACGTTTCGTATTGTTTCTACGATTTACGTTTCTATCACCTCCTTCCGTATCTATATAAAAACTCGATTTTGACAATATTATTTGTGTGTGTATATATATATATGTATATGTAGACACATACATATAATGATCAAAATGTATTAATGAAACAAATGATAATACATCAAGTTTCCGCGATTATGTATGGACAAGATTGTAATGCATTAAAGACATCAGGTGAATTGATTTCACCCAAAAAAGGATATTTTGAAAATTAATACAGTTAAGAAAAGAAGTTACGTTTAGATGGAAAATATATGTTTGATGCTGAATTGTATAATGAGAATTTTTCTTAAATTACATATATAATATAAGTTATTAGTTGTAGAGTATATTAAATACTGGAGGTAGTATATATCTATATTATTAAATTGGGTAAAATAAAGGGAAAATATATTTAAAAGATAATTTAAGTACCCCAATTTTGAATATCAAGAAAATTTAGTTTATAAAATTAAGATAAAGTGTTATTATATATATGAGCTAGTATTGCCGCCAATTCTTAATATATGAGCAAAATAATTAATTTGCAAAGGCTAAAAAAAATTAATTATATTAAGTTCATTATTTATAAAAGATGTGTGTTGGTTTCTTTACATATCTCTTTAATTATTTACATTTGAGTTACCTCCGGGTGAGAATCGCTTAATATACGGAATTAAAGTATTATATTTACTATCAAAGTAAACTACCTAACTAAAAAAAATTGTTAAGAAGATTAATTATTATAAGTTTTTTTTTTTGACGTCTGCCATGTGATTTAACTCTTGTATGAAAACAACATGAAAAATGGAAATTCGTGTTAGAAAAGCACGTTCGCATAAATTAAGACAAAACCCTTCTCATATACTTGCTTTAAAAATCACGTTGGAAAAGTAGCCTGTACTATTAATTCAAATTCAAATTCAAACAGTGGTTTAAACTCTTAAAGGAGCATTTTAAGAATTTGATTGATTGATTTATATAGTGAAAAAAGCATAAATAAAATAATAATTGCATGAAATGGACATAATTGGTTTTTTAAGTGTTGGGTGAGTGGTTGACCATGAAATAGTTGGGTGAAAATAAGAAAGGTAAAATGAAGATATTAAGGATTTCATTAGATGCGTTAGGTGAGAGACAGTTGGGATGATGGTGTGAGGATATAAGATTAATTGACAAATTAACCAAATAAAGTTTTTAACTTGGGGGGAAAAAAAGCAGAAAAGGATTATAAACTTTAATAATCCTCACTGCATTAAGACATTATACCTCAACAATTCTCCACGTGAGCAAAAATTTAGGTGACCCTCTGCTGTTACAACAAATTTTCAGCCAACAACGTTGTTATTTATTACTCCTAGTATTAACAATCTTATATTTTAAGATTATATTAACATTGATTAAATTAGTTTCTTAATTATACAAGATGTGATAAAATGAATCATATTTTTCATGAAATAAAAAGGGCCAACGTAAATACTCCCTTGACTCATAAAATAAGTTACTTCAATTAATTTATTACAACTAATAAATGGTAGTTAACTCATTAAATTTATTACAATGATCCCAGGCAGGATTATGTTTACCAGGATTATGTTTCGAATACCACCTCTATCTCAGATTCTTTTTAGCCTATTAGACATCCCCACAATTGTTTGGAATTGGGGACTTAATAGTCCCGGGTATGGTCGAACTCTGATACAAAGGCTAGATAGATCAGTATCATACCACTATGCTACCTGAGCGCTTGGTAGACATCCCCACAATTTGGCTATAAGGTTATTGCCTTCTTCCAAAACCTTCTACTAGGGAAGTATATCTCCCTCTTTCAAGGCACCACGGCACGCAACTTTGCCAAAGTAGTGCCAGAATGTGCCGTCAACCTTAACCATGTAGAAGTCAACAGAGTTCATCAAAACTTAAAATAACCTTTATTATTATTAGATCCCCTCAAAGGAGATTTTAAGATTCAGACTCGCATTTAGGAGCAACAAGGGTGTTTTCCTCTAAATTTGTGCACAAATATGCATTGTGAATAGTTCAAATATACAATTACTCGCTCTGGTACTTAATATAGAACATATTTATGTAGGTGATTTTGATCCTAAATATAAAATATATTTTTTATATTTATCAATATTTTCTTAATTTATCCAAATAACAACAATTAATTAAGGAGGAGAATGAATAAGGGAATTCAAAATATGACTATGATGTTTTAGAAAATACATGATATATTAAATAATTTTTTAAATCTAATTAAATTAGGTAAATATATTTTATATTAAGGACGGAGAGTTTTTTTTTTTAAATTTTAGCCACTAAATTTGTACTACAAACTATGTCCTATATTTAGAACCAAAGGTAGTACCTAGTTAGTTAATTTATGGAGATTAAAAAATTAGTGGAATTAGTTACTTGTTATTATTATGTAAAAATTATGTATCACTTTTTCGAAATACTCAGTAGTTTAATGAGAGTACAAAAATAATAAGAAAAACTATGGAAAAAATAAGGGTAATATAAAAAAGATATTAAATGAGTAAAATAAAGTGAATCCAGATTTTATATTTATAACCAAATCATATTTATATAACCCGAATTCTCATTTCTAGCATTATTACCTTTTCCTCCGAATGTTTCCTTAATTACCGACATCCTAATTATATGCAAGAAAGCTAAGCATTGATGCACTGTTTTCTCGTGATTAATTAGGATAAAATTAATTATTACCCTTCATTTTTTTCAGTTAAAAAAAAAAATCAAGGTTAACTGCTAATCATCCCTTAACATCAAATCTATTAAAGTGGAGAAGCCTTGTAAAGCAGCAACTAAGTCTCCCGGAGGATTAGCCCATCTTCCACCAAGCCCACCATTTTTTTTTGGATATTGGAGAGGGGAAAGGGAACGGGAAAGGGGAGGGGGGGCGGGATCGAGCCCGCAACATGGGGAAAGCCAAGCTCTAAGAACTGGCGTGGCAACCATTGCGCTACTAAGCGCAACCCCCCAAGCCCACCATTTTTGTTAACTCGAGAGAATAAAAGAGGTCATTATAAAGAACCAACGGGATTTGGGTCTCATGGAAGGAGCTGGTTCCTCATAATATGACGAATTAAGATTCGAATCCCTATTGGGAGATGTGCCCACATTTAGCTTCTGACAGTACCTTGAACAGGATTGCCTCTAATAGAATAATACTTGTGTCTAGAAAAAAAAAGAAAAGAAGAAGTCATTATAAAGAATAAAACTTGATTGAGGATTAATTTGCTTAAATAATAAGAACTTCTACAAGTCATACTACCATGAATTTGTACATAACAAGAATTTTCTTACAAGAAATTTGTAAAGATTGAGGCAATGTTTGGTATGTGGAATTTTTTTCCAGAAAGGAAATGAAAAAAAAAAATTGCATCTAAAAACGAAATAAGATAGACGCATTTCTCATTTTCTGTTTAGAAAACACTTTTCTATATACCAACAGCATTCTTAAAACAAAAACTTATCTGATCATTTTATAGCCGTCGTGAATCTAAATTAAACATACAAAACACCTAGAAAACATGCATGCTATATAAATACACAAATATACATCTCCAGAGTCAGTAACCACCCTATGCTAGATTTTCATAACCTTACTGTAATCAATTAATTATTTCATTCACCACCATGCATTTGTTTCTCCATTGCTCTAGAGTTTACTTATTCTTGCTAGTTACTACCATTACAGCTTCTAGTTATCAATAAAGAGCGTACAAAATACGAAATAAATCCAGGGAAAATATCTAGTCTGAAGGGGACGAATCTAGAAAGGAAGGGGATGGGGAAGAGAAGAGAGAATCGGTGTTATCTGAACAGTCCCAACATATGTGGGGGGAAAAAACTATATGATTCTGGTTGAGGTGTAAAATGAAATAGAGAATTACATCAAATGATAATTACATAAAATAAAAAAGCCCAATAAGTTGAGAATCATAACTATAATTTAACTGATTCATGCAAACTGCAAAGCACTTGCCCTTCATTACATCAAATATTTCTCGGCTACCACAATCAACATGCACGCAGCAAGTCATGTCTTGCAGGATTTAACTGACCTGGGAAGAGATTGTTCTGAAGTAAACTAATTCACAGATGTCAAACAGTAACATGGAGTAGTAGCTGAATGATTACTCATAAATTACTTAATGGTGGAGTCTTGATGTATCTTATCTAAAGCTATTTTTAGCGGAGTTCTTAACCGCAGCAACATCAGTTCAAGAAAGTAAATAAGCGTATGCAGAAATTTAATATAGTACACACATCTACACGACGAGTTTCGTGAGCTGCATAAGTGGTAATGAACAATAAGGATATACACATGGGAAAGCTAGAAATATAGCATGGAAAGCCAAGGTTTCCTCCATGTGTTTCCATGCAATATCAGTCTCAAGTTGAAGCCTCCGCTTCCAAGCGTATTTTCTTGGCACTTTTCTCTTCACCTTGGTTGCTGTTAGTTCCAACCCTGTTTTCCTTGGCTTCCATTGAACATCTCTTGTAAGGTTTGAACCCTGTTCGACTAGTCTTCAGCTTTCCTTGTCCAAGCCCTATGGTTAGCAACACCTCTTCCTCATCACGTTTTTCGAGGAATGACAAGTTTTTCGCCACTCCTCTACAGTCAGAACCGCATCTGTTGATGCTGTCTAGTTTATTATCCATATTATGCTTGTTATCCTCAATGATGTCCGTCCGATGATCCTGATTTGTCAAGTCATGTGGAGGAGAAAAGCTCTGTGGCAACACCTCCCTGGAGAAGAGAGCCTGAAAGGCCAGTCTCCCCTGATAATAACAGTGATATGAGAATGAAAAGCCACAAATGAATTTGTAATGTCAAAACTTCATGGGGGTAAGAAATCACATTACCTCTTCAGAGACCTCTTTCCAAGAATCAGGAAGGCTGCAAGCACTTCTAAAACGACGATTTCTGAAGTCAATAGCTAAATGGTTTGCATCAGGTTCTTTTTCTTCATCTTTCCCTTTCTCATCCTTCTCTAATGCATCTGTCTCTACCTCACTGCCGGAGGTTGTATTGGAACCACACGAGGAACGGTCAACCTGTTTTCTGCCTTTCATTTTGTTAGGGTCAAGGTGCTCAGTATTTGCTTTGTTCTTCTCATGATCAGTAGCCTTTGATGAAGTATCCATCTTAGCTTCTCCATTTTCCTCTGGCTCTGATGAAGAAATAGCTGGTGACTTGGAAGCTGATTGTTGAGCTTGCAGAGCATCTGTGTATTCCGGATCCCGATCTTGCAGAGGAATCTGGGGAGCAGTTTCACCACCTTGCTCTGTTTTTGCTGCTGGTATTTCACCATTATCCATTGATGGAACTGCTGCGGTTGATGCCTGAGGGCAAGGAAAAGCTGAATGGAAGGGGGCACATAAAGGAAGAAATCCATGGGCTGCCCACCATGCAGCTGCAGCAGCCACAGTAGCGGCTGCAATGGCTGCCATACTAGGGGGAGAGCCAATTTGCCCAGATGGAAAGGCTCCTTGCAAGCTTGCTGGAGAATCTGCAGAAGTTTCTATATTCGCATAGGGCCAAAACGTAGCAGCAAAGCTTGCTGCAGCATGTGCTGCAGGGTTTTGAAGCAGGGTGGAGACAATAAGACTTGAAAATGCGGAGGACATTTGAAGAAATGATTGGTAGTGATCTTGATTCTGGTGAATTTGTGGGAATGGAGAAGGATAAGCGGGAAAAGATTGATGAATTGAAGATTGTGCCGGGTTATTTTGACTTTCACTTGCATTTGATGCAGATGCATTTGTGAAAATATTAGGTTGCCTGTTAACCCCGCCTATAGGCTGAAATACAGATTCTGGAAACAACATATCGTGGGACGGATTTTGAGTACCTGTTCCAAGTTTCCCATCGACAACATGCACAGGAACATGTCTTGGGTAGTTCTGATTTCCTTGCATCCCTTCTGTTGTCAAAGCACAATTAAGATCATCTGTTTTCTTACAGTGAATCAATTTTGCACGAGAAGCATCAGAGTCCTCCATCTTAGAAGCTTTACTTTTGCCATTACTCTGTGCTGTGTGTTTCCCTTCAGCATCTATATCCAACTTCTTATTTTCTTTTAGTTCAGCAGTGATAAAAGATTCATCTGTTTCATCCCGACTTATCAATTCTTTTGCTGAAGGTATGAACTCTCTTAAGTTGCATGGATTTCTCTGTGGCACTGACATTGAACTCTTGTCTGCTGACGTAACAAAGGAACAGGGTGCCTCCTGAAAAACGACAAATACTTTAGAGCAATTCTCGTCCTTATTTTGTTTTTGCATTGGTCTGACTTACATCTACAGTAGGATTCTAATAAAACAGGAATGATCAGTTTTGCTGAAAGGTACAATCATCAGAAGTTGAGAAAGATTGAAAAGAAATATAAACCTCTGGCTGTGGTTCCTTCTCCAAGTCCAGTGCTTGTTTACAATGTGAAGATGAAACTGACACAGGAAGTTTTCCATCCTTTCCTCCGACATGTGATGTTTGGGCACTGGCACTAGTCTTCCGAGGATAAGGATTGCTTGGTTTTCTTTTGGGTCGTGGAGGAGGTATGTCTATGTCAATTGATTGTCCAATTGGAACACCTTTTACAAGGGCCTCTTTCTCCAACTGGAAGTGAAAATAAATAGTAACAGTATTCTCAGCAAATGAAATTTCAAAAGCACTAATTTGAATCATTTGTGCATTAGCTGTTATGTGTAATTCAAAAAGTTCTTTTGAACTATAAATATTCAGACTAACACTGACAATTCAATGCATTCTTAGCTCAATGAAAGATAAACTAAGTATATAGTTTTTTTTTTTTTGGACAGTATATAGTTTTCAATCAGAAACTACCTTACGTTAAAGTCAAGAAGAAAACATTTTGAAACCTTCTCCACTCAAGTTTGGAAAAAATCACCTGATTTGTAGTCAAGGATTATCCATATGGGAGTTGGAGGGCTGAAAACTGAGTTGTTTAATGAAAAAAGCTGTACAACAATGTTGTTGTAGACTACAGGAGGAAGCTATTGCCGTCAAGTTACTAAAGCCAGAAGCTACATTGAATAGTCATTATAAAACAGTAGAGGTCAAAGAACAGTCCCCAGAACTTCATCTTTCAGAACCATATGATCTAAATATGGTACGCAGAAACTGCTTGCCACTGTTGAGACAGCATAGACATTGCTAAGAGATTTGACAGGAATCTAACTTGTACACAAGTTTGTACATCTTAAAAAGTAACATAACTATCTACTGAATCTCAACTTTTTCACAGAAACTATTATTGCAAGTTTAAGAATTTACTCAGTTCTATGATCAGGAAAAAAATCACCTGATTTGTAGTCAAGGATTATCCATATGGGAGTTGGAGGGCTGAAAACTGAGTTGTTTAATGAAAAAAGCTGTACAACAATGTTGTTGTAGACTACAGGAGGAAGCTATTGCCGTCAAGTTACTAAAGCCAGAAGCTACATTGAATAGTCATTATAAAACAGTAGAGGTCAAAGAACAGTCCCCAGAACTTCATCTTTCAGAACCATATGATCTAAATATGGTACGCAGAAACTGCTTGCCACTGTTGAGACAGCATAGACATTGCTAAGAGATTTGACAGGAATCTAACTTGTACACAAGTTTGTACATCTTAAAAAGTAACATAACTATCTACTGAATCTCAACTTTTTCACAGAAACTATTATTGCAAGTTTAAGAATTTACTCAGTTCTATGATCAGGAAAAAAATTGCTCTTGCCATCATTATTCTTAGTGCCTGTTTGGATTAGCAGTAAAAGTTTCTTTTCCAATGCAAGTTACAGTATATGAGGTAAGTATGTAAGAGTAGTTTTGTCTCGACTTGCATGAATATGCTTTTGCACCTCTAATTCAAACAAGACCTTAAATTACTTTTCAGACCAAGTTGTTGGGAATTTGTGTTTTCTTTGTAGCTAAAGAGGTCTTCATGCAACCAAAAAAAAAAAAAAAAAGATATATATATATATATATATAACCATTCCTAGACCTTCTAAAATCTTAAACCTTTGATAAAAGTTGTAAAATATATCCGATAACATCTCTTAGCCGAAGATGAATTTCTATAAAAATGCTACCCCCTTTTGATGTCCCTTGTAGCATTTCAATCTAATGCATCCTTCCCTCACATGCAAACTGTAAGACCAATTTAGAAAGTAACTACCTAATAGACTGGTCTGGCTAGCCTGCAGTCAACTTATCTCAATTATTTTTATTTACAAGTTCTACCATCTTCATTCAGCCATATCTCTCTTATGTAACCCGATACTGCATACTTCCTTTGGTTAAAGGTCTGATTCTATTTTGCAGAACGAGTGAATCATAAGCAAGTTCCTCCCTTCTAAACTTCAATCAGAGGAAATTAAAATGATACGTTGACAAAAAGTACCAAGATAGTTGCATTTAACATGTGTGTGTGTGTGTGTGTAAGATGAATTCCGCACAGTCAGCATGCTATGTTTTTTGAGGTAAAACAATCTAAGACAGTACTCAGCAATCAGAAATTTTACTCACACCAGAATCCCGTAACAACCAAAGATTCCTCTTTTTGTGGATGAGTTTCACAAATTCTAGGCTTGATATATCTCTACTATTGTATCACATCAACATTGCTTGATCAAAGCTAGCAACAAATTATTCTGTTAGATGAAAGTTTTAAGGTAATTTGAATTTGCTTTACTTTCAATTCACTCCTCTTTTCTCAAGCAAAGGAGAAATACACAAGTTCTTCAGTGACTTTATTTATTGTCAAGAAAAAATTCCAACTTTTTAAAACCAATCATGATTTTTTTAGTGATAGAAGTGAGGGAGGAAAGTTACATATTAGCCGGAGCCCATTACCCAAAAAAGACCATCTGGCCTCTAATTTTAGCAGTACTACCCCTGGTTTAAATGTTTTTCATAAATCATAAGTAAACCCATCAGAATCATAACTTATTTATTAGGCTGAGCTCACCTAAGAAAATTTCTATTTGGTTGTTTGCGTACCAATTCCATTTGACCTCATTCAAGATCAACCATGAAGGGTCGCATTAATAGTTGCAATGACACATTATAAGAGTATACACAGGCCTCTGTACTCAATAACCTTATGGTAAAAATGGCTTTTCAAATTTTTGCCTACTTATTGTAGCTTTGGCATATAGTAATACCCTGAAGATCCTAGATGCCATGCATACTAGACCATCAAACAAAAAAACGGGGGACTGGTTTGAGCAAGCAATCAAATAGATTGCTTGGCCAAACCAGCCCCCCTTGATTAATGCGGGAAAAGTATTTTCTAAGGTCTGACAGCATTTTGCTGTATATCATACAGCTGTAACTGACAATAAACTTCTTACATTTTGCAACATACTGAAGCAATAGGCCCTCATTTTTTTCAAAATTTAAGATGCCCAAATAAGGGTTAAGTCAACAGATTTTAAATCCTAGATTGATCCCCAGTTCTATATAGGCCTTAAACTTAACAATAAACTATATGCAAAATATGTAAGGCAGCGACTGAGATCTATTCTTCTATAAGCTAATTAGGTGAAGCTGCTTTCGTATTCTCAGTAGTTGACCTGCTGGTTGAGAGCTACAATTCCAGCTTGAATAAGAATTTCAGTCTTCTTAGCAAGTGATCTAATTCGTGCAATCTTAAACTTTTTTACTCATCAGAACCCTTGTCATAATCAAGAAGAAAAGTAACTGGAGTCCTGACCCTCTTCATATATAGCCAATACATAGTCAGTGCTATTCTTTATTATTATATTCAATAACAATAAAATCTGAGTTAATAAGGGTGTAAAGGATATTAATGCAAAGTCAATGTTCGATTGTAATGTTGGTTGGTTGAGAGGAACAGTTTTCTCACCACATGTCACAAGTTCGAACAACATAGGGTAAAGCAAGAAAGATATTAACACAATTCCATTTCTATCCATTTGAGAGGTTTATCTTCCATTAGCGGTCATTTTGGTTCTGGACTGTGATCAAATCACAGCTAGTGAACACTCCTCTAAACTCCTTAATTGGACTTACATTCAACAGAATCCTGCTGCCTAGCAAGCAAGCATCAGAGTCCCTGAACTTCAACCATCCTGTTGGGCTCCAAAGATTATCTTTCATGACCATAAGCCAATACTCAAACCATATGACTTAGGAACCTCAAACCTTGTAAGATATCCAAAATCACTTATTAAACTCCGATAGTCATTTATTAATTTGGAAGCCCACCATAGTTCTCACAAATATAACTGTCACTCTCCTGATGTGTCATATGATTCCAGAAGAGGGAAATGTTGTGAAGGTTGTAGAGAATTAGAGAGATTGGGAGAGAAACACATTCAAAACAAGTGCTGTTGCACTGTTCATTCCATTCATACACAATTAACATCAACATACATGAATGATTAAGCTAGGCTCTTCCCTTTATATAGGCTAGCCTTAGACTCAATCATAGTAAGGCCCATAACATCTTATAAGCCCATGAACCCACAACAAATACACTTGAAAGCAATACAATCAGATTCTAATGTCCTACTCCTAATGGCCTTATAGAATTAGTAATATGCCACTATTACCTTTAACTACTTACTATTATCCCTAATCAGTCCTAAGGCCTAATAGGATTAATATTGTGCCCAAGCCCCTAATTCCTAACCCTAAAATATATTATTTATGAATTATGTATCAGGAAATTACTTCAACTTCACTTGAAGTGTAGTCAAATTACAGAAATCTCCCATGAGGGCACAATGCTGTTAAGACTTGTTAAAGAGTTACAGCAACTTAGCTTCAGGTGCTCTAGTTTGAAACATTTTATAAGAAAAGAATAATTTAGATATTTAAACAAATCTGTTTACATTTATTATTTTACTATGCTTCAAGGTGTTTTAAGGTATGTTTTCAGGGGAAATATATTATACAGTAAAATTAACAGCATTATAATGGAAGGGAAGTTTCTTAATGTGAGAACAACCTCAAGGGGGAGACTATTAAAATTTCCCATTTAAATTACAACCAACATGCATAATATGTCTTGGCAACAAATGCTCTCAGATTGGGTGACTTGAATCATCTCTAACTACTACTACATAATATAGCAACCTCATTACATATATGCCTTAGTTACGAAAAATTGACGGGGAAGGAATCAAACAACCAGCAAAGCTGCTTTAGAAGTCTTCAACTATTGTTCCAATAATCTCATTCGACAACTGAATGAAATACATAAAATAGAAATGCTACTTGCACTCCCTTCCCTTGTACATGTCCCACAAATTCCCAAGTCTATTTTGCTACTTTTCCTAAAAAGATGACAGTTGATATTTTAAAACCCCACATTATATTTCCTACATGTTGACTAGTAATATTTCTAGAAACTACAAAAGTTGATAAAAATTTATCCTAAAGTTTCAAAGCTTGATTTGCTTAAGGGAATATGCATCTCCATGAATAGGCAAATAAGGTCCTGCTTACGGTAGCGGACACAGTATAACTTACATGCTGCCTCAAATGATTTTCCAGGATTTCCTCTTCAATAACTGTCACGCCAACTCTTCCTCATATATGTTCATTTTGAATCATATCTTTTCTTATAAGACTGCACATCCACCTTAACATCCTCATCATGGTTTCCCCAATTTTATGCACTTGATGTCCTTTTAAAGTCCAACATTCACAACCAAATAGCATTGTTTGTCCTATATTAATAAGTTAATTCTATAAAATTTCCCTTTAAGCTTTTAGACAATTTCCAATCACAAATTACTCTGGTAGCCTTTTGTTTCATTTGAACCGCCTAGCTTGTATTCTATGCGTAACATCTGCATCAATTTCACCATCTTTTGTATAATTGATCCCATATATATGAACTTTGTCACTTAAAGAATGATTTGAACTCCCATTTTAACCTCCAAATCACTTACAAATTGCCTCTTATAAAAAATACAATACGTATATTCTACCTTACTCATACTCAGGCAAAAACCCTTTGACTTTAATGTCCTTCTCCATAACTCAAGTTTAGAGTTAATCTCTTCTCTTAACTCAGCTATAAGAACTGTATCATCAACAAAAAGCATGCACTTAGGGATTTCTTCTAAGAAAGTCCATTGTCTTCCCTCCAAGTGTTCCTACACTAGTTATTACCCCTTGATGTTTTCAAAGCTAACAAGAAATCTCATTTAATTACTTAACCAATATAAAATCAAAGATATTAGCATCTATCATCCGGATCTTACTGTAAAACATTCATCTTTACAAGAGAAGGATTGTTTTAAATTATTATAAAATCAGAGGTACCATCACTCTCTTTATTGTATTATTAGATAGAAAGGATTACAATGAACTTTCAGGAGAAGCAAGGGAGAACATGAGAGGTAAATTGGGAAAGACAATAAAGCCTAATTAAGACTAATAAATCAGAAATCAAAATCAGATCAGATCCTATACTCAGATCCTGCAATCAAGGGATCCTAATCATTGGTGATTTATTTCCTATTCTAACATAAATTAATATATAGTACCATCAAATGACTCTTAATTAAGGCTATCCTGATTATACATGTAAACTGGAAGATTTAACTATAGATGATGCCAATGGAATGTTGTTTCTGAATCATTATAGCAACAATGTAGAACAGTAGGACGGGAGAAAACAAGGAAAATTGAATATTCTTCAAATTACCATTGAGATATTTTCATATGTCAAGAATGAAAACCCTCTGGGAGATATTAAGCCTTGTATAGGGGACTAAAACAACCCTGATCCCATTAACATGAGTAATCCAATCTTATGAGAATCATACTTCAAATAGGACAAAGAGAATACCAATTCCATTTATGAAATTTTTCTATGACCCAAACGCCCAAACCCTAATTTCCCAGACAACTCATAACTAAAATCCAACGTCCAAAATTACAAATACACCAATACATAATACAATAGTTACAAAAAATGTTTTTCTTCTTACGCATCATCAGCTAAGACCAAAATATAAAAATGAAATGAAATGTTGACGATAGATATTCACACGTTTCAACGACAAATTTGATCAATTTTAATAATGTCATAACAAACCACTATTATAATCTCTCAATTTCTCCACTTCTTTTTGTTCTCTTAGTCGCATTTATCAAGATCCACAGATATCAGTGTAACGTTCTCAGTCTATCACTTGAAGTATCATCAGCCAACAATATAGATAGCCTCTTGATTTTCTCAAGAGAAGATTCAAAGTCTTACTTTAGAAGTGTCATTTTTTCCATTGGAATTGAATTTCAACAATACATATATGCATTTTGTTAGAATTATTTATATCTGAATTTTGAGATTTCACTGTAGCTTCACGTCAACCAATCCAAATAAGTTTTATTTTTGGTGCAGCCCAACGGACACTTCCATTGGATAAAGTGAATCAAACATTTTATGCCAAAGAAAAATAATTCAACAGCAGACGAGAAGAAAGCATTAGAACAGTAAAAGAACCAAAACTTGCAACATATTAGCCAAGGTGAGAAGGTACGCATTGACCTTTGAAAAGAACTTCTGTGCATGGCTCCTGATTTGCACAGCAGTCTTTGTACCTATATGCTCTGCACAGCAAGAAATATAACACCAGAAAGGGAGGAAGGGGAGAAGACCGTTTAAATTAAGAGATATTAAAGAAAGATATAAGTTCCTGACAGAAGATTTCAAAGGAACAAATCAGTATAACATATAACTTGACAGTTCTAATCAAATTTCTCCATATGAAGAAACAAACAGAAGTATAAATATGCTCATTAAGTCATTATTACCTTCTATGCGCTGCCATGCTCTTCCATAGAGCTTTAGAGCTTCAAGGAACTTATTATGCTCCTCCTCTGTCCATCGTTCTCTTTGCTTTGTGATTGTATATGGTTTTCTTGTCTGCAATTCCCAGCTATCTACTTAGACAGTATCAAAATTTTCAAATCCCCTAGCAGCAAATTATTGCAGCTTCCGAATATACTAAACTCGCTCCATCTATAATAATTGTCAAGAACTATTTATCCCAAATAATGTATATTTTCCTTTTCTTTTATTTAAAGAAGCAGGCATTGATGGTCTAAGGATAGAAGCGGATTGAACCCAGACCTCCCCATTTACTGGGGAGCTTACATGGCACTAGGCGGCCATAAGGTCATTGGTAATTTATATTTCTAAACAGCCTTACCTTAACGACCAATTCTTCTCCAGAAGAGTATGCGTCCATTACAGGATCTGTGCAGCTGGCGCGGCTTCAGATCTTCCCTGACGAGCCGTGGATAAAAAGAACACCTTTCTTTTTTTGTGACATGGAACACAGTAAATAGTAAAGCCGTGGTGATTGTAATAAGAAGCTGATAAGGCGATGCTACTGCAAAACAAACAAAGGAAGAAGAATGGGTAGAGATCCGTCTCTGTTTCGTATCAGAAGCAATAAGCATTCCAGTTCACATGCACTCGGGAAAAAGATACATATTATGTAAATAATCAGAAAATATTAAAATTTTAAGAATCCACCGCAATAAGAAGACGCTTGTCCGAAAGAATAAAAGAAAGTTCCTTAATCAGAATCCTCACCAAAACGAACTTGAGAGCGCCAAAACCTTAAAAACCCGGAAAAAAAGAGAGGTAAAACATAATTAGTATCCAACAACTATCTTTGTCCTCGCTTCATAATACTGTCACCGTAATACTCATACGGGGACTAGCATATTAGCCCTCATGTTTGGTTGCCGAGAAAATGTAATCACAAAGCAGCTCAAAATAAATCAGTATAATTTGAATACAACTCTACTCATCCGGAAGAATCCTTCTCCTCAGTGAATTGAATAGATGATATATTTCTTTTCTAAATCAAGATTATAGTGAATAATAAGGAGAAAATCGTTAAACAGAATGGTTATGTAGATTGTTTCTCGGGAACCAAAAGGGAGGTAAAAGAGGCGAATGAAGGAGGACAAAGAGGAAAAATAAGAGAAAAAGGAAAGTTACCTTTAAATAAAGCCATGGTGATTAAGGGGGCTAGGGGTCGGGTGGTGAGTACGATCATTGATAACACATACGGATTCAACCGGACACAGGCCGAAAAACCATTTCCAGCGATGGCGAATCGGAATCTGAGGGCGACTTCAGATCGGAGGAAAATAGCAGAAGCAAAATCAGAAGAAGCAGGACAAGAGCTGTGAGTAAAAGAGCTAAACCGAACGAGAAACAGGCAAGCTTCTGAGAGTGCGGAGAAATCTCAGCCACTATAATTTCTTGTGGATTTATTTTTATTTTCTGTTGTCATAAATATTAGGGGCTGTTCTTCGTTGAAGCTACCAAGGCTCCTAAGATTGTGCCAGGTGGCGAAAATTGAGTGGCTGCTGACTGTAACGCCTACCTTTGCACTTTTCCCTTATTTTCTTCCTGCACTTTCTTTTATTTAATTTAACAATTACTTTTTAATTTATTTTTATCTTCAAATCTCATCCACAAGCTTGGCGACCGAGGGTTAGAGTCCGTAAAAGCGTCGCCAGCTGTGAGAAAGGTGGGACCCCTGATGACGTGGCGAACGGCACCTCCTGTATCCGGTCATTTGGCGTACGAAGCCTGCTAGTTAGTGGTCTAAGATTTTGCCACCTAGGCAATGGGCACTCGGGAGACCGGCAAGCAGCGTTATGTTTGAAGGTAATGGACGCACCGCACTCCTTTCTTGTCGTATTGTGGTTTTGCCATATAAAATTTATATTTTAAATTAAAAAATATTTAAAAATAAGAAATACTTCATAATACTCCCAACCTGATTCGATTTTGACTCAATATTACTGAATACAGTATCATATAGCTGAATGAAAAATAATAATTAATTTAAAAAATTTAAGACCTGATTGGAGCCATAAAAAAAATGTTGTTTCCAGTGATTGTACTGAAATTTATCAACTATGAGTATTCCTAAAACTACTTGCTTAGCAAATGGATTAGGTAGTCTCAACTTGGGATGTTTTACTTACCTTTTGTATTCTTAAAAAAATAATGATTACTGTCAAACGCCTCGTAGCGCGATGGCACTAGGGCCAGCTTTAGGAGCTAGCCTTCCCCCTTGTCCCTATATCAAAAAAAAAAAAAAAGATTACTCACTACCTACCATAAAAAATGAATGATTTATTTTTATTAAAGATAAAATAAAAAATAATATAAAAGAACTTTAAAATTATAAAATCTCAAGTCAGGTTTTTTATCAAAAAATTTAATTAAAAAAATGACAAAAATTGGTAAATAATTCACAAATCATTTTTTATAAAATAACTGATTTAAAATCATATAATTTCAAAATTCTTTTTCTACCGTCTGCTGCTAAGATAAAATTTGATGCAATATCTGACAATATCTAATAATCTGGCTACTAGGGTTTGTTTCAGCGTACTTGCACTATTTTTTAGGTCGGGTCGGGTCGTCCCTCAAGTAACTGTTAGGCCCAATTCATGAAACCCACTCTTTTAGAACTCGCTTCCAAGTTCTATGCCACCCACTGAGGTCACTTCATTGTACGATGCGCTTGATGAGGTACGAAAAAAACCACTTGTGTGATAGAGAGACAAGGGTGTACTCAACTCTATGGAAGCCATCGGCAACATAATGAAATTGCATAATGGAGGCCATCGCAACTTGTTGCGTAGATAAGGAAACAAGAGAAATTGTGTTTAAGAAAAATTACGAGATAGATATCGTGTGATCACATCTTTACACCTGGACAGGGTGGAGCTAGGAATAAAAATTACGGGGATGAAAATTATAAAATAAAATCCAGTGGAGTCTATATTTGAAATTAGAGGTGAGAATTATAGTATTTAACCTAAAATTTTAGTAAATTATGCTTTAGCTTCACAAATATTTCAATATTTTTATTTTATCTATTTATGAGACTTTTAAATACAGACTAAAGTAAAAAGATTGAAATTTTTATGAGGTTAAAGTAAAATTTCCAAAAATTTTAGATCCAATTATATAATTTTAAGAAGGCGAGGCCCATCCCTAGCCCCCCTTAAATCCACCCCTGCACCTTGCACTTGGAGAAAATTAATCGTATATATTAAAAAAGTTTAGCTATCAGTTTTGCCTCTTGTAATTAGAATGAATGCCATCTGTATGCAGTAATTTTTGTAATTTATATAGATATGGATATTGATATAGATTTGATGATCCTCATGTGTGGTTGAACAAAATAGAGAGAAGTGGAAAAAGCATCATATATGGAATCTTTTCTTTTTTTTTAAATCTTCCTTTCATGTCACATTAACTTAATCTCTTATATTAATAGGAATTAAAAGAATCACATAATAATGTGGATTTTTTTTCACATTGTTTTGTAACAATTTGATCTTTCCCATTCTTTCTAGATTGGTGATAAGAAAAAAATTACTCCATGTTGTAATATTCACAATGTTGAATTCTAACCAATGAAACAGTTAATGGTGTGTGTGTGTGTGTTTTTTTTTTTTACTTCTTTGGATCTATAAGATATTTTTAAATAAATATTAACTTTAAGGTCTTTATTTCCAATTCTTTGGATCTTTTTTTAAAAAATTCAGTTATTTGAGGCCTGAATGTTTTGAAGGCCCGATCTACAAGGCTCATCCTATGGTCTGGCGGCCATTGCAGACGGCCCACGATTTTATTGTTCAATCTTGGGCTCACCCTATGGTCTGGCGGCCATTGCTGACGGCCCACGATTTTTATTGTTCAATCCCGTATAATGGTCTTGTGAAGACCATCAATCGCGCATAGATTAATTTTTATTCTTAGAATAGAGTTAGTCTAACAGTATAAAATTCTATTAAATCCCTTCAGATCACAAGTTTAAGCTCTAGAGAAGACACTTATGTTAGGAGGGGTAGGCACGAATTCCAAACCGGATATCGATGATAATATTTTTTTAAAAAAAATTAAACAACAACCCACGTAAGTTAGATCTACTGGAAGGAACTAGTCGTTCACAATATTGTGAACATAGATTCAAACCCTCTATTAAAAGAGGTATTCACATTTAATACATGACAGTACATCGAACAAAATCGCATCCAATAGGAGGATCCTTATGCTTGTAAAAGTTTTAAGATTATGTTGATGATATTCAGTTGCATGTTAGAATGACCTCTCGTCCTTAGACTCAACTGGCAAAGGGGTCGGACACTCTCACCAAAAGGAGGGGGTTCGATCCTGGAGTTGGTCAAGGCATTGGGAGAGACATCCTAGCTCTTAGGTACCTAAGTTAACACCCGAGGGTAGTAGACAGCTCGCCCTACCCAACATCGGTATCACCTAGGAGAAAAGGAGATTTCGCCCTGCCCTTAAATTGTAGGTGAACCTGTTCTGTCGTAGAACAAAATAGAAGATAGATCGGATTGGACTTGACCTAGGAACAATTCCTAGGGCCTACGTACCCTTGAGAGGGATCGAAGTCCACGTAGTTCGATATATATATAAAAGGCGGTGGGGTGTGTGCTCTGTGTGAATTCAGAATGGAGTTCTTGCGTGTACCGTTCACCAGGGAGGAAGTCTCCTATTTATAGTGAGGCAAAGTAGATCTGATTTCCTTGATGGCACGTTCCCATCATTCACACGTTCGATGCCCCCATAACTGCACTACTACAATAGTGGACATGATCGTGGGTTAGTGGGTGTTCATTTGGGCTGACCTTTCCAGGCCCATTATTCAAGTCCATAACAGATGCCCCCCAGCCCGGTAGTTTAGGTCTCTGAGCTGCCGGGATGCATTAGTTGCTTGATTGTGAAGCACGGATTTGGCCGATGTATATACAGCTTATCCAGGTTGTTTGAGATGAGATAAGGTCCTTGCTCGCTTTCGTAGTGATTTTTCACAGTCTATACTCCTGTATTTAATAACATGTAAGCAAATCATAATCAATGAAAAATACTTACTGCTTACGCAAATCGTTTAGCTTGCTCATCTCGAATGCTTGTCCGAGTTTACATTAATCTCGGTTATTAATAACATGTCTTTCCACGAACAACTCGTCCTGCTCTGTTGCCCCCCAGCCCGGTAGTTCGAACCTCGGGACTGCCGGGATGCATTTAAGATTTAACCAAGATTTGCACATGAAGCCCGGATTTAAACTAGATTCAGTTTAATTGGGTCCGGCTTTAGAGATGTACGTGGATCCCGGATCTTAACTAGATTCAGTTAGCCGGGTCCGTCTTCAAATTACACTTTATGTGTATCCCGAGTTTAAACTAGATTCAGTTCAAACCGAGGCCGACTTCAGAACTTTACACGGATACCAAACATTAACTAGATTCAGTTAACTGCCCGACTTTAAACTTTATACGGATCTCGAACGTTAACCAGATTCGGTTAACCGGGTCCGCCTTCAATTGCTTAATATCTGCAAACATTTACACGGAGCCCGGATTTAAACCAGATTCGGTTTAAGTCGGGTCCGACTTTAAAAACTATTATGGATCCCAGATCTTAACTAGATTCAGTTAGCCGGGATCTAGGCGGCGGAAACCAACACGCACAATCTTCATCCGTTGCCGGTTCCACTTTATTAGCTATTTTTGTTTGTAGTTGTACATTTAATGTACCGAGTTGTAGCGCCCGTGTTGAGTTCTTGTTATGACACTTTCAATTTGTAAAATCAAAAGTGTGCCAATTTATGCTTGCTCCCTTTTGTCTTTGCCTTTCGTGAGAAGAGAATGTAAGAGCTAACTTGATCAAGGTCGGCTAGTACACTCGAATGTTTTTTGCCCTTTTTCAACTTTATCGTGTTCCAATGGACACAAGTTTTAACCTTTCGGTTTTATCAGGTTCCAAAGGACACATGTTTGAATTGGTTTCTCCGCGCAGCCTGGATTTTAATCAAATTCGATTTTACCGGGTCTGCCTTCATCCCTGTCGTAAGGGTTCATTTCATATGGAACTCGGATTTCAACTATAGCCAGTGTAACCGGGTTCCGTCTTCATAACTCGTTCGAGTTTTATTTGATGACTAGGCCAGAGTCAAAAATTTGCTGCGCAGAATACCGGTCTGGGACCACCTATGAGCTATCAACCCGCCTAGGTGATTTACCAGATTCATTGGCTTTTTTTAGCTTTTACATGATTTTCGGTACCGGTCTGGGACCACCCATGAGCTATCAACCCGCCTAGGTGATTTACCAAATTCATTGGCTTTTTAGCCTTTACATGATTTTCGGAAACGAGTTTATTTACCTCGGATTCCTACATGTTTAATTTGGACATGATTCATGAAAACGGGTTTGTATACTTCGGATTCATGCATGTATATAAACTTTGACATGATTCATGAAAACGGGCTTATGTACCTCGGATTCATGCATGTATATAATTTTTGACATGATTCATGAAAACGGGTTTATGTACCTCGGATTCATGCATGTTTATAAAATTGACGGCATTGCCGCTGCATATGGAGCCCAGATTTGAACCAAATTCGGTTTAAATGGGGTCTCCACCTTCATCCCTTTCGTAGAGACGGACTCCATACGGAAATCGGATTTAAACTAGATTAAGTTCAAACCAAGTCCGCCTTCGAAACTTTACACGGATCCCAGATTTCAACCAGATTCGGTTTAACCAGAATCCGCCTTCAAGACTTACACGGATAGCCCATGTATAGCATAATGATATAATTCATTTATTTGGTGACGAAAAGCACCCACAGATATGATGTCATTATCATATATGAATAATGAAGAGGATGAGGCTGCTCCAAGAATAAACAGCAGATAGATGCCGTAGGTCAAAGTAAACATATAACCATAGTTTTTTGCAATAAATGATCAATTGATAGTTTAATGGCTTGGCATCTTGGAACTTTAAGAGATTAAATCCTTTTTTGGTGTTGCATTAAATACAAGCTCCGCATCCTCAATTTTTGCTGTCCCAATGTTTAATAGTCCAAGAGTTTACGCCCAAATGAATAATGTTCATAAGAAAATATTCAAATAAGAGGAGGCAAGGTTCGAATTTAAACTTATCTCATTAGATAAAATCTCTGACTGTTGGCAAGTAGCCATGAGAAGCTGTTGCTTTGGAATACTTTCATCCAGAATGAAATTGTGGTATAGACGTAGAAGGTTGCGAATAATATTGTTTAACTCATCTTGGAGTATTTCCTCCTTCGGGCCTTGTAGAAAAGATAGACGCCAATTCATATGCTCTGGGCCTGGAGACCTGAGAAGGTATGTCTTTCATTGGGATTCTTCCATATATCTTTTCTCATCTGAGTAATCAAGCTTGTGACATTGAGTTCATATAAAAACTGGTTCCACACAGGCCATGCAAGACCATGACTTGGCACAAAAAGGATCAACACCACCATCTTGGGAGTTTGTGATGGTTTAATCTCATGTGGCCTTGTCAGACTATGTAAAACAAAATCATCATAACTAGAAGTAGACATATTAGTAGGTTCATTGAGGTATTTAGCTTGCTTAGCAGGCTTCATTTTTCGAAATCTGAAGTTGTTCATCATGCCATCACACAAAGTAGAATGAATGGTTTCAAGAGAAACAGAGAACTTCAGTTTCTAATATTCTCTTATAATTATAGCCACTATGTGTGCATTATGTGGGGTACCATTTACTGACATGTTAATTATGACTCTATGCCATAACATTTTGCGCTTATCCCACAATTATGACATTCCATGGCATATTATTATCCCTTTCTGCCAGGTATTGAAAAACTACGTACCCACCTTTAATCAATCCATATTTTATGTACATGTCAATAAGAAAATTTCCAACCAGAATATCTGGCTTTCCACTAGAATAGAATTGAAACCCCTACTTTATAATGGAAATAAACTCGGTTATATCAGAAGAAGATTGGAGTTAATACTTATCTGAATTAATCAACTCTTGCTCCTTGCTTGATATAAAAATTGAAAAGCCGGCAAACCCATTTTTGCTCTTATCTGAATTAATCAACTCTTGCTCCTTGCTTTATAAATATCCATGGAATCTGATAATCCTGCAAGAATGCGTGAAGCATTTGCTCTATATGTGGCCCCACTCGGTGTCTCAGCATTTTGAATATCTCAAGCACCTCGGACATATTAGGAATCTCGGACATATTGAGCGTCTCGGACATCTCAGGGATCTTGGTTCAGATATAGTTCTCGGCACATAGTCTCGGCACTACTCAGGGTGAATGATGTTTTTTCCCTTGACTTTCTCTTTTGCAGAATTTATCATCAACATATTCAAAACTGCATCAGTTGTTTCTTGAAGAGCATATTGAGAATGCTTGTGCTGATTCTGGATGTCATGTGAAATTGAAGAATATACGATTAACTGGCTCTAAAACTCGTTCACAGATTTAGAGAGAATGCCGACATCTCCATACACCTTGGCACAAAATCACCACCTCGTCATATTAAAAACACCTCATCCTCATCTCGGTTTTTACTAAGTCGGCTTTCACCACCAGCAACAACCATCTGAATTTTTCTCGGTTTCGCCTTAAAATCAACTGCCTCTTTTTCCAAGGCTTCGTATCGCACCAACTCCCATCGGAAAAATATCTCGACCCGGCAGACCCGGTTATCTCAGCATTGGATCCTTGGCTACTCCATCATCTCGGTCTTCATTATCTCGGGCTCAGGTATCTCGGCCTGGTTAAAACTCAGATCCTGAGGTTTGCTGCCAATACAAGAGTGCCCTGATGTGAATCAGTTGCAGGCCCTGGTTTGAGGAATCTTGGCATGCTCCTGGAAGAGAATCAACTCTCCATCTACTGTTATCTCAGGATTCACCCTCCCCAGAAATGTCTACGTCGGGTTTGAAAGCACCTCGGGCAGCCGTAATGCTACGTCGATCATGGGTACATTTCAGTGGTTTAACAAAGGAAATAATCACAGATACCATTTAGTTAACTCGCTCCGTCACCATGCCGACTTTAATCATCTCGGCTTTAATACTCTACACGCCGGCTTGAATGAATGGTTCCAAAACATCCAGTTCGGTCCCCACGGTCGGCGCCAATGTTCTGTCGTAGAACAAAATAGAAGGTAGATCGGATTGGACTTGACCTAGGAACAATTTCTAGGGCCTACGTACCCTTGAGAGGGATCGAAGTCCACGTAGTTCGATATATATATAAAAGGCGGTGGGGTGTGTGCTCTGTGTGAATTCAGAATGGAGTTCTTGCGTGTACCGTTCACCAGGGAGGAAGTCTCCTATTTATAGTGAGGCAAAGTAAATCTGATTTCCTTGATGGCACGTTCCCATCATTCACACGTTCGATGCCCCCATAACTGCACTACTACAGTAGTGGACATGATCGTGGGTTAGTGGGTGTTCATTTGGGCTGACCTTTCCAGGCCCATTATTCAAGTCCATAACAGAACCCAATCCCTTTTTTAAAATTTTTATATATAAAAAAAGAAAAAGTTGCATGTCGGAATGGAATCATCGGTCAACAATTTTTTTTTTGGAAATATAAGACAACTTTTCTCCATACACCTAACCAAACAAGTCTACGTTTGAGTTGGATTCATAATGAGCGATGATTATGAAGGCAATGATTTGGTTTAATAAGGATAATCAACCCACAAACCGTAATTTGTTATTCATCCATAATACCAACAACCCCTAATATTAGTCAGGTGCATCACAGGTATGAATTAAGGTTGGCATGGGGCCATAAATAGAATAATCATTAGTTACACCGAAAATATGCGACTATTATTTGATTTCTCCAGCACATAAAGCTTTATTTGTCCCCCAAGATTTCTGACTTGCCTTGTGTAGGTATGCTTCTAGAAAACGTGTTTATAGCTTTTGATCTCTTTGGGATATGAAGGTCAAATAATGCCAGCCACATGCATGCATGCATGTCTCTTAATTTAACTTTAATCGATAGGGCCGTGGAAAAACATGGTTTTACTTCTTTTATTGATTCTTATTTTGTTTTAAAGGAACAGTTGAGTTTTACAGTGTAAAACACATGTTATATTCTTCTGGGAAAGTACTACTATTGAATTACAGTCCATTATTTGTTCAAATTTCTGACATATAGTCAAAAATGTACTCCCTTTCCTTTCCATAATTTCCTCGCAGTTTCTCAAATCCTTATTTCCAGTTCAGACTTTTATTACTAGCTAGCTTGTAAGCTCTTCAGTTTTATTTTATTTTTCAGTTTGGAGTTAGGATATTGTTTTGGGAGCATTTCAATAAATGACCACTACAGAGACAGACTGTACAAGCTCCAGATAGAGGGATGGATGATTTGACATTATGTTTCCATGATTAATTATCAAAATCCCTTCTATAATTTAGGGGGCAAATCCAATATCTACCATCATCTCTTCCTCGATCATACATGATATTATAATGTTCAAATATTCCCTTCATCCTGCATTGAAATTTCATATACTCCCTCTCGTCCTAATTATAGGACATATTTAACCAATTTTAAGAAAATTAAGAAGAAAAATTAAATTAGTTAATTTTATTCATTTTCCTAAAATGTCCTTATATAAATTTAAAATAAAAAAAGTAAAAGTAAATAACAATTCATACCACATACCTCTTTGACCTAATTAAAATTTTCTTTTCTGCACGCTTTCTAATTGAAATAATGATATTATTATATACACATATATGTGTGTGTGTGTGTGTATAGGTACACACACACATCTACACACACACATATATATATATATGAATACACACACATATGTATATATATGTGTGTGTGTTTATCTATGTATACATACACATATATATTGACAACACACACTCACAGATATATATACATGTGTGTGTGTGGGTTTATATATGTGTCTATGTATATATGTATATTTGTGTGTAGACGCACATATAAAAACACACACACATATATCTCTATGTGTATGAATATGTATATATGTGTGTCTATATATATATATATATTGGCAAATTAATGACAATTGATCGATAAACATATTAAAATCTAACAATTTAAAAATTTCAATGATTGGAAGAGTCTACACATCCACACATATATAATTACATTCACAAAAAAACCAAACACATTTGAGAGAATAAAATAGGGGTATTTTAGGAAGAAATTGTCAAAATTTAGAATGTTGTTCTATAATTAGGACCAACACCAACTTTTAAATATTGTCTTACAATTAGAACCGGAGGAGTACCATTTTACACCTAATCTGAAATTTTATCCTTCCAGTGATCTTTTATTGAAATTCTCACTCTGATGTACTCAATCATGTTAACCAACTATTACACCTAATGCGCCAAACTATATAAAACCATTTGAATTTTGAGTAATGTTTATATGAATGATAATGATTTCTTGTGCATTAAAATTTAAAAATAATTCACTACTTTTGATAATAAAATTCAATGTATTTGAACTATCATATCTTGTTCCGTGGGTCAAATGATAAACTAATTACAGATATCTATACCTAACTCAAAAATGAAAAACTTGTTTTTTTTTTTCCAGAAAGATATCTATATTAAAACTGTAAACAGGTATAATATCTGGATACAAGTAAAGTCAGATCTAGTACAACAAAATACATCCAAGACAAAAACAAAAACAACCAAATCACCATACATAAAAAATTTAGAAGAAGAAGTAAAATCATGGACAAAGCAGCATCCTCAATATCCGGGGTTAGAAGTGATAAGGAAGAAGGTGATGGTTGTAAAATCCATCCAAAAGGGCACACCTCTTTATAAGCATAAGCTAGATAAGAACAGCTGTACAGGTACCCCATATTGGGGTTAAAAATATAAAAAACTCAACCTCAGACGGAAGAAGACCCATGATGTCCAGAAGAGAACTTCTGCTCCTTTGTTGAATCAAATCTGGTGACCTTGACAGCATATCAAGCAATGCCTCTTTAGATTTACCCCAAGAACGCAGATCCGAACTACCAAGTGATAATTGGATCTAATAACGTTCAAATAGTCATCCAACCAAGAGGATTTGAACGCAGATCTTACCGATCTACTTATTTCCTGAAACAAAAACACTACCACGAAACCCAGTACCACAGAAAAGAAGCAAAAAAAAAAAAAAGATAAATCTCACCTCCACAGATTAGATTTGAAGGAGGAGAGGAAATGACTTGCCACAAGGACGAGAAAAAGCCACATTTGACAGAACTCTGAGGGAGATGATGTAACATCTTAATTTTTATATTAGGATTTAATTATGAGTAAGAAAAATTAATTAATCATGATACATGAATTTATTAGGTAATTGTTAAAGTAAAAGTTTTCATATAAAACGTTATTTATGATAGTAAAAGAATTAATGGAATAAGGATGTGAAAGTAATAAAATTTTATTGCTGTTAAAAAATATATATAGAGAAAAAAGAGCAAAAACGTTTAAGAGAAGATAAAAATAGAATTAATGAATAAATTAATATTTAAATGGGAAAAAAAAATGGTGGCAGCTATATTGCAAATGAATTGAATCAATGAATCCACTCCCTTTCTTTTTAATTAATCAATCCGCCGCCTCTCTGGATACCTATATTTTTTTGGTACAAGGCGAGGGGAGGGGGATTCGAACACGGGACCTGAAGGGAGATATAAGGCATCTCAATACCACCAACTGTGTCACTGCACTGCTATCCTCGGTGGTCTGGATACCTATATATTTAAGTGTGGTGTGTGTTTGTGTGCGTGGACTGAGTGATGCGTGTGTGCGTGGTGAGCAAGGTGAGGCCCGGAGAGAGCTGAAGCGAGTGTGAGGCCGAGGGAGAGAAAGAGAAGAAAAAGAGAGCATATCTGAATTTTTAAGGTATATTATTTATTTTATAAGATCATTTAGGTAGTTAAATTAATTTATTTTCAATAAACTTTCTTCATGAAAGTCACTCTACATATTTTTCTCTTTTTAATGAGAGTAATATAATAATGATTAGTCAAAATTTTGGGATTAGAATTATGATAAAGTTTTGAGTTTTGATAATAAAAGACTGTATATATGAATAGCATGATTAATAGATAACTTTAATCGGTTTAAATTTGTTAGTTTGTTGCTATGAGAATTTAAAATTATTTTCTATTGAAAAGAAGTTAGGATTTATATCATACACGATATTTTTACCGATTAAATGAGAGTTTAAGCATTTAGTTGGATTACTAGAGGTATTATTTAAGATTTAATCGGTTAGTTTTGATAAATCTTGAAATATATGAAAATTATGAATTAGGATTTGAGATTTTAAATTATAGTTGATATGATTTTGAGTAAGTGGAGGTTTGGAGATTGTTTAATAAATTGAGTTATATTTAGGGTTAAGGTGCGTCCAGCACATTAAACTATGGCTCAGGAGCGTCCAACACAATTAACTATTAGGTGGACCGCCCAGCACAACAAACTTTTTAAAAGGAGCGCCCAACACAACAAACTTTTAAAAAGGAGCGCCCAGCACAACACCGTTAAAAAAAAGTTAACGCCGTTAGCAAAAAAGTTAATGTCCATTATCTAAGGAGCACCCAGCACAACAAACTATTATTCCAAGAGCGCCTAGCACAAAATTCTAAATTTTACTAAATTAAATAATTTTTTTTCTTAATTGTCATTATTCAAAAATATCTATATACAAAAATTACTCTTTCTTCAATTTTCTAAAAATTATAATTTGCTAAAATAAAAAAAAATTTGATTAAAAATATAATTATATGATTTAAATAAAACTCAAGATGTTTTTAGTTTATGATATATGTTAAACAAAAAAATATGTATGATTTATTTTTATTTTAGAAGAAATTTATATGAGTTAAAAAATTCATTTAATGTTAATAAAATTTAAAAAATCTAAAAATTTAATATAGATTTTTTTATATGTTTTATAAATTTTATTAAATTCATTTAATGTTTAGATTTCTAAAAAAATCTATGTTAAATTTTTAGATTTTTTAAATTTTATTAACATTAAATGAATTTTTTAACTCACATAAATTTCTGCTAAAATAAAAATAAATCACATATATATATATTTTTTGCTTAACATATATCATAAACTATAAAACATCTTGAGTTTTATTTAAATCATATAATTATATTTTTAATCAAAAATTGTATTTATTTTAGCAAATTATAATTTAGAGAAAATTGAAGAATGAGTAATTTATGTTCATAAATATTTATACAAGTAGTTTTGAATAATGACAATTGAGAAAAAATTATTTAATTTAGTAAAATTTAAAATTTTGTGCTGGGCGTTCTTGGAATAATAGTTTGTTGTGTTGGGCGCTCCTTAGATAACGGACGTTAACTTTTTGCTAACGGTGTTAACTTTTTTTTAACGGCGTTGTACTGGATGCTCCTTTTTAAAAGTTTGTTGTGCTGGGTGGTCCACTTAATAGTTAATTGTGCTGGACGCTCCTGAGTCAATAGTTTATTGTGTTGGACGCACCTTAACCCTTATATTTATAAAAGTTAGTATTCGGTTAAAAATTGAGGAATATATAAATTGTCATTTCTTTAAGGAAAAACTAAAGTGAAATAATAGTTTAATTAATCATTTAATTATGATATCAGTGATTAATGTTAATTCTATTAACATATAATTATTTATTTATTTTTAAAGGGACTAATTTCTCTTATGCTTAGTGTCATGTCAAGAACTTGAGGTAACCACTTTTCACTCATTGTACTTATTTGTATGTTGTTTGTGAGTGATTTTTAATCTATGAAAACTATGTTTTTTTTTAAAAAAAAAATGAAGTTACCTTGTGGGATTTTATTTTAAAATGTGATGAGTGAGATTTATTGATTTAATATATCAACGAGTACTTTAAAATGATTATTGAGACGGTGTATTATTTTATAAATCTTGTTTGGAATCTTATATATACATGCCAAGATTATGATGATGTGGAACGGTGATGATTGTGGAGTGGCGATGATTGTTATTGTGTATATAATACCATGTGGTATGCCACCACTCGGTGCACAGTCCCGGCTTGATATTTTAAGGGCCTGTGGTATCACCCTTTTCCTTTGGCCGGGTTAAGGGTCAGCCCTTGGGACAGTGACACTTTTCCATATTCGAAGGAAAGGAAACCCATGGTTTAATATGAGTTATGTAGTCTTTGGCCAGGCTAAACCTCATCATCAAAGAGCTTGGTGCAGTCTTGTCATAGAGACTAAACCTATAATGTTATAGCCCATGGGTTTTGTCAGCAGTTATAAGGATGGGGGGGTGATAAGGATTGTCAGGGTATCGACCAATTGCTTGTCATGTTATATATGTGATTCATGATATGATATTTGATTTAAAAATTATGATACAAAAATTGTGATATGATAATTTTGTCAAGTTGATATATAGTACTTTGTTATTTAAAATGTTCCACTTGACACCTTACAAGCACGTATTAACATTTACAATGAGCTGGATTGATGGTTACAAATATTTTTCAGGTGATAGTTCTCAATTCTCGTGTAGGTCAATCAGGGAAGGTTTCGGAAGCTTAAGTTACTTTTGCTAATGGTAGTGCTTCCACCTTTTTGGTACATGTTGAATTATTGTATATTGCTACGTCACTAGGACTCACTTGACATATTCTAATATATTTTGGATTTTCTGGCAAATTCTAAAGAAATATTTAGTTTTAAAATACAGGCCTAGTAAAATTTAAAGCTTAAATGTTTGTATAAAACATTTTAATAAATAGTTTAGTTAAGTTATTAATTAATAAATTGTCGTTTAAAATAAAGAATGTTACAGAGGACTATAGATAAAAAATATGGACTCCAAAACACTAGGACCGTAGATCAAAGATATGGACTCGTAACAACCACTCGGACTCGTCTGTGACACCAAAGCGGTGGTCGCCGGCGGCTTGTGTGTAAGGCACAAGCCGCTGGCGAGGGAGTATAAAATGAGAGAGGGGAAGTGCATAGAGGAAAGATGTTGGAGAAAAGAGGGATCAGAAAAGCCGCGTCTATTTTAAATTTTGAATTTAAAAAAAAAAAACCTTATATATTTTAGGGAAAAGAACAAAGAAGATTGGAGGATTTATGGGATAGAAAACGAAGTCGACCGTTCAAAACGGAATTGAATAATTATAATGACCCGTTGATTATTAATAGTATAGGTATAAAGTGGAAGAAAGAAATTTCCAATTGCATGCAAAATTCCATTATGGGGACCCCAACGAAACAATAAAAGTCGTACTTATTTATGGCAGCGTACGGCGACTTGTGGTGGTGTGCTACGGGATGTGGGTGGTGAACTCTTGGAGGGTTTCATGTATAAGGCTGAGGAGCCTGCAGATAGTCAACTAGCGGAAATTTGGGCCGTTTTGCTCGGTCTTAAGATGAGCTGGGATTCCGGCCAGCGGAAAGTGATACTGGAAATGGACGCCAAGGGCGTCGTCTCCTTGCTCACTCGGGGGGTCCCGACAAATCACCCAGATGCAAATGTGCTTCAGGAGATCAACGCCATGCTAACTAGAGACTGGGAAGTGATGGTGACGTGGATTCCTAGAGAGGCAAATGGGACGGTAGATTATATTGCAAAACAAGCTTTTGAGGCATGGCCTGGTTTTCATCGCTTTCACACACCGTTTGAAGGCTTAGCTAAGGTTTTGGAAAAGGATAAGGGACATGCTGGTGGTAGTTGTGGCATTGGCTGAGGGGCTTTCCTCCTCTTTTGTATAAAAAAAAAAAAAGTCGTACTTATTTAGTCCAAGATGTTCAGCATATCACAGCCAATCCTTTTTCTTTCTATACTTTTTCATTTCTATTATTTATTTATTAATTGAGGGTAAAATAGAAAAAATACATTTATTATTGAGACAAATTCAAAGAAAATATTACATTTAGGGATAGACCCATTAAATAAAAACTCTTATATAAAAGAACGGATAGAGTACTTTTTTGAGTGTTTACTTACACACATAATGTTTTTATCTTCTTTTTTTGTGGCCATGTGAGTTCCTTCCAACCAACCCACATAACACTTGAACGTTAACAGCCTAAATAGTCTATTAGTTATAAATAATATATACACTCTCTCACCACTGTTAAAGGACGCCTTGTGGTATCTTTGGTCTTTTTTTGTAACGCATTTAATACTCTGGACAAGTATTAATAAAAAAGAGAGTGTAGGACTTAGTATTAATGTTTGTTGCCCACGAAATTATTATTAAAAATGTTGATAGTATAAATAGATTAAAAAATGGACAGGAATATCGTATTTTAATAACAATATTCAAAATGAGAAGTGATAAAGATATGAAAGAAACTAATGAGCTGTTTCATTTTGTTTTTAAAAGCTCTTTTTATGTTTATTTTTAAAAACAATAAAACATGTTTGGTAAACTATTTTCAAAAAATTGTTTTTAAAAACAAAAAACAATCTTATAAAAAAACAAAAAACAAAAAAATTACTTTTAAAAACTAAAAAACAAAAACACAGGCTTTCATAAAAATCAAATTTGAATGGTCAAAATCTTATTTACTCCCCACTAATCAAAATATTTAGGCTGTCTCTATACAAAAGTACAGTCTCAAATTTAAGTTGTAGAAGAGACACTTGAAAGAGCAACCTCGATTCACAAACCCTTGAACCAGATACTATCTTCGGTCCTTAATATAGAATATAGCTTGCAGTGCAAAATGTCCTATATTTAAAAATGGTGTATATAAGATAATTATATCCAAAAGAAGTCAACAATTCTTTATTACTTTCTAATTTCTTTTTAATGAACAAAATTACAAAACTTCCTATAAGTACATGCCCTCATCGTTATCTTCATCATCCACCCAAACCCATATTCTATAACCTCTCTTTCCAATGGCTCCTTTATTGAAGACCAACACTGACCTCACCAATGGCAAATCATACAACCTCGCGCAACCACATCCAGGGCACGTGCAAGAAGATGAAGAAAGCTTCATCTCCGCCATACAATTGGCCTCCTCCTCTGTTCTCTCCATGTCTCTGCAAGCCGTCTTTGAGCTCGGAGTCTTTGATGCCATCGCCGGAGCCAGAGAAAATGAAAGTCTTTCAGCAAAGGACATCGCCTCCATAATAACCTGCAAGAACCCAGAAGCTCCGATGATGCTCGATCGTCTCCTCAGTCTACTTGCCAGCCACTCTGTTCTTCACTGCTCTGTCATTGACGATGAACAAGGAACAAAACGGAGGATGTACAGTCTCTCCCCTGTTTCAAAGCACTTTGTATCAGATTCTAATGGCGCCTCTGTGGGACATCTCTTGACCCTAATCCAAGACAGAGTCTTCCTCGAAAGCTGGTAACCAATAAAGTTTTGTTCTTTAATGTTACTTATCATAAATTGATATTCTCTTACCCTTAAATACAAGATATAGTTGATTTTATTTGAACTTTAAGTTTGAGAAGAGACTAAAACTTCACAGGAGGGAGCTGAAGGGAGCGATAAAAGAAGGAGGGATAGCATTTAACAGAGTATATGGGATGAATGCGTTTGAGTATCCAAGTAAGGATGCGAGGTTCAATGATACTTTCAACAAGGCAATGTATGACTCGGCCATTCTGATAATGACCAACATTCTTAATTTCTACAATGGATTTGAGACACTGGACACAGTCGTAGATGTTGGAGGTGGTCTTGGGATCAACCTTAATTTGGTCACTTCCAAGTATCCTCATATACAGGGAATCAATTTTGATCTGCCTCATGTCATCCAAACTGCCCCTACCTACCCTCGTATGTTTTGATTTGTTGAACAGAGAAATATATGAAGTTGTGTCTGTGTAGGAAGATTTTGTTTGATTTAATGATTGTGTTGCAGGAGTTCAACATGTGGGAGGAGATATGTTTGAGAGTGTTCCTCAAGGAGATGCCATCTTCATGAAGGTGACTTTGATCTTTTCTCAAAATGAATTATTGTTTTGATGTGTTTTACTTATCAGACTTGCACAGCCAAACCAAACCATCTTTACTTCTTTGTCAGATAACTTTTAGCAAAATTACAATTCAAGCAATATACAGCTTCACCTCACCTCACCCCACCCACCACTAAACGAGGATTAAAAAAATCTTTTCTTACTTTCATACTTGCTTACTTGTGTTCATATATTGAATATAAAAAGTTTTTTTTTAAATGTGATTTCAAAGATTTGATTTATAATGCAATCCAACTTTTTCTTACAATAATAATAAAGTCGTGCATTCATATATAATTTTTTATTTATAACATGCCCTTATACTGCTAAACTAACTCAATATTGATCATGCCTTATGCACACATAATTTAGATAGTCTATAGTTACAAGTAGAGATTTCCCCTTGTTTTGGTTTTTTTTTTTTGTGAAAAGTATTTTAATTATATGTATTTTTAAAAATAGCAGTTAAACTTATTTTATTATACATTATAATGAAAAAATAAGACAAAAATTATTATAATTTGTTCAATCCAAATGTTCACGGCATATATCCTGCCCATGGAACAGCAAATTGTCTAATAAATCTGATTTATTGATTGAACCACTTAACTTGCCTAAAAAGGAAGCCAAGTTCGACGTGGGCCCTCTCCCAATAGATTCTTAAATCTCAGGCGTCCATTTTAACGTGGATGGCGAGATGGATGTAACAAGTAACCACTAACACTCTGCTTTATTTAGCATGAAACCAATAGTTAGTGGTCTTAGTGGAGAATAATGCAAATGAGTCCAATGGTCCCACATCTGACAATATGGGTCCCACAAAGATGATGTACCAGTATATATATTCGTATTCCTTTCCATTGTGGGGAAGGTACAATGAATAAGCTGACAAAAACATGAATATCATTTATATTGAAGTGGATATTGCATGATTGGAGCGATGAACACTGTGTGAAGCTGTTGAAGAATTGCTACAAAGCGATACCTGAAGATGGAAAAGTGATTATAGTGGACGCGATTCTCCCAGATGAACCAAACACTACTCTTGCTCTGCAAGCTGCTCTTCAAGGAGACGTCCTCATGATGACCCAAAATCCTGGAGGCAAAGAACGAACCCAGCAGCAGTTTCTGGATTTAGCTTCTCATTCCGGGTTCTCCGGGATCCGATTCGTCTGTCGGGTTTGTGGATGTTGGGTCATGGAGTTGTACAAGTAAATAACATATATAACACAATGTCGCTTTAATTAGTAAAATAATTGAGAGTGGCTATATATGTACGTATATATATGTGTGTGTGAGAGAGATTCATTTAAATGGGAGTCTCTGTATTCTCTTTTAACATATACATATATGATATATCTATTTTTTTTTTTCGTTGGCATACTATTGTGTATGAAGCAGATTGTTGTTCTAAAGAGTTTAGGGTTGTTTACCTTTTGAATTTTCTTGTAACAAAGACGTGTGTGTTTCATGAGTTATTACTTCTTTTATCTTTAATGTTAGATCTATTTATGTAGTTTGACTAAATTAAGAAAATTAATTCAGTTAATTGATATAATTTTTTTAAAAAAATACCTTAACCATCTTTCTTTTACTTGATTATTGTTAAGAAATTATCAATTTAAGTAAATTAAGAAAAATATATCTTATATATTTAGATTAATATCAATTTTCTAATTAAGTCCTACTTTAAAGACTGTATGAGTTTTTTATGCTTGATCGTGGAAGTCAATATACTTATTGTCTTCAATTTAAATTCGTCTTCTACACCCCAACCCACACACAACACAATATGAAGTTTTTAGGTGTACGTATGTCTAGTGACTTTTAATATGAAACATAAGATTCGATCGACAATATTTAGATTAAATGGCATCTTCGACTTAATTATGGCATCTCCAATTGATGTTATTTGGCATCTCTAGCAACAAAATTATACTACTATATATATACCATTTATATACATCTGACCCCTATAGTTTTGCTATTTGTACTTGGTTCTCATTCATTTTGCCTTGTGGAAAAGCGTCAATATTCATTTGAGTTTTCTTTTAAAAAAAATGTTTAATTAAGCATAATACGACAAAGTCATTATTAGATAATTGCCGGCCAGAGTTAGGAATAAAAAAGTTACTTCAAATAATGAAGTCCAAGACTTCCATGAAATAAACTATCATCAACATATATAGACTTTTTTTTTTTAATTTTTTAAGAAACGACTTAGGTTCTTTTTTCTTTCTTTCTTTTTTTAAAGTTTGTCATTTATTTTTAATCAAAAAATGAAAATGAAAATATCTAAATCGTTGAACTAAATAGTTGAAAGCTATATGGTGTCAATTGCACGCAAGGATTATTTTTCTACGAGTCTACGTATATCAATAATAATTTTCTAGTTGTGTGATTTCTCTTTACAATTTATTATTCACATGCCACTTGAATAGTATAGCTTTCATCAATCTTCTTACCTTTTTCTGTATATTATTTTTTACACAAAATGAATTATCTAGTTAAATTTATAAGATTTAACTTAGTAGATAGCATATATGCAAGTGGCAACTTATTATTATAACAATGTTATCATCTACGTAAGTCTTATAAAGCAGAGTTATGCTCGCTATAAAATGTGTCATTGATATTAATTATGGAGTGATATATGGGACTAAAATGAAAAATACACAAAAAGGATTGACTCTGCTCTTGAACCCTAGACCCGCGAAGCTCTCTCTCAACCTGCGACCCCTGTTCCTCTCTTCGGCTTCTGATTTCGCCTCGCTGGCGGGCGAGCCTCCTTTTGGCCCCAAATCACAGCCAAAGTGCAGATCGGCCCTCAGATGGTCAGGAGAAGGTGAGATTTAGGGCGGAACAGGGACATAGAGCGGTGGCCGTCCTCCGTTGTCGGCGCCGGTTCTCCTCTGGTCTCCGTCCTTAGTGCCTTCCCAGCTCCGGCGGTCCTCGGTTCTCTGGTTGTATCGGTGGCTCTCCCTCATCTTCGGTGGTGGGGGTTTTTGTTTCGTCTCCCTCGTCTTCTCTGTAGGTAGTCTCTGGCTCGCCGGTCGTTGCTAGCTCGACGGTGTCCTCTAGCTTGACAGTGGTCTCTGGCTCTACGGTGGCGTCTGGCGTGTGGGTGGCTTCCGGCGGAGGGGGTGGCTCTACTTTCATTTTCCTGTTGTTCTTATCGTTTTTTAAGTCTACTTGTCTTCTATTATTGTGGTTTTGTTCCTTTGGTGGCTGTGTTTGTTGTCTGTTATTGGGGTTTTGTATAATTATGGTGATGTTATTTGTGGTGGACTGGATTTGTGATTTTGGGGGAAGGGTTTTATCGATGGTTGCTGCTAGTTTATGCTTGATCTATGTGAAGACCATTGCTAGGATTTTTCGATGGGGGCAAATCCATGTCGCTTATGTTAGCCGGAATCTGTTTGGTGGGTGGCTAATGTCACTAGGTGTACTTCAATGGATGACTAAGAGTATTCTTCAGGACCTCACTTGTCTCTTTGTATCTAAGGTTGGGTGTTTTCTATCCTATACCCTAAGTAAGGGTGTTTATGTAGCTGACCTATGTGTAGCTGTTTCTTATAAGGAGGCGTGCCCATTGGGTGGGTTTTGCAACCAGCACCTTTTTTCATGTCCTTTCTAACCTTGGATGGCCAGGAAGCAGATGAAGTCCTTGAAGTTACTTTTATTACTCTGTGTTTTGTGGTGACTAGCTCTCCTTATTGTTGGTTTGATGTTGTCTATTTGTTAGTCTTCGTATTTTGTTTTGTTCTTCGTTTAGGTTGTTATCATCAGTATATGTGTTTGATGTAACCTTATTATTAGTATCAATATATGTTCCTATTTCGACAAAAAAAAAAACACAAAAAGGAGTTATCGTTATTATTGTTATACAGATTACATTACAGTAGTAACCTAATTACGATGACAAAATGAAGCATAATTGCAGTGATCTCAACAAGTTGATGATGACCACATATATGTGTATATATGTGTGTGTGTAAGAGATTCATTTAAATGAGAGTCTCCGTATTCTCTTTTAACATATACATCTTTTTTTCCCTTGTCATACTAATTGTGTATGAAGCAAATTGTTGTTCTAAAGAGTTTAGGGTTGTTTACCTTTTGACTTTTCTTGTAACATATTCTTGTGTTTCATGAGTTATTACTTCTCTTATCTTTAATGTCAGATCTATTTACTTAGTTTAACTAGATTAACAAAATTAGTTAAGTTAATTGATATGAATTTTGACCTTCCTTGACGATGAGGAATTAAGAAGAGGGGGTGAAATTAAACCAACACTTCTCAATGCTTTTGAAAATTCTACAATGGCTATTACTGTGTTTTTTAATAATTATGCTTTCTCCACATTTTGTGTCAATTGAACTTGTTCATATCCAAGATCGTATTAAGAGAAAGGGCCGATTGGTTTGGCCAATTTTTTATGATGTTGTGTGACATCAAAAAGATAATTATGAACAATCATTATCTATGAATATCAAAACCTGAGGGCTGATGAGGACAAAATACAAATATAGAAGCATGAAGTGGCAAGTAGGGGTGAGCAACGGGCGGGCGGGGCTGCCCCGTGGCCTAACCCGTGTCCCACCCGTTTATTTTACACGGGTACAGGTTGTGGCATAACCCGTTTGACCCGTGATAAATGGGTACGGGTATATACGGGGCTATCCAACTGCACTTTTTTCTAGCAAAAGAAAAAAGAAAAAAAGCAAAGCAACTCGGTCCCTCATCCTCATTCCTCACACCAGTCACACAACCACCATCAACAAAGAAGAGGAAGAAGAAAAATCAGAAAACAAAGAGGAGAGAAATTCTTATAATCCGAGGCGAGATTTGAAAATTCTTTGGGGGAGAAAACAGATTTGAGATGAGATGGTGAGATTGTAGACACTACTAAACATATCTGAGAAGAAGAAGCACGAAGTTGACATCGGAGTGGCAACGGATGAGGAGATGACCATGGACTACGGCGACATGAGAAAGGAGATACCGATGTTGGATAGAGCGAGCCGTCTATTACCCTCAAACATTTATCTAGACATTTAAGAACTAGGATGCATTCCCAACATTTTGACCAACTCCAGGATCGAATCACTCCATTTGGTGAGAGTATCCATCCAACTCCTTTGCCAGTTGAACCCAAGAATAAGGGGTTCGATAATTTGTGTTTATTTAGCTTGTTTTAAAGACTTAACACACACACATAAAAATTAAATGCAGGAATAAGAAATTTCAAGGGGAGCTTCCATTATACACAAGTGAATTTGTCCATCATATTCTTAATTGATCCCCTTAAACTTCCATCACTTGTTTATTAACAACTAAGCCCAATGAAGGGCAAGATGGGAATGCATTGACTCCAAAAACCTAACCTAACCTAACCTAACATTCCACTATCACGTTTTCTTATATACGCTTTGATCATGATTCTTAACTTTAATTTGATCGTCTTACACAAATTTTCCGCATTTGACGAAAATTAAAAATAACTTGTATCCTTTTTCACACCACGGACCACTGTGATGTGTTACTTTTCAGTTTTTTAAATTAAAACTTTCCATTATTGCTTCTGGTGTACACATTTAAAAAGGACTGTAGAATTATTTTTTCCCAAAAAAAAAAATGGCATTCGGTTATGAGTTATCACTAACACTGGATTTTTATATAGTAAATGCTCTTAAGTAAAGAGTATTGAATTATTTTCATTAAAAAAAAAAGAGTATTGAATTATTATTATTTTATTTATTAAAAATAATAAATAAAAAAATATGACTCGCTAAATAAAATCAAAATGAAGCCAATCAACAAGTGAATTTAATATTATTTCATATTGAGTGTGTTTTTTGTAGCACTTTAATTTAAAACCAATTTTAGATAATAGTTTCTGAAAATATAGAGAGAAAAAAAAAAAAAGAAAAAGCTTCTTAAGGATTGGCAGGGGCTTTCACCCCTGGGTTGTCCATATTAGATTGGATAGTTCAGATTTATTTTTTTTTTATTTTTTTTAACAAAAAGTAATAGATAAAGAATCTAAAATGAAGATGATATTTCAACTAATATTTTTTTTTAAAAAAAATAATTCTTTCATTTAAGATTATAAGATAAAAAAATAAATTTTGACGGTGGACATGGGCTTCCTATCCAAAGAAAAGGAGGGACAGGCGGTCGGCTTTTTGCCCTGTTTCTTTTGCATTTTCTTTTTAAATTTTCTTGTGAAATTACATTATACGGTAACGGAGAATTTTCCAAGAAATCACGAACCAATAACCACTTACAAATATGGAATAAGGGTCTTAAATGCCATGAAAGTTTTCGCTCAGGAGCACTGGTAAGACGGAAGTTTTTTTTGGACCAAAAATGCCACGGAAGTTTTCGCTGAGGAGCAATTTTGCCCCGGAAGTTTTCACTAAGGAGCAATTTTGCCCCGGAAATTTTCACTAAGGAGCAATTTTGCCCTTCTGTCCCCAAATATTAAATTTGACTATTAAATCAGTCAAAGACCACACATGTTATACTTTGAAAAGGTCAAACTTGGAGCTTGAGAAGGAGATCCTTGAGATGTTGAGCTTAAGGCGGCTAGAATTTGTGAAGCCGAACTGGTCAAAGGGACTGAAAGGTCGACTGTCACAAAACCCAAAGGAAGCATTACTTATGATCTAAGCAAATGATCAATTTATACAAATGTAAATATTATCACTATTGATTTGTTTTACTAAACCAATTTTTGGAACAATTCATTTCTCGTTTTGCGTGTCATTTGCGTTTTGTGACAGACCTTTCAGTTCCTTTGACTAGTTCGGCTTCACAAATTCTGGCCGCCTTGAGATCAATATCTGAAGGATCTCTTTCTCTGATTCCAAGTTCGACCTTTTCAAGGCATGACATGTGTGGTCTTTGACTGATTTAGTAGTCAAATTTAATATTTGGGGACATAAAGGCAAAATTGCTAGGAAAATTGCTACGTTTTGTAAACTTCCGGGGCAAAATTGCTCTTTAGTAAAAACTTCCGGGGCAAAATTGCTCCTCAACGAAAACTTCCATGGCAAAAATGACACTTCCATGGCAAAATTGATACTTCCTGTAAACTTCCGTTTTACCAGTGCTCCTGAGCAAAAACTTCCATGGCATTTAAGACCCTTATCTCTACAAATATAGGCTGACAGGTTGGCTTCACATGGAACCCCCAGTGAAAGTGATGGATGACTGGACGAAGGCAAACTCCTCCATTCTATAATACTCCTCCTCCATTCTATAATACTCCTTCCGGTCCTAATTATAGGACATATTTAACTGATTTTAGGAAAATTAAGGAGGAAATTTAAATTAGTTAATTTGACTTATTTTCCGAAAATGCCCTTATATACATTTAAAATGACATAAGTAAAAATAAATTATCAACTCCTACTACATATCTCTCCGTCTTAAAATTTTCCTTCTCTCACGCTTTTTAATTAAAATAATGGTCTTACTGTATATACATATGTGTATGTGTATATGTATACATATAGGCACACACACACACACACACACATCTGCACATATATATATAAACACAAATATATATATGGACACATACATATAAACACACACATGCACACATATGTGTGTTTTTGTGTTTATATATGTACACACACATATATATCTACACACATATATATTGACAGGCACACACAAAGATATATGTATATGTATACACACATATATACACATACACACACACAGACACTCACAGATATATGTGTGTGTGTGTGTATTTATATATGTGTGTCTATATGTATGTATCTATGTATATTTGTACACACACATATGTATATATCTGTGTGTGTATTGGCATACATTTGATCGATAAATAAATTAAAATCTAACAATTTAAATAATGGGAAGAGTCTACCACAACCACATATATATAATCACTCAAAACCAAACACACTTGAGAGAATAAAATAGGGGTATTTTAGGAAGAAATTGACACAAGTTAGAATGTTGTCTTATAATTAGGACTAAAACCAACTCCTAAATGTTGTCTTATAATTAGGACCAGAGGGAGTATAATATAAGCAACTTTTAAAATAATGATGTCGTTTATAATATAAGTTATTTAGAAAATAATTAATGGTTATTTGTAATTTTACTCATGTAATTAATGTTTGAAATGTGACTGGTAATATTTTTCTTTCTCCTTCAAAACCATATGTAGTATGGATAAACAATGGCGGAAGGTCTTGATGGCCAGTTGGGCCTTGGCCTTAGTTGGTCCTGACTGATCTTATAAAATTTGTTAAAAAATGATATTTTATTTGGTCACAAATTTTGCCTAGCTAATTTTTTATCTTTTCTGTAAGGATAATGTTTGTTTCATTACTCATTAGACTGTGAGAGGAAAGTAAAATTCTTATTTGAGATAACGAAAAGATTAGTATTATCTTATATATTGTTTTAATTTATAATTATCTGTTATTATCTGTTTGTATTTTTGTTAACTCTTAGAAATTGACAACATTCCAGCACATTTTCTCTCTCTTTTTACCTATTTTTGGTTCAAAATATGCGTAGAAATGAATTTATAGAGGAAAATGTGCATGTCAAAGTATAAGGCAAAAATCAAAAAAATTCTTGTTATTATAGAGTTTATAATTCAATTGATAATTGCTTCCTCTTTTGTAGGAAGATGGAGATAAGTTTTAAAGCTCTATAAGAACCAAGAAATAAGGAAAGAAATAAAGGAGGTGAAGCAGTTCAAAGTTAGAAGTATCTGTACAACTGGCCGCAGCAAGTAGTGGCCGCGGAAAGTCACAACTGGCCGCAGCCAGTCATGAAAAAGTGCAGAAAGTACAGCTGCGCGTTTTAAATTTCAGAAAGAGAAAAACCCTATTTAACCTCAAGCGAAGGGCCGAAAAACACACTCTTGACCTAAGGAAACAAGTGGGCAGACAAGGGAAGAGCTTGGGAGAGAGATTTGGAGCATTTTGGAGGCCTGGGGACTCTTCTTAAGAGAGATTTTGGGATTTCACCTTGGTTCCTCCTCTTTTCTTCCTAGTTTTTTTATGTATTCAGTTTCTTTACTTAGACTCTCTTTGTATTTGAACATGAGTAGCTAAACCTTTCATTCTAGGTTTTTTCTTACCCTTTGTATGGATTAATACTTGGAGTTTCCTCTCTTTTAGTAGATAAATATACACATGTGTTGATTTCAACCTTGGCTTAATGCTTCTAAGTGATTGACCTCCATTTAGATGATTTATTCACATAGGTTTTGACTCGATAGAGCTAATCTAGGTGTAGAACTTGATTGAAATCATGCTTGTATTGAAGTTTACTTGATAAATGGATGGTTTGTTGGTAAAATAGAGATATATTTACTAACATTGCATTGTCACATTAGGGTTGTTGCTTAATTATTGATTCTTACAAATTGTAGCAAGAGATTGTGCATTTTAGTGAGAAGAAAAACTTGATTTTGACTTGAGAGAGCGTTTCAAGTGTTTTTGAACTCTAGACTAACACATGTATGTATTGAAATGCTATTAGAGAAGAAGTTAACCAAGTTTTATGAAATGCAAAAGAGGAAGAAGAATCCTAGGCTCCATTATCCTTGAAGTCAAAAGTCATTTGCCTTTATCAATTTTTTGTTTTAGAAAAAGTCTTTAAAAGTTTTCATTCCAACTCAAAACTTTGCTTTTAGCTCAACTTGATGGAATTTACTAAGCCTTTTGCTTGACCAATTTGTTAAACAAATTCTCGTGGGAACGATATTTTACTTATCACTTTATTACTTGAGAAACTCGTACACTTGCAAGGTGAACAATTTTCCAGGTTATTTAATACTATTTAGTAAATACTCTCTCTGGTTTTTATTTAAGGAACCAACTAACAATTCTCACAAGTCAATAAAAATAGTTAAAGTGATTAAATTTGTCCTAAAATTTAAGTAATTTTCAATATTATCCCTATTAATTACACTAAACTATAATATCATATTAATTATTACTCCTTTTTTTCCTCGAAAAAAGAGTAATAATTAATTTTTATTAATTATTACTCTCACTCACTGCTTTTTTAATTGTGGGTATACATGAAAAAAATATTTAATACTATTTAGAAACAAGCAAGTGTTTTATAAAAAGAACTAAATATATTTGTTAGTTAGTACCTTATAATAAAAATTAAAGAGAGTAGTTCAATATATTTATTTTTTGGCTTGGCTTAAAAATTTTTCTGGTTCCGCAGTCTTTTCCCATTAGTAAGATTTATCTCAAGCTGTCTGTAATTCTTCTTGGGTCATGTGTAGCCTATCTTTAAGATTTTTTTTTTTTTTTGGGTTCTGAATATCTTTAAGATATTTGTGTATAGTTGAATACATGTTGAATGGGAAGCGGATTTTCTCAATTGGCATCCCTCTCAGTTTCCTTCAGGAGTGCATATATAAACTGTTGGTCTCATCATTAAATCTTGACTCTCCATTTTAATACCTTCAAAACACATTTAAAATCTGAAAAAATTATTTTATGATCTTACAAAAATATCTTTAAGTATATTTTTAATACTAATCAGTACCCTGAAATATTTTTTTAAAATCTTAAAATAATTTTTCAAGATTATGAAGTATTTTTCAGTATTAGAAGTATTTTAAAGTATCTTTTTAGTATTATTTAGTACAATGAAATAATTTTTCAAAATCATAAAGTATTTTTAAGTACCAGAAAGTACCTTAAAATATCTTTTTACTATCAGTCAGTACAATGAAATAATTTTTCAAGGTCATGAAGTATTTTTCAACACCAGAAAGTTTCTTTTTAGTATCAATCAATACAATAGAAAAAATATTTCAAGATGTTGACTGGTACTAAAAATATACTTCATGATATTTTTCAATATCCTAAAATAATTTTTTAAGACTTTAAATATGTTTTGAAAGTATTAAAATGGACGGTTAAAATTTAATGATCTAGAGATGGATGCGGCTGAGAAAATCCGCTCCCGTGTTGAACGTAGTAGTAGAATTGTTACACTGAAAATAGAGTGTACGGCTCAAAAACATGAACCGTTGGGTACTTCGGTAATTTTGAATTGTAAATTTTACGCTGAAAGACTTTTCACTCAAATTTCTCAAATTTTGATTGACCTTTTTTATAAAAAATTTGGAGCTTTAGAGCGAAAATTAACTCCTATTTTTGTATAACCTCTCCCCTGGATTTTGAGAGTTTAAATTTAATCTTTTTAAAACTTTAATTTTTAACATTAAAAAGCATTCTCTGAATTTTATGTTTTTAATTATATTATAAATATCACAATGAGAAAAATAACTAAAATTACTTATTAATTGCATCCAGCACATACCATATTACTATATTCTTTGGCCTCCAAAAAGCACACCTACCCTAACATTCCACTATCACGTTTTCTTATTAAAAAATTATATACTCTTTGATCACGATTCTTAACTTGAATTTGATCGTCTTTAACAATTTTTCCGCGTTTGACAGAAATTTAAAAAATAAATTGTATCCTTTTTCACACCACGGACCACTGTGATGTGTTACTTTGCTGTTTTTTAAATTAAAATTTTCCATTACGCATTTAAATTGGACCGTACATTTTTTTTTCAAAATAAAATAAATGGCATTTGGTTATGAGTTATCACTAACACGGGATCTTTTATATAGTAAATACTCTTAAGTAAAGAGTATTGAATTATTTTAATAAAGAAAAAAGAGTATCGAATTATTATTATTTTATTTATTTGGTTTTATTAAAAATAATAATTAAAAACATGTGACTCGCTCAACAAAATCAAAATGAAGCCAATCTTTTTTTTTTTTTTTTTGTCAAAGAAAATCAAAATGAAGCCAATCAACAAGTGCATTTCATACTACTATTGAGTGGGTTTTTTGGTAAAACTTTCATTTAAATTCATGGTTTTGATCCAAACCATGGTTTTAAAATTGAACACTACGAAAAAAAAAAAAAAAGCCTCAGATTACCCGCAAAACAAAAACAAAAATAGCATTGTGAAAAATCATGGTTTTTCACCCAAATCATGGTTTTCTAGTTAAAAAGAAAAGCGTGGTGTTTGTCTGCCTTACAACAAGATCTTGATTTTTTCTAAAAAGAGGTGCTTCTCACGTTTTTCAAGTGTTTTGGTTACTTTTCACCAAACCAGCCGTAACAGCAAATTGTGAAAGGATATAGGTGTAAAAATACATATGTGCTTTATCTTCGGAAACACCCAGCACCAAATATTTTTTTTTGGTGCAAAAATACACAAATGGTTACAATCTACGAGCAAAAGTCACACTACCATTAAAATCTAACTTAACAGTGTTAATTTTGGGGTGAAGCCCATACTATTTTTATGAAGAAAAAAAAAACCAAAATGACCCCCCCTTTTTTTTTTGTTAAAAAAGGAACCCCGCGTCAAGCTCTCATCTGACCACCCCCCAACTCTCGATCTGGATCCCCCCCCCCCCCCTCCAAAAGTTCTCAATATTATTGCACCAGCATCTAAAATCAATTCCTCCTTGTAGTTTCAACCTTAGTTTCGGTGGAGATCCGATCGCGGAGATCACAAGGCGAAGGAATTCTCAAGTAAGGAAATAGTTGTTTATGAAGCAGTGAATGGATTAAAGAGGATTGGGTTCTGGATGTGTGGGATTTTCTTGTCTGGTTTATGCAGCGATTGGAAACCCTACTTGGAGTTGAGAAAACCTACGGCTAGTTTTGATGATTCTTCAGTTTTCATGCTTGATTCCAGAATCAATGAACTGATGTTGATAAGAAAAATGCCTGTGTTGAAAGAGATTGAAGAGATAAATGGTTCTGTGGCTAAACTTCTTGCTTCAGATGGCGGGAAACTTGATGCATCCATGGAATTGCAGAAACAACTTCTTGTGTTGGAGAAGCTCATGGACAATGTGAGCAAGGAGATAGATGAATTGTTTGGTAACGCAATGGCTTAGAGAAATGAGTTAATTTATTTATTTCTTTAAAATTACCACACAACCCCAAAAATCTGTTGCTTGATCTGTAATGTTCATGTTTTATTTGATTCTCAAATATGCTCGTTGTATTCACATATTTACCTCATAAATCATAATAGTTATTCTCAAAAGCTAATGTATTTTCCAAAATCACTTTTTTCGATTTTTCTCTAAAAACTAATCTTCAAGGTCAATGAACAAATAATACTATACTCCACGTTCAAGCCAATGGATCAGAGGGAGTAATGGCCATTAGGGGAAAGAGAAACATGCCTATTGGGAGTAAATGTTTAGAGCGTAGCAGATGATAATTCACCATTTTTTAGGAGTATTAAAAATGAGGGTAAAATGATAAAAACTCAGATTTAGAGGTAGTTGGTGCCTTATAATAAGGATTAAAGGGAGTATATCCGTATGGTCATGTTATGTCTGACTTTCTAATCAACTCTTGTTCGTTAAAACTTATATCCGAATGGTCATGTTATGGTTCTGTTTGAGCTAGCGTACATAAAGTATATTCACGTAAATCTAGATAAAACTCTCATAATATACTATAAATCACGTTCGGCCTAACTAGCATCTTCCATTTTTTTTTTCCACCTTTTCATGTTTAGGAAATACTAAAATTGTGGTTTCAGAAACCCTTTTCTGCAAACTAAGATAAAACTCTTTTCACATGTTTATCTTGTAAATCATAAAAGTTATCCTCAAAAGCTAATATATTCTCCAAAATTACTTTTTTCAATTTTTCTCTAAAAACTAATATTCAAAAGCTAATCCAAATTATTCATTAAAACTATATATTCTCCAAAAGTTAATCCAAAAATCTATTCTTACCATCACTTTTTTTTTTCACTTTTAATTCTAATAATATTTATACCACAAAATTTCAATTGACAGATATGCCTGATAACCTCTTCTCAAAACTTTTCAAAAAAGCATTATTATTTTTTTTTGAAAAAACTAAATGAAATGATTAATTAAATCCCCTAAAAGATTTGATTTTATAAAGTGATCAACTAACAAATGCGTATGAAGAGCTGTTTTTACGGGAGAAATGATGTTGGGGTTCTAATGATAGTTTAAAACCTGTAATGACATGAGTTGGCAATGACTTTGTGGGAGTGCATATTAAAATAGAAATTAACTTAGTTGTCAAAATTTAAATAGGATAATATTACTATGATTTGAAAAATTAGGAGGCTACATTGAACAAAACAAACTTCTAGATACGAAGTGTTTCTCAAGTGAAAATTTTTTGAGCAAATTTTGACACTAACCCAAATGTTTATGAGTTGAAAACTTTGGAGGGAATGTTGAACAAAAAAAAAAAACTTCCAAATACGAAATACTTCTAAGTAAAAAAAATTTGGAGCAAATTTTCACACTAACCTAAATGATGTATATGACATGTAGACCTATCAACTTAGCATATTTAATCAATCAATAATTAAACTTAACTTGGATAATGACTAAAGTGACATTACTATGATTTGAAAATTTCACGGATGATATAAAAAAAAAATTTCTAATACTCTAACGCTCACGTGTGAAAACTTTCGAAATAAATTTGTACCTTAGCCCATTTAATTTTTTTGGTTAAGGTGCAAAAATATACTTTTGGTTTTTTTAAAAGTGCATTCAATACCAAGTATTTTTTTTTCTTATTGTTGCAAAAGTGACTATATGGTTATAAAAGTTGAGCAAAAGTTACATATTCAGTTAAAGTAGTTGTGGGCCCCACCAACATAAAGTAACGGAATATATAACTTTTGCTCTATTTTTGTAAGTATATAGTCACTTTTGCACCTAAAAAAATATCTGATGTTGGACACATTTTTTAAAAAAAACCACATATATATTTTTACACCTTAACCCTTTATTTTATAAGTTATTTTATAAGAAAACTAAGGTTTTCTTCCCATGTATTGCATAGGGTAGTGTACTGAATAATTAGGGAATATGATCTTGATTTAGTGTCCCATTTTAAACAACTACGCTAGCTAGAAAAATTTATATGGATAGAGAGCATTGCTCTGATTGTTGCATGGCTCGAATAAATTTGAAAATGTGGGAATTAGTGTTGGGTTAATGTGCTCTTTAGTCACTTAAGCCCAAGAACTCTAAGGCCCATGTGGATTAGGGTTAGGTCTTGGGTGGAGCATTATATAAACCCACTTTAACCTGCTTGAAAATAGACGGCCGCACAAATAGTCAGGAGGCTCTCATCAGAAACAAAAACCTAGAGGCAGACGTTCATCATCTGAACGGTTGCCCACACAACCACCTCATCCCCCTCAAGAGATAGTCTGGAAGATCAATCACAGAGCGAGGACTGTTCGTAGACAAGAATTGTTCGCGGAGAATCTTTCAGATCACTCTTCAATATCCAGGTAATCAAAACGATGAACGGTTTAATCTTTTCCTACATCACGTGGTTCGATACGCTTCCGCGTTTCTGATTAGATTCCTACAATTAGATTGTCTGATTTATTGGTCAATGGTGATGAAAATTATTTCAAAACAAAATCATTTAAAAAAAAAATTGGATGGCTACGGAGGACAAAAGGATGATGGAGGAGAAAGAAATAGTACTTGATGAAAAAGAAAATGAATATTGATGGGGATGGCAATTTTACCACAATAAGCTCTCTCTCTTTTTTTGGTGTTCTATCAAACACTTGATATAGTGTGTTGGCCTTTCTTGTTAATTAAGAATGTTTGAATTTATAACATTTAATTTGCAGAGTTCAAGGCCTTGCATGGTTGGAGATGAGGGCTGAGGGGAGGGAAAAAATTTAAAGGAGAGGAAAACTCTTATGATGGGTTCTATCACAAATGATTTTTCTTTTCTTTTTCCTTCTCTCCCCTCCAACCAAACAAACCCCAAGTGTTTTTAGATGGTCAAAGAGAAAAAGAAAGAGCTCAATCATCAATGAGAATGACAAAGAAACAATTGATATGCAAAGAATAATATTACTCGATCTCCTGGTACCTCCTTGTATAAAAGTATTCTTGAGGGACCTTGAATAGAAAATGATACTTCATTGCTAATGTTCCGATGGACGCGACATGTTAGTGACACCTTCAGGACACTCCGTCCTATATTTCTCAATATAATTAAAGATTTAGTCTAAATGTCTTATTTTTATGCTCTTTTACAACGCCAAAATCAATTTTAATCAGACTTCTCATGTTTAAGAACAATCAAACAAATGAATGAATCAACAAATATCAAATTGAAGCTACTAAAAATTGGCATTATCACCTTCTATTGCATAATCAAGCTGTAATAATTCAAAGTGAAAGGTCTAACTATATAAATTAAACATTATCTAGAACAAAATATAGAAAAAACCAAACATAAATAAACTAAACTAATCAGGGCCCAAATACGTTCAGAATCAAATAACAAAAGGGGAAAGGAAGTAGAAACTTGAAGTCTGGAAGTAGTGAAACACTTTATAGAGAGGCCGTGAGGATACGATTTGAAGACTCTGTTTTTCATGCATGACCTCCTCTAAAAATCATGATGATTTTAACCTCTGAAAACATATTCCTAACATAATAATCAATTTCTGAATTTTGTATGGTGTTTGGCTTATTTTATCATAAACCATAGTTTACATTAATGAAAAAAGCGTTTTTTGTATTAAAATTGGATAGAAATGAAAGCATATCGTATATTATGAAGTAATGCCCTTTAAGTTCTTCACAGAGCTCTCCTTCTTTACGATGCAGTCGCCATTATTTAAGCTCATGAAATCACTTCTCTTATATCATTACTCTATATTGGGCGGTTTTGATTCCTAGTCATTACGTGTAAACCTATTCTTTAACTTTTCGCCACTCACCACTTTCAAATATGTAAAATCCCCAATCACCAAGTACTTGGTGTATATAGTTTCTTTTGGCAAAAAAAAAAAAAAGTACTTGGTGTATACCAGTTAATCAAAGGTCTTGAGTTCAAGCCCAAGAATGTAGCAATGTTAAATATTTGATGGTAAACCTTTGCTGTCCTTGTGGTCCAGCACGACTTAGTCCGAATTAATCTAAACCTCGGATAAATCCTCAGAGTTAAAAGAATATAGCTCTAAAATATCAAATGCTTCACTAAAAATAAATAAATAAATTGTAACACCCCCAATAGCTTGACTTTGTATGAGTAATTTGCATAAAAGATGTGAGTGAAGTCCGAGAATTTAGTTTAATTATCATATATATCTTTCCACTCAATCCAAGCCATGCCAATCTGCCACCGCGTGCCGAAACCAGTACGTATCTAATTCGTAGGAGCCAATTCTCGTCCATAAGTCTAGTGTGCTTAATTACCCAAATCTATTTCATTAATCCCACATTTCTAATAATCTCTCCACTCGTCATATCTTATTGTCTTAAATTTAGGCGATCTTATCATGCTGAACAACCGAATAACATAAGATCAATGCGGAAAATAAAGCAGAGATCACAAATACCTCCCACCATTGATTTGTCTCCATAAGCTAGTAGGGACGAACTTCGAGTCTCCAGACAGGAACAGATCCAAGCCAGCAACCAGGACAAGCCAGCAACTAGGAACGAGCACCGAGTCTTTGTCCTTCTGACCCTTCTCTCTGAATCTACAAATGGTGTCTTCTCAAAGGTCAGAGCAGGTTCAGGGGACCAGACGGAGTTTCACCGTGCGTTTCCCCTCTGGCCATCACAGAGCTACAAAAGGAAACAAATTGAATACGTACTTATTGCGTATTAACTGTGTATTAATTGGGCCATTACAGTATTAATGGATGGTTACAAAACCAGCAATAATGTGGGTCATAAATAGAAATAACGGAATATTAATTACCGAATTAAATATTCCAACATTCTCCCACTTGGCCCACATACTTTAGTATATACCACTGAAAAACAAAATGCATGGATCATGACGATAGGTTCTCTTAAAGCGAGTAATATCATCCATATATCATAATGCATCATGTTTCCCAAGCCTAAGTAGCTTAATGAATAAACCCTACATTTATTCTAGGTCCAAACTTAATGATGTTCCTCAAATTAAATAAATGTGTACACAAGCTGAAATGAGAAAAACATCAAAAATGGGGTTCCATAAAATAATAACGTTCTTAAAACGAAAGAAAATCATTCAAAATGAAATTCAAAGAAGGGCACTAATCCCCATTCTTTCCACATGATCCTTAAACCTCACCGGTGGCATGCCTTTAGCTAAAGGATTTGCAATCATCAAATCAGTGCTAATATGTTCAACAACCACTATCTAATGCTTAACACGTTCTCTTATGGCTAGATACTTAATGTCGATGTGTTTGCTTCGACTACCACTTCTGTTGTTCTTAGCCATAAACACAGCAGCCGAATTGTCACAATATATCTTCATTGGCATAGCAATTGAATTCATGATTCTAAGCCCACGAATGAACCCCTTCATCCATTCACCATGAGAAGTAGCCTCAAAACAAGACACGAACTCAGCTTCCATCGTAGAAGTAGCAATAAAGACTGCTTCTTGCTACTCCATGACACAGCTCCACCGGCTAGCATGAAAATATACCCAGTAGTGGATTTCCTCGAATCAATGCAGCCAGCATAGTCTGAATCGGAATAACCAGTTACTTCTAGATTGTCAGTCCGTTTGTATTTAAGCATGTAATCCTTAGTCCCTTGAAGGTATCTCAACACCTTCTTCACAGCCTTCCAGTGATCCATACCTGGATTACTCTGATATCTCCCCAACATTCCAACAGCAAATGCAATGTCAGGTCTGGTACAGACCTGAGCATACATAAGGCTTCCTACAGCTGAAGCATAAGGGATGTTTTTCATTTGTTCCCTCTCAAAATCATTCTTTGGACACTGGTTCAAATTGAACCTGTCACCTTTCACAATGGGAGCTGGACTTGGTGAACAATGCCTCATCCTAAATCTTTCCAAAACTTTGTTGATATAGGTCTCTTGAGACAGACCAAGAACACCTCTACATCTGTCTCTTTGTATCTTAATGCCAATGACATAAGATGCAACTCCCATATCCTTCATTTCAAAGCTTTTAGAGAGGAATTGTTTCACTTCATGCAATAAGCCATTGTCATTGGTCGCAAGCAAAATGTCATCCACATATAGAATAAGGAAACAAATCTTACTCCCACTGACCTTCTGGTATATACATTCATCCACAACATTCTCTACAAAACCAAATGAAGAGATAATGTCATGAAACTTTAAATACCATTGCCGGGAAGCTTGTTTCAATCCATGTATGGATTTTCTGAGCTTGCAAACCAAATGCTCACCATCACTAGAGGAAAATCCTTCTGGTTGTTTCATGTAAACCTCTTCCTCTATTCTTCCCAACTCAGACTTGCGACCATTCAGCATGTTTTTTTTTTTCACACATTTGGTTTGAAAGCCACGTCATTGTCCAGTCAACAAAAAATGTTAAACTAACGGTCAAACGGTATTTTTGTACCTAAAAAAAGTACTGATGTTGGATGTTCTTTTGACCAAATCATATGTATAATTTTGCACTTTTGAAAGCCACGTCATTGTCTAGTCAGCAAAAAAAGTCAAACTTAACGGTCAAACGGTATTTTTACACATAATTTATAATCACGTTGTCACTTTTACACCTAAAAAAAGCACTTGGTGCTGGACGCGATTTTGGCAAAAACACATATATGTTTTTGCACCTTAACCCTTATTTTTATTTTTGTATATTTATATTTTGTATGAATACTCCATTACTTTGCCTCCTGTTAGTTTCTTAGTTTTTTGTTTATATGAGCACTATGAATTTATGCTTTTTGGTTTCCGGAGTCCATCTTGTCTATTTCTGGATATTATTATGATAATTGGATTATAAAGTGGGACTGTTGTCAAGAGCGTGGCCTTTAATTTGTCTTAAGTTTTTTTATACATTGTCTTAAGTATTTTTCTTATTGTTATTTACCGGTAGATTTTCATATGCAGTTTTTTAGAAGAAAAAAATAGCAAAGGAAGTAATTCATTGGTTGCATAATGAATAAACAAGGACCAAAGTTTTAGGATAATTGTTCATTGGCTTTATGGATTAGGTTTTATTTCATAAGGAGAAGAACAATTATTTGTGGTGCATTTTGACAATATCTTTAAAGGTGATTATTGTTGTCTTGATTGTATTTTGCCGGAAGGTATAAAATAAAAAGACATTACATGGGCTGTGCAAGTAATAAATTTGTGTTTGTGTTAATATTAGGTTTATATATATGGGTATTTTGTTTTGAAATTATATATATCAACTAATATTTATTTGGCAGGTGAAGTTGCATCCCCTCCGTTAACTGAATTTGAAGGTGGTGGTGAAATACTATATGCAAGTGAATATGAAAATGATAGTGATAGTGAAAGTGATGGTCAAAGTGAGAGTGATAGTGAAAGTGATGGTGAAATAGTATATGCACTGGGTTTTATCCAAAAAAAAAAAAAAGTATATGCACTGGGGTAATAGTGTGTGCAAATGAAAATGACGGTCGGAGCATACCTGTGACACCTTCAGAAACCAAGGTATGTTTATAGAATAGTAATATTTCCTCCGGTCTTAATTATAAGAGCTAGTTGACTTTTTTGGAGAGATTAAGGAAGCTAATTAAATTACTTTAAAGTATTTTTATTTTTATTTTTTTCTTCAAACTTATTAGTTTGATTAATAAACTAATATATAATCTAAGAATATTTAACATATGAAATGATTAAGTAACTTATTTAGTTTCCTTAATCTCTCCAAAGAAAATCAACTAGCTCTTATAATTAGGACCGGAGGTAGTAATAAACAAATTTACCTCCAGTAGCAATACATGCAAATCTCTATCTAACAGAAACAACAAATGTAACTTCCATCAATGTTGAACAAGTTCAACAAAATTTTGAAGACAATCGTAAAGCCGAAGGAAAAGGAGATAGTAGTCTACAATAACAACATAAATGAGTGAGTAATGACGTGGCAATTTATAGCAGGTATTTTTATCATTAGAAGAAGAACATTGTTGCATTTCTGTTTAATTGATGGATATTTCATTAGTTAATAATGAGTTTTAATATCAGTTTATGTGAAAAATGTATCTGTCTATGCTAAACTATTTTTCATCCTACCATTTCTAAATATAAATTGAATGTTATTTTCTTTTTGAAAATAACTTCTAAATACTTTCTACTTTAGCTACAAATCATCATCAACGTAAAATAGTTTAGTGCTTTAATTGGTCATATATATAATATGCAGTTCACTTAAGTTAAAGGTATCTGCGTGATAGGAGGTATTAATTAACTCATCGAATCAGTCTCAATATGAAGGATCGCAAAAATCTTCCCAAGATAAATATGACATGATCCCAAAATATTGACTATGGATTTGAAGAAATTAAAGAAAATATGTTAAGTATACTAGATTTTACATTCACAAAGTATGCAAACTCGTGTGCACGCAATCCATACGTGTATTTTATTAAATCATTCGTGATTCTTATACCTAGTCACTATCAACTATTATGATATTCAGCTTCATTCTTAATTTCTAAATCGCAGCTTTGGCATAATCAGTGAGACAAGCAGGCTTGAGAGAAGCAAGCATGTTGACAATGGATGGAAAAAATTGTAACTTCAATAGAAAAAGGCAGTTGTGTCTTTTATTTTAAAGAACTTCATTATATGTTCATACCACACTACTTTTATGTTTGTTTAATTTGGTAGTTATGCATGCTAGCTAGAAACATTTATCCATAGAGATCGAACATTGTTTTGAATATTGTCACTGGGCTCAAATAAATTTGAAAAATTGGGAATTATATTTCTTATGAAAACATTTAAATTCTGTGGTCAGTAGTGGTTATGAATATTATTTAAAATAAAATAAAATAATCCGTTTAAAAAAGAACTGGATGCCTCGATCACCTTTTGCGATCATTAGGCCCATTTTTTGGGTCATTTTTGTTTATATGAATTAATGGCTTAGAATGTATGGTTCGTTTATGGAGTGGATTAATTGGCACTAATTATAATTCAAGCAACATGAAGTTCCCACGGCTACCAATTGGTATTTTGAATCGAAATGCAAAATAACCTTCCTCTATCTAATCCTTAATATAATATAAGATGTTTAGTTGATCTATTCTTGTTGATGACGTGCTATTGTATATTCCTGCATTTGTTTCTTAATCTTCACTTTCTTTTGCTTCTATGTATAGTTCCCGGGATTTGAAACTCAAACAGCAGAAGGTTGAAGCAGTTTGATAGGACCTTGCTGGGTCTCAGCTAACCTCCATGTTAATTATCTTCATATACATTTGAAAATTAAGGATGGCTATTAAGAAGAGTTGAGTTGAGTCTCCTCCACTTTTGAAGCACATAACGCCCACCCAAACCCTTTCAACAAATCTAAAGCTTAGGAGGACTTAAGGACCCTAAAAGCATCATCATTTGGGGTGATTGCGCCCTCAGTTCACCCAAATCTCTCTCTCTCTCTCTCTCTCTCTCTATACAGACATACTCCACAACACAATCCTTTATGTAATGTGTTTTAGACATCTTGCTTTTATTGTTAGATTGCTTTACTTATTAAATAATAATACCTAAATATTTCAATTATGCCATTACTATACTAATTAATGGATATAAATATTTTTCATCTTGATAATTTGCGTATAATGAAATATCCTTCAATTTTCTATCCAAAACACCTTTGGACCACTTCTTATTTTTGAAAGACACATTGTAGTACTACTTTAATATCATGCGGGGGTTGATCGCTTGGATCAAGGAATGCACCTCTGCTCCCTTTTTTCTTTTTCTTTTTTTTCTTTTTCTTTTTAACATAATCATCTAAAATTCAACATTGCTTGATTATATTCAAGCATTGCCAACTCCATTGAAAGTAATTTATTTTTTTCATCGACAGAGTTTAAACTTCCCAACCTTGTCTAATCGGCTTATTTATTCATTCCATCACAGCTAAAAAATACAAGTCAGTTTCATTTTATTGGGCTGATTATGTTCTTTCTTGAGCGAACCCAAGCCAATAATTGACAAGGCCTAAAAATTGAAGAGACTGAAGAACCAACAACATTCCTGTCCATTCAACATTCCATAACTGAGATGCCAAAGATCATTGATTGTGGATCTTCGGTGTCTTATAATGTTCTTTGGAATGGTGTGAAGACTGGATTTTTTAGTCCTATTAGGGGCATTAGACAAGGAGATCCTCTCTCTCCTCTTCTCTTTGTCCTTTGTATGGATAAGTTATCTCATTTGATTTGTGACGTTGTGGAGGAAGGTAGATGGAAGCCGATCTATGTGTCCAAGAGGGGTCCTAGTGTGTCTCATTTAATATTCGCTGATGACTTACTATTGTTTGATGAACTGCATTAATGAGTTTATGAAGGCCTCAAGGGGCAAAGTCAATGTCGCCAAATCTTCTATTTTCTTTTCTCCTGGAGTGCCTTTGCGGACTAAGATGAGAATTAAGGAAATGACTTGTATGCATATTTCCAATGAGATTGGCAGATATCTTGGTTTTCCACTTTCCCGCAATAGAAGATCTAAGGAGAAATTCCATTATGTGATTGATCGAGTTAAATCCAAGATGAATATTTGGAAGGTCAATAGTCTTTATATGGCTGGAAGAATTACTCTTGCTAAATCTGTCATAAGTACTATCCCTCTCTACCCTATGCTTGTTGCTAGATTACCGACAAGTGTGTTTTCAGAGATTGAACACTTGTAGAGGAATTTTATATGGGATCATGATGGTACTAGTAGACATTTCCATTTTGTCGACTAGGATCAACTAACGAGGCCCAAGGAGTATGGTGGCTTGGAATTGAGAAGACTTACTTCGGTCAACAAGGCTTGTGAGACAAAGTTGGCTTGGAAGTTAATCAATGGGGAGAAGGGTTTGTGGGCGGAGATCCTCTTCTAGCGTTATATGGTGAGAGATAGTAAGTCTCTTTTGGCTTATAGGCCCAGAGACTCCAGCCTATGGAAATTTATATGTGATCACAGCTAAATGGTAGACAAAAGTTCAAAGTGGCAGGCTAGAAACGGGTTGGCTATTAACTTCTTTAATGATTCTTGGACTGGTGATGACATTAGACTTCACGAGTTCTGTGTTCGTATGTTGACTAATGAAGAAGACAAGACAGTGGTTGCAGATTGGGTGGTGGGTGGTTTGTGGGATATTCATAAACTCGAGTCCATTCTTATTCCTGCTGGTATTAGAAGAATGGCTGCGGTTTTGCCACCGAGGATTGAGGCAGATTTTGATCGTTTAGTTTGGGGTGCTTCGCGGATGGTATGTTTTCTATTAGGAGTGCCTATCTCCTTTTTGAACCCAACTTGGTATCTCTCTGTGATAAAATTTATAAAGATATTTGGAAATGGAAAGGAGCTGAGAGGATCAGAGTATTCATGTAGAAAGCCTCCTTAAATAAATTACCTACCAACTTTTGGAGAAGTACATGGCTTCATTCTTCAGCTATGTGTGGGGCTTGCAACACAGAGGTTGAGGATCTTTTACACATTCTGAGAGACTGTGGATATGCCAGATGTTTGTGGCTGGGGTTGATTCAACCAAGGTATACTTCCTCTTTCTTTTCTTTAGAATTGAAAGAATGGTTGAGTTTTAATCTAAATAATCAGATAGGTTATAGATGGGATGGTAGCTGGAATCTGGTGTTTGGAGTTGTTATATGGAAACTTTGGGAATGGAGAAATCAATGTGTATTTGATTGCAATTTTGTAAAACCCGATAAATCGGGTCAGATTATTTCCTCGACCTGGACTAGATATGCATGTCTCGCTTCGGGTTGTAAGAACCATCGATCTAGTGGTTAGATGGGGTGGGAGAAACCACCATATGGTTGGTTGATGGAGCGAGAGCCTTACAATCTTCGAAGGCTAGATGTGGGGGAGTGGTTCGAGATTCCTTAAGAAACTGGATTGTGGGATTTACCAGAAAAATCAGTGATTGCCAATCTAATACTGGTGAAGAATGGGCAGTCGTTAAAGGATTACAGTTGGCTTGGGATTTGGGTTTTAAGAAATTTATTTTAGAATCTAATGTTGACAATGTAATCAATTTAATCCTAGATCATGCTTCTAATTCCTGTAGCAACCTAGTTTTGAAAGCTAGGGAATTGTTAGCATTAGATTGGCAGGTTGATGTTAGAGTTATTCCTATAGGTTTTAATTGTATTGTTGATGCTTTAGCTAAGATAGGCATTTCGGAGTCTGTTGTTCTGGATGAGTGCCCTACTAACCTTGGATGTTGGGTAGATCATAAGTATTTGAGATGGAATTCCTCTTATGTGTAATTTCTTATTTGTAATGTAGGCTTTTAGCCATCATTTCTAGAAAATAATAATAATAATCATTCCCATAACTGAGGATGGCAGCACTGGTACATAAGCAAGTAAGCAACAGCGCAAAAAACAATTATCCACAAGATCTGAAAGGGATAAAGAAGCTGGGTAGTATCAGAAGCAGCAGCCTAGTTCTTTCCAAGCAAAATCCAGCACTCACATATTGGCGCATATAGGACTTTAAGTGTAGTGGCGGACCCAGAATGTAATGTTTGTGGGTGCACAATTAATAGTGAGATTCGGGGGATTTTTTTTTTTTTAAGGAGGATAAAAGGCAACCTACACCTTCGTAAAATTTAGGATCAGAAATTGGGTTCAATTGAAAAGTATTTTCGAGGAAATCAATTTAAATAGAACAATATATTCTAATCCCATGGCATACAGATACTCAGATGTTACACAATCAAATTCCAAAGCTACATGCAAGCAAAAATTATTATGATTTCTCATATGTGATAAGATATTAAAAATAGGTAAGAAAGTTGTCCATGCATGAGTTTAAATACAGGATCTGCTGTGAGACTAGTGAAATTACCACCACACCACCTAGACAACTTATTACAAAGTCCTTTCAAAAAAATATATCTCCTTTAAATTTATGGACACACTTATACCCACAAAAACATGTGTGGAATATTTAAGTGTGACAAAGAAAAGTTATTGAGGAACCCATCATGTTTTGATCAGATCAGCTCGTGGCCTCCATAATCCCAGCCTGTACTTGTGTGCGTATTTCAATATTAACTTCCTCTGCAAAAGCTGAAACTACAGGTTACGAAGAGTTTCCATGTAGAGCACACGCAATGGCGGAGCCACGTTTCTGTTTCTTTTCTTGCACCTATAAAATTTTGAAAAACTATATATTTTTAGTTGTAACATGCTAGTGTTAGTGGATCCATAGTTTAGTGGTAAAAATCTTGATTGTTGAGTGAAAGGTCAGCAGTTCGAACTCATTTGGTCCCTTTTCCATTCTTATTTTTTTTTACCATTGATATATCTTAAGATATTACAAAAGTTGTTGAGCTCATAAGGATATCAGCTTTGTTGTAGTGATCCGTTCCATATTTCTTAAGAAGTTCTCGCAGGTATTTGATTTGAGAAATAAATATTTCATTCGTCTTTTACTTGATTCAAAGTCCTAAGAAGAAATTTAATTCTCCTATTGTAGACATTTAAAACTCACCTTGTATTATCTTAAAGAACTCTTGACACATTTATGTTAAACGTAATATATTTGATAAAATTGATGATGAAGATATAATACAATATTTTTAAGAAATGAAGAATTGAAAAATGCTTTTATAATCGTATTGTTGTAATAGTTTAATTGACTCTTGATTATTATTTTTCTATGTTAAGTTGAAGGTTTTTTTTTATTGTTTATATTATTTTATTTTTTAATGCATTTAAAACTTTTCTTGAAAAAAATTTTCGGGGGTGCTGCCCCCGAACCCTAGAATTACATTATTAATTGTACACCCACAAATCTTAAATCCTGGCTCCACCAATGACCACACATATACCAGCATATATCGCAACCAATCCTTTTTCTTTCTATACTTTTTCATTTCTATTATATATTTATTTATTAATTAATATAATTTACCCTAACTATGCTTCTTTTCTTTTTTTTCTTTCAGTGTCCCATTATTAATAAAAAACTTAACCCTCGGACCGCCATCATCATGACTTTGGATAATGTAGAAATTACAGTTCAATTCTAGGTGCAGATGCATTTGTTTTTCTTCTGGGCATGCAATCGCAGTGCGTGTATAAAAAAGAACTATTCACATAATATAGGTGAACTTCTAACTTGTAGGGGAAAAAAGGGAAAATATCATTTAGGTTGTAACTATAAAAAGTAATATTTAAAAAAAAAACTCTAATTAATAAGTGAAGAGCTATAATTGATAAGTTATAAGACTTGTCAATATATTAATTCCTTTATTTGAGATTTCAAGGATATTCTCTCAAAGAAGAACTTTTACTTTTTTAGATATTTTTGTCTTTTTCCCATATTTTAGAGACATATTATTTCTGTCCCTGTATATAAGAGTCTTCCAACTGAAAGGTTATAAAATAGTTAAATGTAATAATTATATAGAAAATTTATTTATTTATCCTAAAAATGCCCTTATTTATGAATGAGAGAGAGAAAGAGAGTAATGATAAGAAAAATAATGAAAGGGAAGGTCTAATTAATACTAATTAATTGAAAGGTAGCGCTATACTCTCTGTTGAAGTGCCATCTGAGTATTGATATTCAGCCGGGTAACCACCACCGGTAGCCCTCCGGTTCCTTAAACATATAAAGATGGGGTTTCCTTAGCAAAAGAAGGTAACCATATTTAAAAAAAATAGCAATAGAGCATGAGCTTTCTACATGGAGTGGAGACTCCAAAACGTACACAAGGAGTAACTGATCTATAAATATCGTCCTAATTCAAGTCTTGTTCCGCACTTAAATGGATAACTCAAACCCTTACCTTGACCAATTTGTAGTGGAAAACCCCGATGACATAATTGTTTATAGTCACTCACTGGAGGTTTGGAACCCTGAGTACAGTGTTGAAGTGTAGCTACGTCACCAAGACTTGGCTTTACGCCCTTTGGTCTTTCATTTTTTGTTTTAGTAAAATGTCTCCGGCTGCTGCAAGGTTATCTTTCATTAATTCCAATTTTTAATGATTGACATTCCTCTATATTCTGTTGTGCTCAGCGAGCGGATAAAGCCCAGGATGGGAAGTCGCATCTCTTTTGGAGTTGAATCGGGAATCCTACTCTAAATAAGAAGAATTTCACGCGCTCTCAGAGAACGAAAGACTCCATAGCCTAGTATGAAAAGTAGGTAAAGCCGTCCTATACAAGCAGAAAAAATACATTTATTATTAAAACAAACTCAAAAACAATCTTACATTTAGTGATAAACGGACCCATTAAAAAAAATTTCTCATATATAAGAACGAATGGAGTACTTTTATTATGAATGTTTACTTACTCACACATCATGTTTTTATTTTCAAATAAATGTGGCCATGTGACTTCCTTCCCCCCAACCCACATAACGCTTGAACGTTAACAGCCTAAATAGCCTATTAGTTATGAATAATACTCTCTCACACCACTGTTAAAGGGCGTCGTCTTATGGTTTATTTAATCTTTTATGTAAGGCATTTAATACTCTAGACAGGTATTAAATAAAAAAGAGAGTGTATGACTTATTATTAAAGTTTGTTTTTTTTTATACAAGGCGATGGAGGGGGGATCGAACCCAGGACTGGAAGGAGAGAAATTAATCTCAATACCACTGCACTACTAGTAGTGCCGATTTATTATTAAAGTTTGTTGCCTACGAACTTTATGGTATTTTAATAACGCGATGCAAAATGAGAAGAGGCACTCTCCATTCATAAATAAGATATAAGATAATAATATTAAAACAAAAATCAACAATTATTTATTACTTTCTAATTTCTTTTTAATGAACAAAACATTCTATAAATACATGCCCTCATCGTGATCTTCATCATCCACCCAAATCCATACAGATACCTCTCTTTCTCTTCTCTTCAACAACGGCTCCTTCCGTGAAGTCCAACTCTGACCTCCCCAATGGCAAATCATACAACCTCAAAATATCACATGCAGGGCAAGTGCAAGAAGACGAAGAAAGCTTCATCTCTACTATACTTCTGGCCTCATCTGGCCTCCTCCTCTGTTCTCTCCATATCTCTGCAAGCCGTCTTTGAGCTCGGAGTCTTTGACGTTATCGCCGGAGCCGGTGAAACGCAAGTCTTTCAGCAAAGGAGATCGCTTCCATAATATCCTGCTATGTTGCATCGACACCGACACGGTGTTTTCGACACGTTACCGATACGTGACGTTGACACGTTACTTCAAAAATATTAATATTTCGACACGTTCTGACACATCTTAGTATTAAATAATATTTTTAATATAAAGAGTGTATTTCACATTAACAAAATATAATAAAAGAAAAATCATTTGCATAATTAAATTACATCTCCACTAATAATATTTGCCTCCAACTCTGGCTCATCTAAGGAAAGGGTAGCAACATCTAAAGCTCCAATATCATTAAAGGTATCAACTGCATCTTCACTAATGTCCCAATAATGACTTTCTCCTTCATTATATTTGGCATTGTTTCTTGATAAAACCCGAAAGTTGCTATGTATGTAAACTAAGTCTCCACAAACATCTAAAGTCTGCATCTTCATTCAAAAGAAAAATCATTGTTTCTCGCTTAATTCGCTGTCAAAACATGGATTAGGGCCAAAATTTGGAGCTAAAAAACAGCCTTCAGCTTTTCATAAAATAACAAAACTGCCATTTGAATCATTGACTGCTTAATACGCGAATTTCAGTCCAATTCGCGTGTCCGTGCAATTCGCGTGTCCGACTCGTTCCATTTCCAAAATTTGACGTGTCCGTGCATCCTAGAATTATCCTGCAACAACCCAGAAGCTCCGATGATGCTCGATCGTCTCCTCAGTCTACTTGCCAGCCACTCTGTTCTTCACTGCTCTGTCATTGACGATGAACAAGGAACAAAACAGAGGACGTACAGTCTCTCCCCTGTTTCAAAGCACTTCGTATCAGATTCTAATGGCGTCTCTGTGGGACATCTCTTGACCCTAATCCAAGACAGAGTCTTCCTCGAAAGCTGGTAACCAATAAAGTTTTGTCCTTTAATGTTACTTATCATAAATTAATACTCTCTCACCCTTAAATACAAGATATAGTTGATTTTATTTGAACTTTAAGTTTGAGAAGAGACTAAAACTTCGCAGGAGGGAGCTGAATTGAGCGATAAAAGAAGGAGGGATAGCATTTGACAGAGTATATGGGATGAATGCGTTTGAGTATCCAAGTAAGGATACGAGGTTCAATGATACTTTCAACAAGGCAATGTATGACTCGACCATTCTGATAATGACCAACATTCTTAATTTCTACAATGGATTTGAGACACTGGACACAGTCGTAGATGTTGGAGGTGGTCTTGGGATCAACCTTAATTTGGTCACTTCCAAGTATCCTCATATACAGGGAATCAATTTTGATCTGCCTCATGTCATCCAAACTGCCCCTACCTACCCTCGTATGTTTTGATTTGTTGAACAGAGAAATATATGAAGTTGTGTCTGTGTAGGAAGATTTTGTTTGATTTAATGATTGTGTTGCAGGAGTTCAACATGTGGGAGGAGATATGTTTGAGAGTGTTCCTCAAGGAGATGCCATTTTCATGAAGGTGAGTTTGATCTTTTCTCAAAATAAATTATTGTTTTGATGTGTTTTACTTATCAGACTTGGAAAGCCACCACTAAACGAGGATTAACAAATTCTTTTTTTTTTCCCTTCCTCTTTTCTTACTTTCGTACTTGCTTACTTGTGTTCATTTATTGAATAGATTTTTTTTAAAATGTAATTTCAAAGATTTGATTTATAATGCAATCCAACTTTTTTGTACAATAATAATAAAGCGTGCATTCATATATAATTTTTTATTTATAACATGGCTTTATACTGTTAGACTAATTCAATATTTATCATGCCTCATCCACAGATAATTTAGATAGTCTATATGTTACATGTAGAGATTTCCCCTCGTTTTGTTTTGTTTTTTTTTTTTTGTAAAATGTATTTTAATTATGTATTTTTTAAAATAGCAGTTAAACTTATTTTATTATACATTATAAGGAAAAAAAAAACACAAAAGTTATTAGAATTTGTTCAATCCAAATGTTCCCTGCATATATTCTGCCCATGGAACAGCAAATTGTCTAATAAATCTGATTTATTGATTGAACCACTTAGCTTGCTTAAAAAGGAAGCCAAGTTTGACGTGGGCCCTATCCCAATAGATTCTTAAATCTCAGGCGTCCATTTTAACGTGGACGGCGAGATGGATGCAACCACGAACACTCTGCTTTATTTAGCATCAAACCAATAGTTAGTGGTCTCAGTGGAGAATGATGAAAATGAGCCCAATAGTCCCACATCCGACCATACGGGTCCCACAAAGATGATGTATATATATTCGTATTTCATACGGATCCCACAAAGATGATGTATATATATTCGTATTTCTTTCCATTCTGGGAAAGGTATAATGAATAAGTTGCCAAAAACATGAATATCATTTTATTGCAGTGGATACTGCATGATTGGAACGATGAACACTGTGTGAAGCTATTGAAGAATTGCTACAAAGTGATTCCTGAAGATGGAAAAGTGATTATAGTGGACGCGATTCTCCCAGATGAACCAAACACTACTCTTGCTCTGCAAGCTGCTCTTCAAGGAGACGTCCTCATGATGACCCAAAATCCTGGAGGCAAAGAACGAACCCAGCATAGCAGTTTTTGGATTTAGCTTCTCATTCCGGGTTCTCCGGGATCCGATTCGTCTGTCGAGTTTGTGGATGTTGGGTCATGGAGTTCTACAAGTAAATAACATATATAATACAATGTTGCTTTAATAAAATAATTAAGAGTGGCTATATATATATATATATATATATATATATATATGCGTGTGAGAGAGAGATTCATTTAAATGAGAGTCACTGTATTCTCTTTTAACCTAGACATATATCTATTTTTTTCCTTGTCATACTATTGTATATGAAGCAAAATGTTGTTCTAAAGAATTCAGGGTTGTTTACCTTCTGAATTTTCTTGTAACAGAGCCGTGTGTTTCATGAGTTATTACTTCTTAAGTCTTATCCTTAATGTTAGATATAGTAACGTAGTTTAACTAGATTAATAAAATTAGTTAAGTTAATTGATATAATTTTTTTAAAAAATATATACTTTAACCATCTTTTTTAACTTTTAAATCACTCTTTTATTTAATTATTGTTGAAAAATGATCAATACGAGTAAATTAAAAATATATATATATAGACAATAGGTCTTATAGCTAGATTAATCTCAATTTCCTAATTAAGTCCTATGTTAACCACTGTAGGAGTTCTTTATGCTTGATCATGGAGGTCAATACACTAATTGTCTGCAATTTAAATTCGTCTTCTAGATCTTCACCCCAACCCACACACAACACAATATGAAGTTTTTATCTGCACGTATATATATGTATTGACTTTTAATGTGAAACATAAGATTCGTCAATATTTAGATTAAATGCATCTCCAATTGATATTATTTGGCATCTATATATATATATATATATATATATATATATATATATATATATATATATATATATATATATATATATATCTGACCCCTATAGTTTTGCTATTTGTACTTGGTTCTCATTTTGCCTTGTGAAAAAGCCTCAATATTCATTTGAGTTTTCTTTTTGAAAAAAGTTTTGAATTTAAACATAATTCGACAAAGTCATTATTAGATAATTGCCGGCCAGAGTTAGGAATCAAAAAGTTACTTCAAATAATGAAGTCCAAGACTTCCATGAAATAAACTATCATCAACATAGACATTAAAAAAAAAAACGACTTAGGGTTTTTTTTTCTTTTTAAATTTGTCATTTATTTTTAATCAAAAAATAAAAATGAAAATAATATAATATAATATAAATCGTTCAACTAAATAGTTGAAAGATAAATGGTATCAATTGCAAGGATTATTTTTCTACGAGTCTACGTACATACATGCTAGTTCTAATTTTCTGCTATCCCTCTTTACAATTTATTATTCACATGCCACTTGAATAGTATAGCTTGCATCAAGCTTCTTACCATTTTCTGTATATTATTTTTTACACAAAATGAATTATCTAGTTAAATTTATAAGATTTAACTTACTAGATAGCATGCAAGTAGCAACTTATTATAACATGTTATCTATGTAAATCTTACAAAGCAGAGTTATGGTCGCTATAAAATGTGCCACAAATGATATTAATTATAGAGTGATGGGAGTAAAATGTAAAATACACAAAAAGAAGTTGCCGTTATTATTGTTATACAGATTACATTACAATAGTAACCTAATCACGATGACAAAAAGAAGCATATATAATTACAGTGATCTCAACAAGTTGATGATGATGACCACATTATTAATTTGAGTATAATACATTTACTTACACACAATTCTAGCCGCTGCTCCCAATTATTTCATTATACGTGTCTTTTATCTTTTGTAATAAAGCTTCCCTGCAATTCCACTCAATAGGTTTAATCATTGACATAATTAATATAATATAATATTCAAATATGCTTATTTGATGTGTGATAAACAAAAAGAAAAAACAAAAGTCAATGTACAATTGTACATGATATATATTGAACCATGCAGATTGTGATTAATTATTATTCAGGATAAGTCATGATGATTACCTGTCTGGCTTGTTAAGTAGGTTCTTATATGCGAACCACTGTAAACAGATAAGAGAAAATGAAGTTAATTTCATAACACACATGATGACAATAACTTTTCTTAGAAAAATGAATTCCATAAAATGATTACTTAAATTGATCAAAGGATGAAAAAAAAAATTAAGAAGAAGAAGGAAAGTCTTAAATTCAATTTAATTTCAATTTGGCCTCTTCTAAACTTGTACAGATCTTCTTCTTCTTCTTTTTTTCCCATTTTAAATTTTATCTCCTGACTTTGTCTAACATTTCACAACAACAAAAACACACTTATCCAATATGTTTTGCTCCATTCATTTGTTCATTCGCATCCTAGTTTGAACACGGCAGTAAAATTTCAAATCAAACAAAATTTTAATTATATACATGTCCCATATATTCTTAATGAACATAACATAATATCTAGTTAGAATATATTGAGAGAGAGAGAGGAATTAAGTTGTAATGTGAATCTGATATATTAACAGTTGGTAGGTAGGTGTAGAAGGGAAGAAAATAGAAGTTACCCCAGAGTAGCCAATGCCCACGACCTCAAAAACCCCAGGAATCAAAGGAAGCCTATCAATTGCCTGCAGTTACATATATACAATCCATACTTTTATTACTTACTAATTAACCAAGCTTAATCAAGTGATACAATTAAGTAGATGAATTAATTATTATTATTAGAACGTACTGAGACGACACCAACTGAGCCCCACAATGCAACCACACCAGCCACAGCCACCGTACTCACTGCATATTTATCTTCAATCTTCTCCCACTACACACACATCACATAACATATATATATATATATCAAATAATGATATATAGTATGAGCTTTTTAAGGTGGGAAAATAATATAGTCCCTTTAGTTCTAAATATAAGAAAATAGTTGATTTTTCAGAGGTATGAAGAAAAATAATTAACTTAATTACTTTAAAATATTTATATTTATCGTTTATTTTTAAAATTATTTTGCTAAACATATAAAATGATATATCATCTAATTATATACAATATATGATATAATTAAGTAATTTATTTAGTTTTCTTAATTTCTTTAAAAAAATAAACTTTATTTTATACTTAACATAAGAGAATTATATATTACATCACTTCAAATTTCAGACTCACAGTTTCTTGAACAGTTTTGAGGAATTCTGGCGGCTCAGTCGTGGTGGCCACATCTGTGGAAGCCTCTCCGGTGGCCATCGCCATCACATTCCGAGCAACTTTCCGACCTGAAATTATCATTATCTATATCATCACCAACTCTGTGTGTGTGGGCATGTCAGATCAAAATATTTACATCACTGGCCAGTTACATACAGTAGGCAGTGGCCTTCCATGGACGGTGGTTCTGATAAGAGGTGGTGGAAGGAGGAGGAAGAGAGGGGAGGCTGACGCATTGTGGAGAAGAAGGAGCTGATGATGAGTGTCTGGGAGCTTTGCGATCAACAATGGTGGTCGAACAAGATGATAAAGATGAGGTTGAAGCCATTATATGATTTGACACTGTGCTCTTATCTATAGTACACCAGGACTTCAATTTCTCATATCCTATATATGAGGGACGAGACGGCGACTATTAATTTATTGCAGCTTTTTAGTTTTGGATTTGTTTTATTATATTATGATGATATAGATCATGTGTTTCTTAATTTTTCAGGGATTATTGTTATTATTATTGGGTTGAAGGTGTATGTGAGTGAATGTGATAATTTGGGAAGCAGAAGAAAGAGAGTAGAACCACTCGTTTCTTTCATAGCCCAAATACGGTATCTCCTTTGGATAAAATGTGCCACGTCGGACTCCTTCAACGCCATATAAATTACATGTTCAATATGCATTAACAGGCTAATAATGGTTATATTACTCCTTTTTTTTTTTTTTGAAAATTTGTGACACAATTAGTTGTTAAACTGGTAAGTGAAAAAAAAAAAGGTTGTCATTAATTTCATATGTTTTGATATTTTGATTAAGATTTTATAGTATAATGGCGTCGAGTGATTCATTTAGCCAACTACACCTATAATGCTTAGTAAGATTTCTTGTTGGTAGCTAGTGTGAGGTAAGGGTGACCTTAATGAAGGCATAAACTACAGTTTTATACATGAGTAGCATGTCTTGTATTTTAGATTTCTTTTTTAATTTTTAAAAAAGTATTGGAAAAGTATATATTATTAATTGATCACTGAATTTATTCATCCCTTATATACTAACATAATTTTGTAAGTTGTGGCCCAAGAGGAAACTTTGGAAGTATTTTCTTGGATGGTTTCAAAGAAAATTAGTGATAAATAAATAAGTTGCCATGTATAAAATATTTTTTTTTTGAAATAAAATTTAATTTATTGACATACTTATATTTTGTGTTTATGATCTTCTGCACAAACTAGGTTTAGCTGTTTTTGGAGCACAACATTTTGGTGATCTGGCTCTTCGTTACTAGAAAATGATAAATAATTCGAAATATCTGAATCAAAAGCATAAAAATATCTCACTACTCTAACCAACAAATTTGAAGTTTTCTTTTTCTTTTTCTTTTTTTTTTTTTGCTACAAAAATTCTAGGAAAGGGGTTGGGTTCATCCACGATTTAAGGGCAGGGCGAAATCTCTCTTCCTCTTAAGTTATATCATTGTTAGGCAGGGCGAGTCGTCTATTACCCTCAGGCGTTTACCTAGGCACCTAGGAGCTAAGATACCTCTCCCAGTGCCTTGATCAACTCCAGAATCGAATCCTCTCCCTTTGGTGAGAGTGTCCGACTCCTTTACTAGTTAAGCTCAAAGACGAGGGGGTAATTTGAAGTTATTAAACGGTTTGGTGAAAAGAACAAACAAAAAGGCCTCACAACCAGCATTAAAGTCCCTTTGAAAAGTTTACAATGGGAGGGGATTATTTATTTATTTTTTTTTTGATACATACAAGGGGATTAGTTACTACTACTTGACCGAAAAAAAAAAAGTATGACAGAATCTTTTGGGCCAGGGGCAATGGTATGGCAGTTCTGTTTCGCCAAACGAAAAGCCCATTGTGGGATTAAAGAAGACAAGCTAATGCCTCCAATGGGCTTATTTTTGGACACCAGTAAATAACACATAAACATACCTAAATACACAATAAAGCTTACTTTAGTTGATAAGAGTACAACTTTTATACTTAAAATGCATAGGTTTGAGTCTTGATGTACATTAAAAACTTGTCAGTAAATAATTTATAAGTATATATTTGTAAGATTTTTTAAGTCAGAGAAAAACTATAAATCTCACCTAATTTCAATAGTAAGGAGAGAAAAAATAACAAAACAGAGGGTGTCAAATTTTGTCCTTACAAAATTTTAGTTAAATTCATGGGATTTAAATATTTATATTATGTTTTAAAGTTCTTTGAGATATCACATGAGTGTTTGACCAAAAAAAAAAAAAAGATATCACATGAGTTCTAGAATTTTCAGAAGCAACGAGAGAGATGGGTCAATCCCCTAATCATTTCGAGGCTCACTTTTCTCAAACAATCAAGATTCTCTTTAGAATATTCCCCCAAAAAAATCATTGAATAATTCTCTGAATCATTTTGATTTGACGTGAAATTATATGTCTGAATCTGGTTTTCAGAAACCTGGTATCTCTTCCTAACAAAAAATAAACATGGTATCTGAATCCTGTATCCATATGAATGTGATTTTTTTCTTTAAAAAAAAAATTGTGTATACACTTCATCAATCAAGCAAATTGTAGGGGAAAAACTTTTAGGAAACTCCCTTTAAAGTCTCAAGAAACCAAAAAAGAAAAGCCAAAAAAATCTCCAAAAAAATTCTGATATAACAAAGGTTTTATTGACAACTCTTTCAATAGGGCATTAATAATTTCATTTGGAGATTTTAGCAATTACTTATGACCTTTTGACATTAGGATTTTCTCTAATGGTTTTTTGATATTTTTTTAGTTCATTGGGATCTTAAAGGGATTTTCCAAAACTTTTCTGTTATGATACCCACTCATCTAGCCAAATACTCCTATTAAAAGTAGTTAAGATTTAAAATAGTATGATAGGGCGAAATGAATATATATATATATATATATATATATATATATATATATATATATTATATAGAGTTTGTTTCCTGCTTAATTTGTGTGCGTATTTTTTTTTATGAAAATAAGTAAATAAAGAATTAGTCAAAAGACATGATTAATGTATCTTATATTAGATTTCATAATAAACAGAAGGCATTTAAATAAGACATGCACATATATTTTATTCAAATATAATTAATCAACAGTGATTATCTCTGTATTATTATTGAAAAAATAATTAAAAAGCAAGGAAGGGTTTGAAAAAGGGGAAAGGAGTGTGTGAGAAGTTCCAATCCCCAATGATCTCATTCTTACTTTATTTGGTCAATCTCTTCTTTTGCTGACTCCACCTTCTGCACCACTTTTTCAGTTTCTTTCCGGGTTAAAGATCATTTTTGTTATGGAAGTCTTGTTAAAGAAGCGTTCAGCATCTAGAAGTTTTTTGGGTATCAAATTTGCCCCGGAAGTATGAAAAAGGTAGCAAATTTGCCCCTCCGTTAATTTTGACCGTTAAGTGCCACCTCATGACACGTGGCATGCCACCTTATGACACGTGGCATGCCACCTCATCAATCAAAAGTATCATTTTTGCCCTGGAAGTTTTCATTAAGGAGCAATTTTGCCCCGGAAGTTTTCATTAAGGGGCAATTTTGCCCCGGAAGTTTTCATTAAGGGGCAATTTTGTCCCAGAAGTTTTTATTGAGGAGCAATTTTGCCCTAGAAGTTTTCATTGAGGAGCAATTTTGCCCTTCTTTCTCCCAATATTAAATTTGACTATTAAATCGGTCAAAGACCACACATGTCATGCCTTGAAAATGTGGAACTTGGAGTTAGAGAAGGAGAGCCTTGAGACATTGAGCTCAAGGAAGCATCACTTACGTTTGTATCAATGTTTTGAAAACCATACCGCACCGGCCGGTTCAGACCGGAAATCAACATACATTTTTTCCCCCTCAAGAGGTACCCAACATACTTTAACTCATTATTTAATGGGTATATGAGTGCAGTGAGACATGTTTTTTTTTATCGAAGGGTGGTATTAAAAAAAAGATTTTTTTTAATGATTTCATATTAATAACATGAAATTTTTATTCTCACCGGTTTGCCCCGGTTTAACTCCGGTCTGACCCACTGACCCTTGACCTAGTACCTTAACCATTTCAACGACCGGTCCGGTTTTAAGAACCTTGGTTTGCATAGACTTATCATTTGCTTAAATCATAAGTGGTACTTCCTATGACCAGTTCGGCTTCACAAATTCTTGCTGCTTTGAGCTTAACATCTCAAGGATCTCCTTTTCTGACTCCAAGTTCGACCTTTTCAAGGCATGACATTGTGGTCTTTGACTGATTTAAAAGGGCAAAATTGACACATTTTGTAAACTTTCGGGGTAAAATTGACACATTTTCTAAACTTCCAGGGTAAAATTGCTCCTTAGTAAAAACTTCCGGAGCAAAAATGATACTTAACTCTTATTGGTTGATGAGGTGACATGTCACGTGTCATAAGGTGGCATGCCACGTGGACAGTTAGTCAAACTTAACGGTCAAAATTAACGGATGGGCAAATTTGCTACCTTTTTCATACTTTCGGGGTAAATTTGGTACCTTTTTTATACTTCCGGGGCAAATTTGATACCAAAAAAACTTCCGAGTGCTGGGCGCTCCCTTAGCAATACTTCCATGACAAAAATGACCTTTAACCTGTTTCTTTTCTTCCAATCTCTTCCAACTTCTGTTTTTTTTTTCACCTTTAGTTAATAGTATTGTATTTGTGTGATTTAATCTCACTAATATATTAACATACCAGTCAGACAAAATATGAATACTAAATTCAATTTAATTTTTATATATTTTTCTCAAAATATTCATATTAATTGTGCATGATAATAGAATTTCAATTAAAAAATAGTTTTAATGCTCACAATTAAAGAGTGTACCATTTAAAAAATAATTAACACATGTTATAACTCTAATTGATTAGATAGAGGGATTTGATAATAATGAAAATTATTTTATCTAGCCTGACTGCTTGCTATTTAGCTAAATAAGTATTGTATGCAGAATAAAGTGGGGGAAAATAGTGAGAGAGAAGAAGTACTCCCTTGGAGCTACAATGCAGTTAATTGCTTGTTGGCAAACATTTCAAAATTAAAGTGATTTTTTTTAAAAAAAAATTAAGTTGAAATAAAACTTCCTTCTTATAAATAAATAAAAATACTTCTAAAAAATTAAAACAAACAAACACTTTATAAGTCACTTTAACCGGTTAATAAAAAATAAGAAATGACAATAAACTCATTAATTTTTTTTCTAATTTTTTCAGTATCAAATGAGCTTTTAAATTAGTGGGGAAAAATAGTATTTAAGCATTAATTATTTTTTTTGCTCGAATATTTAAACATTAATTACACTCTAACTTATATTTTTTTACCAAAATTTCTAAAAATAATTGATACTGTGGAGTGAGTAGGGAAGAGACAACGGTGCAAGGTTTTGAAGCTACCAAAGGCTGAAAAAGCTGCTGTTTTGTGTTATGGCCGAAATCAAAGCAGCGGAATTTTTTTATTTTTAAAAATGGAACCTCAGAGAGATTATCAGATGAGACCTTTTTTTTTCCAGAGAAAGAAAAGGAAAAAGGGAGAAGGTGGGATTCAGAGAATCTCTGTCAATGATCTGCATAGCTCATAACTTCACCAAACTGAGGGTTATCACTCATCAGAGTCAAAGATAAGATATACAATCATCACTGGTTTTGACCTTCTCTTCTTCTTCTTCTTCATCATTCCTGAAAGAATGATCAAAGTGATGGAGTCAATATAATTAAGCTGCAGAGTCACACGCATATAGTACAACACAAGTACGTACAAAACCCAGTAGCAGCATGTGTTGAAGTTCTCAAGAAAATGTCAGATTATATATATTCAGGAATTCGTCTGACTTTGGAATTTGAAGCAGCAAGCTTCCAGGCTACTACGTACCCTGTAGGATAATTTACATGGGTTTTCTTTGGAACTAGGAATTGAAAAAGATTTCTTGGTGATGAATATCTCTATACCAGGGACGCCCTCGTTGAATTCCAAATAGTATGACAAAAGCATGTGTATGTGTTTCCAACTTTCCTCTTGTTGATGGGCTTGTTTGTTTCTCGTATATTCTAATATTTACTATCTCTCGTATAAATCTCTACCATGCTTTCCTTGTTAGCATCGCTCCGCATGCCCATTTCGCATTTATGAGTAGTAGGACATGCTCATTCCCTAAATTTGAGATGAGGGAACTTTTTTTTAAAAAAAAATTTTTATTTTTATTTATTTAGATTAAATAGTATGTTACATTTGAAATGTTCTTGGTACCTGATATCCCAAATTAATTATTTTTTATCATATTCGGAGCCTAGAAAAAAGTTAAATTAATTAATTTTTAGTACACGCAACGTCTCGAATTATTTTTCTATACAACTCAGTTTCCTAAAATATTTTTCCAGCTGCACTCATAATCTAAAAATATTTTTTTGATAGCACCCAATATTTCAAATTATTGGTGCATCTTGGATTTTTTTTTAAAATGTTGGATGCACTTAAAAATTAATTAATTTAATGTATTGAGTACTACTTAAAAAAAATACTTTATGCAGTTAAATATGCTTAATTCAAACAAACAAAATTAATGATTTTTTGAATAGAAAAACCTCTTATTTTGAGATGAGCATTCCTTGCTCATCTAAAAGATGAGCGGGGAATGAGGACACGTCCCGCAACATATACATATCAGCACCTTCACTGATTTTATCAATCACATCCATGGGGAGTACTAATTTTGATCTCAAATCCCTTAATAATGAATTTAATAGAGATTATTTTATTAAAAAATAATAAATTTGAAAGATAAAATGAATTAGAGCCTTATATTATATTTAAGATAAAATCATCCCTCTCTCTGCTTTAATTTTCTAGTAATTAGTCCCCCCAACATATATATCACTGCCTTCACTGGATTTTTCACATCAATCTAGGGTATCGCCTTTGATCTCAAAACCTTTTAATAAGTCCTGAGCGAAAAAAAACCTTTTAATAAGTTAAATTAATAGGGATAATTTTATTAAAAAATTATAAATTAAAGAGATAAAATAAATTAGGGTTTTATATTTAAGACTAAAATTAACTTTTCAACATTTAACCGGATGGAGTTTTATTTTATTAAAAAAAAAGGTTAAGTAAAATTTTTGCCCCAAAAGTTAGTTGACCATTAAGGTTGTTAACGGAGGGGCAAAATTCCTCCAAAAAAAGAACTTTTGGGGCAACATTGCTTAAAAAAAATAAACTTTTGAGGTACAATTGCTTCTGGCCGTATACTTCGGGGCAAAAATATAATGCTACTTAACCCTTTTTTATATTTAATATTTAATTTTGTAATAATGACTTGTTAATGAAAATGCAACCCTTTTTTTTCTATCTCTGCATTCGCTGATTTATATAATTTGACCTATTTAAAGTAGGCCTATTTTTGGCCTATTTGAAGTAGGCCTTTTAGCCTAATTAAAAACTTTTAAAAATATAGGCTTTCTTAACAAGGTACAGGCTAGGCTCAGACTGAAAAAATGACCTCTAACAGGCCAGGCTCAAGGCATTTTGTTGGTAAACAAATCTGGCCTATTAAGGGTGAAAGGTTGTTTCCACCCTTAAATATTATATAAATAAAAATTAAAAATATATGATATCATAAATAACATTTTTAACATTTTTTTGGGTTAAATAACATTTTTGCCTTAGAAGTTTTTTTTTTGAGCAATTTTGCCATGAAAATTTTTTTAGAGCAATTTTGCCGTTGACCGTTACGATTGTTAACAGAAGGGAAAAATTGCTCTAACTTTAAATTTCCGGGGCAACATTACTCTAAAAAAATCTTCCAAAACAAAATTGCTCATGACCATATACTTATAGGGCAAAAATACTACTTACCCCAAAAAAGAAAAAAAAAACAATACATGACTCACAAAGTTAACCCATTAATGTGTTATGGATCTGTACGTACATACATATTCAATGAAAAGATATTCTTATATATATTCTTCCATTAAAAACCAAAAACAAATATATATGGATATTATTCTATCTTCTCGACCAAAAGGGTTGTCAAGACTAGGTTGATGTCATATATAGTAATCTAGATCAGTGTTCAAAGGTTTTGAACTATTTAAAATGCCCTTTTCCGGGTAGGATTGCCTTTCACATTATATTTTTTTTTATATAATACGTATACTTACATGTATATAATTCATTGATAATTAGTAGGCTAGGCTTTAATTAGTACATAATATAACAGTTTTCAAGGGAACTTGGAGCCATCCAGGTGATGAATGCATGTCCCTGAAAAGTCAAAAGACTTTGCAATCTCAGGCTCCAGAATCGAGTTTTTTTATATAAAAATCACAAAAAATAAAATAAAATAAATGAAAGTGGAACAAGACACAAACAGTAATATATACGGTATATTTTTAAAAGATGTGGTGTCTCGTTCATGATACCCCAGAGGGAACGTAGTCTCCTAGTATTCCTTTGCAGTCAAGTCATCACCAGGATAATACACACACATATTATATATGTGTCGGGAATTTCAAATGTTGCTTCAACATTGTCCACATTATATATATATATATATATATATATATATATATATATATATATATGAAAAATTAATCTTTAAATATTTTAAATTTTAACTCACTTATAGCTTAGTCGCTTAATCATGATCAATGCAACTTAACCTTAAAATTCTGTCTCGTATATAACTTAATCTGTTTAATCTCTCAAATTATATAAATTTTTTCAAGATTATCCTTTTTGTTGAGCATATTAGTTTTAATCAAATTAGCAGTAGCTTTCCATGTAAATGATTAAATGAAGTATTTATAAAAATCAACACGCAATTTACACAAACCAACAAGTTAACTAATTAATCTTTTACGGTATTTTTTTTTAAAAAAAATAATTAATAGTGATGTTGCACTTACATTTAACTACGACCAGAAGAATTATTGTTTAATATACCGATGAAAGTACGTAAACTTAAGACATATGTTCTATTTTTTGAGTTTATTGATATCTAGATCAGAGTTAATATAGGATATTAATACAAACTTGCATGTTGCATAGGAAGTTGAAATAATAATCTATAGTGTGTTTGAGTTCTTGATTCTTATTCTTATATATTTTAATACATTAATATAAAAATTATACAACCACAAGAGAAGCCGATCGAATGAAAGACTTTAAAAATTTCGTATGTTTCGTTCACAAGGTGTTCTCCTAGAACTAGAAATCACGAAAGTAAATAATGAGCATGAAGTGTGTGGAGGACTTAAAAAAAAAAAAAATCTTACACTAAATGTTCATTTAAGAGGAAACAATTGGGAAAGTATTTTTGACATTTTTGCTTGTTAAAATTAAAAATACTGAAACATTGAAAATAAAATATGAATAATTTAATTGTAATATGAATAATACATATTGAAAGTCTCTTGTAAATGAAAACAAATTACCGTCATTCCAAATATTCTCTTATTAAAAAATAAAAATAAAAAGACAGGAGGCCGTATGATACATACAGTCCTTCAATATTAAGATTTCATTGTGTAGATATTAGTTAATTGGTTTAATTTTCTATGAATAAATGTAAGCATAAAATGTATTTTAAATTAAAAAATGAGCGAAAAATTTAATATAAATATACAAAATACTAGTATAGAAAAGGAAAAATTTCAAGAAAATACCTTCAAAATTTAAAAATATTAAAGTAATGATTTTCTACTAAAAAGAGTGGTAATGATTTTCTAATAAATTGCAAATCAAGTGTAGTTAATATCTAAACTATTATAGGAAACAAAAATAATGGAAGATTTTTTATATTTTGAAGGTTTTTTTTTTTGAAAAAATTCCCGATAAAAAATTATAATAAAAGAAATGAGTAAGTTGTAATGTGAAAATGTTGTACTACGTGTTTGCATGTGCGGGGGAGAGTAGAGACAAATGCGTAATGTGATTTCTGTGGGGCTTATTCGGCTGTGGTTGTGATCTCTGGCCCCAACTTTTTTTTTAAAAAAAAATATTTATCCGTTTCTATTTTTCATCATTATTTTGACTTTTATCTTCCCCTTTCGTTTCCTCATTTTTCTTTTCTGACCCATCAACTTCATGCACCATGTCAGTTTTACCCCCACTTCGTACATTTACTTTTAGATGCAAGAAATCTAAATATTTTTTTTGTCATTGCAAAAAATATAGGAAAAATCCTAATTAAATATTTTTGTAATAGCAAAATCTAAATTCAGTAACAGAAGTTCGGGGAAAAAATAAAATAAAAATCCCTTGTAAAACCTATTCCTTTATATTGAAAATTTGAAATATAAAGCCTCAAATCAAAATAAAAGCGTCTCGTAGTGTGATGGCAATAGAACCAGCCTTAGGAGCTGGCCTTCTCCCTTATTCAGGGTTCGAGCCCTGTCTCTTCCTCCCCCCACTGGCTGTATAAAAATAAATAAAGCGCCGTATGAGATGGAGGCAAATAAATTCGCATACCCACTTGAAAGATATAAAATAGATGTGATTATGTGACTCAAATCATGGTTTAGAGTCTTAGGGTGGTGATATGATCTTGATGTTTCCAAATGAAGACAAATAACTTGAACCCGAATTCAGGCACTGCCAACATGGCGGAAACCTAATTTCTATGTGAAGGGGAAGGGTTCGGTTCAACAAAAAATAAAATTGAGACAGATTGAGATTGATCGAGGCAAGAGTCTAGTGATTGAGATGGAGATTTTGTTCAACAAAAACAATGAATTAGACATAAATCCTTAATTAGGCTAGGCCTATAGACCTTATTAGGGATTCGTTAAAAGTGCGAGTCTGATTATGAATTTAAGTATTTTAAGAGGATTCAAATAAGATTTTTCCAAAATATAAGTATATGCAACTTACATATATACCTAATTGGTTGGTCATCTATGAACAAAAATTTAATCTTCATATTTATCATTTTTCTTCTAAATAAATTATATAAACACCCGGCCACATGCAGAATTTGCACTTCTTTTGAAAATTTAACCTTTTTTTTTTTAACAAACAAAAAAAAAGGTTATATAAAGTGTTTTTAGACGGACTAACTCCCAAATAAATGATTTTAACCATGGGGTGGGATTTATTTATTTATTTATTTATTTTTTGCGGGTACAGAAAAGAACGAATATGCGTTTCTTTTTGAAATGGCAGCGAATATATTATTTAATGCACAGAAAGTGACATTATTGATAAACTGTGAAAAATACTCCTTATCTTGTAAACTCTGTAAAATATAGGCAAAAAATTATATAAAATTCCTTATATTATATCCTTTAAATATTGTTCTCTAATCAATACAAGCCATTTTGTATTTTTGTGCCAACAACTTATCCTTCACACCAATTTTTCCTTTGTAACTTCATTGAGTTAGTTAACAAAACCCAATTAAAAATAAAAAAGGTAGGGGAGAGAGGAATACGAGCGAGGGTAAGAAAATGAGATATTGAGATTCAAACAAGCAAAAATTACACATAATAAGTCTTAAATAAGAAAATTAAATATAAAAATGTTCACATAATTTTATATTCTATAAATTTTATAATTTTGACTTGTAAATGAAACAACTCCATTTGTAAATATGGAAGTTTGTCTGCTAATCAAACATGGTTATATATTTCTATATATATATAATTTTGTATCTAAGCCCCATTAATAATTATTTTTTATGCCTGAATTAGTTAGTGAGTTGGATAGGAAAGAATAAAAATTATGGCAATTCTTAAATTAGTAAAGTTAAAAAAAGAAGATAATTAAAGAAGGGAAGGAATGGAAGGTTGAAAGGGTAAAAACAGAAAGTGATGTGGAGAACAAATTATAATAGAAACAAATAAATATCATAACATGTATCAAAAAATAAATAAATATCATAATAACACAAAAGTCTTACCCAAAAGTAAAAATATAAATAATCACACAAAAGTCAATATGAACGGGAGCATCATCATTCCTCCACTATGTTTTGAACCCCCCCCATCTTTTCTTGGCCACCCAAGGTGGTCCCCGGTTCCCTATTTTAGTTATTTACACATATATCCCATATTCACACCCCTTTTTCCACTTGCAAACCAAAATGGGAATACTATATTTGATTTTTAAAATATGTTATTCAAATATTAAAATGAAGAATTTCATGATGTTGTATGATCATATTTAAGTGACGAAGCATGTCATTTTGTCATGTAATTTAGGGGATATTGTTTGACTTATTTGTCAAAATTCAACTATTTAGATTTAATTTATGATGGTTAAATTTTGTTTATTTATTTTTTTGTAGAATATTAGAGTACAATATAGGTATAACATGTTAACTATTTAGATTTAATTTATGATGGTCAATTTTTTTTTTTTGGGTAAGAATATTAGAATACAATACAGGTATAAGTATAACATGTTTAATATAAATTTGAAAATTTTGAATTAAATAATTTTTAAAAAATTAATATAAATGAGGTATCCCTAATCTAACAATCATGGCCAGCAATACCGAAAGGTCTTTTAGGTTAAAACTGGTAATAAGTAAAAATTTCTGATTGAAAATTCTGTTGCTTTTGTCAGGAGGATCTAATATTCTTTTGTACATGGAAAAATATCGTTTTTCTGCATGATTTTATACACATCTTCATAAAGTATCCATCCTCAAATTTATGTTCTTCAATAAAGTAAAATTCCTAAGCAGGAACATTTCACTTATTTGTTAAAAAAGTTGAAAAAACTTGCTGGTACAAACAAAGGGGAAAAAGGAAAATCAGTAAAGGTCTTAAAAAAGAAATGTAATTACCAAAAAAAAAAAACTTTAGACGAAGTGAGATTATTACCATGTTACTTCTTCATGAATAAGGTATTTTAAAAGATAAATGTTAGATTAACAACTTAACCAATTTTCTTAATATAATCAAATTAAATAAATATATTTATATTAAAGACGGGAGGAAATATCATTGTTGTTGGGGATTATATAATTTTTAGTTATTTTTGTTAAAAAAAAAAAGTCATTTAAACCAGGATAATCCAATTGTGGGAAGGCAGCAGGATAAACTTTGATAGAAAGTAAATTGTTTTGAGACAGAAGGAGTATATGATTAAATTAAGGAGATAACTATTTAAGGAAGAGAACAAGGATTATGTGGTGGCTTCTCTATCCTTAATCCGAACTACATCTGTCTGTCTCTCTCTCACACATTATGGAGATGCATAAAAACAATTCACATGGCCTATGCAGACAAATTAGCATTGCCCTGTGTTCCCCGTTTCTCTGCATTTCTAGTCCCATCCCTCCTTTCCCTCTCCAATCATCATCATCTTCTTCCGCTCTAGCTTCCATTGATGAACCTCAACATCTCTTGAACTGCTCCTGCAATTTCACTTGCTGTCACTACTTTACACTCTTCTTCTATCTGCATTCATCAATAACCACAAATCCTTTTTCATCACAACAAATCTTTGTGCTTCACTAATTAACTCTTCATTCATATTACGCTTGAATTGCCACCAAAACGTTGCGTTTTATACCAGATTTTTATCTCGTAAAAACAAAATGTAATTTTGGAATTTTAAGGAAAATATTTGAGCATTGATTCTAACGTTAAAGGTGGTTCTATGAAAAAAAGTGAAACATTTTTCAATAAAAAGATATTGTTGGAAGAAGCGAAGCCAGTTTTGGCTTAGGTTAGAAGTCAGAAGCACAGAACAGTACAGATTCCACAGTAATAAGTTGACCCCATTTAAAAAACAAAACTTGGAAAAAGAAAAGGGAAAAAGAAAAAAAAGAAAGATCAAAAGAAAAGACAGAGTGATACCTTGAGATTGAAGCAGTAAAGAACCGAGGCCTGTGAGGATGTTATGTTTAGGTGCAGAATAGTTAGCCGAAGATCCTCAAGACCCATTATGGTCTTCACCAACTGCCCACTTCTTCTCTTGCACTGAACTTTCAGACTCACATGGTTTTGAATCAGAGTTACTTCTATTTCTGCTATATCTGACTTGTTCTCTGCTTTCACTTCTCCACCAAAGTATGATTCTTCTCCTCCTCCGCACGACGTCGTTCCATAGCTGAATTCAATCTCATCGTTCCTTCTTATTCTTTTCTGTGCTTCCAGACATTGATGCAGATGCTCCAATCCCTTCACAAAATCTATTGCACCTCCAATAATGGACGCTTGGTCTCCCTGAGATGGTATTTTTATCATTGAAAAAGCAGAGGAATGAAATTTGAAGAATTGGGTTTGAGTGTACTGAGGTGGTCGTTCGTTTATGAGACAAAAATATTTGAATTCTAGGATGAGAAAAAATAAACGAGGGGAATTGAAGAAAGGGGGTTTATAAAAGAATTGAGTACCTTTTGAATATAGGAAGGGGGCATGAGTGATTTGAGAACAGTAAGGTGGTCGTTCATTTGACGGCGGCGGTTGCGTTCGACGGCAATGTGGGTCATGCGTTGATTCTCCACATCTTCCCTGCTCTTAATTAGTCTCGTTGTTCTCTTCCTTTTTCTCCTACAGTTCCCAGATTTCGCCGGCGACGGCGACGGCGACGGCGGCGACGGCATCTCCGCCGTGTCGTGAGTGACGCAGCTCTCTAGCTCCGGCGGCGCGTGAATTTGAGTCTCCATTGTTCTAGATAAGCACGTTGTTCTTTCCCTCTCTTCTTCGCATGGTGTCTTCTCGTTTACAAGTGTCTGAAACTGAAAGTTGGAATCTTTGGAGGGAAATAATTGTGGGGTTTGAGATTCCACACTCTGAAGCATCTCAAGAAATGGCATTTTATCCTCCAAACTCGATAGTGATATCAAATGCTCTTCTTCTTCATCGGATTGAAAGTTCCCACCCAAATACTCACCAACGAACTGAAACAAGAAGATAAATGAAAAACTTAAAATAAGCAAAGAATATAGCATTCCACCATTGGGGTTGGGGATTCAGTTTCAAGAGATGAAATACAAGGAGTAAGAAAAGAGGAACAAGTATATGGTAGAATGTTGTGAAAATAGAAGAGAGAGAGAACATAGCAGGAAAATAACACACACAGCAATAAATGCAAAATATTTTAGGGAGTAAATGCAGTACTGTTTCATGGTTCTAGAAATGGGTTATCCAGAAAAAGGCAAAAAACAAATGATGAAACCAAAAAAACAAAAGGAAATTAAGTAAACAAACAACGAACATACACAGGAATTGATGGGTCCTTGAAGCCTCTCCATCAGAGGGAACCGATCTTTAAATTCTTCCGTAGAGAGAATTAAGTTGCTGGTATGTGTTTGAGAGCGATGATGATACTAACAAAACAAAAGAGATAATAAATGTAATCCCCAAGAGGCACAAGGACACTTCGTAATAAATAATAATATCTATCCCTTTGCTTTCTGATGATGTGCTAACAATACAGGCTCTTCTTCTGCAGAATGTAACACAACAATAAATGCTGTGGCTTGAAAGGTTAAAACATGAAATGGCGGGGGAATTGATCAGAGAGAGGAGATGGATTGTGGTAAGAAACGAAAGGTGGAAATTTATAAGAGATATGGCAGACGATGATGCATATGAAACTGTGAGAGTTGGTGACAGAGAGAGAGGTTTCAGAAGAGAGAAAGAGAGAGAGAGTTGTGTGCCTGGTTTCAAAGGTCCCAGCATTATTGGCGGTGCCAATTTTGTCGAGCAGCGAGGACAGACAGTTGTGGGACTCTGCGTCCCTCTCTCTCTCTCTGTTTCTCTCTCTTCTGTTTCAGTTTCTTTCTTTTGCTTACTTGCATATTGAAGAGTACGGAAAAGAAAAGGAAGAGAGGAAGGAAAAGGAAAAAGAAAGGACCTTGGAAAGGCCTTGTGTGGATTGTGTCCCTCCCTAGTCTCTCATGATGGGTCATCTCTCAATTTCCGCAAAACTTATCATTCTTTGGAATATATTACTCCTATGTGTCTCTAAATTATTGTTTATTTGCCTTTTGACCCATCACCTGTCAATTCATGCACATGGAGTTTAGGTACTATGGTAAGCTCAACCTCTTGGCTCTAGTTCAGCAAGCCAGACTGGGTTGAGTTTGGAGTCCAGTGAGATTTTTTCTAGGAACATTGTTAACATATGGGTATAGTATAGCTGTAATATTTAAAAAGTTTTGTGTTTGGATTAACTTTCTAGAATATTGCTTATGGTTTTGGTGATTTTAGGGAATAGATTTTGAAGAATAATTCTTAAAAAAGAGAACAGAATAGTTTAAAAAAAATATGATTTTCAACCCCAAAACATGGTTTTAAAAGTTCAGAGAATACTTAACTAGCTTAACTCAAACTATGATTCTGAGGGTTTTGGATTTTAGATCACTGTGTAACTGTCTCACTTTTAAAACCATGGTAACCATAGTTTTAAAAGTGTTCCAAATAGGCAAACGCACACTTTTTTTTTTTCCCCCCTTCAAGAGCCTATGCTATGTCTTAAAAAAAAAGGGGACTAAGTGCATATTTGAATTAGATTTTAGACTTTAGAGAATATCTTTTAAGATTTATAAATGTAAAAGAAGCTTTATCTAACCTTATAGAAAAAGTTTTTAAAACCTCAATTTGGATGTTTCTCAAACATGGGTTAAGGAACTTATCATTGAAAGAGGAAACGACGCTTGGGGGTGTCGTTTAAGCTTATGGCATTGGAGCCCTTTGGGAATGAATCAAGCTTGTGGACCTTACGTTCCCCATAGGCGTATAGCTATCCTTTAGCATCCCCACTGCTCCAATCTTATTCTGTGCCTCTGTGGTGAGTCTGATAATCTTATGCGTCAACCTCATTACCCCGCAAATGAATAGTGTTTTTAAGATTTAAACTCATAAATAATATGGCAAAATAACTCAAAAACTCAAATTTATCTTTTATAATATACTCCTACTTCTGCTCTTAAATCTAAGGTATATTTTGTAATGTAATTTATACTATAAACTATGTCCTATATTTAGGATCAGATGAGTATTTGTTTGGGTTGATGAAATATTTGTATTACGAACCTACATTAAGCCCAACACCTGAATGGTCCAATAAGAAATATATTGCATATCAGGATCTACCTATAATAAAGGGGATCCTATCTTATCTTCAATCCAGGTATATCTAAACGTATATCTGGTAGTTAGGATTCGAATCACAGGGTCCAAGTCATATCAACCTAAGGTACACTTTATAAATAAGAGGTAAAACCTAAAGGTACGCAGGTTCTAATTCTGAATTTTTTACATACAGTCACACAGAACACACACCCCACTCCTTTAGCTAAAGGCATGTGTGTGTCTCAAACTACGTAGACTTCGATTCCTCTACAGGATACGTAGGCCCTAGGCATTACTCCTAAGTCAAATCCGATAAATTCTGTTTTTGAACGGGACAAATTGTATGAAAATGATATTAGAATTAACAATTAGAAGGAGATAACATTTGATGAGATATAAACATGTAAATTTGTATTCAATTGCGCAATAATATCCTGATAAAAGTTAGCGCACACAGACAATACAATTTTTCGTCTTATAAGGCGATATTAAGATTACTGGCCAGCTAGTTTTCCCTTTTTCTCAAGAATCACAAACCCTTCTTCTTTGTGCACTTTGATTTTGACATTTAGTTATACGACGTGTGTGAACACGAATTCACCGCCATGAAGAAACACACATGCACATTTATATATGAAAACACTTCAACATCAATGGATATAATCTGTCATCTATATAAACCAGTAACCTTATCTTCCTATCTTCATCAAAACTTTTACTTTCAACTTGAACTGTCTTGTCATTAATTTGTTTGGAAATTAAAGTAACCAGGTCCTAAACTAAACATCATCAAGGAAAGCCTGAAATATCGAGAAACATTGAACACTTGGAAACTCAAATCTTCGTAAGAAATCACGCTCCTCATGACATCTTCCAATAAGACCTCTCAATCTCATCCTGATCTTATTAGTAATTCACCAGTGAAAAACTGGCAGCCCCATTAAGCGGCCAACAACTTGAGTTGGTGCTATGAAGAGAATAACTTATAACCTCTTTTACATTCACACGGCTTGTGAGTGACACATGTTGGGTGGAAGGGGTCCCATTTTTTTGTCCTCCGACAGGCCTAAGACGTTTCAATGAGCAGTCTTGTGTACGTGAAGCCATATAAAGACAGACATATATCAATTGAAGCAACAACAGTTTCAGACCACACTAAAATACCAGAAAATCACAGAACTACCAAACAGATCAACCTAACCAGAGGTCAACCCGCCATCCTCAAACAGGTCAGGATGATTTCCCTCATTTTTTGAAAAACACTTGAGTGTTTAACACGTATAGCTCAAACCTTATTAAGTCTCTTTAAATTACTAGAAAAGCATATGATGCATTATTGAGGTCAGGGAAGTTGAATTCTTGAGTGTGGGGGGACAAAAAGCCAATTGACCTAAGAGAGAACTAGCGCTCTATCTGAATGGTCACATGACTTATGTTGTAAACCCTTTTGATATAGTCTACAACCTTGTCCAACATTAAGTCTGCATCAGCTTCTGGTCTGATTTTCACATGGCAAGCCAGTAAAACCTTGCCCACTGTAATGGCCCATATATGCAACTCATGAACAGCCACAACTTCCTCCATGTCCAGCAGCCCCTGTTCAAGTTGAGTTGCGTCTATCTCTCTTGGCGTGCTCTCCATCAGGACTTCAAGTATGCTTCGCAGCATATTGATTGTTGTCCCCAAAACAATCACCGAGAATACCAATGTGCAAATCAAGTCAACTACTTTCCACTCGGGTTTGTACCAAACGAGTGCTCCTCCGATCATTACCCCGACACTTTGGATACAGTCCCCAAGTACGTGGAGATAAGCCCCTCGCACATTAATGTTCCATTCTTGCTTCTTCTCTGAGCTGCCTTCTGATCCATTGAGAAATGGCTCGCTGACATCGTCATGACTATGGTGATGGGGCTTATCTCTTGAATGTTCTTCATCGTGATGGTTGTGATGAGTAGAAACTACAGATCCATGGTCATGACCATGATCATGTCCATGCCCATGTCCATGCGCGTGACCCAATAGAAGAGCCATGATAATATTAACCAACAGACCAAATGCAGAAACCAAAAACATTAATAGGCCATTAACCTCCTGAGCACCAGCAATGAGTCTTTGAATGGCTTCAAAGACCAGAATCCCAGTAAGTAACCATATTAGTTGGATAGAAACCAAGGCTCCGAGAATCTCTATCCTGAAAAATCCATACGACTGACGAGGGGTGGCTTCCCATCCAGCAGCCCACAAAGAGAATAGTGAGATGGCAAAAGCTGCAACATCTGAAAGCAAGTGTGCTGCATCAGTCAATATTGCAAGACTATTAGCTTTGATTCCCCCAACAACTTCAATGCTCATGAAAATAACACAAAGAATGACTGCCATCAGAAGTTTTCGCATGGAAGTCGTCCGTTCTCTGGAATCCCTAGAGATGGATCCGGCATCTGCGAACCCACATGCTGCTTCCCCACAAACCTTACTTCTCCCAAGAGCCCTTCCAACATCAGAGCTGTGTCCACGAATTTCAATAACTTCTTGTGCTTCCATCTGGAATACAACACTGCTCAAAATGTTATTTTCTGCAAATTGGTGAAAAATAACTGCAAAACGTAACGGCAATCATGGAGTAAAGCATTTTTCAAAACCTAAGGTAAGTAATTACTGTGTTTCCAATGTTATAATCCTCGAAATGACTTAAGTCAGAAGAACATTTTGAATATTTATACATACAATAGAAAAATCATGTCTGCATAATGCTTGAAAGGGGTAAAAAGAAAGAAAGTGTTAAAGTGACAAAAATTCAGGAAGTATATCACGAGAAGCCGCTGGCATCCTTAACTTAAGCATGAAACAAAAGTACATTCAAATCCAGACCTTCCAAAAACAGTGTAATCTTCCTCCAATTCATGAACAATTCCATGCATCAATAAAGTACATTATATTATATTATGGTGCGATTTCGACCATCAAATATCAAATAAAAAACAAAGGCATGCATTGACGAATATTGACATGAATGTTAGAAATAATGAAATTTTATTTGACTCATTGGAAATATATGTGTTTAGCTTTGTCAAAAACAAAAAGGGTTCAAGAAGATCAAAAGGCGCATTGAGCTTAATCTTCGAGTTGCAAATAGGTACATGTCATACGTGAAATCACATAATTTCTCATAGAAAGAGTATAAGGACACGAAGTTGTTCGCTGGTATAAAATCATGACAAAATTTTACCCATGGAATGTCCAAAAAATTATTCAGCATGCATTCGTCAGAGCATTGGTTAAAACAGAAGGGAGTTATAGCATAAAAAAATACACAAAATGAGGACTGATTAATGAATCTGGGTTTCAATCTGGGAACCAATATCCAGAAACTTTAGAAAGAGAGGCAAAACAAAAAATAGAACAGAATATTCATCGCCCGAACGAATTCAATAAAATCCCCATACGCATATACGGCAGAAAGTTTCTTTTTTGAAAACAAAAAGGAGTAGCAGGAATCAAAAGGGACAAAATAGAAGGTTGAAAAATGAAAGAGATGGGATGGAGTTTTCAAAAAGGAGTTGAAAGGACCGTACCAGGAAGGACTTTATCGGCGGAACTGTTGGGATTTGGGGTTTACGAACCTTTGATTTGTTTTGACCAAAAACCCTTTGATTTGTGGCTATCAGAATATTGCAGTATTATACCCATCTGGTTCAAAGTTTTCATTTTTGGCAATAGTGGGCCCAAGGCCCATAACTACAAAACTACCTAACTCGCCTCTTATGTAACTCTGACAATAGTCCATGCAATATAACAAAAAAAAAAAAAAAAGATAGTCCATGTAATTCTGAAACAATCAAACCTAAACACAAATGTAAACAATGTTGGCCAATATTTTAGCAAAAAAAAAAAAAAACAATGTTGGCCAATAAAGGATTGTCTTGACTTTTGCAAGCATTCAAAATCAAAACTCAACTTTTATGGCTGAGACCTTGGCCCTGAAGAGAGCGGTTGATGTTAGCTATGGTATAATAAAGTAATTTTTGAAACTGACTACATTCGACTATAAACTTATGTTGATGTAAGGTTACCAGATTTATTTGATTGGAAATTTAGAGGTATTATATATTGTTATGGATCTGAACAGAGCCCATACTCAATGTAAGGTCCAACAAGGAATATATTGCATATCAGAATCTGCCTATAATAAAGGAGGATCCAATCTTATCTACGATCCAAGTATATCTAAATCTATATCAGGTGATTACGATATTGGGGCCTCAAATCACAAGGCTCAAGCCATATCAACCTAAGGTACACTCTATAAATACAGAGGTCAAGCTTTCAAGTACAGGGATCAGAGGACAGGTTCTACGTTCTAACCCTGAACTATTTACATACAGTCACACAGAGCACACACCCCACCCCTTGGCTACATGCATGTGTGTGTCTCGAACTACGTGGACTTTAATCCTTTATACGCCTGTGTATATCTCGAACTACGTGGACTTTAATCCCTTTATAGGGTACGTAGGCTCTAAGCTTGGCTCCTAGTCAAACCCAATCTGTCCTGTTCCCAGAACAGAACATATATGATGTTATCTGTCTCCTTTCTGGTAAGGGTTAGGTTTTCTATTTCCTTTACTCCTAGACGTAACAATCATGTAGTTGATTTACTTGAAGCTAAGATTTATAAAGAGGTGTGTCCTATCGGGTGGGGGTCATGTAACTATCACCTACTTTATTGTCGTTTTTAATTTTGGACATACAAGAGACTAATATTATCCAGAATGATGCCTCCTTTTCTGATCTTGTATTGAATGGTGACTGAATTTTGTTAGTATTAGTTTTATTCTATGCTCTATTTTATTGGCTTTGTATTGCCTAGCTTTCGTTACTGTCTATCTTCTGGACGTTCGTTACGTGGCTCCGTGGCGTTCTGTTTCTTATTAATACTGATCCCTTCTTGAGCCAAAAAAAAGAAGGGGGGGGGGGGGGGGGGGGGGAATCAAAACTCAACTTTACCAATGCCGTTGTGTCAAAGGCTAGTCCCTTTGCAATAAAGGAAGGTTAAAATTTTTTAAAAGAAGGGTACTCACATTCAGAGTACAGTACAGTAGTACCTCAAATAGGGTTATTTTAAATAAAAAGATACCCTGGTATATAAAATAACTCAACTTGTTTATTTTTAGGTTCTACTGACTCAAAAAATCATTTGAAAACCAATCAATCAATATAATATAGGGTTAAGGTGAATTTTCACAACGAATTATTGGTCTAGGAGTGTCCAACACAATTAACTATTAAGTGGACCAAAAATACCAAAAAAAGTTTTACTCAGGAGCGTCCAGCATAACGCCGTTAGACAAAAGTTAACATCCCTTATCTAAGGTGCAAATTGGCCAACGAACTTTTACCCTAAGAGCGCCCAGCACAAAATTCTAAATTTTACTAAATTAAGTTTTTTTCTCAATTTTCATTATTCAAAATTACTTGTATAGATATCTATGGACAAAAATTACTCATTCTTTAATTTTGTCAAAATTATAATTTGCCAAAATAAACAAAATTTTTAATTAAAAAATTTAATTATATGATTTAAATAAAACTCAAGGTATTTTATAGTTTAATTTATATGTTAAACAAATATATATATATATATATATATATATATATATATGATTTATTTTTAATGGATATCAATATTGATACTATCTCCGGTCCTAATTATAAGAGCTAGTTGACTTTCTTTAGAGAGGTTAAGGAAACTAAATAAGTTATTTAATCATTTCATATGTTGTGTATCCTTAGATTATATATTAGTATATTAGTTAAACTAATTAGTTTAAAGAAAAAAATAAAAATACTCTAAAGTAATTTAATTAGCTTTTTTAATCTCTCCAAAAAAGTCAACTAGCTCTTATAATTAGGAACAGAGGGAGTACTTAATAATATAAATTCGGCAACTTGATGATATATTTGTCAATTAAATGATCTATTGATTATTTGTGACTTGTTGGAAAAAAAAAAAGATAACTTAAGAGGCTTGATGAAGGATAATTTAATAATAAGTTAAGGACCAATTTTAATGGGTTAAGGAGCAACTTGGCCTACGACAATTTTATTAATATTAAATGAATTTTTTTAATCACATAAATTTCTTCTAAAATAAAAATAAATCATATAACTTTTTGTTTAACATATATAATAAATTATAAAACACCTTGAGTTTTGTTTAAATTATATGATTAATTTTTTTAATTAATTTTTTTATTTTAGCAAATTATAATTTTGACAAAATTGAAGAATGAGTAATTTCTGTCTATAGATATTTATATAAGTAGTTTTGAATAATAAAAATTGAGAAAAAAACTTATTTAATTTAGTAAAATTTAGAATTTTGTGCCGAGTGCTCCTAGGGTAAAAGTTCGTTGGCCAATTTGCACATTAGATAACGGACATTAACTTTTGTTTAACGGCATTGTGCTTAACGCTCCTGAGTAAAACTTTTTTTGGTATTTTTGGTCCACTTAATAGTTAATTGTGTTGGGTGCTCCTAGACCAATGGTTTGTTAGTAAAATTACACCTTAACCCATATATATACTCCCTTTAATTCTTATTATAATAAAGCACCAACTAACAAGTACATTTGATTCTTTTTATAAAGCACTTGCTTATTCCCAAGGAGCATTATTTTTTTTTTCCATGTATGCCCATAATTAATAAGAGTAGTGGGTGAGAGTAATAATTAATAAGATATTAGACTTTAGTGCAATTAATATAGATAATAGTGGAAATTACGTAATTGTAAGACAACTTTATTGACTTTAACTGTTTTTCTTGGTTTAGTTGGTACCTTATACCTAATAAGGACCAGAAGGAGTATGTGTGTGTAGTGGCGGAGCCAGAAATTAATGTTTGTGGGTGCACAATTAATGGTGGGATTCGAGGGTAGTGCCCCCGAAATTTTTTTTTTAAAAGTTTTAAATGCATTTAAAAACAAAAAAAATATAAATAATAAAAGAAAAGAAAACTTCAACTTAACATAGAAAAATAATATTTAAGAGTCAATTAAGCTATTATAATAGAACAATAATAAAATCATTTTTTGATTTTCCATTCTTTGAAAATATTGCATTATATCTTCATCATCAATCTTATCAAACATATCATGTTCAACATAAGTGTGTCAAGAGTTCTCTAAGATCATGCAAGGTAAGTTTGAAATGTCTACTATAAGAGAATTAAATTTCTTCGTAGGACTTCAAATTAAACAAAAGAAGAATGAAATATTTATTTCCCAAACCAAATACCTGTGAGGGCTTCTTAAGAAATATGGAATGGATAATTGCAACAGAGTTGATACCCCTATGAGCTCAATTATTTTTATAATATCCTAATTTTTACTCTTAGGATTTATTTATAATTAAGAGTGAAATTATATATGATAAATGTATTTAATTTATAATTTTAAAAAATATATAAAAATGGTGGGTATTTTTATATATGATAAATGTATTTAATTTATAATTTTTAAAATTTATAAAAAAATGGTGGGTATTTTGTTGTAATTCTTTCCCTATAAAAAAAAAGAAAAAAGAAAATGTATATCAAAATATGTGGCATACACAATTAAAAAGAATGATAGATGCGTTTTGACAGTCCTCCTACGGCTATTTTTCAATTTCTGCGTATCATACCCATGAATAAGAATGGCTAGCCCCGCTGTTTCAGCGGAAAAACAAAAAAACAAAAAAAGAATGATAGATGCAAATTGCACCTACCGGGAATCGAACCTGTGACTACAACATGAAAGTGTGACTCTTCTACCACTAAACCACTTGTACTTTTTTATGAGAAGTTCCTTCAAATTATATATTTATCCTAAAAGTTTTATGTCTGTACTTACAAACATGTGCCCCAGTGTGGCTCCACCCTTGTGTGTGTGTGTGGGGTGCAAAAGTGTTCTTTTAGCGAAGGTAATTTTGTTTTAGGTACAATTGGGCGTTAAACATATGTGCATTTTTCTAGGAGGATTTAAACCTTTATTTGTTATGTTGTGGGGTGTTGGAACACACGCATACTCTAATAAAATCTAATGGCACTTGTTCTAATACAAGGGGCTTTAGTACATTGCTTGAATATGAGATCTTGGGTTTGAATATGTGTGAATACAGAAAACGCTGTTGGGAGATATATCTTCAATTGAACTCGACATTAATCGAATCTGATCCAGCAAGATCGCTGGTCAAGAAACTAATGTCACTCGTAGTAGGAAGGAAAATGAAATTACCCTTATACAGTTGATCTAGCATAAAAACTTCAAGATGTATAATGGGAGGTGAATATCTCCATTGAATTCTCTCTCAATTTCCCCTACATTAGATATCTTAACTATTAAATTAAGTTTTAATGATTAAAATTTAATACTATTTAATGTTATAATCATATATTTATATAGTATTAAATTTCAACCATTGAAAATCGATCTAATAGTGGAAAAATTTAATGAAAATGAAATAAAGAAAGAGAGATCAATTGAGACATTCCTCTCCCAGTATATAACCAAACACAAGATCTGTATCCTGTGCTACTTCAGGATTTTCGCTGGGTTATTAAGTAGACATGATATATTACCATTTTATTAATGTATTAAGCATCCTTTCACACGTCATTAGCTCAAGATTACACATGAATACATCTACACATGATGCAATGATGAGGAGATAATTGAACAGAGAAGAGAAAAGATGAAGAGATCTTGCTTGTACATATTTAGAAAATGCTATTCTAATATCACTACAAAAAAAAGGTCAATTAGTAGCAGTTAAAATAAACCGCTACAAATATGCACATTTGTAGCGGTTTATACCAAAACCGCTACAAATTTGTGGCGGTATAACTCGTGCCAAGTGGCACGCTAGTTCATGAACGACATTTGTAGCGGTTATCATAAACTAACCGTTACAAAATATGGCGTCAAGTTGGCGCCAAATTTGTTGCGGTTATTTTATAACGGTTTAGTTATACAAACCACTATAAATATGGCATCAGTTTGGCGCCTTATGGCGCGCCATTTAGTAGCGGTTTATTTGTCGCGGTTTATATTAAAAATCCGCTACAGAATGCCAAGAGTTTGAACTTTTGTAGCGGTTGTAGAAAACTGCTATAAATTTTCAGTTTATAGCAATTTTTTTAGTTAAACTGCTACAAATGTAATATTTTGAAATTTATTTATTTTTTAATAAACACCAATGAATTTTTGTAGAGGTTTTGTAACCGCTACAAAACAGAAAAAAAAAAACTGCTACAAACGTAAACCGCTACAAAAACCGTCACATCAACCACTCCAAAGTGTATAATATTGAAATTTGAATATTTCGAATCCTGCCAACGTTCATTAATTTGTAACGGTTTTTAGTATAACCGCTACAAAATATAATATTTTTAAAATTTTTTTTATTTTTTTTAAAATACCAATGAATTTTGTTGCGGTTTTGTAACGGCTACAAAACGTAAAAAAATCGCTACAAACGTAAACCGCTACAAAAACTGTCGCATCAACCACTACAAAGTGTATAACATTGAAATTTGAATATTTCGAATCCCACCAACGTTCATTAATTTATAGCGGTTTTTAGTATATTCGCTACAAAATGTGATATTTTTAAATTTTTTTATTTTTTTTAAAAATACCAATGAATTTTGTAGCAGTTTTGTAACCGCTACAAAACGTAAAAAAACCGCTACAAACATAAACCGCTACAAAAACCGTCGCATCAACCGCTACAAAGTGTATAATATTGAAATTTGAATATTTCGAATCCTGCCAACGTACATTAATTTGTAACGGTTTTTAGTATAACCGCTACAAAATGTTATATTTTTAATTTTTTTATTTTTTAAAAATACCAATGAATTTTTGTAGCAGTTTTGTAACCACTACAAAATGGGAAAAATCCGCTACAAACGTTCAACCGCTACAAAAACCGTCACATCAACCGCTACAAAGTTTGTAATATTGAAATTCGAATATTTCGAATGTCGCCAACGTTCATTAATTTGTAGTGGTTTTTAGAATAACCGCTACAAAATGTGATATTTTAAAATTTATTTATTTTTTAAAAAAATACCAATAAATTTTTGTAGAGGTTTTGTAACCGCTACAAAACGAGAAAAAACCGCTATAAACATTAAATCGCTACAAAAACCGTCGCATCAACCGCTACAAACGTTGTTACGCATATCCCTATAAATACGCCCACCACACCTCATTTCACACACTCTTAATCATTTCTTCCCACTCGTTTTCTCTCATTTCTTCCCACTCCTTACAAATTCTTTGTTTTTAATGTTTTATTTTTTCCTTGTTATAATATTAATACTTTTTTTTTAATCCAGAACTTTAAGAATATTTCCTCAATATTCCTTCTATCATCATCAACATTCTTTCCATAATCAAATATCATCTAATAGATAACATAATTTTTTTGCTCAGAGGTGGACAACACAATAAACCCTTATTATCTACACATTCTCAGTATTATACCTATGTAACACCCCTACAGTTGTAATCCCTGTACTTGTAAATATTGTTGGACTAATGCGAAGTTTTATTTCTAGTTATCATCATTATTGGTATTATTTTATTTTATAACAATAAAAGGAATAAAAGTAAGGGTGAAATGGCCAATTCTTTAAGCTAATAATTTTCAATTTGGATTACCATGAGAAGGAATAGGAAATCAAGTAATTTAGGTCATGTTTCGGCCAAGACAAGTCATACGAGTTGTAACACCCCCAAATTTCTAACAATTATAATAACATAAAATTGCAGTAATTTTTATAAATAAACACTGGAATTCAAAATAACCAAATTTGGGAAGTGTTATCGCCGCACTTGTATCGGGACAAGTGCAAGGCTGTCTTATTACATTAACGAAAATCCAAACTCAAATATAAGTGTTTTATTCAAAGCATAAAAATAAAATAAAACTAGCTAGAATTGTTCATTGGTCTTCCTCACTTCTCACTGCTAGCCCCAACAGTCCCAACTTTGAAACCTGTTTCACTGAAATTCTGCTCCCCCGAAGGATCGTCGCAGCCCAGAACACAAACATCAGCAAAAGCTGGTAATCCTAATGAACAAAAATAGAATAATAATAATAATAATAATAAAATATTCATAGGATGAAAGAAAAATATCATATACATATATATAATCTAAAGTATCGATTTTAATACTCATCACATCTACATATTCATATCGAATCCAATATTGTTCATTATCTTTTTAAATTTATTTAGATCCGGGAGACCCTGCCAGTCTATTTAGTTTAGTGGGAAGAGAACCATGGTAGATCCGGGAGCCCCTGCCAATCTACCCTGTGACCCGGGAGCCCCTGCCAGTCACGAATCATCAAATATCAAATTGGCCAAAAAACATTCGTCCTAATGTGCACACCTCTTCCCAAAGTTGCTTCTAGTGTCCCGGGAGCCCCTGCCAGACACCACTTTGGAAAGAACGGATATAATCGGTTCACATCAAATAATATATCGAGGCATAAAGCCTAAGGGTTGTGTTCATCACTTTAGGAGGTACCATCCCAAAGCTATCCTCCCACGATTTAAAGTATTTTAAATACACTCACATAATAAATGGATTTCTCAATAAAATATATAAATATATATGTGTGTGTATATATATAGATATGAAAGCATTTATAAATTTCAATCATACAAAATAGATTTCTCAAATTTACGAAAACCAAACCGAGTATATATATTACTATTTGTTAATTATGAAAACCCAAGGTAAAATCATTTAAAAAGAGAATTGTTCTAGGGATTAGGATTACATATAATATATTTTATATATAACAATTCTATCAAAATTTATATAAAAGTATAAAAATAACCTAAGATTCATGGGGATTAGGATTAGCAAAATATGATGTAGAGAAGAAGAAGAAGAAGAAGAAGAAGCACGAGATGCAAGGTTGTTCTGGGAATTAGGATTACTTATCGAAATATAAAATTACACTAAGACTCATGAGATTAGGATTACCTGGTCTCCGTTTTGCTAGCTTTTAGAAGAATAGAGAAAGAATAGAGGAATTAGAAGAATAGAGAAAATAGTAGAAGAGAATATGAGAAGAGAAGGAGAGTATTCAGAGTTAGGCTAGACTCATATTTATAACTGAAAAATTAGGGTTTAGCTTTGGGCTCTTTTACCATTGCCAACTCATTAATAGGGTACATTAAATAAAAAAATCAATCAACAATGATACGAATTTAATATCATTAATAGAGTACATTAAATAAAAATCAATCAGCCATTATGTGAATTTAATATCATTAATAGGGCATATTAAAATAGAAAAAATCAACCAATCATGGTTCACATTACGTTCGGTCAATCAATCATGGTGTAAATTAATGTGACTTAGTTGACAAGTAGAGGACTTATTACCTAAAATGGTGTAAATTAACGTGACTTTAATACTAGGAATATTTGGCCCATTAAGGCTATATAAAATAAAATAAAATAAAAAGGTTATTATTATTAATAAAAATCTGGGGTATTACATTCTACCCTTCTTAAAATAAATTTCGTCCTCGAAACTGAAATAAAATTTATATGTTAATAACAATCACATAACAAGTCACAAAAATAATTTTAAATATACAATTATTATAATTTCAAAGAAATAAATCATTTAATAATAATCTGGGGTATTACACGAGTTCTACAGGCTAGTAACCGACAAAAGAGGGACCGATTAGGGGGTTCCTTTGGACTGAGTAGGTCAGGTGTGGGACCATATTTGAAGTTTGGGAAGTATTATGAAGGAATGTCTATTCGTGAGGGAAAGGTTTGGCAAAGATAAAGAAAAGAGCAAAGAGAACCATCCTGATGGCCGGTGGGACCCACACGGACCGATAGGTCGGGAACTGGACCGAAAAGTGAGGAAAAATGGAATTAAATATCAAAGACTTGATGTGTGGAGCCTCTTAGGTGTCACACAATCCCTTTAATCAATAAAAATATTTATTTGGAAGAAAAGAAAGAAAAGTCAGTGTAAAAGTCAAACCACGGGACCCGCATTAGGAGATTAGGGGTAAAATGGGAATAAATAGGCAAAAATTGATTTGGACAGGTATGTGGGCCCAAAATGGAGCCACATGTGCCAAAAAGGGAAGACAAAAAGTTGGGAAAAATTTGGTAATTATTAAAGAAGTTTTGGGCCAAAATTGCAATTGCTAAAAGTTCCGGGCCAAAACACGTAATTTGCCCAAAAAGCAGAAAAAAATCATGATATTTTGGAGGGATATCCGCACATGCAGGAGCTTCTGGATTCCCTGGCCTTCTCTGGAAATTCTTGGAGGATAAGTCAAAGAAAAAATAATGATTACACTCCCCTATCAGTCAGAAATTTACGCCAGTTAATTCCAGTTTAACCGGATCAATTTCATCTTTATTTAAAAGGTGTTTTCACCTCATTTTTTCACCTTAGGCACGAAAATTTCCAGAGAATCCCAGAGAAATCCTTCAACCACCATTGTTAGGGTTTTCCAAGCTCAAGAATCTCAAGTTCCTCATCGATTCTCCGATTCTAGGTAACACCGACAACTCATTTTCTTACATTATTAAGAAGAAAATTCGTGTAAATAGTAAAAGCTTGGTGTTGGGGTTGGATTTTTACATTTTTAAGGTCACCAAAGGCTCTGGAATAAGGTTTTGCTTAGGGTTTAGCCATGGTTGAAGTTTCCGAAGACAAAAACACCGAAAACCCCAAAGGAAAGCTTGCTGCCAGCTTCAGTTCATCTGAGCAGCGAACCTTCCAACGCGTTTTTAAGGGGGTAAAAGAACTTGTTTTAAGCTGTAATTTTTTATAGAGAAACTAGACATCTGGGGCATGAGTTTACATATATAATATGTCGGTTTTGGAAAAGATTTGCTAGGTGAAAAGAATAGTTAAAGCAGGCGATAGGAACAGTGACGCGAATCTGAACCAGTGGAGAGAAAGTGGGAGACACGCCAAAATATTTGTACTTTCATGGTCTGGATATATTTTTCATGTAAAATAGACTTACTAAAGGTTCGAATGGCACTGGTCCCATGTCAAAATGATTTTTTTGGAATTTATGAAAAATTCCAGAAGTTGGGACAGAAACAGGGAACTTCTAGAAAATTTAAGGAAGGCTCGGATTTAACAAAAAATAATGTAAGGGCATTTCTGGAAATACTGAAAATAGTGTATTCTAATGTTTTAGGTCAAGAGTATTGTTAGAAGGGCCACAGAGCAAAAAGGGTAGTAAAAACGGTATTCTCCATACCAGGTAGTAACCTCTTTACTCCGGCACTTTTATGTATTTGTTGTATGTACTTGCTTGCCATATGTGTATTTTTGTATTGTTGGCCAAATATGCATACAGAACATGTTTGTGATTGTGTCCCTAGCGCTGAGGATGCCTGCTGGGGTCTGCCTACGTGGCGACTCTATGGAGACAGGCTTGTGATTCCGGTAATTCCGGGGTCTGCCTTGGTAAGGCGACCCGACGGTGTGAAGACGTAATGTTGTTGTGATATTTGTGGCTGTTTGCATATTGTGGCATGTTTATTACACTATTTGCTGTTATACACACTTCCATGGTTGCATGCATACACATATCACATATAGTGCATGAATATTGACGGTTACTCTGGGGGCCATTATTGGACCTCAGGAGCTTGTGGTGACACAGGGGATCGAGTTTGAGTTAGAAAGACCTTTTTGGAAAGGTATGGAGAACTGGGCTGTGAAGGATAGGGGACGCCCTATCACATTTTGTACTTTATATATTTGGGATGACTGTACTTAATATCTAGATATTTACGGCTGGATGACTGTAATCTAACCCTCCGGGGACTTTACTTTTGTTTGACTTTTACCTTTTACCAGTACGTAGTTTGTCCAAACTGATCCTGTGCTCTGCTACGCCTAACTCTGTTTTATCATTAAACAGACTAATAACGAAGGAAAGGTAATTATAAAAAGGAAATCCCTCTAACTCGCCACCCGAAAGGGCGAGGCCGGTGGAGATGAAACAACCTACATAATATTTATACTTATCTAACTTGAGTTAATCATTTTTTTAAATATTAACTATTATCATTTAATTTGTCACTTAAATAATAAAAATATTCAACAAAATATTATAATAATGGACTCAAATTATGATGATTTTTTTAAAAAATTTTGTAATATTTTGTAGCGGTTGTAATTTTAATTCAAATTTAGCTTAAATATTTGGCGCAATTTATAAAATTTTATCCAATATTTGTAGCGGTTTTACAACCGTTACAAAATTTTGGCGCCATTTTTTTAAAAAATTCGTCATCTTGTAGCGGTAACTCAAAACCGCTACTAATTCAGTAACGGTTTTATTACATGAGTAGCGGTTTTAGAAACCGCTACAAAACATCTTGTTTCGGTGTATTTTGTGGCGGTTCTTTAAACTGCTACTAATGTCATTTGTAGTTGTTTTTAGCGGTTAAAACCGCTAAAAATACGTAATTTCAACCGTTATAAAATGTCTTTTTTTTTCTACTGTATGATTATTGGAATAAAATTTAAACTAATTACAAATTAATGAATCTATAAATGTGTTTAAATAAATAACATATATGATTATGTTTTTTTCAAAAAAGTTTTCACATACGGTATTATGAGTTATGACTTATGACTTATGAGTATCACCATGCCGTCGTCCCAGTACTTTTTTTTTTAAAAAAAATACATTGGCAAGTCAAAGGCTTGAGGTTTACAAAAAGTCTAATATTAGACTACATTCACTGATCTCAATGGCATTTCACCACACTCAAGATTTACTAAGTCAATACATTCAAAAGGCTGTGATGGAATAATTACAAAATCTTGATTCATCTCTTGAGTCGATCGGGCTAAATAATCAGCACACTTTAGTGCTTATCTATAAGTATGAATAATTTGTAGATCCTCATGTGAAAGGATAAGGGATCTTACCTCTTGTATTTCATCTAGCAGAGGATGACCTTGCCCACAATCAAGTAATAACAAATGAATGACATCCAATGAATCAGTATGGAGCATAATCTTCTTGAAACCCAATTGTTTGCAAAGTATAAAGCCCCTGTAGATAGCATAGATTTCCGTAGCAGTTGACGTAATATAACCTAACTTCTGTTGAAACCCACATACCCAATTTCCTTGGTGATCCTTGATCACACCTCCATAAGTTGCCTTTCCACTATTCCTGAATGATCCATCCACATCCACACATTCATAACCTGGATCCAGGGGACGCCATTTAGCTCTCACTCTGTCTGATATCTACATAATTTGATGCTGGAAACGGCCATGCGCCATTGCTTCCATTAAGTGGAAGATGCATCTTTGTGTAATCGCTCTTGGCTGATCTCCTGTGCCTTCAAATACTTTTGTACATCTATTCTTCCACAGAAGCCAACACACAACACCAAATGTTCAATGCCAAGGCCATCTAACCGTAAGCCTATCAGATGGATTGTTTTTAAGTTCCATTTCAGCCAATCCTACAAAGAGCTAGAGAAAAATATAGAATAATACAATGGGTTAGTTAAATTAAACCACACTCTCTTGCCAATCTCACAGTCTCTCAGTATGTGAACAATGGTTTCCTCTCTATCACACTCAAAAGGACAAGTGTTTTGCACATGAAGATTATATTTTGTTCTGAGTGTATTAGTGAAAAGTCTCTCATAAAACACTTGCCACATGAAGAATTTAGCTCTTTCAGGAATCTCCCAACGCCATATACACTGCCAGGTGGGCTCAGGTGTGTGCTCCTGTTGATGGTAGATCATAGTGTTTGCTGATTTAACAGTGAAGTTCCCATCTGAAGCTTTACGCCAATAGAAAACATCCTCACCCAAACTATTTGGTGGAACAACCTTTAAAATTTCTTCTACTATCCTATTTGGATCCCATTGTCAGCACTTTAGGAGGCAGTAAATAGATAGATTGACCCTATTTCTTAACTTTGATATATGTTATGTTTTTACTTTGTACTGATAGGGGGCGTGTGTATATGATTGGGGATGAACCAGAAGTAAACCCGGTTCGATGCCTTGGGCAGTTGGGTTGGATTCATTGGAAGCACTTCACAAAGCATTCAACTTTGACCCTTGCTTAATATAAAAAAAAAACTCTGACCCTTGCTGGTGCAAAAAGCCTTGTTGAAAGATTTATACTCACCTAATAGTACTTGAATTTAACTATACACTCCTCCAATACTTGAAAGTTAAACTTTTTTAAATGGGGTCGATACTTATTATACGTTATGTGTAACATCCCAAAAATTTACTTAACATAATAAGTAATTAAGGGTTCATTAACAACTAAGTAATGCCCATTATTGAATTAAAATATGCAAATGTAAATCAGAGTATTCAGTATGAGCCCTAACGTGGCATTATACAATCATCCCACATAAACCATAAAGACAGAAGTGCTACTTTTGGCGGAAGTAGTCTAAGCTTCTGGGATCTTCCCTGATGGTTCTGCACAAGAGCTAACACCTGAAAAATGTGGGTAACCATCAATCCAACTTATTACGAATACTAATGTGTGCTAGTGAGGTGCCAAGTGGGACAATTTATATATATATATATATATATATATATATATATATATATATATATATCAAGATATTACTAATATGATTTACCAATATCCACATCACAAAATTTCATATCACAAATTATTTATTACAATTTTTCATTAATACAATCCCCAAAGAGCCTCCCACCAATCCAACCGAACCGCCTTATTTCCTCCGACTAGACCCATGGGCTAAGTTACATCCATGTTACTGGTGACTCGAAAAGCTCTCTGGTCATATGATGAGGATCGGCCAAAATCCTCAGAGCACATGTCCCAGACCATGGACCTTTTCCCCTCATTGAACATGTGGGGTGTCGTATGCCCTTATTGAATTAGAGGGCCCGTCCCTTATTGAATTGTGGGACAATAGAAAGCCAACCATCATGCATTAATGGAGGCCTCACCACGTGGTGGAATAAAATACTCCATCTTCCCAATCCAACCCTTACCATAATTATCAGAGTAAATATTATGATATTAAAATGAACCTTTCTTATACATGAGATAGTAGATATGATAAATATCATGATATTAAAATAAACAATTCTTATACATTAATAAGTAGATATGATAAATATCATGATATTAAAATTAACCATTCTTATACATGAATAAATAATTATGATAAATATCATGATATTAAAATGATCAATTCTTATATATGAATAAATAAATATATATTCACAATTCAAATCATAAAGTTCCACAAGGCAAATTTCTATTAAAATATTTACAATCATTTCACAAACACTCACAAGCAACATATCAATATCCATAAAAAGTGGAAAGTGGTTACCTCACGTTGAAGCTAACTACTATCTCACTGCTCCTAATCCAAGAGCTCAAACATACGCCAAAATCAATCTACCACAACCAATTTACTAACCATTAATAATTCTTCTAAATTCTAAATACAATTATAACTTAAAATTAAAATTATACAAATTTTAAATAGTAGATTTGGAATCCTTAAAGTGGGTAAATCAAGGAGACCATTGCAAAAATTAATTCTCCTTTCAAATTACTATTAATTAATAACTCCTTTTCCTGTTTATTATTTATTAGTAATTTTCTAGATCATTTAATCCATTTTTATTAATAATAACAATTATTATTCCTATTTTAATAATACTATTTATTTTTATTATTATTTATTTACTCTATTATTATTATTCTACTATTTATTATTATTTATTAATTTTCGTTATTATTTATTCCCTTTTTTTAAAAAAATAATAATAACTATCTATAATTAATTTTGTAAAAGATATTATAAGAGATAATATAAGAATTAGTTAGGTTAGATCCTATTTTATAGGAGTAAGTTAAGTCACAATCTATCTTTTTAATTTTTTTGATATTATATTAGTCTAATAACTTCCAATAGCTTTATACGCACACCTATCAGCAATTAACTTTTGGCTACAGAGATATATGTAGATACAAATACCAAAGTGCATCGTTTGATTCAGCCTAATCTATATATATATATATATATATATATATATATATATATATATATATATATATTTACAACAAGTCTCCTACATTAATGCTTTTGATATGTGTTGCGCTAAAATACGTGAATTGTTAATATACATACGTTGCAACCATATTTTCTCTTATTATTTTCCATCGTGCAAGAAAATGTGTGCGTACATATATATATATATATATATATATATAACCTTGGGTTCTCCTATTTCATTCTACTCGCAGCAACGCACCCACACTCAGAGCCAAGGATGCAACGACATACATGCATTTAGATAATGACTACAACTTATATCAGCAACTATGATTATTGTTCTCTTTTTCCCAAAGGTTGCAACGTGTGTGTATATATATTTTAGCTTTTGGGTGTGCATATATATATATGTGTGTGTGTGTTTATATATATATATATATTTATTTATTTTAGGCAACTAAATTCATGCAGTAACATAACAGCCCCTGTTTTATTTCAGTTTTCAAACCATGCATATAAACAAAAGATTTAACTTTTCTTGCAATGCTTACACACACGCTAATATATATATTCATATGCAACAGTAGCTAACCTTGATCGCTGGACTTGAACGCTAATCCTTGCAGGTTACGATGGCTCTGTTTTGCTAGTATAAAACAGAGAAATCAAACAGACTTTCTCTCTCTCTCTCTCTCTCCTACTCTCTCGTCCTCAGTTGAAGCAAGGTGAATGGAAACAATATGAGAGGAACCCGATATATAATCAGCTGGGGGCTTGGACCGAGAGAGAAAAGACGTTGCTTAGTGGAGGATGATGGACCGGAGGATAGCGTTGTGGGTCTCGAGAATGGCATGGTGGGTCTGGGTTGCGTGATTTGTTGAGGCTAAAATGCGATGACACTCTGGAGAAGTATGACTTAGTGTGTGACTCTGATTCTCTGCATTTCCAGCGAATGATGTACTGGAAGACATCGTTGTGGGTCTCGGGAGTCATGGTGGAAGGATATATCGTGTTCCGCTTTTCACTATCATTATCTTTTGTTAATATTCCTATTGCGTTTTGGTGAGCTGGAGATGATGATGATGATGATGATGATGATAATAATAATAATGGATATTGTTTAATTAATTAATTATTATTATTATTATTATTTAATCCTAAAAAAAAATCAGAATATTACAATTCTCCCCACCTAAATAAAATTTTGTCCCCAAAATTCCTAACAAGTCATTATGGAAGCTAATCTATATTTTAAGCTTTTAACATACATCAACAAAGTCAAGACAACACTACCAAAATAATTTGGCATGAGACACATCAAAACGAAAGATCATTATGTCACACAAATTCAAACATTGACATAACACAACCCTAAATACACTAGTTCAATCAAGACAGGTACAACTACACACCTAAGCAAACAAGTTCGGAAAGTCTCGACGCATCCTTTCCTCTGTTTCCCAAGTTGCATCTCCGGTTGTCATACCCTTCCATAAGACTTTCACAAGTCGAATGGTTTTCTTCCTCAGTTGCTTGTCCCGGACATCTAAGATTCTCTCTGGTTCTGCTATATAAGTCAAGTTCTCTCTCAACTCGACTTCCTCAGGTTCAATGACATGAGACGGATCTGGATGATACTTCTTCAACTGTGATACATGGAACACATCGTGCACTTGAGATAAGTGTGGAGGTAAGGCGATCCGGTAGGCAACAGGCCCAATTCGCTCCAAAATCTCATACGGCCCTATGAACCGTGGAGTCAACTTCTTTGCCTTAATAGACCTCCCAATGCCCGTCATGGGCGAAACCTTTAAGAAAACATGATCCCCCACACTAAACTCCAATGGTCTTCTCCGACGATCCGCATAACTCTTCTGTCGGCTCTGAGCTGTCAACAATTTCTGTCGTATCGTCTCAATCTTACGTGATGTTTTATCTACCAAGTCTGGTCCGATGATGGTTCTTTCACTCAATTCGGTCCAACACAATGGCGATCTGCACTTCCGGCCATACAAGGCCTCAAAAGGTGCCATTTGAATACTGGCATGGTAACTATTGTTGTATGCAAATTCTGCTAATGGCAAGTGCTCATTCCAGCTACCTGAGAACTCGATGGCACAAGCTCTCAGCATGTCCTCCAGTGTCTGAATAGTCCTCTCGGTCTGACCATCGGTTTGAGGGTGATAGGCTGTACTATACTTCAACTTTGTACCCATAGCTTCCTGTAGAGACTTCCAAAAGTTCGAGGTGAACCTTGGGTCTCGATCTGATATGATGCTCTCTGGCACTCCATGCAAACGAACAATTTCTTTAATGTATAACTCTGCCAACTTCTCTAAAGAGTAGTTCGCCTTGATTGGTAAAAAGTGTGCTGACTTGGTCAATCGATCTACAATCACCCAAATAGCATCATAACTGGCTCGGATGGGCGGTAAACCCATGATAAAATCCATGGAAATACTATCCCATTTCCATTTAGGAATATCCAGACTTTGGAGTAATCCTGGTGGTTTCCGATGTTCAATCTTGACCTTCTGGCACGTTAAACACTTCAAGACAAAATCAGTCACATCTTTCTTCATCTTCGGCCACCAATACTCTCGCTTTAGATCATTATACATCTTGGTGATTCCTGGATGCATGGCATACTTGCTCCGATGAGCCTCTTCTAGAATGGTTTTCTTGATTTCATCATTTTGAGGGACACAGATTCTCTTTTTGTATCTCAAAATATCAGCATCACCAATGTCATAATCTGCAACTGCTTCATGCTCTAGGTTTTCGCGAATCCTGCCTAACTGATCATCTTCCATTTGAGCGTTTCTCAAGTCCTGATAAAATCCATATTCACCAAGGACTGCATTCAAAATACCCTTTTCTTGATTTGGGACTACGTGGATATCTCTCAATGCATCTAGCCAACTCTGTTCTTCCAGGCTCATGCAAAACAAGTGTACCGACTTCCGACTCAAAGCGTCTGCAACCACATTAGCCTTGCCAGGATGATACTTCAACTCGAAGTCATAATCCTTTAGAAATTCCATCCACCGTCGCTGTCTGTGGTTTAACTCCTTCTGATCTACCAAGTACTTCAAACTCTTATGGTCACTGAATACTTCAAACTGAGCCCCATACAAGTAGTGCCTCCAAATCTTCAAAGCAAATACCACAGCTGCCAACTCTAGGTCATGAGTAGGGTAATTTTCCTCGTGAGGCCTCAACTGTCTTGAAGCATAGGCTATCACCTTGTTATCTTGCATCAAGACACACCCTAAACCCTTTAAAGATGCGTCTGTGTACAAAACATACGGACGATTAGGGTCGGGCAATGTGAGCACTGGAGCGGTAGTCAGTTTGATCTTTAACTCCTGGAAGGCTGCCTCACACTGGTCAGTCCAAAGGAACGGTCGGTCCTTCCTGGTCAACTTAGTCAACGGCATTGCGATCTGGGAGAACCCTTTGATGAATCTTCTGTAATAACCAGCTAGTCCCACAAAGCTTCTTACTTCAGTTACCGACTTTGGGGCTTCCCACTTCAACACTGCATCCACTTTACTCGGGTCAACAGCGACTCCTGCTGCAGATACCACGTGACCTAGGAATTTCACCTCTTTGAGCCAAAATTCACATTTAGACAGCTTGGCATACAATTGATGATCCCTCAATACTCGTAGTGCAATATGAAGGTGTTCTCTATGCTCTACTTCATTTTTAGAGTAGATCAAGATGTCATCAATAAACACCACAATGAACTTATCTAAGTACGGCCGAAAGATTCTATTCATGTAATCCATAAAGAAAGCTGGAGCATTAGTTAATCCGAAAGGCATCACTAAGAACTCGTAGTGCCCATATCTTGTTCGAAATGCAGTCTTAGAGATGTCCTCTGCTCGGACTCTCAACTGATGATACCCCGAACGCAAATCAATCTTGGAGAACACTGATGATCCAACTAGTTGATCTAACAAATCATCGATCCTGGGCAACGGATACTTATTCTTAACGGTCACCTTGTTCAGTTGGCGATAGTCAATACATAATCTCAGACTGCCATCTTTCTTCTTCACAAAGAGTACTGGAGATCCCCATGGAGATACACTGGGTCGAATGAATCCCTTCTCAAGCAACTCTTCAATTTGCTTCTTGAGTTCTGCCAACTCTGCCGGAGCCATTCGATACGGAGCCTTTGAAATTGGAGTTGTGCCAGGTACCAACTCAATTGAAAATTCCACCTCTCTCTCTGGAGGTAGTCCGGATATCTCTTCAGGAAACACCTCGGGATATTCTCTTACTACATCGATATGGTCGATCCCAACTTCGTTATCTACACTAACAGAAAAGAAGACTACATAGGCTTGACAGCCCTTTCGAATACACGTATCCACTTGAGCTGTCGATAACATCATAGGAACTATAGGAGTTTCTACGGATGCGGCGTTCATGGCATAAGTTGCCACTTTCTTCTTACAATGGAGTATGACATCATTGTCCACTAGCCAATTCATACCGATAATAACATCAATGCCTTTCAACGGTAAGCATACTAAATCAACAATAGAATCTCGATTTTCAAATCGAAGAGTAATGCCCACACAAGCATGTGCAGTCGTCACAATAACCCCAGCAGGGGTAGAGATTCTCATATCGTATGGCAGAATAGAGATGGAAAAATCATACTTTTTAGCGCAATCAAAAGATATAAAAGAATGTGTGGCACCGGAGTCAAACAATGCAACAATGTCATGACCTTGAAGAGAGATAATACCTCTGATAACATTAGGGGATGTTCCAGCCTCCTGCTGTGTGATGGCATACACTCTACCCGGAATAGTGGGACGACCGCTTTGGTTGGTCTGCTGTTGCTGCAGCTCTGGACAATAGCGCACTGTGTGGCCATATTGACGACACTTATAACACTGCCAACATGGGCCACCATGAGACTTCCCACACTTCGGGCAAGGACCATTAATACTTGGGGCAGACATAGCCGTCTCACGACGTGATTGTTGGCTTCCTTCAGCATGACTCTTCTGACCCTGCCTCTTCTGGAAATAACTCTGTCGCGGTCCACTCTTCTGCGCCTGACTCTTCTTACTAAAAGTCCCTGTACTTCTGGAATTGAACCCGAATGGCTTGGCTATACCACTCACAGGTTTGATAAAAGTGGAGAACTTACCCTGATTGATACGGGGTCTTGCATCATCAATTTCACGCTTCATGCGCGCAGCCACCCTCAGATTGGTGCAAGTGTCCTCAAAACTCTTAATTGCATGCATGGACACAAAAGGCTTTAACTCTGGTCTAGCCTTTATAATCAGTTGGCGCGACTTCCATTATGGGTCATCTTGTCGTTCCAAGTAGGTCACATATCTGGACAAGTCGATGAAAGTAGCAATAAACTCGTCCTCATGCATATCCCCCTGTCGTAGGGCATAAAATGCTGTCTCCTTCTCTTGTCTCAACGCTGGAGGGAAATAATGATCGAAAAACTTTGTCTTGAACTCTCTCCAAGTTGTTCTGGAGTCATCCAGACCACCTGTGCTCTGCCACCATCTCTTGGCGCGATCCCAGAGCAGTATAATGGCCACCCTAGTCTTCTGGTATTCATTACAGACCACAGCTTGAAAAATAGTTTCCAAGCCCTCAACCCAAGCCTCAGCCTTCAGTGGATCCAAATCTCCATGAAACTTCTCAGGATTGTGACGATGGACATCCTTCCAAACCTTGTTAATTGCTAGGTCTTCAGGATTGAGTTGAAATGATGATCCTTCACCCCCACCACTCTTCATAATTTTGTCTTGATTAGTTGAGCCACTTTGCTCAGGTCTCTGTGATACCGATATACTAGGCTCCTGTTTGTCCTGATTCTTTTGCGAGGGAATACCTCCTTCCTCTCTGATCTTCTTTTGAAATTCCTCCTCAAACTGTCGAAACCTTTCATCCATGACAGTCATTAATGTATCTTTAAATCGATGTAATAAGGCCTCATTCTCTTGAGACATCGGTGTCTCAGGAGCATTAGGAGGTTGATTAACGGCAGTCTCAGCAGCATTTGAAGGTTGGTTAACGACGGAGCGAGTCTTTCGTGTGTTTCCCATTCTCCCCACCTAAGGATGAAACCCACCATATTAAGTGAGTGATAAAACAACACAACAGAACACTAAACAGGGAAGGTATATGTGAATGTTGTATATTGCCACTAAGTATAGTGCATGCATGATTGTTATCAGAATCATACGCTCTGATACCAAAATTTCGATCATTGATATAAGAATTGATTAATTTGGGGAGATTAAAGAAATTAAAGAAATTATTTAATTATAACAAATGTTACATAATCTACCTATCATTAGATAATAAGTTTGACAAATTAGTTTAGAGAAAAATAGTAAATATAAATACCTTAAAATAATTTTATTAACTTCCTTAATTTTCCTAAATTAATTAACTCGATCTTATATTAAGAACTAGAGGTAGTAATGGTTTTCCACTCATTCTCTTTTACTCACAGTCTCTTTGGGGGGGACCTTATTCATTTATTCCCTTTTAACAATTTTTGACCGACTTCTCAATAAAAAGTATAGGAGGGATCAGTAATATAAAACAAGGTTATTAAACTCAAACAGGCCTTTGAACTGTTCAAGGTAGCAGGTCAAGAGTCAGTAAGTCATATTGGAGTCAAAACAGAGCTAATTTAAGTCTAGACTAGTGAGAAAGTGAGGATCCCAAAGTTACTAAATAAAATATGAAACTCTGAACAAATTCTTTTAGAAAAAAGGGTAAAAAAAAAAATATTGGCATGGGTTAGTGGTTCACTCGGACAGGGTACGTGGCCGGTTCATACCGAGTTTAATAATCTTTGATATAAATCACATGCTAATTTTGTATGAGAGAGAGAGAGAGATGAATTATTGGTCAGCTATCACTAATTGGAATCTGGGGTTGTTAACAAGTTGAGCCATAAGCTCTAACTTGTTAAAGTCACAAAGAATCCTCATATTCCAATCACCAATCATATATTCGATATCACACGAATCCGATTCCTATCCACTACCTCTGTTCCTCTCTCTCCTTGTTTCAAACTTCAAGTGTACTTAAGTATTGAAATTGTTGATGTTAAATAAAATTTGTTTTTGATATCAAATACTTTTTTCAATTGGTCCAACATGCATGCAGTTAGTTGCCTAGCTTTCTAATAGTGATTAGAATTTTGTAACATTTTAAACCTTTTTAAACTGTACAGAAAAAGAAAAGGCAACTAATTGTGAAACTAATGATCAAATATTTTATCTTGCCATATCAGTTAATTATCAAATATAAATTTTTAACTTTAATATCTTAAACGATTTTAATATTTTAGATCGTTGTTTGATAAAATATAATAATCAAATAATTCTTTAGTTACCACAACAATGTGCGTGTACACTTTATATGAAAAATAAGTATACAGTTTCATTCTTAATTCATTGGTTTAAATTTTTTAGTTCTTCCTCATTCATTCCTTCATATTGAACAGAGACAAAGTTATTTGTTTAAAAAATAAAGATACGTTTAAAATTATTAAATTTTAATAAATAGTTAATGAAATATGTTGGAAAAGAAATTAATAGTTATTAGTATTATATTTTTGGCGAAATAATAGCTATTATTATTATTTGTTAACGTTTGGTAAAGAAAAGCTTGAGGATAATGCGATAACGTGAGATATAAAGTGACTTGTAATTTCTTTTGGAGAGACTGAGTTTGGTCAAAATATTCTCTTTTTAAAGACGATAAAGAAAAGTTCTGCTTTCTTCTTCGTCCTGCATGAATATATATTATGCCATGCGTCCAACTCACACACTAACACACCATAGTACGTGTGCCTAAAAGAATAGATGAGTTCATTTATGCTTTTAGATTTTACGCATTCACTTTTTTTTTTTTTGGTAAAAAATACTACCGATTCTAATTACAAGAGCTAGTTGACTTTCTTTAAAGAGATTAAGGAAGCTAAATAAGTTACTTAATCATTTCATATGTTGTATATCCTTGAATTATATATTAGTTTATTGGTTAAATTAATTAGTTTAAAGAAAAAAATAAAAAAAATACTCTAAAGTAATTTAGTTAGCTTCCTTAATCTCTAAAAAAAAAAAGTCAAACTAACTATTACAATTAAGACTAAAGGAGGTAGTATAGTTGATTTGGGTTGCAAGAGCTCATTTTTCAGGTTAAAGAATACTTACAAATCATGTACCAACTAGATTTTTATATCCGTAGGATTTAAACTCAGCCTAACATGAAAGTTGGTACATATTCAATTTAAACACAAACTTTGATCTAATCTTAGCACCCAGAAGATCAGAGGCAGTTATTCAATGAAAATTTTTCCACAAAACGTAAATATTCTCGGCGTAAACTTTAAGCTTGAACATAAAATTATAATCAACACACAGCGGCCTTCAAAGTATTCAGACGATCGACTCATGAGCTTAATTGAGTTACGTGCATAATAAATGAAGACGAAAACAGAGACAAAGCTGGTTCGTTCTGAAATTGAAATGTTGATAAGTTGATTACACTTATTAGAGACATGAATCATCAATACAAGCAAGTTACAGAATTCAGAATTCAAATATCTACAACGCACGGCGGATTTGCCAGCAATGGAACCTGACCTACAAATCCTTTCTTGAGACCTAAAAAGAGGTCACACTTTACGTACATTCCATAGCGCGCTGTTCTTATGGCTCCGGCCTTCCACCGTACCCTCCCCTGCACCACCAGCCTCACTCCCACCACACCGTAGCTCTCTTCCGCCGCCAACCCATTCACGACCTCTGCAGACACCGGCAGAGGAGATCCCCCGATCATTGGCGATACCGACACGGCGCTGTGCCGATCCTGGTGCAGCGGCGGCAGCATGATCGGGGCCGTGATCGCCTGGTTCCGGTACAACACGAAGGCCGAGAGCCTGTCGTAGTGGATGGAGACACGGCGGTTCGGGTTCCTGATGTGAATGGTGAATTGAAGTGTGGTGGTGAGGAACGGCGGCGCTGTGGCGTTGAAGCCGTAGAAGGCGGCGCCGATGACGGTGAATCTGGGCTTGTGCGGGCGGTAGACTAACCAGAGGACGAGGAGGGTGATGCCGGCTAGGAGGAGGAAGATGGTGATGCAGGAGCAGATGGCGCGTTTGGGTGCGTGAGATCCGTAGTTTTTACCGGCGGCCATGCAGTGTTTCTCGCTCGGGAGGTGGTGACGGTGGTCTTGGAGTGGGCTGGGGCTTGGAGTTGCTCCTGGTGGTGGTGGTGGTGGAGGGCTCGGCCTCCGGAAGGCTGCCATGGGATCTGGTGGTGGTGGTGGAGGGCTCGTCGGGCTCTGCCAGTCTGCCATGGGAGAAGCTGATTTGTGTAGCTAGTGAGGAAGAAGAAAGTGAAGCTGTGTGGAGTAAGGGTGAAATGGTTGGGACTCTAAATTGGACCAGAAAAAGAGAGATAAAGCGAAAAGGATTCGATGGGTCACTACTTGGAGCTAAAGGAGAGGTCCGTTTCTCATTTTTGAAGATTAATGAAGTCAGGATTACTAAACTATGTATTAGTGTATGATCTCTTAGTGGATTAGTCTTTTTAAGTGGTGTGTTTCCTTTATATATATATATATAATAAAGTTTATGGAAGATGGGTCCCAAGACTCATCAGGATTAGGGTAGTCTCAAACCTTAGAGAGCACTTAAAAAAGACGTCCATCAACAAGATCCTTAGATCATTAGTGAGATTTGAACTTACAATCTTATAATTATGAGCTAATCTTTTTAGTAACTGGACTAACTTTTGTGGGTAAATGTTTGTTGTCTTTTTGCATTCTGCTTTTCTTTGTTTGAGTGCTTCACTTTACTTTTTGTTTCCATTTAAGCCTTTCTTTTTCGCTTGCTTTTGCTGAGAATAATACTTTAGTTCCTTAATTTCACACTTTGAGATAAGATGTATGAGGGCAATGTTTAGATTGATCTTGAAGTTTCTGGTGTACGATATATTCTTCGAATTTGTAGAATATCATTGTTTTTTAAGTACTCTATCCGGTCCTAATTATAGGAGTTGTAACATCCTGATTTTTGAGTCTACAGACTAGAAAATTAGCCTATTTTCGGAGGACTATTAGACCCTATTTTTGAAAATGAATTTAGAATCAGTATTTTATTGGACATGAATAGTGTTTACTATTCACAAATACGTACATGAATAGTATTCACTATTCACAAATACGTATTCACTTTTTATAAATACGGTATTTAATCGATATTTTGAGAAATATGAAAAGTATTTACTATTTACAAATACGTATTTACTATTTAAAAATACGGTATTTACTATTCCAAAATACGTATTTACTATTCATGTGGGACCCACGTCAAATTATTTCTCCTCTGCCGACAGAAACTTTGAAAATTTTGGCCGCGGGACCCACTCAATAATAATTTATTATTTAAATAATAATATATATTATATTATTAAAATATTAAAATAATAAAGAAAATTTTGAAACGGCAGAAGCGCAGCAGCCCACGAGGAAAATATTTTTATATTATATAATTTTATAATTTTGTGAAAATTACGCCTAAAGACCCATTTTCCAACTATAAATAGACCTTTCATTTCATTTCATTCTTCACAACTCCTAGAGCTACTTAGAGAGAGGAAGAGAGAGAGAGAGAAGGAAGGAATGAAGAATGATGGTATGATCTGAGGTTGAATTATTTGGTGATGGTAAATTGAGAGTATTGAAGTATTGGTAAAATAAGCTTGGAATTGAGGTAACCTTGGTTATTCTTTTATATACTTGTCAAATATTTACATGTGTATATTTATTTACTGTTTTGGGATTTATTGTGCCTATAGAAGGCTTGATTTGGAATCTGATAATGTTGTTTTGATGAGAGTGGATATTCTTGGAGCCCTTGGTATCACTTTTCTTTTAACCGGGTCAAATATGACACCTCCTTGGTTGTGATTTTACCAGGAGGGGAGCCATGTTGAAGTTATGAGTAATGGATATGTTATGATGAGAGATGAGTTATGTGTTAGATTGCTCCAGTCAACGGTTATAAGAGGTGGTCAGGGTAATAAGGGTGATCTATTCATCATTGACATATTTTATATTGTGAGATCTCTTGTGAATTATTGGAAAATAAATTATGATGTTTTTGGAACCCTTTTTGGGAGGGAGTTTTGGTAACCGAGTCGAGAACTATTTTGTGAAAGGTTTTTATATAAAGGCATATATTTTAATTATTGTGAATTTATAAATATGTTCTCGTTCTTGGTTAGCATGTATATTTCTGAATAACCAATGGTTACGGGGATCTTTGGATCTTACGGTTACTTTGTTTATTTTTTTTCAGGTAAATGATTTAGTAGGGAAATCAGGGAAGGCACATATGGAAAGCTCATGCTATGTTATTTTATTTGCCATGACCATAAGACTTCCGCATTTTGAAAACTCTGATATTATTTTGGATTTATTTTGGCCCTGTATAAATGAATTTGTATCTTTGGCCAAGTTTTTGGGTGTTAAAATTGAGGCGTTACATTTTTGGTATCAGAGCTAGTTAAAGGTAACCATGATCGGGGGTTCTCACAGTGTGATCTGTGGCGAAGCATTGGCTCTTACCCCGACATGGCCAGGGAGTCTGGTTGCACTGGGACGTATGGGCGTACCCTGAGCCGTGAGGCGGTGCGTAAAACTAGCGGCTGAGGTACGTTATGTTGCCACGGTGTCTGGGCACCACGGAGACATTTTGGTATCAGAGCAATGGTTCTGGCCAATTTGTTGATTTCCTAACAGTTTTCTAAAAAAAGAGGTCGTGGCAAATTAAATATCATAACATTTGCACTTCCCTGTTAGATTTAGAATTTATTTAGCTATTTTCTTATTTAGTGTCCTTGTGATATCTATAATTGTTATTGAGGATTTATAGTTTGAGATTATGATTAAGGTTAGATTGTGAATAAGGTTTGATATTTTATCAGAGTGGCGCAGCGGAAGATGATGAATTTTGAGGACAAAATTTTTATTTAGGAGGGGAGAAATGTAACATCCTGATTTTTGAGTCTACAGACTAGAAAATTAGCCTATTTTCGGAGGACTATTAGACCCTATTTTTGAAAATGAATTTAGAATCAGTATTTTATTGGACATGAATAGTGTTTACTATTCACAAATACGTACATGAATAGTATTCACTATTCACAAATACGTATTCACTTTTTATAAATACGGTATTTAATCGATATTTTGAGAAATATGAAAAGTATTTACTATTTACAAATACGTATTTACTATTTAAAAATACGGTATTTACTATTCCAAAATACGTATTTACTATTCATGTGGGACCCACGTCAAATTATTTCTCCTCTGCCGACAGAAACTTTGAAAATTTTGGCCGCGGGACCCACTCAATAATAATTTATTATTTAAATAATAATATATATTATATTATTAAAATATTAAAATAATAAAGAAAATTTTGAAACGGCAGAAGCGCAGCAGCCCACGAGGAAAATATTTTTATATTATATAATTTTATAATTTTGTGAAAATTACGCCTAAAGACCCATTTTCCAACTATAAATAGACCTTTCATTTCATTTCATTCTTCACAACTCCTAGAGCTACTTAGAGAGAGGAAGAGAGAGAGAGAGAAGGAAGGAATGAAGAATGATGGTATGATCTGAGGTTGAATTATTTGGTGATGGTAAATTGAGAGTATTGAAGTATTGGTAAAATAAGCTTGGAATTGAGGTAACCTTGGTTATTCTTTTATATACTTGTCAAATATTTACATGTGTATATTTATTTACTGTTTTGGGATTTATTGTGCCTATAGAAGGCTTGATTTGGAATCTGATAATGTTGTTTTGATGAGAGTGGATATTCTTGGAGCCCTTGGTATCACTTTTCTTTTAACCGGGTCAAATATGACACCTCCTTGGTTGTGATTTTACCAGGAGGGGAGCCATGTTGAAGTTATGAGTAATGGATATGTTATGATGAGAGATGAGTTATGTGTTAGATTGCTCCAGTCAACGGTTATAAGAGGTGGTCAGGGTAATAAGGGTGATCTATTCATCATTGACATATTTTATATTGTGAGATCTCTTGTGAATTATTGGAAAATAAATTATGATGTTTTTGGAACCCTTTTTGGGAGGGAGTTTTGGTAACCGAGTCGAGAACTATTTTGTGAAAGGTTTTTATATAAAGGCATATATTTTAATTATTGTGAATTTATAAATATGTTCTCGTTCTTGGTTAGCATGTATATTTCTGAATAACCAATGGTTACGGGGATCTTTGGATCTTACGGTTACTTTGTTTATTTTTTTCAGGTAAATGATTTAGTAGGGAAATCAGGGAAGGCACATATGGAAAGCTCATGCTATGTTATTTTATTTGCCATGACCATAAGACTTCCGCATTTTGAAAACTCTGATATTATTTTGGATTTATTTTGGCCCTGTATAAATGAATTTGTATCTTTGGCCAAGTTTTTGGGTGTTAAAATTGAGGCGTTACAGGAGTAAATTACCAGAATTTAGAGGGATTAAGGAAGGAAGTTAAATTAGTTAATTATGTGTATTTTCCTAAAATACCCTTACCCAAAATTTAAAATGACATTAAGGAAATGCTTGTTGAATTGGTAGCTTGCGCATGTCCCTATACGGTTCTTAAATGGCGTCAGTATATAATTGGACAACGATAAAATTTGTGTGACTTTACTATTATCCAATAACAATAATTTTTTTTAAGACAAAATATTAAAATTATCATCCGCGTATAAACTATCTTTCCTTGAAATATGGAAAATTGAATTTTGATTTATGAACAAAGTTTAAAAATCACATTATTATAATTGTCGCCGTTTATTTTTTTGACCTGAATCATCGTTGTTTATAAAAAAACTGCATTTTTGTTAAATTTTATTTTTATATACTCTATTAATAGCGCTGTATAAAATGAAATTAAATCAATGTTTAAATATGCCACGTGAGCTTTGTAGTTTTTTCGGCCTTTTAAACTATTTAAGATTCAATTTTAAATCTTCAACAGCCCATTAACAGTCAATTATCACTTATTATATAAAAGCTAAATTAATTATGAGTATATAAATATAATTTATATATTGAACAAAACCTTTTACAATTATTATTTTATATAAAAAAGTATAATTTAGGTGTATATGACATTAATAAGTTACAAACATTATTTACTTTATAAACTATATAAGTGTATTATTAAATTACTATTGTCTTTAATTATTATTGAGAAAGTATAAATAGGAGTATTATAGGAAAAAATTGATAAAAGTTAAAACTTACTCTTATAATTAGGACTAAAACCAAGTACCAACTCTAAAATTTGCTCTTATAATTAAGACCGGAGGAAATAATATTTTTGGCCATGTGTTTCAACTTCCAAGTAATGTTTATACACGCGCGCTCTTTTACAAGATTGTCAACTTTAGTATACGGTATACCCAATTGTATGAATCTTGTCTTTACCGGCCTTGTTGTCCAGTGGAAAGAGAGAAGGAAGAAAATATAGGTAGCGGCTGAACCAGTGCATCCAATGTACGTAAGTAAGTTTAGGGGTAGATGTTCCAAATTTATATTTCATCATTTTTCATTTTCATACTGATATTTAAGTTACAAAATGCATGAAATATGCAGTGTGTCGTTACACTACCGCAGCAGAGACTTTTTGTGTTTGTTTTGGAGGGCTTTTTACATCACTTTTGGCAGTACAAATATTAATTATGTTATAACTATGCTTATTTACGTATATTATATTCTAAACAAATAGGTATAACAGCTTAATTTTAATTTAGAAACATAATTAAATATATAACCTCTCATTTATAGGAGAGTTTGGCACAAAAACTGTTGATTACAATTAATACACGTATGCCCCACACTGATGAGAGCAAGTCTACGCTTCTTACAATAATTATACCCATATAATTATTATAGTTTATGGATGAAAAATGTATAATAAATGGAAAAGTGTGCCTATATATTATACCCATATGATTATTATATGTGAAATATTATTTTCTTACAAGAGTATAAACTTCAATTTTTATCATGGTTGAAAGAAATCTCAACTACTGCCTTTGATAGTTAATATAAGATCTTATTTCTAGTATAATTTATACTACAAATAAGATTTTCTAATAAAAATAAGTGGTAGTATTAATTATATATTTACTCTTTTTTGTTTGTCATTGCATGGAGTAAAAAAGGGTGAGGTTAGGGAATAGTTTGGGTATGGCATCATTGGGTGGGTAATGCAGTGGAGTCATGTCCCAAACTTTGGAGACATTAATCTTCTAATGAAATCCCACTTGGGATCTGAGAAGAGGACAATCCATTGCGTCTGTATAGCAGTTATATATCATAATATTGAAATTTTGATTGCCCGGTTCTGTACTTTTAAAAAAAAACATTTTTTTAAATTTTATTATAATTTCATATTAATTATCTTAAAATTTTTGATTTCTCATTGGTTGACTCTAGGTTAGCTTTAGTCTGACTTACTAACCCTTAATTGAGTAGCCCGAGTTTAATGGTTTTCAGAAGATAAGATGGGACTGAGGAGGTGATCTTACTTTAATATATTTATAGAAAATTGCAAAAGGAGACAGAGAGTGGAGAAGGAGGAGAAAAGAGAGAGGTACGTGGGTGATCATGAGAAAGTTGACCGACAAGATGATAAGTATGAGACCAAACCAGTTTGTGCATGCAGATGAGCTGACTTACGCTGATGTGTTTTGGCTTCAGTTTTACACATTGTGTCCCACAAACTCTTTTTCGTACACGTTTCTAGTAACACACCTTTTAACAGATTTAATGCCCACGTATGACCTCTCCTTCACTCAAATAGGTACAAACAAGCCACCAAAACAGTCACATTCAAGGGGATATATTTTTAGTATTTTCCTACATAAAATGATGGAGCAGTACTTAATCATAACACAGGTATAAGTACGTATTAAAATTTCTCAAAACAAGAAAAAATTAATATGCATTATACACATAAACACACATATTTCTCTGTTTTTGGGTAAATAATATGGTTGTCACATGAGTTGATTAGGCCATTGAACCAAAAAAAAAGATTGATTTGCCCATTAAAAGTGACTAACAGTGGAAGTCTGACATTATCTACTTAACAAACAACACAAGGTTCTTCTGGATCGATCCACGTTCACCTATTTACCTTGGTTTATAAAAGTGAATAATTTTAAAACAATTTAGAATCCTCTCAAAACAGTATCGAGAAGTAGCAAATCATAAATAATATTTTTGGTCTCCCTTCTTTATTGAAACTCGATCTTAACGCAAACACGCTTCTGTCTTCAACTTCAAGAGTAATATGTATCGAGCAAACATTTTAAGAGCAAGAACATTTCGTCAAATTTTTAGAGTTGCTTGAGGATATTCAAATATTATAAGCTTATTATTAAAGAAACTTACTTGCTCACTGCATTCCTACGTACATAATCCCAGCCCTACGTATAAATACAGGTATTCATCAAAGGCAAACCATATACAGTAGAGAAAAGCAAAACTTAACCTGCATTCCTACTCAACAAGTACAATCCTAAATTTTTAAGCTTGTCAGCACAACGAAAAGGAAATACGAGAACTAAAACACCATGAATTTGAATGCTACACATTCTACCTTTGCATCCTTTAAATTATCAACCTACCACAAATGCAAGCCCCTACACTACAGCTTCTCCTTCCAGATGCAGCTTAGTGTTAGTCAGACTAAAGGCCACCAACGCAGGTGACTTGAAAAAAATAAAAAATTCAGGAACCATCACCACCAGAATCAACAATTGGACAATCATTTTGCACTTGACGCACAAACTGCCCTTTTATCCGAGGACGCTGCTCAGCCAGTCTTTTCCGGCTTTGATACCTGACCTGTAAAAATTTTGAGCATTCAGTATCTGAGAGGATCTCGAGGAATAACTTTGAAAATATGCAGTCTAAGCAACTCTGTCAGAATCAAACTAGTTCAAACTGCTAATAGCACGATAAATTTGATCAAGTATGGTGATTTCATAAACACCCAACAGGCAAGCATTGGCATAAGGCATATAGGTGACGCATTTGATAGAATGTTTATTGAGTAGCAGCAGCAGCAGAACGAGTCATAGCACCTTTTTCTCAAAGCATCTGTCTTTCCTTTTCAGTCGGAACTTTGTTAGAGCAGCTTCCCTTTGGCTGGGACGCAGAGAATCTGCCCCTCCGTATTCATCATAATCATGATAACCATTGTCACTAAAGCTTTCAAGGGTTTTCTCGATTACCACAGCTGAAGTATGATCTCCTTCTCTTATACTGCTTATACTTCCATTTGAACCATCATTAATATGGTTTGGCATGTCACGGCATAAGCTAACGCAGTTATTCTGATGAGCACCTGGATAATCATGCATTGTAAGATCCAAGTAGCTTTTATCACGCCCTGTCTTCTTATCAAGAGAAGCACAGCTGGCCTCAGACCAATGATGATGTTGTTCAGAGCTGTGACTTTCAGCATTTGACAGGAATGAAGTGGTTGCGGGAAAGGGAGAATTCTCTTTCTGGCTGACTGATTTTGAACTCCACATGCGATGAGCACCGGATTGTGTGTAGAATATAGAAGGCTCAACATTCTCGTATCTACTAAACATATGATCAGAAGTAACGCCAGTAGCAGGAGAGGATTCAGGATAACTGTTTGGCAATTGTGCTCCAACTTGTCCAGACTGGTGAAGAACCAGTGGGATTCTATTCTCCTGAGTATGATTCGCCCCGCCATACTGATAAGAAGTATCAATTCCAGATATCTCAGTATAATTCTGGGAATTCAGCTCAGTACTATATGCTTTGGCAGAACTCATTGGTAATGCTGGAAAAAGGGGCTGTGACAACTTATTACTACTATACCTGCAGATAGGATAGACATGTGCATCATCAGAATATGGCAACAGTTAAGTGATTAATTTTCATAACTCGATAGGCCTACTGCTTTTGTTTAGTATGAAGGATACTAAATTCTCATATATTGATTAATTTTCGAGGTTGGTTCCAACAAGAGTATGTTAAAGTCCAACATGTAGAAGGAAGGCAATGGGTATATGGCAAAGGAATTCTAAATTCACCATCAAAAAGAAAAAAAATAAATCAAATTTCATATAAACTGAATGAAACAAATTGAAGAAAAACTATTTTTTCAGTTGAAATTTGTTTCAACAGAGAAAACATTGTGTAGCATCTATTTTCAGTTATTTGACATCAGTCTAGGAACTAAAGATAATCACAAGCAAACAGAAAACTTACCAAGAAAAGGCAGATGCATTTGAATGGTTCAACGTTTGCCTTTCTTCAGGTTCTTCTTTACATGAGCAACCAGAAAAAGTTCTCAAGGAAAGTTCCAATTGCGGGTCAAAATCAAACTTGTCCTTCCCACCATCAGCAAGACTATAATTCTTACCAGCATTCTTTGGAATATTCTCAAATGTAGCAATCAAGTCAATAGCTCCTCTAGAAGGTTCTACCAATTCATTATTGCAGCCATGAATCTCTGTATCACCATTAGGATTGTCTCTATTTGACTCTGCTCTTAAAGATTCATCCTCATTTTCTGTTTCAGCAAAATTGTCTTGCACCAGCCTTGAACTTGTCAAGTTAATATTGCCATTGCACCTAGCAGCCTCGGATGAATAACTAGTCGACCTCTCTGCAATGAGTAATTTGTAAGATAGCATATCTTTATATAATAAACATAATCAGGAAAAGACTTAGCCAATAGTAGATAAAAGGTAAGGAAGTTATATACTTGTAGTTTCACTATTATGTTTAGCAGAGTTCCTTTCAAGTTTCGCAGATTCTTCATACTTCACTGTGTCAATGTTGCTCAAATTTGAAGGACTCCTGGGCTGGGACGTATCCTGCATATTTTGCACGTATGCACTCTCAGCTTCTAAAATAGGTGATGTACAAGCGCTCTGCACGAGATTTGGCAAAACATGCACTTTTTATGTGAAATTTCATGAAGCCAGTTTACTGTGGAAAGGATATTCTCCTCATGCTATAAGGGCTCCACATATATTTTGTATCAGAGATCCTATGCAGTGCATTTTTACGTGTTATTTAAGATAAATGTTAAACGAGAAGGGAGAAAGTAATGAAAGGGAAAGGAGAAGATAGAATTTAGGAGACTTTATATCAATTCAGTGTGTCCCAACTGTTCCATATTCTATTGAAATGAGAGGTATTGACATGAAACAAGGTATTTAGCGAAATTTAAGAGGAAGGGGTGCCTTACTTGGGACTCACTCCTTTTCTCGCAGCACTCATTTTTTTTCTGTGTGGAAGCCACAGAACCTGTTGTATGATTGCTAGCAGCATTGTTTTCTGAAGTAGCTTCAAGTTTTTTCTGAGGAAATGTTAGATCATGAGCATGTTTTGCTGATCTATAAATAATATTCAGTAACAACTAACAAGAGAACATTGACAGATGATAAAGAAAAAGCGTAGATATGAAACACTGATACAAGAAGGTTGAAGAATGCTATGCTACATACAGGATGCCTTCTCCACACATGTCGCCACAAGGTGGATAGTTCATTCCTCCGAACAGGTTTTATAAGAAAGTCAGCTGCACCTTTTAATATGCATTTCATTGCCGTGCTAATAGAATCATGAGAAGACATCACTACACAACCATCAGATTACAAGAGTCCATTAGTCATATCTAAATAGTTAACATAGTTTATTAAGATAGCATACGACTTTAGTCAACATACTTGTGACGGGAATGTTTCTACAAATTTCATGCTCCTTGATTAAAGTAAGAAGTGCAAATCCAGATATTGACGGCAGCTCCACGTCAGTTAATATGAGATCAATATCAGGAGCTTTCTTCTTCAATATTTCCCACGCCTTTAATCCATCAGAAACCGCAGCAACTGCATGGATAAGATTATCTTAAAGATGAAGCATAAAATTATCAAAGTCCTACTTGAAGGAACAACCTCAAGAGCGCCTTCAAATTTCTAAAATTCTTTAGAGTAAGCCTTGGGAGACAACCGTCATCTAAAACTAAGAAATAAGCAACAAATACAAATCGGCCCTACAAAAAGAGAGAACTCTATGCTTACAATTTGAGAAGTGGGAGAAACCAAAGTGATATCAAAAGCCAATTCAGTTGCAGGCCAAAACACCATCAGAGATATCAGATTTTTTTTTTTCCCAAGCTGAAGCGGATTCAAAAGCTTGAAACGATAAAGATTACTTACTGTATCAGCACAAAAATTAAAGAACAAACATTGAACAACCAAGACACACGTCCGAGCAACAACCAAATAAAGAATCCCTCTTCCAACCTAAGTGAGTAAAATCTCAATCAATTCTTACTTATAAGCATATAAGCACTGCATTGAACTGATACAAGAAGGATCAATGGATTTAGTCCAATTAACAAATTTAACCGTCCTCCCCCGTTAGCATACCTACGATATCTTCGTGATCTCAAGATATACAATGCCAAAAAGAATATCTAGAACAAAGAAAGAAATGAAAAGCCACAAATAGTAGTGAAGTTAACTAAGGAATTTTTCCCCCTTAAAAAAAGAATACCTCTGTAACTACATTTGCGGAGAAGGGCTGCGATAATCTGACGAGTGGAATCATCAGCTTCCACCAGCAGAACTCTAAGCACCATCTGAGGAAGAAGCTTGTCCCAATTAACCATTTCTGAGGAGCTCTCATCCTTCAGCTGGTTCATGGTGTTCATCTTCTCTTCCATGTCCACCGTCCACTTTTCACCGCTAGCCAGAACCGCTTCACCCATATTCTCCAAGAGCATACTACAAAACCAGAAAGGCCAAGCACACTAAAGCAGCGAAAAAGACAAACTGAAACCCTAACTTTCAACAATCATTCATTTAAAAAAAAAAAAAAAAAAAAGAGGGAGAGAGGAAACAAGAAAACTGTCTTGCAGATAAAAAATGAAATAGCACCTCATGATGCTTGTCCAAGAAAAATGAATATCAGAAAAGTGTCAGCAAAGTCTGCCACGAAATGGGTGGGACTAAAACGAGAGAGAATCTCGAATCGCCTGCAACGCTTCCATTAAACCAACTTTAGCTCACAGCCGCGAAAAACGAAGAAAATATCTTCCACAGAAATCTCTCTCTGTATAATTTTGGTCGCAGGATGGAAAAGAAAAGGAGTTGTGATATAAATGGCGACTACCAAAACTGGATCATCCGACAAAGAATTATACTTTCAGTTATATATATTGAAAAAGAATCTTGTGATAACAAAACAGAGCCACAGAATGATTTATACATAATAAATAATAATATGCAGTTCAAAATAATGAAAATATCACGACAGAAATGAATTTCTTATGTGTATGATGATTCGTTTGAGTGTTGTTTTGGAACAAGTGGAGTTTTTATCTATTTATTATTCTTTTTTTAAAATTTAAAAAGGTGGGGAATAGAATGGTGTGGCAATTTTTCCACGAAAATCTTTGAGGTGGATCAAAAGACGGGCCGAGATTGGGCCACCCTGAAGATCGGATGACGTGGTGGAATTTGAGCCTTTATTTGAAAATTTGTATGGTGATCGTCCACGTAGGTGCGCTCCACGTGTGGAATAGGAAGTTGCTCCTGAGGAAGATTAGAGCGGATATTTTGTACTGTTGGGATTGCCACGTTTGTAGTGGGGGCCACCGCTCTTTAGAGCTTGAGGTGAGGAGAATGACACGTGTCTCCTTTTAAGGGAACATTTCAGTTTTTGTGGCCCTCAACTCGGCGGCGCCAACTGCATCTTTTTGTTGGGTTAGGCAAAGTCAAAGAGAACAGAGTTTTCAGAGAAAATTCCTGACGTGTATGCCAGGAATTGGAAAGAAGGGTCGGAAACATAAATTTTCTTTTTTTTTTTTCCCTCTTAACAATAGAAACACAAATTTTAAATCTACCAAAAAGACAAAGACAGATGTGGTTATTAATGGAGGCGAGTTTCGACCAAAAAAAAAATATTAATGGAGGCGAGCTACTTATTTTATTTTGAGAGAATATTATGGGATTTCAAATAAGGAATATACTCATCATGATATTTATAGGACAAACTGAGAAGATTTTTTCTTTGTTTATAAGAAATCTCATTAGAATTTTCAATTGAATGCACAATTTAATCTTTAATTTATATTTGTGTTGACTTTGTTCTTATGTAGTATATATATTCTCTTTGATCTTTATTACTCCCTCCTTTCCTTTTTATTAGAAATGTTTACCCCCATTGAGAAATTTGAAGCGTCGATTAAAGACCATAAATGTATCAAAATTGTAATATTCATTTGTAAAAATATCATTATTTATGATGACATATAAAATAAGAGAGGGTAAGGAAATTATTATAATAACGAGGATTGTATAAAAAAAAGAATAACAAAATAAACATGATAGCAATAATAGGTTTTTGGGGGTTGTGAAAATTTATTAGGATTTAATGTTTTTACTTTTACTGTAGAAATATTTTTTTTGCCACACTCACATAAAAGTGAGTGGCAAAAAAAATATTTCTACAGTAAAAGTAGAAACGTTAAACCCAATTTATTATATTGATATTAAATAGGGCTAATTAAAAAAGGGCAAAATGATAAAATAAACTGTAAAAAATAAGAATAATTTTTATAAAAAGAAACATGGTATGTGTGACAATTGTTTTTTTATAAAAAGAATCGGAGGAAGTATAAGACACTAACTAATAGTAAGTTTTTTTTTAATCATTTTTATAAAGTACTTGTAAGTTTACAAGGAGTATTTAATTTATTTTTTCATGTCTAACCATATTTAATAAGGGTAACGAGATAGAGTAATAATTAATACTCTTTGATCTTATTTATAAGAACCTAATAACTGAATTACGTAGTTTAAAAATTAGTTAAAAATAATAAGTATGCCTTAAAATAAACTATTTTTCAAGTATATCCTTATTTATAAGGGGTGAATATGAGAGAGAAATAGAGTAAACCTGAGTACCAACCTTTTAATTAATACAATATATAAAATTAGTTAGGGGCACAAATGAAAAAAAAAACTCATTAAATCTTGAGACAACTCTTGTTGAGTTCTTATAAAAACGAGTGATATGTGCAAAATTGACCACGAGGAGTAATATGATATTTGAGTTTAGTGTAATTAGTAAGGATAATAAAAATTACTTAAATTTTAAGACATCTTTAATGTTTTTAGCAATTTTTATTGACTTGTAAGAATTGATAGTTAGTGCATTATAATAAGGACTAAAAAGAGTGTATTAACTTGAGATAAAAATAAAGTTTTGTTGAATTTTAAAAAAATATTGTTGCCTCTAATCTTTATTTAAAGATTTAGTTTATATTGCAAACTACACTAAACTAGATCTTATATAAAAGATATACCCCAATGAAAATAGAACTTACCTAAATTTTGTTTAGGATACACCCCGATGAAAGTAGAACTTACCTAAGTTTGTTTGGGATATAACCTTTCTTGTGATAAGAGAAGTGTAAACTCTAGTTAGTTAGTGTTTGGAAGTTCAAAAGAAAAAAATCTATAAAATTCTCATCACATATGTATCTTGTGTAGTAATAAAATTACTTAAAATAAAATAATTTAAACACTTAATTTCCTTTCCAATAAAGTACCAAGCATCTTAATTCTTAGTAAACCAAGCATTAATGTATTTGACTACTTTTTGGAAGTCTAAACCCCCCCCCCCCAAAAAAAAAAATTAAAATAACATATACTAATAGCTTGAAGTTACAAGTAAGATCGAATTCACTCCTTCCCATTTAAAAGGTACTCTCTCTGATCTTAATTATAAGACATATTTAATCGATTTTGGGGAGATTAAGGAAAGAAGTTAAATTAGTTAATTTTTCAAATTTTCCTGAAATGTCCTTATATAAATTTAAAATAACAAAAGTAAAAGTGAATCAACAACCCCTACCACATACCTCTCCGACCTAGAATTTTCCTTTTCACACGTTTTCCAATTGAAATAATAATCTAGCTATATATACATATATGTATGTGTATATATACATAAAGTATGCATATACACACACACATATAAACACATGTCCACACACTCACAGATATTCTATATATATATATATGTGTGTGTGTGTGTGTTTGTGTTTTTATATACACACATATATTGACAATTACATGCACACATATACATAAATATGTATGTGTGTTTGTGTCTGTGTGTGTGTCTATATATATATTTGTGTGTAGACACACACATGTATATAAACACACACACATCTATGTGTTATATATATATATGTATGTGTGTATCTATATATACATTGGCAAATTAATGTCATTTGATTGAGAAATAAATTAAAATTCAATAATTTAAAAATTTCATTGATTGGAAAAGTCTATGCACTCATATACATATACTCATCAAAAACCAAATACTTGAAAGAATAAAATAAGGATATTTTAGGAAAAAAAATTTGATAAAAATTAAAATGTTGTCTTACAATTAGGATCAAAACCAACTTTCAAATACTATCTTATAATTAAGATAAGAGAGAATAACATCTATACCATTAGGTTTCAAAGACATTGGCTCTAACTTCTTTTCCCTTCCCAACCCAAGTCAGGTTGAGATTATGAAAAGGAAAATTTTAACAAAAATTAAAATAGTACATGTAATATTTTATTTAGGCCAACATATGTGCGTGCAATATAATATTTCTATCGATCATAAATATAAGATATAGTTAATTTTTTTTTAGATAAAAGAAGCTAATTAAATTATTTTAAAATATTCATATTTATTATTTTTTCTCCAAATTATTTTGCCAAACTTATAAATTGATATATAATCTAAGAATATATAATATATGATATGATTAAATAATTATTTAACTTTCTTAAACTCTTTTTTTTTAAAAAAAAAAAAACAGTTTAGGGTCGGAGGATTAATGCTCAATGATACTCCTCCAATCCTAAATATATGATGGGAATATCATTTTTGCTTCTAAGGTAAGGCAGACAACTATTCTACAGCTAATAGGCAAAACTGTGTCATTTTTTATATCAGCAATTTCTTGCTCTATTCCCCTCAAATTGGATCAGATGCTCTGAGTCAATGGGCTTTAACTGGATCATTTGGAGCTCAGAACTTCATGCTTTGCAAGAAGCCACAGCCTGTGAAGGAGGCAGAAAATGCAGGTGGCTGCATCCTTGTTCGCGAGACTAGCGGTGGCGGCTGGAAGAATTGGTTCAACAAGTCCCTCTAAGGGCTCATCGGCAAGTTGATGACCATGCCTGACGGAGATTAAGTGTCCCACCAAACTCCCAACAGAAACCCAACTCCATCTTCTTCTTTTTCCGCCATCTCCATCCACCCCTTTTTTTCCAATTGATTTCTCCGATTCTTGTACTTCTTCCACTAGATTCTTGTCGTCCCTTCAATCCCAATTTCTTCTCCAATTTTTTAAGTTTCATAGTTCGTTGTGAATGGTAGAAACCTTGAGTACCTCCGGTTTCATGCTCTCCCTTATCCCATCGAGGGCGAGTCCTCTTCTCTGGATGGTCAAGATGTTCACTAGATGGGCCCTCATTAAATACTGTCAGTTTTCACAAAAACAGAAAATTAATAAGGGTTAAGGTGCGTCCAACACAATAAACTATTGACTCAGGAGCGTCCAGCACAATTAACTATTAAGTGGATCGCCCAGCACAACAAACTTTTAAAAAGGAGCATCCAGCACAACATCGTTAGCAAAAAGTTAACGTCCGTTATCTAAGGAGCGCCCAGCACAACAAACTATTATTCCAAGAGCGCCCAGCACAAAATTCTAAATTTTACTAAATTAAATAATTTTTTCTCAATTGTCATTATTCAAAACTACTTGTATAAATATTTATGAACATAAATTACTCATTCTTCAATTTTCTCTAAATTATAATTTGCTAAAATAAATAAAATTTTTGATTAAAAATATAATTATATGATTTAAATAAAACTCAAGATGTTTTATAGTTTATGATATATGTTAAGCAAAAAAAAAAATATATATGTGATTTATTTTTATTTTAGCAGAAATTTATGTGAGTTAAAAAATTCATTTAATGTTAATAAAATTTAAAAAATCTAAAAATTTAACATATATTTTTTTAGAAATCTAAACATTAAATGAATTTAATAAAATTTCTAAAACATATAAAAAAATCTATATTAAATTTTTAGATTTTTTAAATTTTTATTAACATTAAATGAATTTTTTAACTCATATAAATTTCTTCTAAAATAAAAATAAATCATACATATTTTTTTGTTTAACATATATCATAAAATAAAAACATCTTGAGTTTTATTTAAATCATATAATTATATTTTTAATCAAAACTTTTTTTTTATTTTAGCAAATTATAATTTTTAGAAAATTGAAGAAAGAGTAATTTTTGTCTATAGATATTTATACAAGTAGTTTTAAATAATGACAATTAAGAAAAAAATTATTTAATTTAGTAAAATTTAGAATTTTGTGCTGGGCGCTCATGGAATAATAGTTTGTTGTGATGGGCGCTCTTGAAATAATAGTTTGTTGTGCTGGGTGCTCCTTAGATAACGGACGTTAACTTTTTTGCTAACGGCGTTAACTTTTTTTTAATGGCGTTGTGCTGGACGCTCCTTTTTAAAAGTTTGTTGTGTTGGGCGCTCCTTTTAAAAAGTTTGTTGTGCTGGGCGGTCCACCTAATAGTTAATTGTGTTGGACGCTCCTGAGCCATAGTTTAATGTGCTGGATGCACCTTAACCCAATTAATAAAAAAAGAAGGAGAAAAAACGACACAATTTTACCTAGCTGCAGATTGCAGAATAGTTGTCCACCTCAGAAGCATAAATGATATTCCCACATATAATATAATTTATAGGGTAGATTATACTATAAATTATATCCCATATTTAAAAGAAAGAGATACTCCCTCTGGCACCAACTAACTTTTCTCACAAACCAATAAAAGTGGTTAAAGTCAATAAAGTTGTCCTACAATTTAAGTAACTTCCAATATTACCTCTACTAAATGCACTAAACTCTAATATTATATTATTTATTACTTTCACCCACTACTCTTATTAATTAGAGGCAGACATAAAAATAAATAATTAATGTGCATTGGAAATAAGCAAGTACTTTATAAAAATGATTAAATAAACTTATTAGTAGGGAATAGTATATACGGTATTTCGTACCAAGCTACCAAGCGACGACACAGGACCACTGTTTGCGGCAAACACGACATTTTACTTCACTTGTCCCGCGGCAGATCAGCCTTAACGGCAATAAATTGCCTGAACGACAGAAAATGACATCACGCAAGCTAGATGTTTGTTTTCAAGGCACAGAGCGGAGTGGTCCATATAAATAAATTAATATCTTATATGTTTAAACAAAAATATAATTATCCATAATAATAAAATGAATGAACGGAAAAAAAATTGTAAAATTCGAAATCAGATATTTCATAAAAATAAAAATAAAAATAGAGTTGTGAATTGCTTATCAAATTTCATTATTTTTTTAATCAATTCTTTAAAACAAACTCAATTTAGGATTTTGCAATTTCAAAATTCTTTTTATATCTTTTTTTCCCAAATGAATATTAAATAATATATATAATAAAAAAAGAAACGTACATCCATATTTCATCTCCACATACAAAATGTATGTACTTATTTCATAATTTATAATCTTACAATATGCTATGTATATGCATAAAGTTTTCATATTTACTCATTTTTCTTTTATTCCCCATGCTTGCTAGGTATATGCATAAATTGTAACTACAAAGTATTAATTAAAATTTTAAAAATAGATGGCAATAAATTGACGTTACATAATGAATTGCTCCCGGAAGATTCAAAGGAAATAAAAGGGAAGGGGGGGGGGGGGGGGTTTTCCCCCCTTTTGCCTAGAAATAAAAACGCATTTCACCGAGTGAGATCGCCACGTGCCAATTTTGGTACCACATTTTCTCACTATTCTCTTGGTCTTTTTAGGTCACATACCTTTATTTCCTAGATACAGTTATCCATCTAATTTTAAATGATTATTAAATACTACCTCGATCCTAATTATAAGACATAGTTGACTTTTGTTGGAGAGATTAAGGAAGCTAAATAAGTTACTTAATCATTTCATATATTGTTAATTCTTAGATTATATGTTAGTTTATTAATCAAACTAAATAATTTAAAGAAAAAAATAAAAATAAAAATACCCTAAAGTAATTTGATTAGCTTCATTAGTCTCTCCAAAAAAGTCAACTATGTCTTATAATTAGGACCGGATGGAGTACTATCTTTTTTCAAGTTAATCATCTATTTCTGTCACGTTATCGATTTTTTTAAAAAAAGTTAATTTGATAAAGAAGTTTGGGAAAATCCTGTTCAGGACCCTTTTTACCAAAAAAATGCGAAAAAAGGCCCAAAGACTCTGAAAATTTGAAAAAAGGCCCAAGGTTAGCGGGGGCTGATATAGTTGTTATTGGAGTACTGATATAGTTGTTAACTGGGCTAATTTAGTTGTTAAAAATAGATTCTGAAATTCCAGAAATGACCCAAGGTAAGTTGTTAATGGGGCTGATATAGTTGTTAGTGGGGTACTGATATAGTTGTTAACTGGGCTGATTTAGTTGTTAAAAAATTTTAGTTTTAATAACTAAATCAGCCCAGTTAACAACTATATCAGTACCCCGCTAACAACTATATCAGCCCCATTAACAACTCACCTTGGGCCTTTTCTGGAATTTCAGAATCTTGGGCCTTTTTTCGAATTTTCAGAGTCTTTGGGCCTTTTTTGCATTTTTTTAGTAATATGGGCCCTGAACAAGATTTTCCCAAGAAGTTTAGGAAGCACTGCTTTTTATGCTCTTTCTTGAGTATTTTTATTTTAGTATCAACTATCATATTATAATCAAGGATCAAATACCTAATTTGTTACGGAAGTTTTGTTAAGGGAGCGCCCAGCACTCAGAAGGATTTTGGGTATTATTTTTGCTCCAGAAGTTTACAAACATAGCAATTTTGCCCATCAGTTGATCTTGACCGTTGAATTGGTATCATTTTTGCCCCAGAAATTTACAAAAATTTGCTCATAAACAAAACTTCCGGGGCAAATTTACTCCTAAAAAAAACTTTCAGGGCATATTTGCTCCATTTTGCAAATTTCTAGGGCAAAAATGCTACCAAAAATACTTCCGAATGCTGGATACTCCCTTAGTAAAACTTCTATGGCAAATTAGGTATTTAACCCTATAATCAAATTTTCTCTTTTTTATTGCAAAAATTCACGCCCAAGGAAATTTGTTAGAGGTTTCAATTTCTTTCTTTCTTTCTTTTTTCTCCCATTGTTAGAGGTTTCAATTTGGACAAAAAGGTAGATTTTTTTAATATCTATTTGGTTTAATTTTACAATAAAGTCTAGCAATATAACTTTTATTATTAACAATTATCCGACAGAAGTTTGAAATTTAATTAGTGTGGAATTTTAATATTAAGAAAAGGACTTAATAGATATAAATAAATAGATCTACTCTCTCTCTCTGTTTTGTTTTTCAAAAATTGAAGGCACTTTATTAAAAAAAAAAAGGGTAAAATGAGTTATATAAAAGATCCAAACCTACTGGTGCTTTAAAGGACTAGTCCCAAAATTATGAGAGTAGATCATATGCCCAAGTCATGATACAGAGCACGCTGTAAAGAAAACCACTAACCACACCAACGACAATAAGCTTGATGATGGAAGAGTCATGCACAGTTTCAAATATGAGCTCCACACCAAGTTTGACAACTAAAAATGAATCAAATTTTGATATCTTATAAACATAAGAAATAGAAATGTTTTTGTTACGAACCTGCATAAGACCCATATGATATACGGCCCAACTGAAGATATTACCATTATTGGATCTCGCCCATTATATCGGGAGATCCTACATTATAGGAAGATCCTATCATGCAGCGATATAAGAGTATCCAGCTGATAACTCCATGATACTCGCACCTAGGATCTCGCCAGAACGAGATATCCTACCCACGGTACTCTCCATAAATACAGAGGCCAATTACTAAGGCACACATTCTAACTCTAAACTCCTTTTACTTTCTGTCACATAGAGCATACACACTACCCCTCTGGTTAATGCCAACCAGTGTTGCGAACTACGTGGACTTTGATCCCTTCATCGGGTACGTAGGCTCTAGGCTTGACACTTAGTCAAGTCCAATAAGTCCCGTAGGCTCCAGGCTTGACACCTAGTTAAATCCAATCAGTCCTGTTCTCTCTCAGAACATAACATTTTTCAATTTTTTTTAATGATTTTTAAAATATTTAGTGCTATAACTAAAAATGGAAACTATACCATTTTTCTGAAAAATCTTTGAAACTTATACGAGAAACCCACGATTTTCTCTCTCTTCTTCTTCTTCTTCTTTTTTTTTTCTAAAAAAAATTATTTATATATATGTGTGTGTTTGTATGTATATAACCGTGCAATTTTTAGGGAAAATGTTGTATCTTAAGACATAATAAATTCTGTTATGAATATAGTATGTGGATGACCCATTATGGGCATGAAGGCCCCCACTACTGTTATGGTGGGGAGTGGATAGTCACCCACTACCTTCATGGTGGAAAGTGGGTAGTCACCCACTACATTCATGGTAGTGAGTGGGTTAAAGCTACATAAAACTTCCCCCCTCTCCAACCACTATAAATAGACCCCTACCCCTCACAAATGTAGACCGAACAAACTGAATGAGAATCTCTCTCTCTTGAATCTCTCTTGCTCTTGTCTTCTATTTTCTACTTCTTCTATATCTTTATTTTTATAACACGTTATCAGCACGAGAGCTCTAACAAAGATATGATGATTTCATCTACTTTCTTTAACAATATACGTTTATTTATCTGAGTTCTTTTCTATTATTTATATTATTATTATAGTATGGCCAGAAGCCATACGTCCCTTGATTTCTTATTATGAAATTATATGACCAGAAGTCATATTTCTTTAATTCTTATTTTAATATTATATGGCCAGAAGCCATATCCTTTGATTTTTTTATTATGAAATTATATGATCCGAAGTCATATAACTTTCATCTTATTATTTTATGGCTGGAAGCCATAGTATTTAACTTTTATTTATCCTGAGATAAATGGCCAGAAGTCATAAAATTTTGATACTATATAGCCAGAAGCCATATAGATTTCAACTTATATCTTATGGCTAGAAGCCATAATATTCAACTTTTATCCCGAAGATAAATGACTAAGATTTGAGATTATTGTTGCTTTTATATGTTTTTCCCCCCTTTATGAGTTCTTTTATATTATTAGTATTGTGATGATAGTATGACCAGAAGCCATCTTATTATATGACCAGAAGTCATATTTCCTTGATTCTGATTTTGACATTATATGGCCAGAAGCCATATAACTTTTATCTTATTTCTTATTGAATGGCCGGAAGCCATAATATTCAACTTTTATTTATCTTGAAGATAAATGGCCTGAAGCCATAAAATTTTAATTTTGTTGCAATACTTTATGAATTATTTTTTGTGAGTTTACTATTATTATCATTAGTGATTTTTATATTCAATATTCTAATAATTTCCATTTATTTCTTTAATTAGTCTGAACCATGTCAAACATGTCAAACCTTGCAAAACTTGAATTTGTGGCTCTTGATATTACCGGGAAGAACTATTTATCTTGGATGTTGGATGCGGAAATCCATCTGAATGCCCATGGTCTGGAAAACACAATTAAAGTAGGGAATGAGGCATCTAATTAAGATAAAGCCAAATCCATGATTTTTCTACGTCGTCATTTGCATGAAGGTCTGAAAATTGAATATTTGACAGTGAAAGACCCACTTGTTCTTTGGAACAATTTAAAAGATAGATATGACTACCAGAAGATGGTCATCCTCTCAAAAGCTCGTTATGAATGGATTCATTTGTGTTTGCAAGATTTTAAAACTATGAGCGAGTACAACTCAGCCATGTTCAGAATTACTTCTCAGTTAAAATTGTGTGGAGAGAATGTTACTGATGAAGATATGTTAGAAAAAACATTCTCCACATTTCATGCATCTAATTTGCTTCTGCAGCAGCAATATCGTGAAAAGGGTTTCAGGAAATATGCTGAATTAATTTCTTGTCTCCTTGTGGCTGAACAAAACAATGAGCTTTTAATGAAAAATCATGAATCCCGTCCAACAGGCTCAATTCCATTCCCAGAAGCGAATGCAGTAACTAATGAATCCTTTAATAAGTGAGGACGTGGACGTAAAGGTGGCTACAACCGTGGGCATGGGCGTGGGCGTGGTCCAAATCGTGGTGGATCAAATTTCCGAAACCCAAAGTGGGGGAAGACTGATAAGCACCACAAAAAGTAAGGGCAAAGGGTCAAAAATTGAAGTAAATCATGTTGAGAATTCCAAGTTTGAAGATGTTGATTTTACTCATTTGAATAGTGATAAGGCTGAGAATTCTGAGTTTGATGATCTTGATTTTACTCATTTGGATGTTGCAGATTTCTTAGCATAGATTATCTTTTTCCATTTGAAATTGTTATGTTTCAGTATGTTTAAGCTTTCTTCCATCATATGTATTCCTTTTAATTATGTTTTATTTATTTTCATGTATCCTTTAATGAAGAATGAATCTTATCAATCTTGAAGATTTGTGTCTCGTTGATAGCGCAACAACCCACACCATACTAAAAAGTGATAAATATTTTTCTTCCTTGGTAATGCAAGAAGCCAATGTTCAAACTATATCTGGTAATATAAATTTGATTGAAGGCTCCGGAAGAGCTAATATTTTATTACCTGGAGGAACAAAATTATGTATTGGTAATGCATTTTATTCTACCAAATCTAAGAGAAACTTATTGAGTTTCATAGATATCCGCAGAAATGGATACCATATAGAAACAACAACTAAAATGAATCAGGAATGTCTTGCTATCACAAATATAGTTTCTGGTAGAAAATGCATATTAGAAATTTTTCCTGCCTTTTCTTCTGGTTTGTATTATACATTTATAAGCACAATTGAAACGCGTGCTATTGTAAACCAAAAGTTTACCAATACAGACCAGAAGTTCGCCAATGTAAACCAGAAGTTTACTAATGAATTTAATGTTTGGCATGACCGGTTAGGCCATCCAGGGTCAACCATGATGCGACAAATAATTGAGAATTCATCTGGACATACCCTGAAGTGTAAACAAATACCACAATCCCATGATTTCTCATGTGCTGCATGTTCCAAGGGAAAGTTAATTATTCGGCCCTCATCAAGCAAAGTGGAAAGTGAGTCCCTCACATTTCTAGAACGAATACAGGGAGATATTTGTGGGCCAATACATCTACCATGCGGACCATTTAGATACTATATGGTTTTGATTGATGCATCAACCAAATGGTCGCATGTTTGTTTATTATCTTCTCGCAACCTGGCGTTCACGAGATTACTTGCTCAATTGATTAGATTAAGAGCACATCACCCTGATTATCCTATCAAGAAAATACGTCTTGATAATGCTGGTGAATTTACTTCATAAGCTTTTAATGAATATTGTATGTCCCTTGGAATTGATGTTGAACATCCTGTAGCTCATGTTCATACACAAAATGGACTAGTTGAATCATTAATTAAACGATTGCAACTCATTGCAAGATCTTTACTTATGAGATCTAATCTCCCAATTTCTGCTTGGGGTCATGCCATTTTGCATGCAGCAATGTTAATTCGTATCAGGCCAACTAGTTACTTAAAGGTTTCCCCCTTACAGATGGTTTTTGGTCAAGAACCTAATATTTCCCATATAAGAATTTTTGGGTGTGCAGTATATGTGCCAATAGCACCACCTCAACGTACTAAAATGGGTCCACAAAGAAGAAGGGGAATATATGTTGGGTATGAATCTCCTTCAATTATACAATATTTAGAACCATCTACAGGAGATTTATTTACGGCACGATTTGCCGATTGTCATTTTGATGAATCAGTTTTCCCAACATTAGGGGGAGAAAATAAGCAGTTGGGTAAAGAGATTAGCTGGAATGAATTATCATTGGCTCATTTTGATCCTCGTACAAAGCAATGTGAACAAGAAGTTCAAAAGATAATTCATTTACAGAATTTAGCTAATCGAATGCCAGAAGCATTTACTGACCCAAAGAAAGTGACAAAGTCACATGTCCTAACTGCCAATGCTCCTATTCGAATTGATGTCCCTGAAGGACAATATATTATAAATGAATCTAAAGCACGCCTGAAGCATGGCAGGCCCATCAGTTCCAAAGATAAAAATCCTCGAATGAGAAAAGGAGCTAAAAATATAGATGGTCAAGTCGAGGGTAATCGAGAAAAGTTAGTAGCTCTAGAAGAGTCATCTCCTGAAGAGTTACTATCTCTAGTAGAGATGTCTCCAGAAGAGAATGTTATAGTCCCAGAAGAGACACAGGTACCTGAAATATGTGAAAACAATGAAATCTCAATAAATTATGTTATGAATGGTATCCGATGGGATCGAAATAAAGTCAACGTTGACGACATCTTTGCTTATCATATAGCATATGATGTAATGAATGATAATGAGGATCAAGAGCCAAAATCCATTAGCGAGTGCCAACAACGAAAGGATTGGCCTTTATGGAAAGATGCTATTGATGCAGAATTGAAATCACTAGAAAAACGGAAAGTATTTGGACCTGTAGTCCATACACCTGAAGATGTAAAGCCAGTTGGATACAAATGGGTCTTTGTAAGAAAAAGAAATGAAAAGGGTGAAATTACAAGATATAAGGCACGTCTTGTAGCCCAAGGCTTTACACAAAGACCTGGCATTGATTTTGAAGAAACGTATTCACCAGTAGTGGATGCAACTACTTTTCGTTATTTGATTAGCTTGGCAGTAAATGAAGGACTTGATTTGCGTTTAATGGACGTTGTGACTGCCTATTTGTGTGGCTCACTTGACAACGGTATTTATATGAAAGTCCCTAAAGGACTCAAGTTGCCAGAAGCATCTAATTCAAATTCTCGAGAACAAAACTCAATTAAGTTAAATAAGTCTCTGTATGGCTTGAAGCAATCAAGGCGCATGTGGTATAATTGTCTTAAAGAATATTTGTTGAAAGAAGGGTACAAAAATGACCCAATATGCCCATGCATTTTTATTTAAAGATCTAGAAACGAATTTGCTATAATTGTTGTTTATGTTGATGATATTAACATCATTGGAACTGCTGAAGAGCTTCAAAAGGCAATTAATTGTTTGAAGAAGGAATTTGAAATGAAAGACTTGGGTAGAACGAAATTTTGTCTTGGACTACAGATCAAGTACCTAAAGGATGGGATCTTTGTATATCAAGAAACTTATACAAAGAAGGTCCTGGAGCGATTTTATATGGATAAGTCACATCCATTATGTACTCCAATGATTGTAAGGTCTTTACAAGTGGATAAAGATCCATTTCGACCTAGAGTAATTAATGACAAAGGTAAAGAAGAACTACTTGGTCCAGAAGTACCATACCTCAGTGCTATTGGAGCATTAATGTATCTTGCCAATCACACACGGCTTGATATATCATTTGCTGTTAATTTATTGGCAAGATATAGTTCTTCACCAACACGAAGGCATTGGAATGGAATAAAACACATTCTTCGTTACCTCAGAGCCACTATGGACATGGGGTTATATTACTCAAATGTATCAAAGCATGAACTGGTTGGTTATGCAGATGCTGGATTTTTGTCTGATCCTCACGATGGTAAATCACAAAAAGGCTATTTGTTTACATGTGGAGGTACAGCTATTTCATGGCGATCTATGAAACAAACTATATCAGCCACATCATCTAACCATGCAGAAATTCTAGCAATGCATGAAGCAAGTCGAGAATGTGTATGGTTGAGATCAATAATACATCACATACGAACAACTTGTCATTTATCTTCAGGTAAATTGGTCCCAACAGTTCTACATGAAGATAATACTGCATGTATTACTCAACTTAAAGAAGGTTATATCAAATGTGATAGAACGAAGCATATTTCACCAAAATTCTTCTTCACTCGTGATCTTCTAAATGATGGTGAAATAAATATCCAGCAAATCAGTTCAAGTGAAGATTTAGCAGATTTATTTACCAAATCACATCTAGATGCAACCTTTAAAATGCTTGTCAATGGAATCGGCCTTCGAAGACTTAAAGATCTCAACTGATGTTGTCAAAAGGGGGAGTCAATACACGCTGTACTCTTTTTTCCTTATCTAGGTTTTGTCCCACTGGGTTTTCCTGGAAAGGTTTTTAATGAGGCAGCATTAGAAAGTGTATTAGTGGATAATGTACTCTTTTCTTTGGCTAGGATTTTATCCCACTGGGTTTTTCCTAATTAAAGTTTTTAATGAGGCACATTCATAATGGACATCCAAGGGGGAGTGTTATGAATATAGTATATGGATGACCCATTATGGGCATGAAGGCCCCCACTACTGTTATGGTGGGAAGTGGATAGTCACCCACTACCTTCATGGTGGAAAGTGGGTAGTCACCCACTACATTCATGGTGGTGAGTGGGTTGAAGCTACATAAAACTTCCCCTCTCTCCAACCACTATAAATAGACCCCTACCCCCTCACAAATGTAGACCGAACAAACTAAATGAGAATCTCTCTCTCTTGAATCTCTCTTGCTCTTGTCTTCTATTTTCTACTTCTTCTATATCTTTATTTTTATAACAATTGTACTGATTTTAGTTATAGCAATAAAAAATTGTTCTAAAGAGAGAATCATCATCAAAATAATCATTTTCTACTCAAAGACTTATATTATGGATGTGGAAATAAAGCATTGAGACTTGAGATAATCCATGAAAAAGGAAAATTGAAATTTTGATTGGCATGAAACGCTGCGTTCCGTGATCTGAATAATCCGTTTCGGTCATCTTCTTCCTGATCGTGTTTTTCTCGCGGCAAAGAACTAGATCCCAGAGCAGTTAGAATCTCTCTCCTTCTCGACAGAGCTCAGAGACAATGAGCTCCACTCCCACCACATCAATCGCGGCCGTTGATCAAGATGGCAGCATTACATCACCTACCGCAAATGTATCATCCTCCGTGGACTTCGGCACACCGGAGGCACTGGAATACGTCCGATCACTCACCGACGTTGGGGCCATGACTCGGTTACTCCATGAGTGCATTGCATACCAGCGAGCCCTTGACGTCGAACTCGACAACCACCTGTTTCAACGGACCGACCTCGATAAACAGCTTCTCCAACTCCAGAGATCCTCAGAAGTCCTCGACATTGTAAAGTCCGATTCCGAATACATGTTCTCCAGTGTCAGCTCCACCTGCGAACTCGCCGATAATGTCAGCGGCAAGGTCCGGGAGCTTGATTTGGCGCAGTCGATGGTTCATTCCACGCTTCTTCGCATCAATGCCATCGTCGAGAGAGGGAATTGTTTGGAGGGCGTGAATAAAGCGCTTGAAATCGAGGACTATGAATCCGCGGCGAGGTATGTCAGGACTTTCCTCCGGATTGATGCAGAGTACAAGGATTCTGGGTCAGATGAGAAGGAACGATTGATGGATTCTAAAAAACAGCTTGAAGGAATCGTGAGGAAGAAGCTTTCAGCGGCCGTTGATCAGCGAGACCACTCCGCCGTTCTACGATTTATCAGGCTTTACTCGCCACTCGGTCTTGAGGAGGAGGGGTTGCAAGTGTATGTAGGGTATCTGAAGAAGGTAATTGGGATGAGATCCAGGCTTGAGTTCGAGCAATTGGTGGAATTGATGGAACAAGGAAATGGGGTTCGTAACAACAGCGATATGAGCCAAAACCAAATTAATTTTGTTGGGTGTTTGACGAATTTGTTCAAGGACATTGTGTTAGCAATTGAAGAGAATTGCGAAATCTTGAAGAGTCTTTGTGGTGAAGATGGTATTGTTTATGCGATCTGTGAGCTTCAAGAGGAGTGTGACGCCCGAGGTTCAATGATCTTGAAGAAATATATGGAATATAGGAGGTTGGCTAAGTTATCATCAGAAATAAATGCTCAAAACAATAATTTGCTTGCAGTTGGAGGAGTTTCTGAGGGGCCAGACCCTAGAGAGATTGAACTATACGTGGAAGAAATTTTGTCACTTATGCAATTAGGTGAGGATTATACCGAGTTCACTATATCTAAGATTAAAGGACTTACTACTGTTGATGCAGAGCTGGTCCCACGGGCAACTAAAGCCTTTAGAAGTGGTAGTTTCAGTAAAGTTATTCAAGATATAACTGGATTTTATGTAATTCTAGAGGGTTATTTCATGGTGGAAAATGTGAGGAAAGCTATAAGGATCGATGAATATGTGGTTGACGGCCTTACAAATTCCTTGGTGGACGATGCATTTTATGTGTTGCAGGGTTGCATACGAAGGGCAATATCAACCGCAAATATCAATTCTGTAATAGCAATTTTGAGTGCTGCTAGTAGTTTACTGTCTAATGAATATCATGAAGCATTGCAGCAGAAGATTAGAGAACCAAACCTTGTTGCCAAGTCATTATTTTTGGGCGGTGGTGGTGTGCAGAAAACTGGAACAGAATTTGCAACAGCTTTAAATAACTTGGGTGTCAGTACCGAATATGTTCTGAAACTAAAACATGAAATTGAAGAGCAATTGGCTGAGGTTAGTGGTCGATTTCTAGTTACTTTCATTGTTGGATAACGAAATTAATGATGCTGGTATGGCTGGCGCATTATACATACAAGGTCCATTAGATACGATCGAAATATGTTTTTTATGTGTGTCTCTGTGTGCAAAAGAAAGTTAATTGATAACTTTCATACTGATTTTTTTTTTAAAAAAAAAAAATTAGTGAGATCTTGAACCCCAAGTATTTTTTCATGTAAAGTGTAAAGGTCATAGTTCTGAAATTACGGCTAAGGGGTCCTGTGGTTCGTATGGGCTGCATGTGAACCTGGCCTATGTGTCTAAAAAGCTGAGTTTTGGTGTGACATGTCCAAAATGGATATTGGATAGAAATAAAAGACAAAGTGGTCAAGAGTTTGGGATTAATTTCCCCTTTTTTGTAATGTTTGTGGTAATTATGTAGGCTTTCAAGCCATCTTTTATATAAAAAAAAAAAAGACAAAGTGGGGACAACTCTAAAGATTCCCATGCGTCTTCATCCCAATGAATGCTGGCAAATAGAGGGTCAAATTGCATCCACTATTTGCTTATTTAATTCAGAACTTATGTTATACATTCAATTAGCAAATATTTAATTCATCACTGCCGTTTCCAACAATCTTTTTTGTACTTGCTCAAAACATTTCAAATGATTTTTTTAACATTTTCTTTTTAATAAATGCCACAACAATTTTTTCACATATACGTTCATTTTGAGTTCTATTTTTTATTTGTATAACCATACATTTATATCAATATTCTCGTATCAACTACTCTAAGTACAAGCCATTAGCATGACTTTTCTATTTTGTAAAATATATGAATTAAATTCCAAAAATAAAGCAGGAATCCTTTGAAAAATCTTACAAAATCATAGGTCTCATTGATACTTTTGGCCATTTGCATGCAATCATTTCAACTTATTATTCCCTGCAGCAGCATCAACTGAATGAATTACTACTTTATATAGGTTTTTTCTGCACCAGCTGATAGAGAGAGGGCAAAATCTTGTTTGTCCGAATTGGGAGATATGAGCAATGTTTTCAACCAAGCTTTGAGTGCTGGCATGGAGCAGCTTGCAGCAACCATCACACCAAGATTACGTTCAGTATTAGACAGTGTAGGAACAATCAGCTATGAGTTATCAGAGTCTGAGTATGCAGATAATGAGGTCAATGACCCTTGGGTTCAAAGACTTCTTCATGGTGCAGAGACAAATCTCACATGGCTGCAGCCACTTATGACAGCAAGCAATTATGACACTTTTGTTCATTTGGTTATTGATTTTATAGTAAAGAGACTAGAAGTGATCATTATGCAGAAAATATTTACTCAGCTTGGTGGCCTTCAACTTGATAGAGATGTTAGAACATTGGTAAGCCATTTCTCCAGCATGACACAGAGAACTGTGAGGGACAAGTTCTCTCGCCTTACTCAAATGGCAACAATTCTGAATCTAGAAAAGGTATCAGAGATTCTAGATTTTTGGGGTGAAAACTCAGGACCTATGACTTGGAGATTAACCCCGGCGGAGGTAAGGCGAGTTTTGGGTCTAAGATTGGATTTCAAGCCTGAAGCAGTAGCTGCTCTAAGGTTGTGATACCCTCTGCCCCTACAGATTCTTCACATTCTTTTGTTCTTTTTGATATGAGAAGTGTTACATCTTCATTTTTTTTTGGTGTCATTATTACGAGGATATTGGTATTTTGGGCAGTCATAGTTCCCCTTTTTTTTAATACGGTCATAGAAGTTCCAATTCTTTTGGCTTTCCAAGGTGGTCTTAGGTCATGTATGGGGCATCTTGCAAGAAACTGGAGCATTCCTCTAGGTCGTAGAATGCCTAATTTTGATGCAGATTTTTCTTCCAAGGTGGTTTACCAGATTTCCTCATCACTTTCAAATTAATAAAGGTCAATGTTAGGTGAATAATGATAATACTCCATGTCCATGACGAAGAATATTTTTTACAACCTTTTGTTGATTCAAAATAATCGGACATTTCGCAATTTTAAGACCATGGAATGTGCTTACATGGGAATAGCTTCGGCAAAACCAGTAGTGCCATGCAAACAAAGATTTGTTAGTGCAAAATATATTGGCCCACGCACTCACATGAAAGCTTCCCTCTAAGTATGGGCTTTGGAGGTGACAATGTGGGCTTTTAGGATCCACCAAAGCGCAAAGCCTATGTAACATAGCCAAAAAAAAAAAAAACCGCTTTCCTATTGTCTTCATACCCATCGGAGATTGGAGGTAAGATTCAGGAAAAATTATAAAAGATCCGCGAACCCTTTCAAAAATATGTTCGTGTATACATGAGATCCAACTCACATACGTATGAATTCTTCATATGACAAAAACAATGACCTAACCGTCAGATGAGAATCGCTAAAATAAAAATTAATAATTAATGATAAACACTAAACCAAACCGATAAAAACAGCATCAATAGCCCCATGCAGCTATTGACACTAGTTCCACAATCAGTAACAATGATAACTTAAAAGGCAGCCAAGGGAGGAGAGAGGGGGGGGGGGGATTCCAACCTAAAGAACAAATCCTGATTATATTATAAGCCTTAATACTTTTCGGGATTAACATTTGATCCTTGTAAGTAGTAACTATAAGAATAAGAACATGCATCCAAAACTCAAAGCCAAAACAAGTAAATTGAGGTCAGACTGGAAACAATCAGACTTCAGCGGTGCCTTCAGTGAATTTTGGATCCTCACATCTATACCTGCCATCTGGTCCAATTCCGAAACCTTTCGGATCGGCAAAGACATTCTCTAGAAGCTGACTGCGCTGTGGATGAGGGCTCTCATCCGCAAATTCAACAGAATCTTCAATTACCTCATCAACTTTCTTATCAATGTTCTTCAATTCCTGTTCATTAGCTAACTTGTTCTCAATCATGTATTTCTTGAATGCAGAGATGGGATCCCTCTCAGCATAGTGTGCCTTCTCAGCTGAAAAAGTAGCAAGAGGTTATGATTGTTGATTATAATGAAATTTGCAACCAAAAGCAAAAGACTGAAAGAAGCCAGAATAAGATGAGATAGATTCAATTATGTTACAAAATTTACAGGCTTGATTGAATTACAAGATTAATGCTGTAAGATTAAGTAGATAAACATGTAAAGATTGAGAATTTATACAACTACAAAGACATGTTAGAAGTACTAGGTAATCTCAAGAACAAAAGCCTTTACAATAACTAGCAAGTAAAAAGGTGGAAGCATGCCTTGCTAAAACATCAGAAGTTCAAACATTGAAACTGACCAAAATAAGCATTCACTACTCTACAGAATAATATGGAGGAAATATTCAAAGTATAATCTACCAGAATTAGAAATAGAAGGGAAAGCCAGGAGTCCGTAGCATTAGCAGGCAAAAAGGATCATTATATCTCAAAATCATGGATTATCTCAGTTGTATCAATCTCACCAGTTCTTTTCATGTTGATTGAAAGGCAAGCATTTCAGCTTTATTACTATAATGGCACACTTAGCCAGTGCCCATGCATATGATCAAGTTTTCAAGAATCATGACTAGTGTAGAAGGGTTCATACAATGCCAATCTATATAAGTCATAAAACACATAAGAAGCAGTAATTTTCATAAATAACAAATAGTATGACTCATGTCACATTCCATGCAATGCACAAGTCTACAATCTAGTTTGTTAACTAATCAAGCAAAAAATAACCCAACCATCATTATTTTCCAAGTATTGCTACATCTACAAGCCCAAAAACCATCTCGTCAATATGAAGTCTATGTTAGTTGAACAAAAATTTGGTCTAGTCTAATTGGATGGACTTAATGAATGTAAGCCAAACTTTATGGTTCAAGACAGGGATAGGATACACAAACTTTTCATATGAAAATAATTCAATATTCATATGAGTCTTCGACTTATAATCATGACCATCCAATAAGTATCCTTAGCCAGGCGACTAATTGCTGAATTCATCTCAACTGCACTAACCAAAGATGTCTATTGACTACATTCGCATTTCTGCAGTTCAGTTAATCAGACATAGTAGGCTTTGTACTTAAAGTAAACATGACGCCCAGGCACCTTTTCAGCATCTGACATGCTGATGATAGTGCTTTGAAGCGGTTGGATTTACTGGGAAGCAAGGAGTTCACTCACAGCAAACTATATGACAAAACATGTACAAGGAGTATGCATAATTAAACTGCATAATAATCCATCACGAGTACAACAAACAGGCGTATATTTTGCTTCAAAATAAAATACCTAACAGGAGCAGAGAATAAGTTTTGAAAAAGAAACGTAACACAAAATCTTACCAGGGTCACGAAGTTCATCAGGATCAGCCAGTGAATGCCCTCTAAATCTGTAGGTCTCACATTCCACTAAAGTTGGTCCCTCTCCTTTCCTTGCTCTTTCAATTGCCTCCTTTGCCACCTCTCTGACCTTCAAAACATCCATGCCATCTACATGAACTCCTGGCATTCCAAATGCTGGTCCTTTCTTCCATATCTCAGGATCCGAAGTTGCTCTTAGGTGAGACATACCAATAGCCCACAAATTGTTTTCCACAACAAACACAATCGGTAATTTCCACAGAGCTGCCATATTTAGGCACTCATAGAATTGCCCATTGTTACAAGTCCCATCCCCAAAAAATGCCAATGTGACCTGATCAGCATCTGCTTGCTTCAATACCTCCCTTTTATACTTGGAGGAAAATGCTGCCCCAGTCGCTACAGGAATTCCTTCACCAATGAATGCAAACCCGCCAAGAAGATTGTACTCTTTTGAGAACATATGCATTGAACCACCTTGTCCTCGGCAACATCCAGTTGCCTTTCCAAAAAGCTCACTCATCACAGCTCGAGCTGGGACTCCCTTACTCACGGCATGAACATGGTCACGGTATGTGCTCACGACATAATCGTCTTGCCTCAGAAGTTTGATGAATCCAGTTGACACGGCTTCTTGGCCATTATACAGGTGGACAAAGCCAAACATCTTGCCCCTATAATACATCTGGGCACACATGTCCTCAAAGGCCCTACCTAATACCATGTCTTCATAGAGCACTAAAGCTTCCTCTTTGGTAAGAAGCTGCATACATAAAGAAATAAAAGCACTAATCTCAAATACCCTTTTTCTCCTTCCAACACAATAGGTTCTTACTTCTAAGAAGATAACAAATCAATTAGGCAAGAGACTGACGCGTATGCACATTTAACACACAGCATACAGAGAAGCAAAGTAAAAAGATCCTTGCTCTCGAAGCACTGAATGAGCTTTTTTTTTTTTTTTTTTGGGGGGGGGGGGGTTGATTGCAAAGCATGAAACAAAATCGAGTTCAGTTGAACAAAACGATTAGCTTTTTCAATTAGCCATAGCACAGAATCCATTCCACGAGAACACCCACACACAAACTCGTTCGAATAGCTATTCCAAAGAAGCAGAGATTCATATGAAAAGAAAGGGCTAAAAGGCTACTACTCACCAGATTAGCGGGAGATTGGGGCTTCTTTTCCTTGACAACATCGGAAACTGCATTGGCAGTGGATCGACGGAGATGAGAAACCTTGGAGGGAACATGGACGCGAAGCTTGAGAGTGGATCCAAGGAAAGAGGAGCCAGCTTTGAAGGGATCAAAAGAGAGAGGTTTGTCATTGGATCTGGAAGCAGAGACAGGATTGATAGGCAGAGGCTGGGCAAACTTGGCGGCAGAAAACGACATTATGGGAAGCTCAAGGGAGATGGAAGAGAGAGAGAGAGAGGAAGAAGAAGAAGAAAGGCTTTGATGGGTGAAGACGGTGAAGAGAGAGTGTTAAGTAAGAGGAAGGAGGCGGAGGAAACGAGGAAGAGAGACGTGGAATTAACCGTCTGGAGCGTTGGAGGCGATGTGGAAGTGAGATGATAGAGAAATGACTAACGACGAATCTCTCGCAGAGAGAGGCAAGAACAAGGTAAGCCACCCACACCCAACCAATTTTTGTTCCTTCTATTACATGCTCCCTAGAAATCATAATTGCTACAACTTCTGTCCTGTTCCTGTATATAACTCTTTTTTTTTTTTTTGGAGAGAGATTAAAGAAATTATTTGATTATATTATATATTGTATATGTTTATACTCACCCCGCTCTTAAATATAAAATAGAGTTGATTTTTTTTAAAAAATTAAGAAAGTTAAATAAATTTCTTAATCATATTATATGTTGTGTATCCTTAAATTATATATCTTTTTATTAATCAAACTAATTAGTTTAGAGATTTTTTTTTTTAAAAAAAAAAACTCTGAAGTAATTTAATTAGCTTCTTTAATGTCTCTAAAAAAGTTAACTCTTTCTTATATTTAGTACGGGAGGGAGTATCAGTTTATTAGTCAAACTAATTACTTTGGAGAAAAAATTAAAAAAACTCTAAAGTAATTTAATTAACTTCCTCAATGTCTTCACAAAAGTTAAGACCGAAGGGAGTATCAGTTTATTAGTCAAACTAATTAGTTTTGAGAAAAATAAAAATATTATTAATTAATTTAATTAATTTCTTTAATCTTTTCCAAAAAAGTTAACTTTGTTTTATATTTAGGACCGTACTATTATTATTACTATTACTGTTACTAATTATTAATTACTTTGCTCCTATAAAGTTGATTTTTTTTTAAGAGACTAAGAAAGTTAAAGAAGTTACTTGATCATATTATCTATTGTGTATCATTAGATTATATATCAATTTATATGTTAGACAAAATAGTTTAGAGAAAAAAAAGATAAATATAAATATTTTAAATTAATTTAATTAGTTTTTTTAATATCTTAAAAAATCAATTATATCTTATAATAGACTGCAGGGAGTACTAACTTTGTTTACATCAATGTAATATATTTTTAGTTTAAAAAACAAAAAAACACTTCCTTTCCCAGCAAGTAAGCATGTTGAAAATGTGACATGAGCTAAAATTTTTGAATTTTTGTTTGATTAATAAAATGCTAATAGTAAGGGGTTGGGTTGTGCTAACTTAACAAATGATTTTTCTTATTATATCTGTGGTCATTCTCAACTCGATCTGCAATTGTCAAAATAACTTCTTGTTATGGATAGTTTAATACAAATTAGGTTAATTGTGTTTAATTTATTTTCTTACTTAACATTGGTTTTTGAATGTGAAAATTTTTAATTACTTAACGTGGGCACATTGTATTTTATTAAAATAAAAAATAAGTAATATTATTAATATGTTATAAATATGTATAGTTTATAATAAATTTGATATTGATATGTGATTATTATTATTATTATTATTATTATTTACTTGACCTAATAAGAACATGCACTCTTTCATTCTTTCTACAAGACGGTCTAGGGCAATATTTGAAGGAGCTCCAAAAATATGGGACGTGCAAGTACGCTCTAAAGTAAAGGCTAATACGCTGCGAAGGATTATTTTATCTCGCGACGGTTTTCTTTGATAAAAACTAAGGGTTAAGTACCAATTTTACTTTTGAAGTACAAGTTCAGGAGTAATTTTGCTCCTAAAGTTTCGGCATAGTAATATTGCCTTTGAAGTTTAAAAACGTAGCAATGTTGCCCTTCGGTCAACTGCCCTAATGGTCAACTAACGATCAACGTTAGGATTTTAACGGAGAGGCAATATTGTTACGTTTTTAAACTTCAAGGGCAACATTGCTTAAAAAAAAAAGTAGCAATTTTACCTCTGAAGTTTAAAAACTTAGTAATGTTGCCCATTTGTTAAAAACCCTAACGGTCAACTAACGGTTGATGTTAGGATTTTTAACGGAGGGGCAACATTGCTACGTTTTTAAACTTCAGGAGCAACATTGCTACGCCGAAAACTTCGAGGGAAAAATTGTTCCTAAACGCATACTTTAGGAGCAAAATTGATATTTAACCCAAACTAAAAAGAGAATTCATACCCAAAAAAAAAAAAAAAACATAATTGAAAACAAGAACTTCCGAAATTTCCCCCTTTATGGGATTTTAACTCTATTATAATCAGTATCAAAAAACTCTATTATAACCTAAATGTTCAACAACTTGTTTTTTTCTTTTAAATTTATGTGAACAGTAGCATTTTAATAAATTAATATTTTATTATTATTTTTGAATAAAAAGACACTTTATTAAACACATAGTAAAACAAAACACTTGGACTGCATTACATCAAAAACAAAAACAAAAACAAAGCAAATAGCCTAAAACAACAAAATAAAGAAACAAACAAACTACAACAAAAAATAACACTGAAAAATAAAGAGAAAGCATAGCAATAAACAGCTTCGGTATATAAAAAAGTTCAAAGCCGCCAAAAGAGAGCCATCAGTCCATTTGCTTTGGAATTAGATTGGAGAAAGAGGATCCTCCCAAGTTTGAATTTGATTACCATGATTATTTAACTTAAATCATCATTTTCTTTGGGGGTAATGAGGAATATTCATTCAAGGGAGGGGAAAAAAAAGGAAACCTGTCGCACAGCCCCATATTTAGATCAGCGTTTTTTATTTTAAAATTCATAGACGAGAAAATCTATATATAAAAGGGTTAAGGGGTGTAAACACACTGATTTTTTTCCCCCCTCAGTTATATCTAATATTTTAAAATATTTTGTAGTTTATCGAATACCTTAAAATATCTTTTCAGATGCGTCAACAAGTTTTATCAACTTTACTCTTAAAAACTATATCGGTTCAAATCTACCAATCAATAAATACACTGATTACCTTAATTTAGTTTATTCATATTTGATTGATTAAACAATCATATTTGGAAATGATTTGGTCTTGGCCATTATTTACTAATTTCCTCACAACATGACAAAAATAATGTCTCTGCTTGTTTCAAAAGATAAAATCCTTGCCATAAATGAAACATTAAGCTCAATTAAGAGCCGATAATTATACACATGAATAATGAAGGCTCAATATTTGTTTCTTAGTTATTGATTATTGATGCTACTCACCTATACAAAAATGAGATACAAAAAGAATATAAATGGCTGGAGAACCAGCAAACCCAAAAGCTAGTGACAACCTAGGAGCAAAAAATAGCCTTCGTTAGTCTATACAGTTGGTTAGTGCTTCATCTGTCTGTATTTCAGTTGAAAAAGTTGGTCACCGCTTATTGTTCTTCTCCTTGCCTGCAGACATGTCTCCCTTATGATCAGAATTTGAACATTTATCACAGTCAAAATGTTCTTAAAAGTTACAGGTTAAGGAGGGAAAAAGAACTCACCAAATATACTTGATTTTAACGGGAACCGAATTGCCGACCCCTTAACTCGAAGCTCTCGACTTTGCCTATTTTGACTTTGTTTCTCAGCAACTGCACCACTGCTGCTGCTTTCTCCGGCCACAAGATCTGTCACTCTATTTACCTTCTCATGGTATAAAGCTGGAGGTGCAAGCCTCAGCAGAGGCAAGTTTTCAATTTGCGCAAATCTCTGATCTTTTTGCAAGCTGGACAGAATCTCAAACTGCAGAACCAATTTTCACAATTTGATCAATTCATAGTGCCTGGAGTCCAACAGTAAATTATATTCACCTACCTTGGGTTTACAAAACCCACATCAGACGCCTTCTATTTTCAGTTTATACAACAAACCTTTTTCTATAAACATGAGAACAATACTAGATTCTAAAGAAGGATTTTTTCTTTTTTAAAAGTCCAATCATACGAAACTAAACTATAAAAAATATATTTACTTGTGATGATTTTATTGGAAAATTGACGACAATAACCATAAAAACTAAGACTTATGCCTAAGTTTTGTCATGAACATAATTTATTGACAGAGGATATACCTTATGCAGTTATACTCAGAAAACTGACGGCTTCCTAGTTCAATGCATGACAAATTTTCAAAAGGCCAAAATAATATTACGATGACTTGAAAATAGTAAATAACTAATGAATTGTAGTAAACAAAACTAATTTGGGATTTTAATGTTTTCAGGGTTTTTTTTTTTTGTTGTTGAAATTTTCCCTAAAACAAAGGGCGCTACCAAAATATTTTGAAACAAGAGCAGAGTTTGATTTTCATGGTAGTGGATAGAGAACTTTTCATGTGGGATGTGTGACCCATTGTAATACTCCCCAAAGGGGATATGTAGGTTTCAAAAATCTCAAGAGATATGAATGCAATTTACTCTATTTAAAATTTATTGAGGTACATATTTAATTTACCCGTGAAATCTGTTGAGGCCCATATGTATTCTCTGATAAATCACTTTCATGTGGATGGAAGGTACTTCCGTTAGGCTGTTGGCGTCTGGATGAGAATTTATTCACTAAGCCATCCTCGGCCACAACTGATTTGCTTTTAGACTGCTGGAACTTTTGGGTAGGCATACATACAGGACATCCAGATGAAGAACCTCTACTTGATACCTCAATTTCCAAAGCTTCACAGTGGAGATGACTTGCATGGCCACAGTTGAAAACTCGAACCCCAGAGCTAACAGAGTTCTTTGTTAGAAGGCTATTACAAATACAGCATACTACGCTCCTCGGGGCATACCCATGAGAGGCTCCTTTCTTGAGTAAACTCATATTATAAAACGTATCATCCTCTATCAAGGATTTGGCGGCATCCTACTTGTAAAGAAGGAAAAGGAAATGAAGGTGGGGAAACCATAAGTCCATAAAAAATGAAGAGAATAGAATTCCAACTAATTATTGTCGTACAAAACCTTCAAATAGACTAAGTTGTCCTTTAAAACCTAGATATACCATGCACACGGAGTGATCATCATAACTTATTGCTAACAATCCCCTCCCTTGTTATGAAGGAAGAGTTTCTTTTTCTTCTCACAAGCCCAACTAAGTTACCAGCCAAGATGATAAGCAATAATAAATAAGTATCCAAATAAAAATTAACCATATCTTGCCATGCTTCTTGAAGCAAATTTTAACATGATTCTACTAATAGTCTCAATTGATTATTTAGTATAATTCTATCAAGGATAGCAGATTTTTGTCATCAGAAAAGCTTGATGAAAGAATTGAATTTAAAAACGAAAATTTATGAAAAGAAAACACGAGGGGGAATGAAAATACAAAACGTTACCAGAATTCTTCTTTCAAAGCCATACGTCCCAAGCATACCCAATATGGTTAGTTTAAAATCACCAAATTCTTGACTACCATTATCAGAAAGGAGTTTGGCCATGATAGTTGGAAGGTGAACATAACCTATCATTCCCTCAACAATCTCCTTGATGAACAAGGAGAACATTCTCCTCAAGACATCAGCACCATGAGACTTCGAGATTTTCCATCTGCTTTTGCCTGTGTCCTTTTTCAGTTTTGAAACTGGTGATCCAGCAAAGGTTTGATAATAATTTTCTCTTTCAGAAGCCCTCTCATCAACATATGAATCCAGCAGCGGGTCACAAAACCTTGATGAATATTTATATGCAAGTTAGACCAAAAACAACTAAGACCGGGGATGATAATTTGAAAAATGCTTTTCAGAAGAGTATTGATCATTTACATATTACATATATGCTTGATCCAAAATTACCATCTAGTTTTTCTATAAGCACCTCATCCCCAGATTTGTCTCTTCTTCCATCATAAGAAAAGGAAATATCAAAGTAACAAAAGAAGTGATAATTCCACAGATCAATGAATTTTCTTTTTGTTTGATTAAGGTTTCCCTTTCCCTAGATTTTGTCTCTTCTTCCATCATAGGGGTTTTTGCCTTTCCTAACAAGTGCACTTCTCGGGATTGAAATTTTTGTTCTCCTCATTAAGACTGCTTACCATCTCTATTAACAGCTTGTTGGTTAGATCAATGGAATTTTTAATTATGCTTTCACATTCCTAAAAATCATGTATAGAAAAACGACCATAAAAAATAGTTATTTTTTTTATAGCAATTTCCAGCTACATCACTGCTATGCTCAAATATGTGCAAAAGGAGGCATAAAACCAAAGTCAATCCCCATATATCATTTCATGCAATAACTGAAATTACTTAGAATCACATTCATACTCCCCCCCCCCCCCCCAAAAAAAAAAAAAAAAAAAAAACCAACAAACGATAGAAAAGAAAAAAAATCAGCTTACCCTATCCTATATAATTAAAGACCATAAGCCAAATGTAATGATCAGAGACTATTTCAAGCATTAAGAACTCATAGTAATCATCTAAACATTTAACATTTAGGAAATTGAATTCTCTAGCTCAGCTCTGAAATGCAAGAATTTCAGGGAAATTCAACAATGAGAAGGAAAAGAAAAAAAGGCATAAAGAGAAGAAGAAGAAGAAGAAAAAGAAGCCCTCTGTGCCTGGGCACTCATTAAAATTATAAACTCTACCAGCCTCTCAACTTTTTCCCAGCTTCCTTATTTCTCCCTCTCCTATAGCCTAACTGACTTCATCTAGAGACCCCTCTAATCTGCCTCAAAGTATTCCACTTGTGAGAAATGACTTAAATAACTAGATAACAGAAGATTAGTTGTAAGGCACAGATAGATCATTGGGCATGGGTCATTAGGGAAGAGAGGGTCACATATTAAGACCCTTCTGCACACTGGTATGACTGTTGATGAAAAGCAGACTTGCATTTTCTTCTGTCAACGTGCCTTCCAACAAAACCTTGCTCATCAAACTGTTAGTTTGTTGGATAGGCTCTTATTACTCTCAACAATGCTGTCTATCTTCCTGTGTGTATAGACTCTCCTAGTTGGGGGTCTACCATATAATCAAATACTAATTTAAAATCATCTGAAGCATTAAGAAGGGCTAATCAATGACTTCCAAATCCAGGGCCAGATTATGCAGTCTAGAGTGTCTACATTACATCAACGTACTGGTATATTTCCTCTTTTCCGGCCATTTCCTCTTTCCCTTTTTAAATGCTGGGTATTGAAAAACAAAAAAAGCACTTTAGGACATCTTTACATGGCTATTCTGCAGTAAAAGCTACACACAGGTATATTTCTAACAATGATCAGTGACAGAAATTTTGGTACTTTAACTGTATAACTTTAAGTAACAATTGAAAAATAAAAAAATGAAAGGATGAAGAAGATAAAATCGGTATTGAACATACGAGTCTAGTAACTTAAACCAATATGCCTCTGACTCCTCAGGATTTAGACGGGGGGTGTTCCTCTGGCACAAACCAATACAAGCATGCAACAAATTTTGTATGTCGTGAACCTATTAGACAGTAATCAGTAAGAATATTAGGTTGCCTCACAGCAATACAAATACTCAAGCATACACATTCACCAATTAGAGTGCAGTAAAATGGTTTAATTTTGAGGGACAGAAATATAAACCTCTTTCATTCTTGAAACAGTGCCAAACAATTTTATATGGGAAGAACCCTTCAAGGAAGGATTTGAAATTACAGCTTCCACAGCAGCATCAAGCTCAACAAATTTCTCACTCAGACTTGAAAGTGTAAGAAGGAGAGCACTACCAACATCACCAACCCTTTCTAACAAAAATGCAGCAGCATCTATAATTCCATATTCCTGGCACAGACGTAAACAATGTTCCACCCGATAGCTATCAAATGTTTCTAAAAATTTAAGGACTGAACGACCTTCATACTGGCATAATAGCTGCAAAAGAAAATGTACCATCAAAAGATATATATCTCTGCTCCCAACCCTTTGGAGACAGGTAGGAGAAAGGGAGAAATGCTGATTACATAATGATGACTTCCTATTTTTAATTGATTTGTGATATATTTAATATATTTAGGAAGTCATCAATACTAAATTAAAGAGATTTTAATTGAGATTTTAAGAGAAATCAATCTGGATACATCATTTGTGGGATTTCAATTTAAAATAAAAGTTTAGGTTTTGGAAATAAATAATGATAATGGGAAGTTTAAAAAAAGAAGAAAAAGAAAAAAAAGAAGAAATAAAAATTTATGATTATTATCATTATTATTCTTATTATGGTTATTATATGATTTCCTTTCCTTTTGTTGTAACAATCAGAATCAGGGCGTACGATTGTGGTTGGAAGCAATTAATCAAATGGAATGAATGCAATCAATGAGAAAGGAGCCACGGGAGAAATAAAAGGGAAGGAAACACGCTAAAGAAAAAAAAGGAGAAAAAAAGAGGAATAGAAGAAGACGCAAGGAGAGAAGGCGTACGGTACAGTGAAGAAAAACATTGGACCTTGAGATTTTGCTGAGAAGAAGAAGCAGAGCGTGATATCGATTCAAGAAGCAGCGTTATTCTGAGATTTCTTCTTCTTCTTCTTCTTCTTCTTGTTATGCTTGAATCTGAATTCCTTATTTTTGTAATGGATTTTCTTATAGCCATGTGTGGCTAATTTTCTTTTCAACCTAGAGTGCTATGAACTTGTTTGAGACTTAGAAATTATTCCCACACATTGGTTTTGCTTAATTTTAATCAGTTTATTTAATCCTGTTTTTATTATTTATTGCTTATTGACTGATCACCATTGAGCATGTTGTGGGGATTTAGGATTGGACTTGAAAGAGGGAATCTTAAATTGACCTTGGGATTGAATAATGTGGAATTAGGTTTAAATCTAATAGAGAAATTAGGTTTTAATCTAATTTGCGTCTAGGATAGACATATACCTAGAAGCTCCGCATAGTCAAATTAGAGTGAGCCCGATTTGACTTGCATCTTAATTAATTGTGTGAGACATTGCATGATTATTTGAGGTAGGTATATAAGTGGACCGACAGGCACTTATAAACACTAATACTCTAGATTAGCTGATGAAATTAAGTTAGAATTAATGTGGTGGGAATAAAATCTAAGAAACAAACAAGGGATTAGTGACTCTAGGTTGTCCTTTTGATATTCGAATTCTCTCTCTTTGAAAGTACTTGTTTTTATTAAATTCTTTTGTTTTATTACTATTGAAAACACTTCTTATTTGCTCAACTTAAATGAAAAAAGGAAATTTGACGCCTAATCACCAGTTTGATTGAGTCTCTGTGGGATGACCTTGATTTGCCACTTACTATTTTCATGACCCGTACACTTGCGGTGCTTAGTTGAATTTTTGGTAGCATCAAGTTTTTGGCGCCGTTGCCGGGGACTCAAGGCAATTGGTGATTAGTGTTAGAAATCCTTTAGTAGTTTTAGTTTGAGTGTTTTTTTAAATAAAAAAAAATCAATTTTATTTTATTTTTATTTTTATATATTTTCTGGTGTTAGTTTGATACTTTGATATTTGCTTGGTTTTTCAGGTACTCTGGTACATGACTGGTAGATCCAAAGCTACTAAAACACTGCAAAAGACAAGGAAGATCCAAGAGCTTTTGGAAGCTACAACACCTCAAAACCAAGAGGAGGCAGCAGTACAGTCTGACACTGAAGACATGGCTCAGGATGAAAATGATCGTTTGTGTATCAATGACTTTCTGGGAAGACAATCTCAAGGGTATCAATCAGGAATTAGAGTGCCTGAATTTCAAGCTGCCAATTTTGAAATCAAGCAGACTATGCTTAAGATGCTTGAACTCCAGGGTCAGTATGCAGGGAACGATTCAGAAGATCCTAATCAACATCTGCTGCAATTTCTTGATGTTTGCAACTCATTCAAGCAAAATGGAGTACCTAATGATGTGATTCGCCTTCGGCTTTTTCCTTACTCTCTACAAGGGAAAGCTAAAGAATGGCTCAACAACTTGGCAGAGGGTAGCATAACGTCATGGGAGACACTGGAAGAAAAGTTCAGATCAAGATTTTTTCCTCATAATAAGATTGTGGATGCACGAGCCGCTCTTACTAATTTCTGTCAACAATTTGGTGAACATCTGTATGAGGCGTGGGAGAGGTTCAAGTTGCTTGTCAGGCAGAGCCCCGGTCACAATCTAGAGAGATGGGTCTTGCTTCAAATATTCAGTGCTCGGTTGACTCCTGAATCCAAATCAGAATTAAATGCTGTCACTAATGGGGGAATTACAAAGCAACCGGTAAATCGTGTCTGGAAAATCCTAGATGACTTATCCACTGACTTTCTACAGAACAATAATGACAGAAGGATGATGAAGTCAGTTGATAAAGTTATTGAAGACCCTTCTTCAAAGCTGTTGGCAATGTTGAATACGATCAGCAAAAAGGTTGACCATTTAGAAGCTCAAGTCAACCGATCTAATAGTAGACATGTGGGGGTAAATGCTGTTTATGCCCCTTGTGATTACTGCGGAGATGACCATAGTAATGGACAATGCCTCATATCTCAACAGGTGGAGCCAGTGAACTATGCAGGTAACTACCGTGGCAGCAACCAGAACAATTCTTATTCCAACGCCTACAATACTGGGTGGCGAAAAAATCCCAACCTCTCTTGGAAATATGGGGCGACTCTTAATGAAGCATCAAGTTCTGATATGAAACAAGTGTCACCTCCTGGCTTTCATCAACTGGAAAGGGAAGTCGTTCCCACCCAAGAACCTAAGTCTGATCTACAAGTAATGCTATCTCAGCTCGCAAGTTCTCAACTAAAGAGCGCTCAAGATCAAGCTGCTACTAATGCTAATATTGCAGGATTGACCTCATCTATCAAGGATCTTCATATACAAATGGGACAACTCGCAAATGCTGTGAATGTTATACAACAGAGAGAGTTGCCAAGCAATACTGTGCCTAATCCTCGTCGAGATGGGAGAGAGGAATGTAAAGCTCTTACATTGAGAAGTGGAAAGGAATTACCTGAGATTCCTCAACCAAAGAAGACACCTTCAGCTGCTACTGATCAAACCAATCCTACAGTCACTATAGAGGATGATGAAGGGGTTTTACAGAAGGTGAACGAAAAAGACAATGAAGAGAAAGTTGAGGTTGAGTCTAAACAGGGTGAAGTGAAAAAGAAGGCTAACCAGGATAATCTTAAATGGGTACCGCCTTTACCATTCCCTCAAAGGTTTCAAAAGAAAGCTTTAGATGAGCAGTATAAGAAGTTTTTGGGGATTTTCAAGCAACTACACATTAACATTCCTATTCTTGAGGCGTTAGAGCAGATGCCTCAATATGTGAAGTTTTTAAAGGAGATGTTGAGTAAGAAAAGGAGGTTTGGTGACTATGAAACTGTAGCCTTAACCGAAGAGTGTAGTGCTATTCTTCTCAACAAGCTACCTCTTAAACAGAAAGATCCAGGCAGTTTTTCCATACCTTGCATAATTGGAGAAAAGTTTCAGGGAAGAGCATTATGTGATCTAGGATCAAGTGTTAACTTGATGCCACTATCTGTGTTTAGAAAATTGCAACTGGGTGAAGCTCAACCAACTTCTGTGACACTTCAGCTAGCTGATCGAAGTTTGGCTTTTCCAAAGGGTATCATCGAAGATGTTTTGGTTAAGGTTGACAAGTTTATTTTCCCTGCTGACTTTATTGTTTTGGACTGTGATGAAGATAGAGATTTACCGCTCATTGTGGGAAGACCTTTCCTTGCTACAGCTCGGACACTGATTGATGTTGAAAAGGGAGAAATCAAGTTGAGGGTGAATGATGAAGAAGTTGTATTTAACATGAGCAAGGCATTGAAGTATCCTAGGGATGTTACAGATTGCTTCAGAGTTGACATGGTTGACGAGGTTATTCAAGAGACTTTAGAGTCCTTCTCTATAAAAGAACCGTTAGATGCTGTTTTACTTGGGATAGATGAGGTTGAAGAAGGGAATATAGTGGAATGTAAGAAGTTACTTGAAGCCTCTCCTCATTACAGGAAACCATCAGAGCAGTTTGAGTTGTTAGAGATGGAATCAAAGCAAGCTACTTCTTTGAAGCCTTCCATTGAACAAGCACCACTTTTAGAGCTTAAACCCTTACCACCGCATCTTGAATATGCATACTTGGGTGAGTCTGAGACACTACCTGTTATCATCTCTTCTTCCTTATCTGAAGAACAAAAAGAGCAGTTGCTGAAAGTTCTCAAGAGCCATAAAGGTGCCTTAGGTTGGACAATTGCAGACATAAGAGGTATAAGCCCGTCAATTGTAATGCACAAGATACTTTTGGAGGATGATCACAAGAAATCTGTTCAGAATCAGAGAAGGCTAAATCCTATGATGAAAGAAGTGGTCAAGAAGGAAATTATTAAATGGTTAGATGCTGGGATCATTTACCCTATTTCTGATAGCGCGTGGGTCAGCCCAGTACAATGTGTTCCTAAAAAAGGGGGCATGACAGTGATTACTAATGAGCAAGATGAGCTTATCCCTACTCGCACAGTGACTGGTTGGCGTATCTGCATGGATTACAGGAAGTTGAATGATGCTACAAGGAAAGATCATTTCCCACTTCCTTTTATTGACCAGATGTTAGACCGCTTGGCCGGTAAAGAATTCTTTTGTTTCTTGGATGGATATTCAGGGTACAATCAAATTGCGGTAGCTCCCGAAGATCAAGAGAAGACAACATTTACCTGTCCCTATGGCACTTTTGCCTTTAGAAGAATGCCATTTGGTTTATGCAATGCTCCTGCCACTTTCCAAAGATGTATGATGAGTATATTCTCTGATATGATAGAAGAGATAATGGAAGTGTTCATGGATGATTTCTCGGTATTTGGTGAATCATTTGCGGAGTGCTTGATCAATCTGGAAAAGGTGTTGAGGCGATGTGAAGAAACAAACCTAGTGCTTAACTGGGAGAAGTGTCATTTCATGGTGACTGAAGGCATAGTTTTGGGTCATAAAGTTTCTAAAAATGGCTTAGAGGTTGACAGAGCCAAGATTTCTGTGATTGCGCAGCTTCCCCCTCCTTCTAATGTCAAAGCTGTGAGAAGCTTCTTGGGCCATGCTGGTTTCTATCGTCGATTCATTCAAGATTTTTCCAAGATTTCAAAGCCCCTTTCACAGTTGCTGGAGAAAGATACTCCTTTTCAGTTTAATGAGGAGTGTATGAAGGCTTTTGAAGAACTGAAAAGAAGATTGACTTCAGCTCCTATCATTGTAGCTCCTAATTGGTCACTACCTTTTGAAGTAATGTGTGATGCGAGTGACTATGCTGTTGGAGCTGTATTGGGACAGAGGCGTGTGAAGATTTTCCATCCTATCTACTACGCGAGCAAGACCTTAGTAGCAGCTCAGGTAAATTACTCTACCACTGAAAAAGAAATGCTTGCTGTAGTGTTTGCTTTTGAAAAGTTTAGGGTATATTTGATGGGTGCTAAGGTTATGGTTCACACTGATCATGCTGCCATTAAATACTTGCTAGGGAAGAAAGAGTCTAAACCTAGATTGATTAGATGGGTCTTATTGCTACAAGAATTTGATGTGCATATAGTTGATAGGAAAGGAATTAAAAATCAAGTTGCTGATCATTTATCTAGAGTTGTGAACTCTTCTGATCATGTGAGTGACTTGTTGGTGAATGAATGTTTTCCTGATGAGCAATTGTTTGTTGTAAGTAGTTGTGATTTGCCATGGTATGCTGATATTGTGAATTATCTTGTGTGTGAAGTATTACCTCCTGATTTGAATTTTTACCAAAGAAAGAAGTTTTTGCATGATGTTGCCTATTATATTTGGGAAGAACCACTTCTTTTTAGGAGATGTGTTGATTTGATTATTAGAAAATGTGTGCCTGAGGTAGAACAAGAGGAAATTTTGAATGCATGTCATGCATCTGCATATGGGGGACATTATGGGGGGCAAAGAACTGCATTAAAAGTCCTTGAATCTGGTTTTTATTGGCCTACTTTGTTTAAAGATGCTCACCAATTTGTTACCAAGTGTGATAGATGTCAAAGAACAGGTAACATTTCTAAGAGACATGAGATGCCACAATCTGGAATCCTTGAGGTGGAGTTATTCGATGTTTGGGGGATGGATTTCATGGGTCCTTTCCCATCTTCAAGAGGAAACAAGTATATCCTTGTCGCTGTAGAATATGTGAGTAAATGGGCTGAAGCTATGGCTTGCCAAGCTAATGACGCCAACACAGTGATTCGATTCTTGAAGAAGTATATCTTGACAAGATTTGGCACCCCCAGAGCAATCATTACTGATGAAGGGACTCACTTCAACAACAAGAATTTCAAAGCTCTCTTAGAGAAATATAAAGTGCACCACCGAATGTCACTTGCATATCATCCACAAACTAATGGGTTGTGTGAGCTGACTAACAGGGAAATTAAGAGGATCCTTGAGAAGACTGTGGGCCCAACTAGAAAGGATTGGTCTGACAAGCTTGATGATGCTTTATGGGCTTACAGGACAGCTTTTCGTACTCCAATTGGCATGTCACCATACCGTTTGGTTTTCGGAAAGGCGTGCCATTTATCACTTGAATTGGAGTATAAAGCATGGTGGGCAATCAAGAGGCTAAATATGGATCACAATCAAACGGGCTCAAGAAGGCTGCTGCAACTGAATGAGTTGGAAGAATTGAGACTTCAAGCGTATGATAGTGCACGGTTGTATAAAGAAAGAACAAAGAAATGGCATGACAATCATATCTTGAGGCGATCGTTTGAGCCAGGGCAGTTGGTGCTTCTCTTCAATTCAAGATTGCATTTATTTCCTGGGAAGCTGAAATCAAGGTGGTCTGGTCCTTTCAGAGTGGTTTCAGTGTCATCAAAAGGTGCAATTGAAGTTAAAGATGAGAAAACAGGAGATTGCTTTAAAGTGAATGGGCAAAGACTGAAGCATTACCATGGTGGTGAAGTGAACCGGCAAACAATGGTTCACCGCTTGTCATCACCTACTTAGATTGCTGGGAGAGTCAGGCTGAAGACTATAAACCAAGCGCTTCTTGGGAGGCAACCCAAGGTGTGATTTGATGTTTTATTTGATTTTGTAGGATTGTAGATAGCTCCTGATGATGTGTTCTACTTTGGTGGCAAGGATTGAAAGCGCAAGTCACGGACAAATAGGGGAGTTTCCTTCTACTTTTCCTTGATTTGTTTTATCTGATTGTTGATGATATATTGCTTGGGAATGAGTGCTCCTCTTAGTTATATATGCATATGATGAATAATTGTGATAACTATTGAGTGACTGCTAGCACTTAAGCTGTTCCACTGGTGGAAATCTGAAATCTCTGAAATTGATGTTACCCTTACACTTCACATGCTGTTGCTTTTCACTTCCATTACTTGTTGTTACTTGTTCACATTGAGGACAATGTGACATTTAAGTGTGGGGGTGAGGGTATCTTTGATTTTAACTTGCTATGTCCTCAAAAAAAAAAAAAAAAAAATTCTGGGTTAATTTGAACATGAAAAGAAGTGAATTTGATTGGGAATTGATTCTATATTCTTTGAATGTTAGTAAAGAGGTAACGATTTGGTTTGGGTAATTTACTTTAGGATGCCAAAGAACCTGTGAGGAATTTGAGCCCAAATATTCATCCATTTTAAGAGAGAGTACACTTATTGTGGTTTTATCTCTAGAACTTGTTTTGAATCTCTCTAGAAAAAGAAAAGAAAAATCCTTTACATACATAAAGATGGGTGGACATTTTTTTTTATTGGTTACTCTAGTGAGTGCTAAGTGAAAAAAAAAAAAAAAGAAGAAGAAGAAGAAGATTGAAAGGGTTCAAAAAAAAAAAAAAAAAAAAAAAGCACACATGCACACACACATGCATACGACTCCAATGACTTCTCTAGACTTTACTTAGTAACCGGGGGCACTTCATCACCAATGTTGGCACTCGCGTCAAACGGTATAGTCAAGGAGAGTTAAGGGTTAGGCTAAAAGCCTCTTGAGGTGCCTGTTGGAGTAACTGAGTAACCGGTGCTGCATCACCCATGTGCAGGGTCGCGTCAAAAGGGGACTTACAACGGCTCAAGGAAAAAGAAAAAGAAAAAAAAAAGAAGAAAAAGAGCCCTTCATTCTTCATATTATGTATTGGGCTACTTGGTACTAACTAAAGTATTTATCTATAGTTAAAGTCCTTCTTATTTGTGTATGTAAGGGAATAATTTAGTAAAGAATGAGATGAGGAACAAGCTTAGAGAGGATGAGCTGCAATAGGTGGACATGAGTGAAACACAAACCCTTGAATATTTTGAGAGATGAGTGTATACACTCCACTTGTGTGGGACATTCTATTGTGATTTATCCTTGCCAAATTAATTACCTTGCTACTTGCATTTGTGGAACGTGGAAAAGATTTCTGAGAAAGTTTGTTTTGCTTTTCATGAATTGGTTGTTTTAAAATTTAAAAATCTTGAGGACAAGATTTGATGCAAGTGTGGGGGTGTGATGACTTCCTATTTTTAATTGATTTGTGATATATTTAATATATTTAGGAAGTCATCAATACTAAATTAAAGAGATTTTAATTGAGATTTTAAGAGAAATCACATAAATTGGCATGCATCACGTCAATAACAAGTAAAAACACACATCAATTAGAACACTGAGGCTCAACATTCAATTCAATTTAGTTTTAAATATAAAAATCAAAATAATAGAGTCTGTCATAATAAAACTCACCTCAAGATAAAGCTCAATAAGATCGTCAGTCACGTGAATAGGACTTTCACGAATGGACTTGGGAAAATTAGAAATACTATCCAAGTAAGCATCAACTCCTTGTGGATGACCATTAACCTGCTTTCCACTAAGTGCATCCACAACATAATCCTTTCTAAATTTAGACCAGTCTAGTGTTCCAGATAAGTGAACCTCAATGAGTGTCTTTAAATAAAGGAATAGACTTCTACGATGAGAGTGAAGTTCATTAATGATATGTGAACTTTCATCACTGAAATGACTGATAACCATTAGGAAGGTACCCTCCCTGCAGGGCATGAAAAATGAAAATGCAAAAGATTATATAGGTTTCATGAACTAAGAATATGGAAAGAAGAAATTCTGCATAACCTGCAAAAGAATTCAACAAAGTTAGAGCTAATGACAAGGATTACCTGCTCAACTCAACCAGCTTAGCAACACGAGATATTACTGCTGATCGAATAGCAGCACGGTCACTGCCAGTCAGCTGCATTAACATCATGTTAATAAAGCAGAAGGCATGAATAGGTTCATCCACATCTTTCATGTAGCTTTCCAATGCTGCTACATACTCATGTCTGATGGCATGGATAAACCCACAAACCTAAAAAATCAACAGAAACGGCTGAAAGAATCAGTTGAAATAAACTTTACTGCTGCACTAAGGTTCACCCTCTAATCAGTTGAAATAAATATAAGGCTAAATAGCAATAAACACTCTTGAACTTTGAGGCATATGTAACAACCCCTTCACATTTAGAACTTGACAAAAAACCCATTAAACTTAAAGTAGTACAAAAAAACCTCTGCCATTTATGAGTGAGTCATTTTGCTATATCTCAATAACACCTTAAACTTTTTTCCGTATGCAAATAAAGTATAAACCCTCCATCATTGCACATTAGATTAGTAAAATACTGAATAACTCAATGGCAAGGGAGTTGTCTTGAAAAAGCCAGCGATGCCCAAAAGATCTGGACATCATTTCTAAAGACCTATAGCAGACAATCTAGGAAGGGAAGTGATTTAGAGAGGACTAAAATCTGAGGTCTGGAGGTTTATCCCAAGGTTTATAACCATAAGGCTAAAATGGTATTAGACTGTTAGGGTAGGTGTAGCCAGAGGTTTGGGCAGTGTTAGTAGAGGGGTTATGGCTACTTGAGGTATAAGATCATCCTTTCTGCCAAGCGGTGGGAAAGTTCAGTCTTTTGAAAGTATTGTCAGGATTGGGAGAGTTCTGGCCTCTCGAAAGTCCAGAGTCGTTGTGCTGTGTGTCTTTTGTTCTGTATCAATCTCAAGCTATTCCCACTCGCTTGCTGTCTATTTCTGGTTTTAGTCTTGTTATCAACTTGTTTAGGAGAGGGTTTTATTATATCCCCAAAAATTTGAAGGTTCAAGGGATCCATTATCAAATTTTAAAGATCAAAGAGGTCATCTACACATAAACCCAAATTCAAAGGGGGTTATGGATTAATTTAGTGAGCAAAATAAATATTTGATGGCACTTTCCTTTGAAAGACAGTACCAACAAAATAGACATTGTACCTGGTGGAATTGTGCATTCTCACAAAGGCCTAGCACATATGATGGATCCCAGTCTGACTCAGGCAATACTTTCAGAAGAGCGAGCACCTGTTTTTCTCTCTTTTCTGAAGTTGAACTTAACAAAGAACCACTAATTGGGGAAACACTCTCTGACGTCAAATATTCCAATAATTGAAATAGCACACTCTTTGAGACTTTAGCTCTTTGAAGTGCAACATAATATGCAATGAACTCAAATACGTGACCAATGTCCTTATTTGAAGGCCACTCTTTTAGCAAACCATCACCACCACTGATGGAGCTTGTATCTGTGGGAGAAACAATAATTAAGCGAATGAGAGCATCCACTGTATTCTGAACCAAAAGATTTTGAGTTTCAGTAATATCATGAATTCCCTTTTTCGCCTCTTCATCATCTCTGTCAGCTAAATCCACTGAAGAAGAACTGGAATTTGAAATTTCATCTTCTACAAAAGCACTTCTTAGAACATCCAATGTAGCTTCAGTATCTAACTCTAAAAGAAGATATAAATTCAGGCATGGTTGTCTAGCCCCTAAGTCTGAAACCCTTTGTGATTTCAGAACATTTGATTCCTCCAACAAAAATTCTACAAGTTCTTTCCTAAGAGATGGCAACCGTGTAGGAGGAAGAGTTCCACGCCCTGGAAATATATCCAAAGTGGGATCTTTTAGAACTAGTAGTCCTATTTCAACGCTTGAGGTAGAAATAAATGAAAAGGAATCAAACGCATGGAAAAGATTTAAAAAAATACTAGGTAGTTTCTATAAAGAAAGAAATACCTGGTGGAAAAGCAAGACCTGTAAAGCAGTACTTCAGATAAACCAGCATTCTATACCTAATATATGGGCAGAAAAGCACGAGTCAACCACTTCCAACAAGCTTAAATTAGACTAACTGCTTAATGTTTAATATATTCATGGATGCCTGCGGCAACCATTAAATAATTGCAGCCAATTTCCTGATTCAACTAGGGACTAGGTTTTTATTCAAATAAAGACCAAGTTTTTATTCAAATAAAGAACACAACGAAGATCTTGAATAATCTAACACAAGTAGAAAGTTAAACTGGTAAAGGTTGAGCTGGACCAGAAAGTTTAAGTACAGGTGGTACGCCCAGAGCCAGCCACAACCTTGCATAAATTAGAAATGGCACTAAAAAGATAGAAGGTAACTTACCCGAGTGCAGTAGCACTTTCCTTTTGGCTACTTTGTAAGACAGCAAACAGCTCCTCCAAAGGTGTCCTGAAATCATCCAATCCTTTATTGAAAAGATACACCAATGCGCTATATAGTCCATGCTCCTGGCATAATCTAACAACCTAAAAAGAAAGATATCATACATAACCATTAGAAAGTTGAGTCCCCAAACCTACTAAATATAGTTGTTCAACAATAAAACAGATTTTAAAAGATCTGACAACAACCTGATTGAAATCCAAGGAAGATATGTCCATATGAAGAACACATTGCTCTACCCTCAGTAACCACCCTTTGGTGCTATAATGCTCTACCAGAGCTTGCATAATCTTTAGAAAGGAATGGGAAAGTGAAAAAAACAAAAAATCAGTTATCAATTATAACAATAGAGAATATGAATTCATATCCAGAACAAAAAGTTACTATCCAATACCTCGGGAGGCAGAGATCCAAGCATGTCCTTCAAAATGTATGGCTCCAGAAGTTCCAGAAATGTGTCTGAAAAAGGTATAAATCATTTGATCCGTTAACTCTACCCAGCTAGTGCAAGCTGTATCAATAATGCAGAATAGTTCCCATAGGGTGTTCGCTTTTTTCTAGACCTAATTGGCTAACTCAGATAGTTCAAAAAAAATAGATAGCTTCATAAATTGCATTCATTTAGCTAATGCAACCATAAATTTTGTGAATATAAATAAATTAATTAATCAAAAATCTGATTGTTCATGGCATATATTCCTATTTAATTGAAAACGAACTTAGCATAATAGAGGTGGCTTTTGGCTTTGTGGCATTCTTCATGTAACAAATCTTAATTTTGCAATGAGTAATGAATATAATTCAGTTATCTACTTATAAAACATATACGTTTTCAATAATTATTTCTCATATTTTGATTATAAGATTATGCACACATTAAAACAAGATAGTGACTTCTTGATCATGCATTTCTCTGTAGGAATTGTCATCTTTAATTCTTTCGTTTATAAGAAATCTTATTTCCGATGTATGAAAAAAGAACAAAGGGATGAGAAGGGCAGGTCCATGTTAAAAAGTACTAAACAAACCTTTTGGTTAAAAAGGAGGCCTTGGTAGTATGGAATTGGGAAAGGATGCGGTAGGGATCTGACCCACAAACACCAAGATCCTCCAGCACCCATATCCAGAATAGGTGTCATTTAAGCCAAAGCTATTGGGTAAATACACTATTCTTTTGGTCTTTCTATAGACATCTAGGTTAATAAATTATGTATGTAAAATTTATCATAAGTCGATATTTAAAATGTATTATGTTTGCTCCGTCTAATATGGAGCTAAGTATTAAATGACCTTCTACCTCGTACCTATAGTAAAGTACAGAACTCTCAAAGCAAGTCAATGACTATTTTCAAATTTATTTCTCATTGAACCGCTAGAAAGCCATGACTTTTCCCCTTGGTTTGATAAAATATCAAATAAGATCACAAAAACCAACAAAAAAAATGACAGTGTCTGGCACTGACAGAGATCAAATTATGGCATGAAATAAAACCAGAAGCCTTAAAACAGTACAAGACACAAAGCTAAAGACGTAGGATTACCTCTTTGTTGAACATCTACAAACTTAGAGAAAATTTCATCGAAAAGTATGTCTGTCCTTTTGATATGAACACAGAATTCAACAGCAACTCCACCAACACGAGTATACTGCTCTTTTATATCAGAATGCACGGAAGAGCTTCTGCCATTCAAATCATTAGATTGATCCACTTTACCAAGCTGGTTGCAGAATGCCACTGAAATGTATGAGAACACTTCATCAACATAGGACGTTAGCAATTCCAACAAGAAGGGCATTATGATCTCCTGTATGGCATTCAGGTTTCTAGGAAGGTCGATAACCCCATGAGCTTGACCATCATACAGAGTCATTGCCATGTTCAAGGCACCCATCCAGTCACCCGCTTTACGCAGAACCAGAATACGCTCTTTCCATGGGAGAAGACGGGAAACAACAAGATGTGTTGGGCCGAGTATATAAACAGAAGCGCCACGTGCTGCAATACTGTTATGATAGGCTTTTTCAGGGTTTCCAAATACATTAATGAACTGAGTATGGTAAACCACGAGATCATCTCCTCCATTACTATCTGCACCAACATTTGTTTTGTGAATCACAGTTCCATCCTTTGTGAATAAGTAAAGCTGTCCAGCTGATGTTAAAACTACTAGCATCTGGAAAAGTGCAAAAACAAGCAGAAGAAAAGTGACACAACAGATTAAGTAGAAGGAAAGGAAGCAGTTGGCAGCAAGTATCAATATTTGTAGAACAAGATTTGATACAATACCTGATCATCCAACCATGCCAGACCTATAGCTGCACTGTCAAGAGACCACTCCCCATAAAATTTTACTTCTGATTTGACCAACTTTGCAACCTGAACTTTCCTATCCCAAGCAATTGCGAGCAAGGAAACTCTTTCCGCAGCTTCCCCAGACATATTTTCTGCAATACATAATATTCAGAAAGATGATGATATGGAATGTAACAAAATAAATCCGTACCAGTAGAATTATGATCTTGTCCCATATATTTCCACGCAGTATATGGCATCGAACCCTCCCGAATCCCTTCTGGCCTATTCAAGTTTGCATAGCGTTTCAATGAAGGTAGTTGTACCTGTATCAAAAATTTAATCTTTTTAGTACATAATGAACAAGAATTCTCAGCAACACATAAGAAGAAAGTACAGGATAAAAGCGTGTGGAATCAGTGCAAGCAACTCAAAGCTTCATACCACCAGAATATATTGATGGGTGACAAATATGACCACACCTTCCTCAATTAAAGAAGAGCCTTCATTGAAGAGTTTCCAACCTGCATCTCCCCCAACAACTCCTCCCATCATGCTAGTGATACTGCTTGTTGAAACTGTAGTATTTTCATGGGAATAAGATGATCCACTTCCACTGAGTTCATCAGAAAGGAGCGGTGAAGCTGATAGCACCAAACCCGTTCTTTCGCCATCAAGAAGACACTAAGAAACCAATAAACCAATACAGATTTGAAAACAAAGTGTAAGAAGAATGAACGTTGTATGAGCTCAAGATTGCCCTCTATAACACAATGCTCTACTCAATATATTGCTAATTACCACAAATAACAATGTACCTGACTTTTACTGGAGAACCTATTAAGCAAAGGAAATACTGAGAGGTGCTGCAAGCGAACCAGACCCTTACTATCACCAGTAATTGCTTTAAATTGACGAGTATTTTGAAGATCCTGTCCCAAAAATAATGCATGCACTACTGGTGCTGTATGCTCTCCACTAATAACTTTTGCCACCACAGCTTTATGTACATCCCAAACAGTAACGCGACCATCACCATAACCAGCTAAAAGTAGATCCCCTTGCTGATTAAAAGACATGGATGTTACTGGAACATGTGATCGATCACCTTGCATGCCAAGCATCAACATCTGACAAGGAAACAATATTGGTTGGTAAAAGAATTACTGTGTCAGGTAAGAAGTTTATCATATAAATATTACTAAAAAGGATCTGTCTTCTCACTTCATTCTCTTAGAAGTTTGATTGTTCAAAGGTTCCTTTATGGTGTACCATGGTGAAAAAAATATTTGACAAAATTCCAAATTCATCCGTTTTCCACAGTGATATTTCCTCAAATTTAAAAAGAAAATTTTCCATTAATATATTGAATTCTCAACTATTCTAGTACAAATCTAAGAGATTAGACTATAAGGAAAAATCTAATCAAACTATTTAGAAAGTAAAAAGATAAATTGACCAAATATTCAAACAAAGAAGAGAACATTAAACTAGAGATAGTTTAGTAAGAACGGTTGATTATGGGGGGAAAAACCTTTCCATCCATATTGTCAGCATGATAAGGGGAATATCTACTGGGAACCACAAAAATGTGTCCTTTTGTCGTTCCAACTGCAATGTAGTTAGCATGAACTGCCAAGGCTTGAGGGGAACCATGTTCACGCCTGAATGTTTGGGATGAGATGACTCTTGTGATGGCATTGTCAGCACTAGTATCAAAATATCCCAATGTTGGGGAACCCCTTCGAACACCCTCCAGCTTCATTGGCTGGGCAGCAGCACCCTCCTCCCAGTGCATACCAGTAGAAGCATGCTTTTTCTCCAGTTCTTCAGCTAACTCAAGTGGCTTCTTTGAAGAGTGCAATTTCTTCTCCGCTCTCCTACTGGCCCTTTTGTTTTCCAGTTGCTCAAGTGTCTCTTTTACCAGCTCAGAAACGTCACTTGTTGAACTACTACCGTCATCATCAGTCAGGTTGTCTTTATGATCCTTCATCCCAGCATTAGCATTCGATAGTTCTTCCGTTTCGGCAGATGCAGTATTTGATCCATCCTCATTCAATCCCTTGTCGCTAATATCATTATAAAGACCCCTGTTTTCATTAAAATCCTTGTCGACAAATGGATCAGAATTCGTATTCATCCTAGAATCAGGTTCACAAGCAGAAACAGATGTCTCAATACCATCTTCAATATTACTGGAGCGTGGGATTGTAGAATATTCATCGGAACTTCCATTCTCTTCCATCACACAAGAAGAATCATTATGCTGCTCAATTTTATTATCCACTTCAGTCGCAACTACTGCTTCATTCTCAAAATGCAAATTGGGTATGCTCTCTCGCTTATGCTCAAAAGCCTCAACATTTTTTGACACTTGATCAATATGATCAACTTCAGAAGACCGATAATCATCCAGTTTCTCGTCCACCTCCTCTGATTTCTCACTAGACTTAGAAACGTAGAGACCGGCCACGCTCAAATCACTATTAGAAGAGATATCAGAATCATCCCCAATAGTTGAATTCAATTCACCACTGTCTTGAACTTTCTGGAGAGTCCCACTCTCCGCCCTCCTCGACTTAATTGCAGCTGCATGCGGCGTCGGTATCGATCTAGAAGCTGCAGCGGCAGCAGCCAACGCCGCACCAGGTTTCGCATTTGACCTCACCCCAGGGAAAAGAGTCGAGAATGGGCGCGAAACCCTGAGAGAACGGTCATCGGATTTCTCTCCAGGTTTGACCCGAGAAAAATAGCTAGCTCTGGACTGGCCTATCCTATTGTCCAAGTTGGTTAGTTTCTGAGGTTCTGGATTCTTCTGGCTACCTTCAAGTGGAAACTCTGCGACCGAATTTCGAGAAGAAGAAGCTTGGCTAGTAACAGAGGGATCCGAAGGGCGGTGACTCTGGCGCAGATAAGAGGATGGCGAGGGAGGAGGAGAGGACGATGAGGATGAGGAGGTATCACAATCGTTGAGGATTTCGTCGACGGTGCGGTGAGGAACAGAACGTAAGACGGCGTCGTTAGTGCTGTTGTCGTCATTTTCGTCGTCGGTGGAAGCAGTTGAATTGAGGAAGGAATCGAGGTCGAGATCCATGGAAGTTGATTCAGGTGTGATGAGTTTACCGCTCATCTCTGACTCCAAGCAATTTCGCCCTTCTTCACTGACAGTTTTTTGTTTTCTTCTTTTTAGCGGTAGAATCTTTCCCGAGCACGGATCTCTCCGAGAAACGGCGCATCCATGAAATATAAAACTAAATCCAACAAAATGATTAAAATCTGTTATGTATCTGTTGCCTTAACGTGGAATTAAATAACTAATTTAAATATTTCACAAAAAAAATACTAGTAACTAATTTAAAAAATTAAAAAATTATTGGAATATTTTAAGACGAAGAGATGTTTTTTTTAAAATAGAATTATGTTGATTAAATTAAAGGATTTATATAAAAAATTGTAACATAAAAAGTCAATAACATTATGTCTTTTCATTTTTTGGAGACACATGTTAAAAGTAAATGCCACTCGGTGAAAAATGAAATTCGGACAAAAAAAACTAACACATTGTGTTGTGTTTGTGAATGATATTTGGGCAAAAAGATTCCAGATTCAAATAAACTTATTATTTGTATGTATATTTAGTTCTTAAATATGAAAAATCTATTGTGGATTATATATCACAATATATCAACTATCATGTTGTATCCCTCTCGATCTCACTACTCTATTAAGCTCTCATCTTATTTAAATTTAAATTCTTAATTTTATGTTGAATTGTAAAAAAAAGAAAAAGAAAAAATTGATGAAAAACTAATAATTAACAAATTCAATATTAAAAACGTTTAGCTCTCTTATGAATTTATGTTGTATATTTAAAATTTGATATCGTTGTTTAAGATTTCATTGCTCCGATGATAATATTTTATCTAAACTTAAATGCTTAATTGATGCAATTATTTTTTAAGGAATTATTTAAATAGATTATATTAAATTTACATTTTCATATTATGTTTTGATATTGAATAGTAACACATTGTAGGAAGGAATTTACGATTTGAGATCTCAAATATTTACATTTAAATAAGGTATATTCCAACAGGATCCACATCTTTTTTTGATTTCCTTACACTACATTGGCCTTGTCTGGGTTAGCATGGAGCAGTAGCTTATTTTTTATCTGACCTTTTTAAAAGCCTGGTAGGAAAAAAATCAGATTGTAAATATAATTTGTTTTAGATTTATGGTAGTGGTAGAAACTATAAGACCCACATCAAAAAACTGAGAGCTTTTTCAAAAAAGCTATCCCATAAAGTTTTTTCCTTAACTGACTTTTACGAGTTTTTTTTTTTAAAAAAAAAGCCCATTGAATTTAAAGTTTAGCCTCTCAAAAAAGCTACCCATGGAACTTTTTCCTTAACTGATTTTTAGGAGCTTTTTTTTTAAAAAGCCCAATAACTTATAACTCAACCTAAACACTTCACTTCTAGCTTTTTTCCTACTGTTACCTTTTTTTTTTTTTTTTTTTGCTTTAAGCCACCTAAAGCTCTCTTTAAACAAGGATACTATACCTTATAATACTGGAAGGAATTATTCATTTCATTCAAAAAGAAAAATTTAAGGCAAAAATTATTTTAGGCCTAAGAAGTAAATGAAATTGCAATGTTTTTTTTCCCCCAAGATATTCTTGTTAATAAGTACTTCCTCGGGTCTTTATTACAAAGACTCAACTAACAATTATATATATATTTTTTGATACATAACTAACAATTATATTTGATTCTTTAAATAAAGCACTTGCTTGTTTTTAAATTGTATTATTTATCTTTTTTTATATATATTCATAATTAATGAGGGAAGTGAGTGAGAAAAATAATTAATATAACGTTAGAATGTAGTGGAATTAGTAGAACTAATGTTAGATTACTTAAATTGTAGGATAATTTTACTAACTTTAACTACTTTTATTACTATGTAAAAATTGTTAGTTGATACTTTAGAATAAAGACTACAGACTAAAAGATAAAATATACTAGTTTGGTTGGCTAAGATTATGGCTATCTGTTTGTGGTGGTCGCCGACGGTATGACGCATCTTTATCAGAAAAATTTCCTCCGTTCAATTTTTCTAAACTCGTTTCCATAAAAATAGAGGGCTAATACGTTATAATTATATGGACTAATATGAGATTAAAAAAAGATCCACGATTCCCTGGAGTATATTTAAAAGGGTTGGGGCAATTTTATCATTATAATAAATTATATTTGCTAAATATTAATTTGAGAAGAAGGGAAAAAAGAGTTTAGCAGTATGCTTTTATAATATAACGAGGATTTCATTCATAAAAAATAAAGGTGGCACTTGAAGGCTGAAGCCGAGGCCGGCGAAGCATATTAGTGAAAATCCGCTGGATAACACTTCAAGTTACAAAAGCAAACGCAAGCAATTGTGTTCACGAGATTCCTGAGTCTCATGATAAAAGCTCACGAGTTTTGATGGTTTGAACTCGAATCAAATGGAGTGGCCAAAAAGGCGGCATAGGATTGGCGGTTTTTGGCGGCAAAGGGGAGGATAAAACCTGAATTGACGGTTTCTGCAATAATCTAAAGCTGCCTAATGGGCTAGATCAATCTCAGATAAAAAGGTTTAGAAATATAATTGTAATGAGTGAATCCTCCATGGATGATCGACATCTTGACTTGACCTAGCGTTAGTTCTATGGGTAGTAAACAAATAATAGGTTAAACAGCCCAACAAATGTACTCAGTTATAAGTTTCATAATCCTAAGATAGAGAGAGGCACCACCATAAACACATCCGCAGTGAAACTACTGGTCTTTCAACTAAGATGACCACGCAAAATTTAGCAATTGGTCCCATTAGTTCAAACAACGACATCATCCAAAATTGATAAGACTGGAACATATTTTCAGATAAAAGCTGTCAAGTGTCAAAATTTCTCACGTCCGAAATCTTAGATTGGACATAAATCCAGATATCCAAGTACAAAGCACACTACACAATCATGACTTCCACTTATATCTGTAAGTAATGATCACGAAATAAAGACCTACAAAATCCATTACAGTGACAAAGAAAATAATAACTGATCATACTGGAAAGAAAGAGACTCTAATCAAACAAGCTGAAGCCCATGTCACCATCACTCTCTTCTTGGGGTTCATCCTGTAAGGAATTCAAGAAACAGACACAAATTAGATACTCGTGATAAGAAACAAAGTTGAATAAAACCCAATCAAACAAACTATCACTTGAAATATACCTTCTTCTCCTCAGCAGCAGGAGCAGCGGCAGGAGCAGCTCCACCACCAGCGGCAGCTGGAGCACCAGTAACAGCAACCGGAGCCCCACCACCTCCAGAATTCAAGATCAGATCCTCAATGTTTCTCTTCTCAGCAAGCTTAGCAAATAAACTTGGCCAATAAGATTCAATATCAACTTTTGCTGCCTTCACCACCGTTGAGATCTTCTCAGCCTATGAAGATTATCTTAAGGAAAACACATATTCCGGAAACGTTCCGTTTCGGGACAAAAAACAATACCAGACCCTATGACATTAGACCTATTCAAACAACTTCGAACAAAAACAAGACCTAAATGAAACAATACTTGATCTACTATTTAATTTCCCGATTCTATGGCTTCCACTAGAAAATTTACGCTGAAACGTCAACATTAGAATATTGAATCACTAGAGAACATAAGAGCAGGGATCTCAAACAAGGATACAGTTATTGGGATGCCATCGTCGTGAAGAAGCACAACAGCGTAAGAGCAAGCAAGCTCTCCAATCGACATTGTTACACTATGAAAAATTATGAAAAGTCAAAAAGCAAATGAGATAATATCAGAATGGCTAATCGCTCATTGCAATAATCCTAGAATTAGAAGTACTCTCCCATGTAAAAACAAAAAGGGTGAATAACTGAGCCATAACCCCTAGGTTCTATGAAAACTCATATAAAACCGTTGTCAAAGAAATAAAGGGATGGAATAGCTTACATCGAGGATGAAAACCGGCAGTGTTTGTTGCCAACAATTTCCTTGCGGCCGGCTGCAGTGACAGACTAGGGTTTCAGATTTTGCGTGCAGGGACGAGAGAAGGCATTTTAAAGAATGAACAGGCTCGAGTATAATGGGCCTGGATCCGAAATAGCTTAAAGCCCATTTAAACACCACGTCCCCATATTCATTCTCCTATATGGTATGATATGAAGGGTGAGCATGGGTAGGGCGAGACTCATGTCCGATGCCCAGCCCGAAGAATAAATGAGTTATATTTTGCAGTTCAATGCTCAGCCCTACTCAATAAAAGCCCTAATCATTTTTGGGTTGAGCAAGTATGGGCAGGGCGAGGCGGGCTTCCCCTACCCAAATAGTGACGCCATGTGCTCCATGAAGTTTTTAGTTCATATTTTACAGAATTTTAAAGCTTTAAAGATACCTGAAATATAATATACTATATTTATAATATATTTAGATATAATAATATAATATATTTTAAATAAAATAGTATATATAGAATAATATTTACTTAAATATATTTAATTTTCTGAGCAGGGCCAAATGGGCAAGGCAGGACCCCCTACTTGATGCCCAGCCCTTCCCAGTTATTGACCCAACCCAAAACTGCCCAAATTTTCTTTGGGCCACTTTTTTAGGGTTGGGTAGGGCAATTTTTTACCGGGCTTGGGCGGGCGTACAGGACATTTGGGCACCATGTTCACCCCTAGATATGAATATGATATGAGTTAAGCTTTTCTTCTCTCTTGAACCCTATCCTACCAACTAATCAAAGTAAAAAAAACAATTATGGACGAGAAAATATATACTAACTCTAGTCTTAATTATAGAAATATTTTTATAGTACAAATTACACTATAAAAATGTTTCTATAATTAGGAATTAAAGGAGCAGAGTATATTGAATTGATAGTCCTAGATCATACAATTTTTAAATTATCTTCATATTCTTGGGTTGGAAATAATACACTAGGTTGTTTTAGTTAAATAGGCCCGAGCTTAAAACATATGTACAAAGATTGAGATTGAGTCTGATCCTACGTAGGAACTCCCCCCTGTAACATCCTAAATTTTAGAACTATAATATTATAGGATAGACCAATTTATGGTAATTAAAATTTATCATGTAATTATAGTAAGAGTATTTTTTTTTTCTCTGAAGTAGAATTTAGGAGTTAGTAATATCCCAAATTTTGAAACAGGAAATTAAGGAATAATATTGAGATAAGAAAGTTACTAAGCTCTTGGTACTCAGTATTCTTCGATGCAATCAGGGTAAAGAAATCAGATATTAACTTGAATGGTAGATAGTTATGAAGTAGATAAGTATGTGATATTTGATCGGAAGATGAGTATTCGGTAGTTACATGGTAGATGGACATTGAATGGTAGTTAGACGGTAGATGAAGAAGTGTATGGTAGACGCGTGGTAGATGGACAAATGAATGGTAGATTGACATGGTAGATGTGTAGTAGATGGACATGTGATTTTTGAAAATTAGTTGAGACCCGAACTCTATAAATACCTCATCCTTTCTCATTTCTTTCACAACATACAATCACTCAAGACTCACAGAAAGGTAGGGAGAAAAAGAGAGAGAGAGAGAGAGAAGGAACGTAGGGAAGCCTTGCAGTAATTTTGGAAACTATAGAGTAACAGGTAACTCTGAATATTCTTCCTTATACTTGTGAATTATGTATGATTGTAAATTTGTTTGTTTACTATTTTGGCAAGAATATTTAGAGAATATTTATGGTTTTAAGATCTGGTGTGGGAACTTTGATTTGCAAATCTGCAGAGGTACTATTTATACGTACGTTACTATTCACGTATACCGTATTTACTATTCATTTTTACTATTCACGTATACATATCGTATTTACTATTCACGTATACATACCGTATGTACTCTTCATTTTTACTATTCATGTATATATACCGTATTTTACTATTCACATATACACATAGTATTTTACTATTCACAGATACGCATAGTATTTACTATTCATAAATACGCATATTGATGTATAAAACTTTATGGTATAATAATGCATTATTTTGAGTGAACATATTCATCATGGCGGTTGTATTATGATGGGTGGAGTAAGGAGGGATTTGAATGATAAGAATGATTTATGCCACCACTCGGTGCACAGTGGATGGTACTTGTTTCAGGGCCCCATCTTCCATGTTTTCCTCTGGCCGGGATTTCATTGGAGTTGTGGGACATGTGACACCTCCTTAGTTATTTTAAAGGAGGGGAGCCATAGTCCAGATTTAAGCTATATACCTTTGGCCGGGTGTATCTTAAGTTTTGGTGAGCTTGGAACAATTCAGTCAAATGAATGAGTTTCTATTGGACTATGTGTTAGCCTATGGCTCCAGTCAGCGGTATATGGTTGGAAGGTGATATAAGGGAGGGTGCATACTGCATAATGTATTTCTGAACAGTTCAAGAATTTGATATAATGATGAATATTCTGTAAAGACATGAGATGAGAACTTTTGAGATATATATGTTTTATTACCTTCTATATTGATGACTATTAGTATAAATTATTTTGTATGAGAAATTATGGAATCTACATATATATTTGAAATCAGCCCATACTTTTCTGTCATATATTATTTGCTCGTGTACGGTAGAAATATTCAGTAGTTACTGAGACGTGGAATCTCATCCCATATTAACATTTTTCAGGTGAATATCCTAGTAGAGAGCAAGGGAAGGCACCTATGGAGTGAGCTATGAAGGCTCTTTTGTACTCCTATAGTTTATGTTATGTTATTTTATTTGCCATGAACCTAAGACTTCCGCTTTGTATTGAACTCTGAAATAATTTTCTGAAATTTATTTTGATTAAGGGTTAAACTTTATTTGAAACGGTAATGTAATCTAATGATTTGAATAATGATACACCCTTTTGGAGGAATTATAAATATTTTGGCCAAGTTTTTGGGTGATGAAAATGAGGTGTTACATTTTTGGTATCAGAGCTAAAGGTTCCATGGCAATTTTGTTTATTTTCTAAAGTGATTTCTTAAAAAAAAAAATTTTTTAAAAGTTCGTGGCAAATTAAATATCATAACATGAGCACTTCCCTTTGTTAGATTTAGAATTTATTTAGCTATTTTTATTTGTTTAGTGTCCTTATAGTATTAATCATAGGAGGAGATAATGGCAAGAACTCGAAGAACTAATTCAACCCCTGCTCCATCCCAAAGAGGTCTCCCTCCGCATCAAGATGGTCCCCATCCTCAGGATAACAATGCCCTTTTGGCAGAATTACGAGACGTCATCTTGGAGATGAGGGAGAAAGTGAATAGACACGAGGATGAACTAGCAAAAGGAAGAGGCCAAGGTGGTAAGGAAGGAAAGGAGAAGGCTCTGGAAGTCACACCTTCTGACCATCAATCTAGGGGAGGAAGTCATTCTCGCACTGAAGATGGAGATAGTAGCGGTTCTCATTCTCAGTATCATCCCTTACCTATTACTGAGGTTTGGGAAAAATTTCGGAAGTTTACTCCACCGATGTTCGAGGGGAAGCTAGATCCGATTGCAGCACTGGAGTGGCTGAAGCGTGTAGAAAAGATTTTCAGAGTTATCGAGATTAGCTCACAACAAAAGGTGATGGTTGCTGAACAATTGTTGCAGAAAGCAGCTGAAGAATGGTGGGAAAGCACCAAAACAAAAGGAAATGCTGAGATGACGTGGGAAGAGTTTAAGGAAAAGTTCGAAAATTATTACTTTTCCCCTTCAATCAGAATAGAGAAAGAAACTGAATTCCTCACTTTCAGGCAAGGGGAATTACATGAAGACGAATTTATCACTCGCTTTTTAGAGTTGTCTAAATTCTGCGGATATTCACAGAACAACTCTAAATGGTTGAGTGCTCGATTGGTTGAAAAAGCTAGGCCAGACCTAAAAACAGCTCTATCACCGTTCCTTGATGAAACAAGGGATTTTGAAGAAATATGCGACAAACTACGCACGATAGCAAGGAACAAACGAGAAGAGGAAGCTGAGAAGATGAAGGGTTTTCAGGCCAGATCTACACACCTCATGAGACCAACGGGAGGAGTTACTAAGAAGCAGAGTCACAACTTCAGTAATGTGAATACGCGGTTTAGCCAACCATCCAGAAATCACTTTGGTGGACCATCGAGGAGTTATTTTACTGGACCCCAAAGAAGTCATTTCAGCAGACCACCGAGGAGTCAATTCAAAGGACCTCAAAGGAGTCACTTCAGTGGAGGTCAGAGTTCATATAGGGGATCCACAGCTCCTGCTGCAAGCACCGCCAACAATCAGATGTGTGCCAAGTGTGGAAAAATACACCAAGGACCATGTGTGACGTGTTTCAACTGTGGAAAGCCAGGACACATTTCCAGATTTTGTGAGGAGGAGCCTCGAGGGGCCAAGGATGCTAGAACTGCAGTGCCAGGGAAAGTGTTTGCACTATCACATCAGGAGGCAAGTGCTTCACCAAATCTGATTAAAGGTATCCTCAAACTCCAAGGTCTTGAAGTAGAAGCCTTATTTGATTCTGGTGCCACACACTCTTTTATATCATACGACTGTGTGCCTCGATTGAATTTAAGAGTGAGTGAATTGCCTTATTATATGATTATTTCTACACCGGCGGGAGCTTCAGTAAAAACTTCTAGGGCTTGCTTAAATTGTACGATTGAGATTGATAATAGGATCTCAAATATAGACCTTGTTTGTTTACCCACGAAGGGTATCGATGTAATAATAGGAATGGATTGGTTGTCAGCTAATGACATCATCCTTAACTGCAAGAGGAAGACTATCTCTCTTGCGGATGACTCTATGAGTCATAGTAGACCACAATTGTTGTCTATAGTACAAGATGAAAAGCCTGTTCATCATGGTTGTCTTGCGTACATGGTGTTTTTCTCTATTCAAACAGAAGTGGAGGAAGGGATAGAGAACATTGAAGTGGTGAAAGAATTTCCGGAAGTATTTCCGAAAGAAATGACAGGTTTACCCCCAGAGAGAGAAGTAGAATTTTCTATTGATCTCGTACCTGGAACAGAACCTATATCTAAAGCTCCTTACCGAATGTCTCCATCGGAACTAGTAGAATTGAAGAGGCAGATCGAGGAATTGTTAGAAAAGGGTTTTATCAGACCCAGTGTATCTCCTTGGGGATCGCCCGTACTCTTTGTGAAGAAGAAAGATGGGAGCCTGAGACTATGCATTGACTATCGCCAGTTGAATAAAGTGACTATAAAGAATAAATATCCTTTACCCAGGATCGACGATCTACTTGATCAGTTGAAGGGAGCATCCATATTCTCCAAGATTGACCTCAGATCAGGTTATCACCAACTGAGAGTCAAAGCTGAAGATGTCTCAAAAACTGCATTCAGAACTAGATATGGCCATTATGAATTTCTTGTTATGCCATTTGGGCTAACAAATGCTCCAGCAGTATTCATGGATTACATGAATAGAATTTTCCGACCATATCTAGATAAATTTGTAGTGGTTTTCATTGACGACATCCTTATCTACTCTAAGGATGAAGAAGAGCATAAAGAGCACCTTAGAATCGTGCTACAAGTGTTGAAGGAGCACAAGCTCTATGCGAAACTGTCTAAGTGCGAATTTTGGTTGAAGGAAGTAAAATTCCTAGGCCATGTCGTATCGGCTGAAGGTGTTGCAGTGGACCATACTAAAGTTGAAGCAGTTCTCCAATGGGAACGACCAAAGTCCGTGACTGAGATCAGGAGTTTTCTAGGTCTAGCTGGCTATTATAGGAGATTTATCAAGGGCTTTTCGCAAATAGCTATGCCTTTGACTAAGTTAACAAGGAAGGGTCAACCATATGTATGGGACGAAAAGTGTGAAGCAGCTTTCCAAAATTTGAAGACTAAGTTGACTACGGCACCAGTACTTATAATTCCAGATCCTGCTCAGACCTTTACTTTGTACACAGATGCTTCCAAGAAAGGTCTTGGGTGTGTATTAATGCAAAATGGTAGGGTAGTAGCTTATGCTTCTCGACAGTTAAGGCCACATGAAGGGAATTATCCTACTCACGACTTAGAACTGGCAGCAGTAGTGTTCGCTCTGAAGATTTGGAGGCATCACCTCTACGGTTCAAAGTTCGAAGTTTATAGTGACCACAAAAGTCTGAAGTACCTGTTCGACCAAAAGGAGCTCAACTTGCGACAGAGGAGATGGATGGAGTTTATCAAGGACTACGACTTCGAATTGAAGTATCATCCAGGAAAGGCGAACGTTGTAGCAGATGCCTTAAGTAGAAAGACAATCCATGTAGCCCAGATGATGATCAGAGAACATAAATTGCTCGAGGAGATACCAAGTACATCTATTGATGTAATGTCAGGTTTGGTCGCTACCATGGAAGCATTAACTATTGAAAGCACAATTTGGAAAGAGATTAAATTCGCTCAGCTCGAAGATGAGTATCTATTAAACGTGAGGGAAGATATTGAAGAAGGAAAAGAATCGAAATTTGGGATCGATAGAGATGGGATATTAAGGTATAAAGGAAAAGTGTGCATACCTAATAATGGAGAAATAAAAAAGCTCATACTAGAGGAGGCACATCGGAGTAAATACACTATCCATCCTGGAGCAACCAAGATGTATCATGATCTCAAGCGGAATTGGTGGTGGCGGGGCATGAAGAAAGATGTGACTGACTTTGTCACTTGTTGTTTGACTTGTCAGAAAGTCAAGATCGAACATCGGAAACCTCCTGGATTATTAAAGAATTTGGATATCCCAGAGTGGAAATGGGACAGCATCTCTATGGATTTCATCATGGGGCTTCCTCTAACGACATCCGGACATAATGCCATTTGGGTAATTGTCGATAGGTTAACTAAGTCAGCTCATTTTCTAGCAATTGCAGCAGAATACTCATTGGAGAGACTAGCAAAGATCTACATGAAGGAGATTGTCAGATTGCATGGAATACCAAATAGCATCGTATCTGATCGTGATCCACGATTCACTTCACGATTTTGGAAAGCATTACAGGATGCTATGGGAACTCGGATGAGTTATAGTACCGCTTATCATCCTCAAACTGACGGGCAGACTGAGAGGACTATTCAAACTCTGGAAGACATGTTGCGGGCTTGTGCAATCGAACTAAAAGGAAGTTGGGACGATCATCTTCATCTTGCGGAGTTTGCATATAACAATAGTTATCACTCCAGCATTGAGATGGCACCTTATGAGGCTTTATATGGAAGAAAATGTAGATCTCCTATTTGCTGGACGGAATTGAATGAGCGAATTTTAATAGGTCCAGAACTTGTGGACGAGACGACTCAAAAGATTAAGGTGATTCAACAGAAACTTCTCACTGCTCAGAGTCGACAGAAGAGTTATGCTGACAAGAGAAGACGACCGTTGGAGTTCATGGTGGGCGAACATGTATTCTTAAGAGTCACACCAATGACTGGCATTGGTAGAGCAATACGAGCAAAGAAGCTTTCACCTCGTTTTATGGGTCCTTATGAGATTTTGGAGAAAATTGGACCGGTAGCTTACAGAATTGCTTTACCTCCACAGCTTGCAAATCTTCACAATGTCTTTCATGTATCGCAACTGAAGAAATACCAACCGGATCCTTCCCACATTATAGAAGTAGAAGAGGTAGAACTCGAGGATAACATGACGTATAAAGCTGAGCCGGAGCGGATTGTTGATGCAAGGGACAAGAGATTAAGAAACAAGACCATTAGACTTGTAAAGGTCGAGTGGAAAGGAATGACTCCCGGAGATGCTACTTGGGAAACGGAGGAGAGCATGCGACAAACCTATCCTCATTTATTTAAATAGGTTAGAATTCTTATTATAGCGAAATTTTGAGGACAAAATTTTCTTTTAGGAGGGGAGGAATGTAACATCCTAAATTTTAGAACTATAATATTATAGGATAGACCAATTTATGGTAATTAAAATTTATCATGTAATTATAGTAAGAGTATTTTTTTTTTCTCTGAAGTAGAATTTAGGAGTTAGTAATATCCCAAATTTTGAAACAGGAAATTAAGGAATAATATTGAGATAAGAAAGTTACTAAGCTCTTGGTACTCAGTATTCTTCGATGCAATCAGGGTAAAGAAATCAGATATTAACTTGAATGGTAGATAGTTATGAAGTAGATAAGTATGTGATATTTGATCGGAAGATGAGTATTCGGTAGTTACATGGTAGATGGACATTGAATGGTAGTTAGACGGTAGATGAAGAAGTGTATGGTAGACGCGTGGTAGATGGACAAATGAATGGTAGATTGACATGGTAGATGTGTAGTAGATGGACATGTGATTTTTGAAAATTAGTTGAGACCCGAACTCTATAAATACCTCATCCTTTCTCATTTCTTTCACAACATACAATCACTCAAGACTCACAGAAAGGTAGGGAGAAAAAGAGAGAGAGAGAGAGAGAAGGAACGTAGGGAAGCCTTGCAGTAATTTTGGAAACTATAGAGTAACAGGTAACTCTGAATATTCTTCCTTATACTTGTGAATTATGTATGATTGTAAATTTGTTTGTTTACTATTTTGGCAAGAATATTTAGAGAATATTTATGGTTTTAAGATCTGGTGTGGGAACTTTGATTTGCAAATCTGCAGAGGTACTATTTATACGTACGTTACTATTCACGTATACCGTATTTACTATTCATTTTTACTATTCACGTATACATATCGTATTTACTATTCACGTATACATACCGTATGTACTCTTCATTTTTACTATTCATGTATATATACCGTATTTTACTATTCACATATACACATAGTATTTTACTATTCACAGATACGCATAGTATTTACTATTCATAAATACGCATATTGATGTATAAAACTTTATGGTATAATAATGCATTATTTTGAGTGAACATATTCATCATGGCGGTTGTATTATGATGGGTGGAGTAAGGAGGGATTTGAATGATAAGAATGATTTATGCCACCACTCGGTGCACAGTGGATGGTACTTGTTTCAGGGCCCCATCTTCCATGTTTTCCTCTGGCCGGGATTTCATTGGAGTTGTGGGACATGTGACACCTCCTTAGTTATTTTAAAGGAGGGGAGCCATAGTCCAGATTTAAGCTATATACCTTTGGCC